>OX122915.1:3826597-5081597 GCA_944738685.1 Synanthedon myopaeformis
TTATAAACAATGGGTAAAGACTTTCATTGGTGCGGTAACTCAATGGAATATATTCTATAGCTAGACTCATTTCATTCGTTATGTTCATTTGCGTCAATTTCTCCACCTATATACACAATTTATACACCTGATTCTACCCTACATTTGAAATTGCTTTCGTTTCATAACGAGACTGGTAGAAAGCTCGAAAAGAAATCAACAGATCAATTAAAATTGAAATTCTTTACATATTTTATGCAACTTTACAACTCTCCACTCCACGTACCTACTAGTAGTGTTGTATAATATGCTTACATAATCATCGTTGACTTTATCAGCGAACAGCACTGGCTCGACCTTACTGACGCCGCATATTCTCCACATGGCCCATGTCCGCGGCGTCAGCGTCACTACGCTCGTGACGTCACGTCAGCACAGCTGAGTGCCGCACCGCACGCTCACTTTCACTCATCCACTAATCAACGTAACGCTACGCTATCAAACTACATGCAAATCCAACGATTCTCTTATTAGATCGATCGCGGGATGTTATCGAGCGTTCTGTTCGAGTGGTTCGGACGAGCGTAACGCAGGTGCCTCGGGTGAAATCACAGCACGCTCGGACAACGGCACACTTGCTGAGTGCCGACGGATCCGGCTCAACTTGATTCGATTAATTACCACCTCACATTTAAATAGACCACGTAAACACAACGAGAATTTTTTTATTTAATTTTTTTTTAAATAGACCACGTAAACGCGAGTATTTTTTTAATATATTTTTTTAAACTTTCAATTGTATTTAAAAAAATATTTTTATTTTTATTCTAAAATTAAATTTTATAGAAATCAAATATTCCCGCCAATTGAATTATAATTAAACTTATTATTTTTGTTCCCATTTTCACTTAGAAATAATGTTATGAAGTTAACGTGTGTATTTCATATGAAAAAAAATCAAACACATTTTATAAACACGTAACACTGAAGTATAATTTTCAAAGTTAATAAAGGAAATATTTATTTTTTACAACAATTGTATAGAAATAGTTTTACAAGGCGGTGATGTTGGTGCGCGCGCGCAGTACGACTGCTCTCTTGCGGAGAGATCGCGTGAAAAACTTCGATAAAGCACGTCAATAATTGCTACACATACGCACAAGTTACCTTAGTTTACAATTCAACATAATTATGAATGAGTATCGAACAGCACAGAGTAGTACAAGTCGAAACTCACCTGATAACTTATTTAATAAATGCGGGTAATTAGAAATTTTTGAAAATCTCAAACAAAAATTCAGAGTATAATTTATTTACAACAAGTTAACAAATGTTACACTGCATAACTGTAGTTTTATAAATTAAAGGAAATTGCATAAATATATGTAGCTTTTGGATAAATTCCATAAATATTTTGCATAAATTATTACACTTTATTAACCCTTATTGATGACATAAAGCGCTATTACTCACATTATACGCAAATATATATAATGCCTTTCTTTCTCCCCTTTACATATTTTATTTTGGCAATTTATTTTCAAAGTATAAGTAAGTACCTATATCTAAATATATATAAAGGCATCTAAATTTAAAAATTAAAATTCAAAGCCTGACAATAATTTATGAGCAATAATAATTTAATAAATGTTTTAATACTTAAAAAAAAGAAGCGCGGACGAAGCGTAGGCAAAAGCTAGTTTTTATAATAAATTCATAAAACTGAGAACAGCTGTATTTATTATACCGGGGTCGTATTCGTAGACGAATTGTTCTAAAAGTTAATAAATTATTTTGTCGTCAGTTAAAACTACTAATATAATCTACTAATCAGCACTATACTCGTATACGTCCAGTGACACGCAAAAAAAACTACGATTTTGTTTTAGTAGCAGTGTGTAGCATTAATTGCTAAATTAAATATGTGATTCCAACCTAACTCTGACCTCTGACCTCTTGGAACCTTTTCATTGAAAAATGTCCTTCAGAGTAATTTAATACTCATAAATATGCTTTAATCCAATTTAACGAGGAATTAATGAATAAATTAACGAAATAAAAATTAAACCGTTATACTGTTTCTATTTTTGCGTACATTAACATTTTCCACATTATAAACAGATAGCTTTTTTCGACGACTTCCCCCGCGTCCCTCTTTCTAAAGTGGTTAAAATATTAATTCAATATTTATTGGTTATTTATTTTTCTAAGACGTTGATGTTTTATTTTTAGATGTTTAATTTAATTTACACCTTTTAAAAAGATGTTTTAAAAACTACGAAATAAAGTTTAGGAGAAAATTGTCATAAATTTACCAATTTTATTATTACCAAGTTTTAAACCAAACAGTAACCATTCAATTACCTAAAAGTTTAAACCAAAGAATAGAAAACGTACTCAATTTTTATTCTTTTAACGACATCTGTTCTGAAGATAATATGATGTAAGTAATAATAAATAAACAAACAATTGAACCCAATTTCAAAAATGAGGAGGCGTACGTTTTGCTTACATAGTTGTAAGTGTACTTTCTATGGTACATTCCATTGCGTGTTCAACCTCGTGCTAACGATATCTTCGTAGGAGGGGTATTGATCGGTTATGCACCAGTAGTGGGGAAGATCTTAAAATAACCGATGTTCATAGCCAACACGCCTGGCACCGAAACATTTTTGTCTGACTGGAAAAATGTCTGGAAAAACTTTATTATGTAGAAGATTAATTTGATATTGTTAAATTAATGTTAAAAGAATTTGTTTGTTAGTTGCGCTTTTCAAACCTTAGTAATCAAGCGACAGCCATTTCATGTAGGTACAGAAAAGCATATAGAGGATGATACCTTCCATCTAGAAAAAAAGTGCTATTCCCAATAAGTCATCTAAAATAAAAAATAATAAATTCAACGCCTTAGAAAAATAGGGGCGGACGAAATCGCGGGCAGCAGGTTGTTTATTATAAGTTGTAAGTATAAATAATATACATACATGTATAAAAGCTTCATTAAAAATGCTCCTTCTTGAATACCAACGTTTTATATTATATCAAGCCCATTATATATTTGAATGTATGTAGGTATACCCATGCACTTAAGAGAGTCGAGTACCTTTAAATGAAACGTTCATTTGCCGTGACAGCCTCCCCTCTGACGCGCTTCCCATACCCCACAATACTAAATATTAATATGTATGAATATTAAGCGTATCGTTGACATGTACATAATTTCAAAATGGTTCATAATGTTTTTATTCTCAAATTTTGAATAACGAATTGAAATCTTACTTTCGAAAAACGCTAATGCAACTGTTATTTTAAATAATTAGTTAAATGACCCGCTCCCGACCTCGCACGGATGGAATTTTTTTCTGCAAATTATAATACAAACCTACCTCGTTTATCGCTCTTTCCATTAGTGAAAACCGTACTAAAAGCCGTTTTAGAATTTAGCTAAAAACAGACGAGCAAACAGCGACTTTATTTTCAGCCGACGAAAATCAAAAACGGAGGAGGTTCTCAAGTCGACGCCCTTATATATTTTAATCTATGACCACGCATAACTTTTTACAGAGTAGTCCGATTTTGATAATTCTTTTTTTTTATTGGAAAGGGTATACCCCGAAGGTGGTTCCATATAAATTTGGAAAATAAATTCAACCCTAAGGGTAGGAAAACAGGGGATGATTGATTGTTCACTCACTGATTGTAATGTATGACCACGCATAATGATAATTCTTTTTTTATTGGATAAAGTATACCTCGAAGTTGGTCCCATACGCGGCGACTCAAAGTTACTAAGGTATACTTACAGCAATTAAGCAAGCACTTAAGCTACTAGTAACGAATCTAATAAGCGACAAATCTTCCTCGTTTATTGCTCTTTCCATTAGTGAAAACCGTATGAAAATCTATTGGGTGTTAAGAGGAAGTTGAGAAACAGACAGAAGCGGGCAGCGATTTTATTTTACAATATTATGTATTTTATGAATAGATTACGAATCGCTAGCAAGGAATCCCCTCAGCTTGTACTGCTGACCCTAATTACAGATAATAATAACGCCACCCCACAGAGTAGTACGTAGCTGTTACGAGGTCAGTTTCCTGGTTTTAGTAGCACTTGACATACTTTTTAATAATAGTAGGTACATGTTGATGATGAATACATCTTACTTTTCGCGAACTAACAAAAATGTGTAGCACTGTTTTAATGGGGCTATGCGTCATAGCTACGCGGAAAAAAATCCAATGGTTTGGTGAGAGAGGCGACATTTGAAAATGGAAGGCGGTGTGTGGTTTCTCATTTGCTTTTCGCACTACAGCAACAGGCATAGCGGATCGCGGTCACATCTAGATTAGGTACCTACAGCAACACAGCAATGTACCTACCATACAGCTTTCGGTTAGCAACTGTCTGTCTTGGTATATACTCCAACGCTTCCATTTTTTTTTTTATGTTAAAGAATACAACTTAAATTCTTGGTATACTTTGTGCTGTATGTGACTGTTATAAATTGTTCAAAAGTTTAATTCAACTCGTAGTTGGTATCAATATAGCAAGCTGCCAAATTTAGACGCTCAAAGTTTCCGTGTCTTTTTTTATGTTAAAGTAGTCAGACAGGCTGACGATCCATGATTGATGGTAGATGACTACCATAAGACAAGCAACTTCACAGGTGGCGCTAGTGTGCCGCCGACCAAAGTAGGATTAAGGATAACGAATTAGGAAGAAAAATTTTGAATATTTTAAAGGGTAACAATGCATTGAAGCTCACTTTTCTGTATTAAGAGATCAGATAAAACTCAATAGATCCTCGAAAAATCTTTAGTTGACAAAAAGAAATTTAAAAAAGACTGTAGGTAGTTACAAAAAATAAACTTTAGGTTTAAAATTACATACAATATGTAAGAAAAGTAGTCACAGGGCATTGCGCAAGGCGGTTGCCGTGACGGATCCGCTTGGTCGCATCGAGCCACATCCTACCTATGATGACCGCCGATGACACCCGGAATGACAATTTGTGAATACAATTTTACTTAAAGAAAATACTTCGTTGTTTACGCTGGTGCCCGCGACTCCGTCCGCGTTGAAAAAGAAAATATATATGTAATTATTATTATACGATGACATATCGCGCCATCTGATGGGATGAAAATAAGACTTTTTGTCACAGCAGTCTGCCAGTATTATATTTAATGTCACTATTCACTGACAGATGGCGCTAGAGTTGACGCAAATCGAAATTATACTAAAATTATAGATATATATATATAAGCGTGATGTTATATAGCCTAAAGCCTTCCTCGATAAATAGACTATCCAATACAAAAAGAATTTTTCAATTCGAACCAATCGCGTTCAACCAAACAAACTCTTCAGCTTTATATATTTAAAAAAAAAAAAAAATAAAAGTATATATAGATAAATTACCACAAAATAGTAAATTTGTCGCCATCTTTCAATATAATATTTTGTACTAGCTACGCAAAATCGTACGCGCAGTTATCGTACGCTTGGTATTTCAGTATTCGGTATAACTTTTGGTTTGTAAACCGTTTGGAATGAAACAAACTCTAAATGTAACTGGAAGTTTGCTACAATATAATACAGTGAAAAGCACATTCAAATCGGTTAAACCATTTCTGAGATTAGCGTGCACAGACAGACAAACATTGTTTTCTTGAAAAAATATTTAATGTACAGACATACAGAAGAATAGATGAAATCGTTAGGTTTTATACCTAAAGTGGCGCCATCCCTCAAAAAGAAACAATATCTACTTTCCGAACAAACGTGTATTAATGCAAATAAAAGTAACACACAAGTTTGTAGCGTTAACATCCACGTTGTGATTAAACATATAACATGTTTGACGCGAAATACGTTTATAGTAACTAACTTAAACAATTACTTATGACGTCTCTACCATCTTTCCGTTTTGTTTAAAGACGTAATATCTTTAAGTTTCTTTTTTTAATATGAAGTTGAGGTAACTAAACAACATTCTAACAAAACACAAGCGTGGAACACCAACAAATGAATTAATTGTGGTTGCTTCCCCGCAAATTCTGCATTGAAATGCTGAATTTATGGGGAAGGGGATTCTGTCAACTTGCTCAGTTATTATGTTAGGTGTTTCTAATGGTCCTGTTCGAATGGCAATCATAAATTGGAAAGTCATACTATCATACTAACCACCCCCTTAATTTAAACCATATGTGCTGTTATATGTTATTTTGTTGACTAAAGAAATACCAGAGCCAATTTCCCTATCTCCGCCTAAACCTTATATTGTATTCTACTAAGGTCGGCAGCGCACTTGTAGTACCTATGACGTTACTAATGTATGTTAATTGGTATAAAATATGGTAGGTAGGCACCTACCATATTTTATACTATTATAAAATAAATTTGCATTAGTCAAAGCCGTTATTTTGAGATACTGAAGAATTTTCAACGAAAGGATGTCCCAGAGTTTTCGAATGATGCCCATCCGAGTGGGATTCAACGATAGTACATAACGATCAATATCATGTTAAGCCCATATGCGTCACCACACTCGATTATAATAGGTTTCGATCATTCTGTATTTTGAAGTAAAATCGATCGGTATTAGCAATTAATCGCTCCTAATGATTTCAAAGAAGGCACGTCAATGAGTAGACACAATTTAAGTACTGAATGGGCAATAGCACGGCTGTCTGAGGCCATCGTCACGAAGGTGGGAGGGTACAGTGTTAGTTCAATGCGTATTGATTGTAGATGTTTAACGGTCGACGAACTCTTTGATTTTGTCGATGTTAGTTACTTAGGTATGCTAATACTTGCAAGAGTCTACATACATACAAGATAACACTCATTATAAAGTCGCTGTTCACCTCTGTCTGTTTCTCCGCTGACTTCTCCTAAACCACAAGATGGATTTTGATACAGTTTTCACTAATGAAAAGAACGATAAACAAGGAAGGTTTTCGTTCTTGTTTCTTGTTTATCGCTCTTTCCATGACATCCATATATATACTCGTAATTTGCAGAGAACGCGTAATCGGGGGAAGGTCGCTAATTAAATCTGTACTAATATTATAAAGAGAAAAGATTTGTAATATATTTTTGTTTGTAAATTTGATGATGTTAATTTGAGTAATACAAAGATGTTATTTAAGACATTATCTTACCATCAAAACAATTTTTAATTATGCGTCTTTTTTTCTTACGGATTAAGAACGGCCGCTTCGTGCCAATATGCATCCACCGTCACGAACGTCGGTGCACACATAACTCGAGCCTTGACCCGCATTGCTACCGAAGCCTAGACTACCACGATAACTTCACAAACAATAAAATTTCATTACTATACGTACGATTGAAAGGGAGGCTAACAAATCGAGAAGAAATACAAAGAGGAACGAGATTCGCGCGATACATTTACTAACAATTTAAGAGCAATTGATTGATTCTTAATGTCCCGTAACTGTAATTGGTTTCCTCTAAACAAAGTACTGACGTAAGCGAAAATGACTCGTCGCGTACAATACCGCTACTGCATCGATGAATCATTATTATTGAGTATACAAACCACTTATCGTTATCGAGCAAAACAAAGTGATCCACCATTGCAGACATTCGATTTAAGTTTATTTTCTGAAATAAAAGTGAAACTCCTCGTCCTATTTAGTGCCTACTTTCATAACAGTGGTCTCTAATGGGATAAATTTGTAGCAGAGTTTTTTTTATAAACACTAGCTAGTACCAGCGAGTTCGTCCGCGTCTTTTAGGGCATGGAAACGTTTATTTATTCAATATTTATTGCTCATATATACATTTCTAAACCGTTAAATTGTTATTTTTTTATTTAGATGATCCCTCGGAAATAGTACTTTTTTCCGATGTAAAGATACCGCAGGTACCCTACCCCGTTCCTCTACCCCTGACCACTATATTACCATTATTCTGTGCCATGATAATAAAATTTCATGGTGATCGGTTAAAAAATCCTATTTCTGAGGGACCATCTAAATAAAAAAAAATTTAACAATTGAACGGCTTGGAAATATATATGAGCAATAAACATTGAATAAATGTTTCAATGCCTTAAAAGACACGGACTAAGTCACTAGTGCAAAAGGTAGTTAGACTTTAAAGTACAAAACGGGAAACAAAGAAGTTTAATTGATGACTGTACTCAACTACTCGCACCTAATTTGTAATATACTGATTCACACAAAGATGAATCGAAAATGAGACAAATAAAATACCTTATTATTGTCAATGTCCGGTACAGTAATATGACGCAATAATGTCAATATAGAACGGAAGTCGCTTAGGTTTCTTGAAACAACTTAAATTCCCTGAATAACAGAGTAATAATTATAATTTTTGAAATGGAGTATTCCTATAAAGAATAATGGTATGTATAGTAATGTAAAAATAAATATAATAGGTAAGCAAAACGATCGTCATAGGAAAATTCGTCATCGTAATTAAAAAATCAAAACAAATAACTTTGGAGGACTCGTCTCAGTTGATTAGCCTTGATTAGGGTTGACAGAAACCTCAACATGGGTCAGTACTCAGTATTCTATGTCATTTCCTGTACAAATTAATGAAATCTGACCTTTGAATAATTTGATTCAAACAGTGAAGGAATACTTTCTTTTGCGATAAAATACCCTTTATTTTAAAAAAATACTAATTAACAACTGTAATCAACTAAATTATTAGACATGTAGTCTTTTCAATACTACGAGTATAAATTAAAATTTTTATCATACTCATTTGGTAGTTTCACTTTGAAAGTTTTCGGGGAGTTTTGAAAATGTATTTATTTGAAAAAAATATATTATCAAAAACTAATGCTGTCCATTACTAAATTACTAAATCTTCCCTCTTTGAGGAACTTAATTTACCTTGACATACCACCTCGTCTGCGACTTGCGGTGCCTAGTGCGGCGCGGTCGCTCTGGGCTACGCTGCTGGTCAGTTCTTGCAGGAGAGCGAAGCGCATAGCACCGCGCCGCCAGAGCCTTCGTTCGCTCCGTCAGAGAATGCCTCAACTCACCCCCAGCACAACCACGAATCAACATATTTCAACCATACCCTAACACTTTCACCGCATCATACTTCTTCTCATTGGCCACGACACCCATAATTCTCCTTTATATTATAAAAAAAGCACAAGTTAAAATGAACTTAAGGTCGAAAACAAGAGTAGTCAATGCCAAGTTATAAAATGAATATGTTTAGTTACAAATAAAAAAAATATTTATCCTAATCTTATAAGAGTTAATGAAATAACTGAATACAAATAACTTGGTTATCTTAAGGAATGTTTTAGATAAGATTATATTTGTAGATAAAAATCTAGACATTTCAATAAAATCAATCAACTATTTCGAATAAGAGTTACACGAGCGTTAACTTTCGTGTGTGTGTTAACTAACTATATACGTGTAGGTTTTTAGCTCTTAAACAAATCAACAAGTCTTGCTGTCAAGGAAATTGGTTAAATGAGGAAGGGAGCGGCTGACATGGAGTACGTATTGCTACATAGGCGCTACACTATATCTATCTAAGTAAATCTATTCTACATATAATATATAATACATATATTACAAAATAAAGTGGCTGTAATTAATACGCCTCTGTCTGTTTCTCTAACTTCTTAATCATCTAACGGTTTTTAAACGATTTTCACTAATAGAAATGTAGCATAATGTAGTTACAATCTTGTGGATTTTACACCTCATATATTGTTAACTGACAATTTAAGTATTTCCAAACTGCATAAATATATTTTCAAAGCTCGCCCATATTTTTTCCTTGACTGTATATTCATGATCCTCCGATTTTAAAAAAACCACGGCGCGTTTAATTTCTGTTTCAGTATAATATTTTTATACCCTCTGGATTATGCAGGGTTATTTATTAATTTAGTTTTATTTTTTAAAAATGTGTTAAATATGAATTTATTGTGTGACTAGGAAACGAAGAACATAATAATAACATAATGAACGTGTTACATAAAAATAAGTATTAATGTAACACGTTCAAAAGTTAAGCGGTTCAGACTTCAGACAAAGCCACAGATAATAAGAGAGCCAGGTGGCACAGTACAAAGAACTGATACGATGCCTACCTGCTCCATATGTGCACCCCTTGTGGTGTGTGTTGGTGTATTGTATTATATGTATACCTGTCCGAATATTCGCAGTGCATAGCAACGACCCAACTTTGCCTTTTTTCGACGGCAGGTGGCTATCGACTGCAATGTGTTCGAAAGCCAGAAAGAAGACTCAACCACTCAACTTAATAAAATTATGATTAAAAAAAAGTACTGTTTTCGAAGGATACTGTAGAAGTGGCTGGCAAAAGCTAGTTATTTATACAATATATTATTGCATCTCGTTTCTACAAAACCATAAGAATTTAATTAATGACTAATATTGTATAGGAAAACGTGTGTGTATTTAGAACCGGTTTTTTTTTCTCAAAATTAAGGGTGATTAAGAATTGAAATTAAGACTGGAATAATAAAAATTAGTTATTTTTTGCTTTTTTTGACATAAATAATATGTATAATACAAATTACGTAAAACTTTCGGAAATGTACTTACTGAAACTTTTAACAGTAAATATCAACAAAAACCTGACTAATCTAATTTATTAAATTCATATCAGGTGTTTGAGCTTTTAAACGACCCTTTGAGCTTTTAAATTATATTGAACTACTTAGCATATTTTATTGCAAATTATAATATACACAAACATTCCTCGTTTATCGCTCTTTCCATTAATGAAACCGTAATACTCCATGCCAAGTTTAGAAAAGCGACGATTGCTCCTGGATGCTATGTTCTTAAATGTTTGTGATAATAACCGCTATGCCTGTAACTACTTAGTGAATAATATTTTATATTGATTGCCAAACAGTTCGCAGTGTATACGCAAAACTAACGCTGGTGAACGTGCACCTTTATATCGTATTACGTACAAGTACAATTGTTTATTTACACTTGTTGATCTATTTTCAACTAGCTCACATGAATATAAAAATAATATTGTTATGTTGATCTAACTTTATTTTTCTTTATGTTGTTTTGTTTTTCTTTGTTTTTGTTTTTTGGTGTATTCTTGATAAAATATGTAGGTACAAAGTTTTCTCTGTATAAAATTAGTTTACCAATTCGTGGAAAATGTTGTTGATTGCACCTTTATTTTATAATATTTATAAATAAATGTAAACATAATAATAAAAATATAATACAATCATATGTACCTAATAGATATAAATACATATATAATTATACATGGATAACTTAAACTCGCATTGATTTTTTATTCCAATGCTATACTAAACTAATGATTCGTTTGACATACCAAAACCTGCTATAAATAAAACGCTTTCTATGGATTTAAACCTATCCAAGTTGCTAGATTTTAATTGTATCAGTTAAAAAGGTTCAGATATACCTAAGTAGTCTTCGTAAACGACACTCGTGATGATAAACTTGGCATTGACTACATCCTCGTTAACCCCTAATTATTGGAGTACCTATTTACCATGCAAATTATATTTCTGTCGTATTGTATAAACACCGGTACTCAAATTGGTATACACAGTCACTGTACAAAAATACACACTAAAAATTATAAACAAGCGAATGTTTTATAAACTTATTTCACTGTACATTTATATCACGGGAGTTTAGCGCGAAATTGACAGTATAAATAATAATGAAAACGTTTTTAAGACCACGAGCCCTTACGAGTACTGCGTCCGACGTGCGTCGTCTGACTAATGTAATGCGGTTGAATACAAGACGGGCTCTGCTCTGTCTGACGGTGACGACACAAGGATAAAATTGTTGTGCGCGTTCAAAACCACGCATGTGCAGATTTCCACGGATTTTCCGAGAGCACTGTCACCACTGTGCACTTAAAATTCTTTAGTGCCTTCGTTATTTTTAGACGTGAAGTGAAGTTAACTGCAATATATTCAACGAAACATAACGCTAAGTACGTTTTGACGTTTATATTTTTAGTCAGACACAGGTTTGCGATTAAAACGTATTAATTAATGCAGGAGTTTTTCCCAACCTCTTTCCTAGGGCGGAAGAGGTTACCATAACCTAACCCTAATTCGTGGACCCCTTAACATATACAAGAAAAACTGCTTTAACATGGCTTTAACATTTAACTTATGCCTACTTCACTCACATTAGTGTATCAATGTTTATTAAACTCTAACAAGAAGTTTGGTGTTGCCTTTTTGCGACTAAAGTCTTAATGTATGTAGGTATTGTCAACTAACACACGTTCCAACTTGGTTGGTTAAAATGTTCGCTTTTGCAGCCGCCATGGCAATCGAATTTCATGATCAGATACCTACTAAAACCGATTTTTTTTTTTTAATTTAAATTATGTAAAACAAACTAAAGAAACAATATTTTACTACGCTATTTTTATGATGGCAATCGAAAGAATGGACGAATATTAATAATTCTTCTTAAGTAACATACCTAGTGTCTTTAAAAAAATAATAACTTAAAATGTTTGATTCAAATTTCAAGAATATTGTTTATTGCCGACGACGAGGTATTTTTTATAAAATCTTTGAATGCCGCCAGACGGGCTGCCCAAATGACTATCCATCCAATGTGCTCGTCAAAAATTTTTTTTCGATGATTTTTCTATATACTAATATTATAAAGAGGAAAATTTTGTTTGTTTGTTTGTTTGTTTGCATTGAATAGGCTCCGAAACTACTAGACCGGTTTGAAAAATTCTTTCACTTTTGGGAAGCTATATTATCAGCGAGTAACATAGGCTTATTTTCAAAAAAAATTAGGGATCCTTACTAAAACTCCAATAATGTAACCCAAGACATCAATAAGTGTTCTTTTATTTTAAAAATTTAATTGTAATGCCGCCGCTAGAAAAGGCTCTTTATTTGTATCTTGGTATTAATCCTTATCAAAATAAATTTATTTCAAGAATTCAAGAATGCTTAATATTCAAGAATGCTTCAATAGCTTTATATAACATTTTGAATTATTCAATTCAGACATTCCATTCGAAAGATATCACGAGTTTAAAAATGTAAGTATTAGAAAAAAGTTGCATGGTCGATGTAGGCGTCACTGGGGTACGGGGGGTACAGTCATAAGAAATAAACTAAAAACGACTAGGCCGATTTTAAAAATTCTTTCACCTATAGAAAGCTATATATTATCAGCGAGTAACATAGGCTTTTAATATAGTTACGCGGACGAAGTCGCGTGCAACTTTTGATAAGAGTATTCAGCGAGAAAGGTTCGTGTGTATAAATTGCATCCGTAAGAAACCGGGGCAGGTCTTTAGTTCACTGATAATAAAGGTATGTAACAACATACGTGTATTTAAAAATTATAGGTACTTTCAATAAACTAAAATTGATGTTACTAGATAAAATTATTTATTAGTATTTGTATTTTTAATAAATGAAAACGTTTTCATTTTAGCTTGACGTAAGTGAAAACGTAATGTTATTAGGTACATTTGATTTTTTTTATTTACTTAAATGATTTATTTAGGGTTATTAGGTATTAAATTTTGGGTCTACGAGCATTATGGTAAAATTTCGGAATCATAAAATCATTATTAGGTAACTACTAAACCAAAATATTATATAACATTTAATAGTAACAAAACTAAGTTACTAAAGTATACTTTTTTTCTAGAAATGATTGTCTTTTCCGCACCACTAACAAAAGGCAGAAACTGGAACGACTAAGCCATACAGTACTTCTTTTCTATAAAAGTATTAAGCAAGCACCTCTCCGCTCCCACGAGCTTTCGTCACATCAAATTAATTACTTTTAAAAAACATATGAGAATTATTATGTATGTACTATGAATAGGGTTAATTGTGAATTTGATACGATTTTCTAATCTATTGCATTGCTCAATCCGGTCTTAAATAAGACAAACAAAAATACAAAAACAAAAAAGTATGTCTGTTCCGACTAATCGCCGAAACGGGTAGGCCGATTTTGACGGGACTTTCACTGGTAGATAGCTGATGTTATAAGCAGTAACTTAGGCTACTTTTATTTAAGAAAAAATATGTCTATCTATACTAAACTATTATAAAGAGAAGATTTTTATTTTTGTTTGTAATGAATAAATAAACTAGTGGACCGATTTTAAAAATTCTTTCACCTATAGAAAGCTACATTATCAGCGAGTAACATAGGCCATATTGTATAAAGTTCCGCGGCCGAAGTCGCGTAAAACAGCTAGTATTACATATATATAAAAGTGTTTTTTGTCTAGCGCCAGTTATATATAATAAAATTCCAAACACCATTAAAGAACTTAATATTAATTTATTCAAGAAGAAAATGAAGAAATTACTCGTCGACAAATGCTATTATAATATAAAAGATTACATGTCTGATAGTTCGTTGTAATAATTGGTAATATTAATTAGCTTTATTGTTCTATTTAGTGTACTTACTTAAAATAATTGCACACCCTCAAAGGGTAGAATGTAGCGAGATTTATTATCTATTATAAAACCATTGTAACCTATATTCGGCAAATAAACTATTATTATTATTATTATTATATAAGCAGTGTCCAATAAGTACCGCGCGCGCCCCATACGCAACGCCCGCCACATAGAGAGTGGCTGGTTTCAGACTCAGCTAGAGAGTTACGAGTAAAATATTCATGTTGTCTTTATATGTGAGCTCAGGAAATGTTACATGTTTTCAGGAAATGAGTTGGGTATCCCGCAGTCTACTTGATGCTGCAGCATCAGTTCAAGGTCACCATGTCATGAAAATGCCACCGAAATAACAGTAGTTATTGGGTTTTGGGAAGCAATGAAAGATGGAATTTGTAATAAATGATATTATTTAATTAGTCACTTTTTGTTCGTCGTAAGGGGCGCAGTTAGAACAGAACTGACTCTAATGCTCAAAGTCAAACGTACTCGTATAAGACTCTTGTATGAAACAAAGAGCTATTGTAATAAACCTAATGTTTATATGTGTGAAGGAGAAAGACTCTCAATCTACTTGTTAGAGTGAGACAGATTTATTTTGATATATTCCAATGGTAGTTACACCAAATTTCAAATTAAGTAATCAAACCTGTGGAAGTTAGTGAGATCCCTTCATAAATTAGGAAATGAGCTGATTATCTTCAAGCACCTGAACAGATCTTCATAAATTATATCTCTATGTTAATAAGTTCAAGGCTAGGAACCATTTCGATAATGTAGCTTTCGAACAGACACACAGGTCAAATATATAACAACCCACTTTCACGTAGGGCGTCGGGGGATAAAAAGTGCAGTTTCTATAATTTTAAATATGTATAAAAATGGAAAGTGTATGTTAATATTATGTATGAATGACGAAAGTATTTCTGTATGCGTATTTGTATTATGTTACGTTTCACTGCTAAAAAGCTGAACCGAAAATGGTAAGTTTGAATTGCGAAGAAGCTATTAGGTAATCTGTGCCCTAGAGAACATGGGCCTCTTTTTTAACTCACGAGAGGCTGCTTGACTGTACCTACTAGTATTTTTTTATAAGTATAATCATTTGTTCCATTCCATCACGGCATCAAAATGAAACTCAGCACCCACACAAACCAACGATCGGTCAACGATCTTTATTATTGCTTTATTATTGGTCTGCTGACATCAGCAAGCTGGCAAAAACATAATTATGAATATTTTGCCATAATTTAACTTTTGTTTTATCTATATCAACATCGCTCGCATATTATAATGTGACATTATCCTTCCTTATCCCACTAATATTATAAATGAAAAGTTAACATGTTTGTTTGGGTAGTTTTTTCAGTTAATCACGCAAAAACGGCTGGACAGATTCGGATGAAATTTGGCACACAGATAGTTTATTACCTGAATTTAACATATATAGTATATTCTTTATTCTGAAAAAAAAAATTTTAGGTTCCCGTGTGATTTTCAAAAAACGAACTGCAACATCGCGGATGTAAGATGTAAGAAGTCGCGGGCACATCGAGTTATTAATAATTTATAATAAGTGCATATTTTTTAAAAAAGAATGCAATATATGTATACTTAGGTAACTTTTCATGCTCCTATAAAGAAACATTAATTGATAAATCCTTGAAAATTTACTAGTCTTATGTAAATTATTATCCACGAATACATTTTAGCAACATTTACATGCTAGGTATATGAGGTATATCATGATTATAAATAGCCAATACTGAATCCGCCTCCGTATATTTCTTACAAGTTTTTATTCTAGTAGCTACCTAGTGCTTGTGTCTGGCGGTGGACTGCCAGTAACAGTTACTGAGTAACTACCTATACAACAGCTGGTTCTCTTTACTGTGTTTCGCTAAGTAATTAGTTCATCACCTAATTTGTTCATATTTTTCTTAAAGATAAATAAAAAAAAGTGTTTACCAATATAAAAATGATATTACCAAGCTCTCGGCATCCTGGCTCATCTTTTTCTACGCATGGTTCACGCAGAAGATCCGCGCACAGGCGGGACCGTAGCTAAAGACCAGGTAATCCGTAACAATGCACCGCCACTCCACTTCACTTAAACACAACAACACACCATTACATTCTCCACCACTGCATCCGCGCCCAACATATGATCGCCCCGGCTGGACCCTCTGACGTCACTCGCTTTCTCGAAACACACAAGGTTGTGTTGCGTTATTATAATAAGCTTCCCGCTGTATTCCACTTTTAACCGTTTTAAGCGACATTAAAGAAATTGACGCGGCACTTTTAATGAATTCAATAAATAATAAAAATGTAAGTATAAGTAATGTAGGAAACGCGACCGTGTGAAATAGGTATGTACATAGTTCCGCGCACGAAACTAAACAAATCAAATATGTAGTGAGCGGAGTGAAGCACGTCCGCGTCGCGTCGTGGCAACTGGCTGGCAAGGCAACGCCACGGACCACCGCGGTGCGTTCGCGCACCACGTCGTTAACGGCACAAAGGTGAGGCCCCCGCACCACCAAACCACCAATCTGTTACCGCCTCTCGCCTGTCACAATAATTATTTTGTTTCTTACCAAGATTGTTGTAAAATAAACAACAAAAAATGGCAAACATAAATAACGAATTAGAGAAGGGGTATTTAGATATTAACACAAATGTAGGTACTGTTTGATTTGGTTTGATATTTATTCTCTTTTTAACCTCCAACGCCCGACGCAAAAATTAAGTGTTATAGGTTTGGTCCGTGTGTCTGTTTGTAGCATCGTAGCTCCCAAACGGATGGACCGATTTGTATCCGGCTTTTTGTTTAAAAGTTGACGTAATTGAGATGGTTCTTAGCTATAACTTATGAATATTTGTCAAGGGTTTGAAGATCATCAGCCCATTTCCTAGTTGACGAAGGGATCTCACTAACTTCCACGGGTTCGATTGACTTGAAATTATTTGGTTTATTGTTACTTCGGTGGTATTTCCATGACAGTAACCTTGACTTCATGCTGCATTATCAAGTAGTCTGCGAAATACCCAACTCCTCAGAAACCTACAGCGGATACCTATGAATAGAATGTCGATGGTTAATATATAATTTTTGTTTGAGTATAGCTTATATTTACAGTTTTTATTCCTAATATAATGTGGAATAATAATTCCTCTCTCACAACTAAGTAGTTACAAAATAGCGAAAAAAAAATTATTCTCTTGCAACTGGTAAGGTAATTTCAGTTACGAACATGGATGAAGGGAATTTTACATAAGAAATAATATAATTTCACGCTAAAACTACTATTTCAATGAAATTTTACAGTAATAACGCTTTACTTATTTAAACTATCAATATAATTAAAATGCTGTTGTTTTTTCTTACGCTTTCACGCCTTAACTACTCAGCCGAACATTATAAAATTCAGCATACACGTTGTCAGGTATACAAGTTATACAGAAAAGGATAAAGGATACCCTTTAGGGCAGTTACCTTAAATCCAAAAAAAAAAGTATCTACTGTTCCCGATGTTCCGTAATATTTGAATTTAGAAATGTGTGAGGTTACGATTTTTTTTTTTAGGTGTCGTAGGTAGAATTTGGTAATAATAATAAAATAATCATATTTCAGGATGACATTTCAGTATTTTTGTAAAATGTTGTCATCATATTTCTTTTATTTTATTTTATTGAGGAGTGTTGCGAATTTGTTAACAAATCAAATACGTTCCTACCTATTTGAACAATGGAGGCACCGATGAGACCAGAGTCTGTCTTTTAAAATTGTTGAGTAATTTAAAATTCAATTACTCAACAATTTTAACCCTACTACACTCGCAGTGTGCGTTGCCTAACGTCACAATACGGTCCAATTGTGTATGTGTTCTAATTGCTCATCAATGGGTCTTTCCCTTTCGCTCACTTTCTGTGTGAGACAGGATGCATTTTAGCTACACGCACCGATGAGTTCGAGCAAATTCGAGCCGCCGACTAGTACAACCTTAAGTGGTCTGTGTAAATTCTGCAGTCATGGACGTTGGATAATATAAACAGGATTTTTTTGTAAAAATTGCTTTACGAAAATGAACTGTATTACCAAAGGTTAAAGTATAATTTTTACTGCGCCTTATACGGGGTACAATAATTCGGTTTAAAGAATTTTTTTTTCGGTTTAAAGAATTTTTTATTCTCATAAGAAAGAACAAGTTGTCCACTTAAGCTATGAGAACTTAATAACTACATTAATATAGGTACATTTAATCCATCGGAGATAAATTAGTTATTTCCAACATTGGTCCATATGTAATCTTTTAATTTGTGTTTAAAGCTATGCATGGAATTACAATTTTTTACACTCTCAGGTAATGCATTGTATATCTGTGCTCCCTCATACAATATATTTTTTTTACCATATTTTACCATATTACTAATAGGGTTCTAATAGGGTGTCAATAAGTTTTTTGTTATGTGAGACAAATTTAAATGTTGTAATATACCTACATATAGTAGTAGATTCTTATATAAAAAAATTAAAGTTAAATATGATTTAACCAACACTTTTACCAGTTGTAATTTTCGCATTGTTCATTTTATTGCTTATAATAATATAGTTTTGCACCAATTTTACATAATCAATCCTGATTATTATATTAGATCCATGCCTGCAGTCTAGATCTAGACTAATTTAATGCTCTGACAATTGTCTATTCCGCCAAGCCACAGTGCTAACAAAATTTTCCTTTTTTTGTGTTTTTTGTTAATAAAATTAATCGTTGCTATTGTAATATTTTATTTACTTTTTTCTTTGTTTTGTTACTTTATTATAATAATCATAACATAATTTTCGTGTCGTAGTCAATCTCAAAAAACTATTTTGAATCTTTTTTGGTCAAATAAACTACGAATAAATAATACTCAGGAAATGTAACTGCGCTCAAAAAATGACCCAACGAAAGACGTGTACAAGTAGGCGGGGCTTAAAAGTCGTGTACAGCGCGCCACTAGTCGGACATTTTTCTTGCAAGCGAGCACACGTCAAATCTTCGTGTACGTTTTCGTTTTTATCACTATAAATCAGTTATAATCATCATGCCAGGTTGTGTTGTGAAGTGGTGCAAGAGCCATACGAGATTTAACTGTTCAGGGATCAGTTTTCACTGGTAAGTAGGTAGTGGCTAAATTATAAATTTAATCAAAAATGTTCAAATATTCTAATAATTCGGGATGGTCAATATTATGCAAAATGATTTCAGTCAATTTCTTGACTTTACTACTGAGGTTCTTTTTTCTTCTTGATAAAATGTATATACAAATTTAAAACCATAAAATTATCAAAGTTATTTTTATTGATAATTTTATCCAAGATATAAAGATATTAAACAGTAATATATTTTGCTTATTTTGTTTACTTTTAGTTTTCCCACGGATTTATTTCGGAAAAATAAGTGGATAGCTGCAGGTGTTGAAGAAGAAAAACAAAACAGGAAAAACAAAATTTAAAAATAATCTTGATTCAACCGAAGTCCACAGTTTTGAAGAAAGAGTATCATCATGTGTTACGCCGACAAATATACCATCATCCGATATCGAATCTGCTCTGAATACGCCTAAAACACACCTGCTAAAACAAAATCTAAGAAAGAAATCTTTTTTGGCAGTAAAACGACTTTCACAGATCAGAAATCTAGAACGCAGAAATAGAAGATTAACTATGAAGAATATTTCTCTTAAAGATATTTTATCCCAATTGAGGAAAAACGGATTTGGCAATACCACAGAAAACACTGCGTTGAAAATTTGCTGATGATATAGTTTTAGCCCTTAAAAGAAAAAAGTCAAAAGAAGGGCGAAGCATCATATCATTTTTCGCGGGACATAAAATTCATTGAATTGTAAATAGTAATCTGAAAAAAAATTAATAATAAGAATTTAAACATGTATATATTTATCATGATATGATGAAGCTGCTGAGCAACCAGTGATACATACAAAGCATGTATCTGATCTCAATACAGGTTGTAGGGCTGGTTACTCAGAACAGATACTAAGAAAATAAGAGAGGTTACGTCCATTAAGAAAATATTTATTAAATAAAAAAAATCAAATTAATAGCTTCTAAAACAAAAAATATTAAAAATGGTTAAGTTTACTCTTCTTTTTATAATTTTGTGCAATAAAGTGATTACATACATACTTCTATTTAAATACTTTAGAATCCATTCGTATTTAATAAACAACAAATAATTATAATTAAATACAAAAAATATTGTTTTATTATTGACTTAGTCTGTTTCACTTATAGCATAACATCGTCGACGCCGCTATGACAACTGCCTACCATCTGACATTGCAGCACGCGCGCGAACCAATCCCTGCTCTCATTCTGAATTTAAACCAATCACTAGGCATGTGTATTAATAACCTTCTAATTGATTGGTATTTTGAATATACGTCGTTTTGTTTTCACGTGTTTTCCTGAGTATTATTTATTCATAGCAAATAAACTATTAATAATCAATATTTAATGTTATTCAGACATTTTCCCGAGTGTTAAAATTGTGCACTGGTAACACTATTATTATATCGTTTAGAGTTTAACCCTCTCGCTAGAGAGTATATAATGTTCCTTGGTTTAGGTTTAGCCTTGTGTTGTGTTGTGAGTGGTTGTGAGCATGTTGTGAGATATAGTGTTCTGCGGTACATATGCTATGCAGATGCACTGTGTGCAGTTCTGCTCTACACCCACAGTGAGTGGCACTAGCATAGCATATGTAGTGTTCTTTCTTACTTCTTTTTCTTTCTTGTGAAGTTGTGTTGTAATTATTCTTGAACGTGAGTGACGTGAGTTAACTTGGAAATAAATAAAACTGTATAAAAAAAAAGAAATTATATCATTTCTACATAATGAATGTATGAATACAACGTTTTATAAAATAATATATTAATTTTCAATTTTAGAATTTATTTGCAAGATGTCGAATGCATACGAAGACTCGAGCAAAAAACCAGAGTCGCCAACAAATAAACATAATGAAAGACACGACGACGATGTGAAACAAGATGAAGAAACGTCTAAGAAAACTAACGGTGAAGAACATGCTAATGTTGTGGCGGCCCATTACAATCACCTCGAAGAGAAAGGAATAAAGGAAAGATTTAATTCACCCATTTTCTTTTTAAGAAATTTTAATAATTGGGTAAAATGTGTTTTAATTCAGGAGCACATGGATAAAATACGCGAAAAAGACTATGGGAGAGCAATAAAAGTTCTCGACATATGTTGTGGCAAAGGTGGAGACTTAAGTAAATGGGAAAAAGCTCGTGTAGAGCATGTCGTATTTGCTGATATAGCTGATGTGTCTGTGCAACAATGTCAGGCACGATTTGAAGATCTCAAAAGAAGATGTAGACGTGTGTTCACAGCGGAATTTATTACGGCCGATTGCTCTAAACAGACTCTGAGAGATAAATATGTAGATCCTTCAATAAACTTTGATCTTGTTAGTTGCCAGTTTGGATTACATTACAGCTTTGAAAGTTACTCTCAAGCTTACCGTATGCTTACAAATATATCTGAGTGTTTGAAACCTGGTGGTTATTTTATTTGCACTATACCAGATGCGTATGAAATTGTTTCGCGAGCTCAAAAATCTCCCAATGGACGATTTGGCAATAGAATATTTGATATAAAACTACTATTTGATACATCGGATGGTTATCCGCTGTTTGGTGCTAAGTATGATTTTCATTTAGAGGGTGTAGTTGATTGTCCAGAGTTTTTAGTTAATTCTAAGTTATTTGTTAAACTTGCTACTAAATTTGGGCTAGAACTTACATACAAAGCCGGATTTGCTGATTTATACAAAGAATATTCTGAGAAATATAAACAGTTGTTACAAAAAATTATGTGCCTTGAGAGTTATCCTGCGCCACCAGGAAAGAAACTAATTGCAAATGCATCTGAATATAAACATGCTCAAGATTATTTAAATGACTCTACAAACCAAACTGAGCAGAAACATATTGGAACTATGAGTGTTTGCGAATGGGAAGTAGCGAGTAAGTTCCTTCTTTACATAGTGTAAAATAGTCACTTCCCACTGTCTGTCCCTCTATATATATATGCTTAGATCTTTTAAACTATGCAATAGATTGATTACGATGCAGTTTTCACTAATGGAAAGAGTGGTAAAGGAGGATATAATTTGCAGAAAAGAATCAGTGTGAAGCCAGGGGCAGCCTGCTATTACTCTATAAATGGCTAAATGAAAAAGATTTTGTAACAATATTTATCAAAATTTATTTATTTATATCCATTTATGTTAAGTTTGTGTACCTTTATATAAGTTATTTAAACTATTCTTGTTTGTTGCAGCAATATACATGGCATTTGCTTTTAGGAAGAAGAAATGTACCTGGGATGCAAATGGAAAACCAGTGTATTGAATAATTGAAAAAGTTTTAATATTTTGACATGTAATAAATAAAAATAAATAAGTTAAAAAGTAAATAATGCACATCAGTCCAGTTCCATATCAGCATGTCCTGCTGACATATAGGCCTCCTCTAACTTTTTCCAATCCATTTGGTTCCGAGCCAATCTCATCCATAGAGATCCAGCAGTCCTTTTTATGTCATCTGACCATCTTTTAAGTTGCCGACCTCTTCCTTTTGGCGTTGTGTCTTGGAGTCCACTCAGTTAGCTTTTTCGTCCATTTTTCTGTTGGTTGCCCAATCATATGTCCAGTCCAACGCCATTTCAGTTGTTTTGTTTGTATGCATACATCCACAAATTTTGTTATTTTCCTCATATCAGTAGCTCGGTTTTTATCTTTCCTACGATATCTTAAGATACTCCTTTCCATGCTTCTCTAACAGGTTCTCAATCTGTGTTGTAGTTTTTGTGTTATAGCCCATGTTTTACAACCATTAGTATTTGCAAAATGAAATACAGTTTGGAAATTAAAAAAGAGAAAACTTCCATACATGCATTTTGACATATATACTATTTTAACTGTTAATTAAATACTATATAATTTTCACCAAGTTAGTTTCTTCATAAGGTTTTTTAAAACCAACACTACCTAGACCTAGATATAGCATAGCAAACCTAAATATTAGTTACGTATCTGCATATTTTCTTTCATGAACCATCCAATAATTCATTTACTTTACTATACTATGCCTCCAAACAACTCCTCCGTCCGTATTAATTCATTCATTATAATGAATGAAGTGAAGACCCACTATAGAGTATATAACAGTGGTACCAACTCCCAAAATATTTAGTCCTATTAAAGTCAAAAACCTTAAAATCGTCACTTCATCACGTTCTTTCCTATTTATGTAAAGGTCGACAGGCAGGCTAACGGTTCTCTTGATGTAGGTGGTTATCATGGAATTAAAAAGTGTTACTGAACTAGTCTTATTGGTACGGCCATGGTCGCCTATGAACACAAATGACTCCATCGGTGCTGCAAGTGCGCTGCTGATCTTAGCAGGATAAAGGATTAGAGTGGAATATGTTCTAGTTGAGCCAATAATTTATAAAGCGTTAAACTGTACCTATTTCTTACTGAAATCGTTAGCGATTCTTATTACCAGAGCTTTACATTCTACTAAGAAAAATAGGTAAGTATATATACCTGGTTATGGCTCCTGACCGGCGAACGGAAAACCTATTTCTTTCGGCAACCTCTTCAGTCGAGGATCGTTTCTTTCCCCGAAGGTTCTATCCACCGTCCGTGCAAATGGTCTTAGCTGAGTTAAGGCAACAGTTCATAAATTTTTGCTTGTACGGTTTAAGCGCTTCAGGTTCGCTTTTAATACCCTCGGACCAAAAGGATTAGACAAAGTTTATAAAAATAGTTTTTATATACTTAGTCAACTATAATTTTCTTGTTTTTGTACGTTCATGTTTACAAACTTTAGTGTAGAATAATTTAAGTATTGTTTTTAATGTGTTTGTTATAATAATAATGTTAGCTTTGCTAAAATAAATAAATATTACAAGCACGATGACCTCAAAAAATAAAGGGCTTCCTAAAAATCTGGAAAAATATAGTTGACAACACTGAATGGAATGGAATTGACAAAAACCATGAACATAGTCACTTTCGCGAACATTGAACTTATAGCATTGCATTCATTTCATTCGTCTTCTGTGACCGAGCCGAGCTGCCGAGCATACGTTCGCAAAGCGCACGAACTTCCGGACACAAGCGGCGCATGCGTATTCGTTGCTTTTCAACACTTAGAATAATTTTGCTCGATGTTTCTTTGTAACTGTGCCCTGTGTAATCTCTCATCTTGGGATATATAAACGTGGTCAAAATGAGTGTCGAAAACCCAGTTAGTGATAATGATTGTGAATCAGTAAGTATTCAATTAGTTTAAATACAGTTTTATCCCCGGTTTCACCTTTATACAAAGTCTAGGTAATCGTGCATACTCGTATTCACTATGCTCTCCACGAAGCAAATTTTTCTAAGTCCCAATATGGCGTCAACGGTTAAGTCCTCTGATGCATAGCGTCGGTCGATTTTATTTTTTAAATTTATTTTAACAGTAGGTATTTTAATTGGTTATAAAAAAATATGTCATTAAGAGGAAGTTATGAAAATATGTAATGTTATCGAGAAAAATGCACATTTTACTTAAAAAATACTTACTTTGCAGGGAAAGGTAAATGGTAAAAATGAACACGTGAACGGCATCCACAATGGATATAATAGTTCCGACAAACACAAATCCAGCCATAAGTCCTCCAGTAAAGATAAACACCGCGACAAGGATCGCGAACACAAGAGTTCGTCAAAACATAGCAGTTCTTCCAGGTTAGTTTTTCTAGATCATTCATTACGCTTATACTTAATTTTATAAATGGAATATCCTAATTTGCCAATTCAATTTTAGGGACAAAGATAAGGAGAGACATTCTAGCAGTAAAAACCACAGCAGCTCTCACAAATCTTCAAGCAAGGACAAGGAACGTAGTGAGAGGGATAAAAGTAGCAAAGACAAGGATCGTAGCAACAAAGATAGGGATAGGGAGCGGAGTGACAAAGACAAACACCGCAGTGATAAGGATAAGTCTAAGGAAAAGGACAGAAGTGATCGTGATAAAGACAAACATAAAAGTAGCGGAGACAAAAAAGTATCATCATCATCAAAAGATAGAGATCGTGACCATAAAAGTTCATCCACTAAAGACAAAGAGCACAAGTCTAAAGACAGGGATCGTGAACGTGAAAAAGATCGTCACAAAAGCAAAGACAAACGCGATAAAGAGAAGCATTCAAGTTCTAAAGATAGACACAGGTATTCACTTCACTTAGTTGGGTTAACTGTTTCAATTATACTTAATAAAATAAATAGCCTTTATTTGCTGATTTACAAGTTGTGTTAAACATGAGTAAATGGTGCAAATCATTCTGGTTCTAGATCATACTGACACATAGGCCTTATATAACATATATTGATCATACTGACTAAAACATACATTCCAGTCTATACTAAGCCAATTCATAGTGATCTGGCAGTTTTTTTAAGTCATCCCCAACCATCCCTTTAGTTGCCAATTTCTCTTCCTTTCATGGATGTATTTTGGAGTCCACTCAAACTAGCTTTCTTGAACAAAATTACTTCCAAAAACTTTTTTTTATGCTATTTTCCTTATTGCTGCAGCCCATTTTTTGTCTTTTGTACGGTATCCTTAAATTAAACTTAAAATTTATACTTCTTAATTGTTTGTAAATAATTACATATCATATTCCTTGTTAAAGTGTTCGATGAAAGTTGAAAGCTTTCTTTAAATATTAAGCCTTAATAACAAATACTATGGAATATTATTTTATTTCCATTTAGGTATATTATGTAGAAGAAAATATAAATTTGTATGTATTTAGATCAGGGATGGTGAAACTTTTTCCTTTGCGTGCCAATATTTACTAACGAAATATATGTTGGGCCAAATTGTTGTATTTTTGGCTATATTATTACTGAAATAAAAATATTGATAGGTATTTTCTGAAACACTTATTTGTTGTGTTCACACACTGAACACAACATAAATATTGCAATAAGAAAGAAATTGAATATTGCAATTAAATTAAACTTTATTGCAATTAAATTAAATTCACGTCCACGCGTAGTCGATAGCTTAGCTTTATTTTCGGTTTTGCTCATACAGCCCGCACTCGCGAAAGTAGTTGTTTTATGCGAGCCGCGCACTTCCAATGAGAATGAAATTTCTAACAATACGAAAATTTAACTTGATTTTTGTTAGATTGTCGCGGGCCGGATTTCAACGTTTTACAGGCCGGAGATGGCCCGCGGGCCGTAGTTTCCCATACAGGATCTAGATTGAATTTATAAAAAAAAAATTGACATTGAAAGTGTCATGTCATTTCTATATTATTAGCCAAAATTGTTTGTTATTTAAATTTCACATATTATTTTGTTAACAATGAAATGTATTCAAGTGTTGTCAATAATACAATTTTTTAATAGCTCCAGCAAGGACAAAGAGAAGAATGGAAGTGAATATGAAAAAATTAAAACAGAAGAATCACAGAACTTCAATGTGAAAGAGGATCCATTGCAGGTAATAAATCAATAGTTTTCTTATTATCTCTTTTCTGTATAATTTTTCCTAGATTATAGTCAATAATGTTTTCAAATTTTTATTTTATCAAAATAGTTTACTATAATAAATTGTTTGTCGCATAGTGATTCATAAAAATCGGTCTGGACTTTTTTTATTTTTAGAGATGCCGATATTTTAATATACAACTATATGTTTTTTTTAAATAGATTGAAGAAATTAAAGTTAAAAATGAAGTTAAAGAAGAAGATAGTGATGATGGATACGCCGGTGCAAACAACACTGCATCCTCCTGCGACTACTCTCTGTCACAGTTCAAGGATGAGCCATTGTCTGAAATCCCTCTCGAAGAAGAGAGCGAGGAAGATGTACCACTGGTAATAATTTAAACAAATTATTAATATTCTCATTTAGACTGAATTAGTGTTTAATTAACATTTTAAAGTATGTAAAAATTTTCATTTTTTTAAGGCTATCAGTAAAAATTTTATATTAATAACAATCACTCACATAAGGTTGAGTAGTTAAGGCGTGAAAAGGTAACAGACAGGTTACTTTCACATTTATAATATTAGTATAGTATGGATATGGATTTCATGACACTTTAATTTTAAGTGTTGTCTCAGATAAGGGGAACGTAATCTGCCTGGATATGGCTGGATTTATGAGATTTAGGACATATCACATGTGTGTGTGCAAAATATTGATGTTAATCATATCCTTTTTAATCATAG
The DNA here is from genome assembly GCA_944738685.1 of Synanthedon myopaeformis. Classification (NCBI taxonomy): domain Eukaryota; kingdom Metazoa; phylum Arthropoda; class Insecta; order Lepidoptera; family Sesiidae; genus Synanthedon; species Synanthedon myopaeformis. Next base: position 3,854,401 of record OX122915.1, read on the forward strand.
TTGGCGCGTGTGGCATCAAAGAGACGTGTACAGTCTGAAAGTGAAGATGAAACTCCGCTAAATCAACGTAAGAAGCCCAAAAAGAAAATAAAGAAAGGTATGTTTCATAATGAGAATAACAAATTTACATTACATAATGAATGAGCGGTGAGGGTGTATGAAAACTATGGTGGTGCCAATTTTTATTTTTATCCAACTTAACCTCATTTATATTTTGTAAAGTTCTAATTTTATATTTTAAAATTTAGGTCAAAAATTAAATCAAGAAAGGATTTGTCATAAAAAACAATCTAAATATTCTTTTGCCCTATTTTAAATAATCAAAATGCAAAAATTATATCTTGTTCTCAAGTAAATTTGTAGACATATTCATTATTAAAACATCATTCAACTTATTTCATTGTGAAACAGAATCAGGGTATGACGAAGAAATGTCTGAAGAAGAAGCACCAAAGAAGAAAAAGAAGAAAGCAGCAAAAACTAAGCCCAGTAAAGTGAAGTCTGAACCAGATGAAGGTGTCAGTCCTACTAAACGTAAAAAGAAACAAGAAGATGAGCAAGAGGTTTGGAAGTGGTGAGTAAATAAAATACCTAATATTATGTTTAAAACAATTATCGAAAGTGTATTTTCAAACAAGTTAATTTCTAACTAGCGATCCGCTCCCGGCTTCGCATGCAGTTGAAAATGTTATAAAACAAACTGTCATTCCAAATTTATTTTGTCAATACCTCTAACTAAACCCTCATAAAATCTTTGGGTTATAATTATATTAGTATAATATGAGATTAAATCATTATTTTCTCTTTTGCTTAAGTTGTCAAGAAAAATTATTTACCTCCACTAACTAAAATCTCATAAATTTTCGGGTTAATATTGTCATTTACACAAGATTTGCATACGTGCGAAACCAGGTGGGGATCAGTAGTAAAATTTGAAATTGAAATCATTATTTTCTCATTCAATCAAGGCGACCGTATGTAACTGATGGACAATTAACGCCATCTGTGTTAAAGTTTAGAAAACATTTGGACAAAGTGTATTCCACTGTACTCGCCAGGGGCGCTGTAGGAGTGTCAAATGGACAACTCGCAGTGTTGCCATTTCAATAACTTTTTACTCGTAATGACGGAATAGTGCGCTTTCGTTTTAAATTTTATTATTTTTTTTTATTGCATAACTTTTCATACGTAGGTATTTCCGGCAATTATTTACGGTCTTGAATATTATTTCATTGAGTAAATGCATTTATGCATCATATATTTTGTTTTACAAATATAAAAGTAGGTGTCTTACTAATTTACTACTAAATGTATCGATTATTTAAAGTGAACAATAAAAAGTCAGTTTATGGATATTTTTCCATTTCTTTTCAATCTAGATTTTTTTTTTTTTTTTAATTATTATGGGGGAGTTTTGATTTTGAGTAAGGGGAACACTGGGTGCCTTAATATCATATTTTAAGGTTATATATGTTTAGAAATGAAATATGTTCATCATTTTAGAATTATCAAATATAAGTAAATTATTAAGATTGACTAGTAACATTAAATTAATTCGTACTTTGCGTCGCACAAAACAATACAAGTGAGTTTTATTTAGGTAATTGAAGTTTTTCTAGGTACGGAAATAGATTCGAAATTGTGTCAAGATTTGTACAATATAGGTACATACTGTTTTTTACAATTTTCTTCTAACATTTTATTGCAACGTTTACCTTTTCATGTATTTTTATATAATTATAAAACAACAACATGATTCACATTCAATCATGATGAGATTGATTCTCCACTATAATGTTAACATTAAAATATAAATCAATATTTTAATAAAAAATATGCTAATAGTATATATTGTATGAAATAAACATGTGTACAATGTCACGATATTTTACAGGTGGGAAGAAGAAAAAAAAGATGATGGCACTAAATGGAAATTTCTTGAACACAAAGGACCACTTTTTGCACCTCTATATGAACGTTTGCCTGAAAATGTTAAGTTCCGTTATGACGGCAAAGTAATCAGGCTTTCTGAAGTAGCCGAGGAAGTGGCAGGATTCTATGCGCGCATGCTCGATCACGACTACACCACTAAATCTGTCTTCAACAATAATTTCTTCACAGATTGGCGTAAAGTCATGACACCCGAAGAGGCTAAATTAATTAAAGATCTCTCAAAATGTGATTTTAAGGAAATGCAAGCTTATTTCCTAAGTTTATCAGAGAAGAACCGCAATCGCACAAAAGAAGAGAAAGCGGAACTCAAGGCTAAGAATGAGGAGATACAAAAGGAGTTTGGATTTTGTATAATAGATGGCCACAAAGAAAAGATTGGCAACTTTAGAATAGAACCTCCGGGACTGTTTAGAGGCCGCGGTGAGCATCCCAAAATGGGTATGCTGAAGAGACGTGTCATGCCTGGGGATGTTTTAATAAATTGTTCCAAGGACAGTAAAATACCAAAACCACCTGAGGGACACAGATGGAAGGAAGTGAGACACGACAATACAGTTACATGGTTGGCTTCGTGGACGGAGAATGTTCAGGGCCAAGTCAAATATGTTATGTTAAATCCTAGTTCAAAATTGAAGGGTGAGAAGGATTGGCAGAAATACGAAATCGCTAGAAAACTTCACAAATGTATTGATAAGATTAGAGACCAATATCGCGCCGATTGGAAAGCGAAGGAAATGCGTGTTCGCCAGCGTGCAGTCGCATTGTATTTCATTGATCGGCTCGCACTGAGAGCCGGTAACGAGAAAGACGATGATCAGGCTGACACAGTCGGTTGCTGTTCCCTCAGGGTAGAACACATTCAGTTGCACAAGGAGAAGGATGGCAAGGAGTATGTGGTTGTGTTTGATTTTCTCGGTAAAGATTCTATCAGATATTACAATGAAGTGCCAGTTGAGAAGAGGGTCTTTAAGAATCTTGAGCTATTCATGGAGAACAAGAAAGACAGCGACGATCTCTTTGATAGACTCAACACGCAGACATTAAATGAGCATTTGAAAGAGTTGATGCAGGGTCTTACCGCAAAGGTCTTTCGTACATACAATGCCTCCATTACTTTACAAAAACAGTTGGATGAACTGACTGATGGTGATGCTTCTATCCCAGAGAAGATTCTAGCTTACAACAGAGCTAACAGGGCCGTTGCTGTGCTGTGTAACCATCAACGTGCTGTACCTAAAGGTTTGTGTGATTTATTTCATAAACTTCAATGAAAAAGTACCTTGACCCACTCATACATAAATATTATTAGATGGGTTCTATTTGTTGACCGTTTTACTAGAACCCCAGAAAGTAACTTATTTCGCTAGCTCTCTAATCTATTAGATTGTATTTTTTTTTTGTATGTTTAATTGACATTACCAGTGACAATCATCCCATCACTTTCTAATGAAACAGTGATAAAATCATTAATATCCTATTATTTAATACTGTTTTTTAAATCTTTTTTTTAATCATTACAAAAAGGAAAGTAAAATAGATATAGAAGGAAAGTAAAACAAAAAATAAGAATTGTAATATTACAATTTTTTTACTACATGGAGTAAGCTTAGGATTTACCTTCATTTTAATTAAAAAAAAAAAAATGTTAGTCCATCTATTGGAAAAAAATTGTAACGATTTCTTATTCCAGGTCATTCAAAATCAATGGAGGCTCTAAAAGAGAAAATACAGCTCAAACGTGATTTGGTAGACGAAGCAGAACAAGATTTGAGGGATGCAATGAAAGCTGCCAAACGTGGCTCTGTCAAAGAAAAGGTTGCTTGCGACAAGAAGAAGAAGGCTCTTGAGAGGCTCAAGGATCAGTTGAAGAAACTCGAGCTGCAGGAAACTGATAGAGATGAAAATAAAACTATTGCCCTCGGCACTTCTAAGCTCAACTATCTGGATCCGAGGATCTCTGTAGCTTGGTATGTTGTACATCTTGCTTACCTATTATAGCTGAGCCGACAACAGTCATTGCCCTGTTTATTTCATGTAAAAATATCATCCAAATTTTTGACTTTGCTAGTGAATTTTCCAAAAAATTTCTTTATTTTTTAAGAATTTCCTTGATATAAACCTTGTCATGACAATTACGAGCAAAACACATACATGTGGCAATTGATTCTTATCATTTTTGCATGGACTTAAGAATTCACAATTAATTATATTTGATTCTGTTTTTTTGTTTGAAAGCTGACATGATTGCAATGATTGTTATCTATAATTATGAAAATCTGTTTAAGCATTTGATGATCATCAGCTCAATTCTTAGTTGATGAAGGGATTTCACTAACTTCCACAGGTTCGTTTGATATGAAATTTGGTATGCTGTTACTTGGGTAGTATTCCCATGACATGGTCTGACCTTGATCTGATGCTGTAGCATCAAGTAGTTTGCAAGACACCCAGCAAATTACAGCAGATATATCGTTTTTGGACTCAATAAAGTGGAGGGTTAGTTTATAATTTTAATTATAGCTTATTAATAGTCAATTGTTATTTAAAGGTGCAAGAAGCATGGTGTACCCATCGAGAAGATCTACAACAAGACGCAACGTGACAAGTTCCGCTGGGCGATCGACATGGCCGGCCCCGAATACATCTTCTAAGGTTTATGTAGCAACCGCTATATATTATGTATATTAATTACGTTCAACTGAAAACGTTCCACTTTACATTATATATATTATACAATATTGATTTTTTTTTTTTTTCATTGTTACATATGAAAACATCGTAGTTAGAGTTCAAAATTAGAAGTCTGATTCTAAATTGTATTCTTATTAGTTCCAATTTATTACCTAAACATTATTTTAGGTTTAAGTTAATGTTAATTAAAAAAAAAAGAACTAGATAAGAGGTTAATTTGTACAGATTGATTTGCCGATCTGTTGTTTATTGTAGGTTTTCCACTCTTGCTTATTTATTTTGTAATGATTAATTGTAACTTCATAGTGTTTACATCTATAGCATGATTTTCATTAATTTAGGACATTTACTATTAGTAAAAACAGAGTGGGAAACAACAGATGGCACACTTTGTATTTTTTTTATCAAGTGACAGATTGTTTACAAATAATAGAAATGGATTGTATAAATAAATGATGATGAATAAAAAAAACTGTTACCTAGAAATTTTTACTTAATTTTACCAAGTGTTTCGACGTAAGACCGGTGCTAACCTTGGACGTGCTCAGTCAGGCTCGCACCGGCCCTTACTTTCCAAACTTCTTAAGACTTATTTTATTAATCATGTAAGCTAAAAGCTATAATAAATTAACTAAGTATAATCGTATTGTTGCACTATGTGCATTAGGGAAATTCATCTTATTTTTTTGTAAAACTGGTGAGTTAAGCCGTGAGGTATAAAAATAAAGGTACAATGCCACGTGCTTTTGTGTGTGTAAATAGGGAATTTTTACTGTCATGTAATAGTATAATGAGATTATCGTGAATAAATAAAAATGATCCAGAAATTGTTCATTTATTATTATATTACATTCTCTTATTCAACTTAAGTTTCATGGTCATCTTCAAGAGGGGCTTCGAAGAAATTGACGTTTTCCATACCTTCTGGCATATAAGCGAGTCCAGATTCTTCTTTGCATCGTAGATTATAACCGCTAGCGTAACCTACAAGTAGTGTATTTTATTCCAGTTATGCAAAATTGAATGGATTGGTTTGGTTGACTACAAATTCATCCCTGTATAACCATTATGAATTGAAGACTTTGGAATAGAATTACTTCTTATAAAGTGAATATGGCATCTTAATAGTTTTTTTTTTGTAGAACATTGTATTATGATTTCTAGAGCAACGTCAATACAGTATGGACTGACTACAAAATACAACATGCTATAATTAAATAATATTTACAACATAAAGGTCCTCAAATTTAATTATTATCTATTAATAACAACTACTTTTACATACTTAATAAAATAATAATTAAGGTGAAAATTAGAGACAAAACTCCTTATGATGTCTGATTATTATACAAGGGCTAAAATTAAAACATTCAATGAAAATGCAAAGGAAGGTTGCAAGGTCGTTGCTCGCATGCTAAAAGTAAAAATCTCATTGAAAACAGGTGTTCGTCATAGGTGAGCATATTATATGTTATAAGGTGATTATATTAGAAGAATATTATAGGATGTAAAGCGTACCCAGGGTTTTCATGAGCTTGGTGGGTGCGTTACGCAGATGTAGAGGCACGGAGGGTAAGGGACCTTTGGCGTCCACTAGGGCGCGACGCACTCGAGCCACGGCGTCGTTCAGGGCGCGACTCTTGTGGGCACGCGCCAGTCGCACTGCGCACTGCGCCACTAGTAGGTCACACTCGGGCATGCCCAAGTGTTGGCAACCCTGAAGACACGCCACCGCGTCTGTGAGCGCAGCGGTGTCCGCCATCCCGATGTCCTCGGCCGCCGTGCGCACGAGTCGACGCATAATGTACAAGGGGTCCTCGCCGCAGTGCAGCATGCGCACGCTCCAATACAGAGCGGCGTTGGCATCGCCCGCCCGGATCGACTTGTGCAACGCCGATATCGTGTTGTAATGTTCCTCGCCGCGCCGGTCGTACAGCGTGTGCGATCGCTTCGTACAAGATAATATTAATTACTATAGCAGTTTTCAAATAGGAAGTCACTTGGGACTTCTCTTTATAATATTACCTTTATTCCGTCCTTTACATCATCCAGTGTGAGTGTGGTAGGGCCTGTATCTTGTGAGTTTTGTGGAGGTTGCTTAGCAGCCAGTGCCAGTTCTAAAGCAGCTAAAGCCACCCGTGCATCTCCATCGCATACCTCAGCTAGCCATTGTAAAGAGGCTTTCTCTATTAGGAACCTAAAACATATTTTTCAAATTCATACTAAGACTTGCTCTAAAAAACATTATCATAGTGGTAAATAAATAAGATGAAATAGTTGTACCTAATTGTATCGATTTACTACAACTATAATAGCCATCACAATGTTTAATGGTGGTTACAAAAATATGCTTCATTTTAATGTTTTCACATATAAAAAATATAATCTATACAAGTCTTTGCTCGTGACTTCGTCCATATCTTTATAAATTACAGCATATCCTATCTTATTTATAAACTATACTAGCTGATGACCGCGACTGCGTCCGCGTTGAAAAATAAAAGAAACCACCTAAGAAAATATATGGTAATATAACGCCCGAAATTTTTATTGCTGTGATGACGGCCCCCGTCACAATTTTTTATATTTTTAGATGATCCCTCGGGAACAGCACTATTTATTGAGATGAAAGGTACCCTATGTCCTTTCCTGTATCCTTGACAATAATCTTGAGTAGTTAAGGTCTGAAAAGGTAATAGACAGACAAAGTTACTTTCACATTTATAATAGTCCAAGCAGTGACTGTAAAAAAGGGTGGTGATCCAGAATAAGTACAAAAATGGACTTTATAACTTTTTGTTGGTCAAGTTACAGGTTGCCAGACTGTTGGTTCCTTATTTGTATTACTGAAAATTTTCATCAAAAACGATTTAGTAGTTTTTGTGTGAAAGAATAACAAATGTTCATCCACCCTATAAATTTCAGCCATTTGCTAGATTTCGACTGCACTGTTTTGGTGTGGAAACATATGTTATTCAATTTTTATTGCTCTTTTAATTTTGTCGGTTTCAGTCAGTCGGTGTTAGATGTTTTTTAAAAAAAATTTTAGATACTAGAAACCATATTACTTTTTTTTGGGTTAAAGGAATCAGCAATAAGTTGTTACTGCTGATGGTTAGATAGAAATGTTACAATTAACAGCATCACATATTTTTAGTGAATAGTTCTTAAAAAAATGTTCTCTCAAAATTGGTGACAAAATTACTTACTCTGGATGTCCATTATTTACTTCTTCTGTTTGTTTGCCATTTTCCAATATACCTATCAATTGTTTTTTTTTTTTAACAGCCCGTTCCAGAATAACAATTATATCATCTACTGTGAGCTTGTCCATAACTACAACTCTACAACGGCTTAGTAAAGCATTGTTTAGACTGAAGGAAGGGTTTTCAGTTGTTGCTCCTATTAGTACAATAGTACCATTCTCTACATGAGGTAGAAATGTGTCTTGTTGAAGCTTGTTGAACCTTAAAATGTATAATAGAAAAAAAAATCTTTGTTAAAATTTTAACAAGTATCTTGTTTAAAATAACTAAGGACTAAACTAAAGTGTGTAAACAATTTGTTGTCTGTTATATTTACAAGAAACATAATTTTCAATTTAAATACCTATGAATTTCATCCATGAAAAGTACAGTTTGCCTCTTGAACTGAAGTTCATTTTTGGCTACTTTAACTACTTCTTTTACATCTCCAATTCCAGCCATTGTTGCAGACAGTTTCACAAATCGTAAATGGTTTTGTTCTTTGCATATATTAGCTACAACATTGGCTAATGATGTCTAAAATACACAAATTGTCAACTTTGCTTTAATGTAATTATATTTGATCAATACAAATATTATCATTTAAAAAAAATTTACCTTGCCACAACCGGGTGGTCCCCAAAGAATCATATTAGGAATTTTTCTTTGTTCTAACATGGATCGTATCATAGAACCAGGACCAAGTGCAGTATTCTGCCCCACGATGTCTTCTATATAATGTGGTCTCATAAATTCTGGTAAAGGAATACTTTTTTCCTCTTTCATTTTGTTTTCTTTGGATGTAATATTTGAATTTGAGGATGAGGTTTTCTGTTCCTATATCAGATATCTTTGGTCAATAATATATCAACTTATTAAGAAGGTAAAGAAATATGTCTTTGTTATGGGTCTTACCTTATTTTCCCTTGGTAAAATATTTTCATAAGATTCTATTTTTGATTTCTTTAAATTTGAACGACCAGGGACTAATAATTCGGGCATAGTTCTCTTTTGAGCTTTACTAGTTTCGGGAGTATTAAGGAATAAACATTTGTCAACGTGGTCTGCAATAACATCTTTTTCAAATTCTCTATCACAAACTGGACAAGAAAACATATCCATGTTTCCTGAAATAGGTATTCTGGGTTTATTTACACGAATAATCTTTATATATTATATCTGGTCCCTATAAAGTATAAATTACAGCAATGACTAGTTTCGCTTGCTAACAACTTTCGTACTAATTTATATAGGTACTATCAAAGATTTAAATCCTGGGGTACTATAGTACCTTACCTATTTATTATAAAACTTTTATATCTCCACTTTATAAACAAATGTTTTGCGCGCTAGAAAGTAAAATAGAACCAAAATTCAAATTAGTAGAATAGAATTCCAACCACAGACCAAGTTTATCCCATTTAAGTTCACTTGTATTGTCTAGTTTGTTATGATAACCGCTCTTATTGAAACGCAATAGAATTCAAAAGACAAAAAATCTTTATACATATATTGAGTTCGAAGTAGGTACCTCATCAATAAAAAGAGTTTCATTATTAGATTTTTTACTAGTTGCCTTTTGGATTTGATGGTCGATGGAAACAGGTGTAGTTTGATTTGATCCCTTTTCGATTTTAGACTATAAAGAATAACTGCCTTGAAATATTCCAACAATGTCTTCGAGATTTTTACTATATTTTGTTTTACATTATATTATTTCTTTGTGATAGGAATCTGTATTTTCCATAAATTGTATCTTGTATCAACCATGTGTCAACTGTCGAAAAAATCATTTCTTATTAAGTTTATTATTCTGTGGTTATCACGATCAAATTAATCAAAACTACCGTTATTGACCAAAAAACAGTTATTCCGATCTAATTTCGTAAACATATTTTTAACATGGTTCCATTTATTCTTATTTTGTTTCAATGGTTTAATTCGCAAATATAACATATAGTTAGATCAAAAGTGTATAAGTTACTGCGAAACTAGGTACATTATGAATCCCACAAAGGCTACAAAAAAACGTAAAGTCGAGGTCAACAAAATTATAGAAAGTTCGGATAACTCGATAATAAATGAAAAAAGAGAAACAGTAAGTTAACGATTTGGAGAAACGTTTAAATTTAGTGTTACTATTCGCTTATCTACAATTTTAAAAGAGTCATATATAAAATTATTTGTCGTCACTATCAATGCACAGCAAAAAATACTAAGTCTAGAAAGGTGAAATTTGGAATATACGTTTATTTTATAACGTAGGCATCCGCTAAGAAAGGATTTTTAAATTTCAACTCCGTGCGTAGCTCGGGGCTGGTTGCTAGTAGATAATACTTGTACAATAATATTTATTATTCTCTAGGGCGATGGAGCTCCAGCAGAGAATGAATTGGAGGAATCAATAATAAAGCTACAGGTGAAGGATGTAGTGAGTGCTCCATCAGGATTATACATTCGTATAGAAATCGATTTAGTTTGTGTAATACTATTGGTATTAGCGCTATGTACCAGGCTGTATAATTTGGATGAACCAAATTACATTGTGTAAGTTTCAATTACTTATCTTACTTTAGGAGTATTATCTTATTTTTTTAACTAACTAAGAATCTTATTTTTTTTTTAGTTTATTCTTAGTTTACCAGCACAGAATACAGAAAAACATAATGTACCTACCTTTCATCCAGAAATTTCCTGGCAAATGTATTTTATGAGGATTATATTTATACTAATATTATAAAGAGAGAAGATTTGTATTTTTGTTTGTAATGAATAAAGTCAAAAACTGCTGGAACAATTTTAAAAATTCTTTCACCTATTGAAGGCTATATTACCAGCGAGTAACATAGGCTATTATTATATAAATTTACGCAGATGAAGTCGCGTGCAACAGCTATGTTTTTATATTTCAATGCATATGAAGTTGTAGGCACCATCTAGTTAATATATATTTCTGTATAGGCTGTGATGCAATAGAAATTTATAGCTGCATGTGTGTGTGGTCATTCAGATGCTATTAAAAATGTAACCTAATATGGATTGCTATATTATAGTTATGTCTGCGCTGGACTTTAATCTTATTTATTGTCTTGTAAACCACAAGTTTTTATGTCTCTAATTTTAGCTTTGATGAATTACATTATGGGAGATATGTGTCATTGTATACCAAGGGGGTGTTTTTCTTTGATGCACATCCACCGCTGGGGAAGCAGCTCTTATACTTAGCCGGACGAGCTGCTGGCTATGATGGAAATTTTACATTTGACAAAATTGGATCACCCTATTCAGAAAATGTACCTGTAAAAGCCCTACGCCTAGTGCCGGCTTTAGCTGGCAGCTTATTGGTACCAGTGACATATTATTTAATGCTAGAGCTATCTATATACCAATGGACTGCTGTTCTAGCTGGACTTTTAGTGCTTTTTGGTGAGTATTTTAGTATTTTTTACCAAGAATCAAAATCAAAATATTTATTTGTCAAAATATATCTCTTGTGATAGTCATTATACATTTAAATTTAACAGGTTTTCGGAAAAAAAGCCAAGATAATAACAATACTGAGAAGAAACCCTGAAAGAATCTCAGGATACCATTCTTTTTGTTATTTTTAAAATAGTAACAATTACAATCATTTCAATTATTTATACACAAAATCAAATTATATCCTGTGCATTATAAGAATGTTTATTTTTTCAGAAAATTGTTTTTTAGCACAATCTAGGTTTATGTTACTGGAATGCATACAAATGTTGTTCGGTTTATGGGGAATACTTTGTGCAGTAAAAAGTACACGCAGAACCAGTTTGTCTTCAGTACTTTGGCTAATTGCTTCAGCTGTATCTCTGGGATGCTGTTTTTCGTAAGTTACTGTACATGCTTTTATGTTTGTATGAGGATTCATTTTCATTACCAATTAAGGCAGTGACGAAAAAATTCTCTAATTTATAGCATGACATGGCAATGGCATGCTATAACGGCAGGTTCATTGACTCCTTAGTTTACACAGTAACTATTATCTAATCTGTACCCTTGGTATTAGAACAGAAAATGAATTTATTCTTTCTTATTTTTTATTTTAAGGTAATGACCTGATAGTTCACTTCATGGTAGGTGGCTACTGTCACCTATAAATAACACAAGCATCACCTCAGGTGCTGCAAGTGAGCTGCCACTGTGGTAGGGTAAGGTAATCGGCTCTGTCATTCCTTACTTACAGCACACAAGCTGTTATTTCACAGTTGTCTTCTGTAAAGGGATGGTAATGGCTTTTACGCCATTGGGTTGCCTATAAAAATAGAACTGAAAAGTGCTTCTGATTATGATTCAATATGCATCCGAGTCTCTCTCCATATACTTTACAGCCTTAACAAATTATACCTACTCAACTTTCAGATATTTCTCATAATATTCACAATAATTTTTTTTTACAGGGTAAAATATTCTGGCCTATATAGTTATTATTTGGCATTATTCATTGTTGGACGTCAAATTTGGAAACATATAGGCCAAAAAGAGTCCAGTGCAAGACTTTGCTTTTCAGCAATGTGGAGATTGGCTATATTAGTAGTTTTACCATTGATGGTGTACACAGGAGTGTTTTACGCCCATTTAATGATGCTCCCGAAGGCAGGACCTCATGATAGCGTCATGACCAGTGCATTTCAAGCATCTCTACAAGGAGGACTGGCCAGCATCACGAGAGGACAACCATTACATGTTGCACATGGTTCTCAGATAACATTAAGGTAAGTTAGGGATCATAACTATGTGAGAAAACTGTTTTGGTTTCCTTGACATTATAAAACCAATATATTCACTGAGATAAAAATGCAGGTCTTTTTTCTGTAAAGTTGACTTCCTATGAATAGTCTTCAAATGCCTGAACACATCTTTATATATCATAACTAAGAACGATTAGGTCCATCCGTTTGGGAGCTACGATTACACAGACACACACACATCAAACTTTCTCCTATTCCTCTGTCCGTTCTCAATTAGACACAGCCACGGACGGACGTGCTGGCTGCACTCGCACGGGCACGTGTACCCGGTGCGGTACGCGGACGGACGCGGCTCGTCGCACCAGCAGCAGGTGACGTGCTACAGCTTCAAGGACGTGAACAACTGGTGGATAGTGAAGCGGCCGCAGCTCAGCTCTTTGGCTGTGAGTCGGCCTCCAGACGCGCTGCGTCACGGCGACGTCGTCCAATTGCTGCACGGCATCACCAGTCGCGCGCTCAACTCGCACGACGTCGCCGCACCAGTCTCGCCTCAGTCGCAGGTGACCACTTCACTTCATTTAAACTATCCATTTCGTTACATTCACACTATCTATACTAATCTAAATAAATAAATTTTTGTTTATTATTAATAAAACTCGAAATTACTGGACCGATTTAAAAGTTCTTTCACCTATAGCAAGCTACATTATCAGTGAGTAACAGGCTAAATTTTATTTATTTTATTAATCTTTGGGACACAAACAGACACGAAAATATAGTAAAAAAGAAAAAAATTAACACATTCCTGACATAACCGTCAGGCTTTCTGTTGACCTTAACATAAAATAAAATCATTTTATGTTAAGGTCAACATTGTCGGAGATTGACCTTCGAATCTCCGACAGTCTTGTGAGCAAACCTAAATTTTGCCGAGCCGAGCTGTATAAGTGTAATCTAAATCGTCTAGCAAAACGCGAATGGAACTGAATAAATGTGAATACTCCCAATCTAACTTTTTTCAATAATTGTTGTTTATTGAACAAAAAGAAACTAAATCTCATCGAAAATTCGCAGGAGGTGTCTTGCTACATTGACTATAACGTGTCAATGACAGCCCAGAACCTCTGGCGCGTGGAAATAGTGAACAGAGAGAGCGACGACGCCACTTGGGACAGCATCCGCTCGCTGGTGCGGCTCATCCACGTGGAGTCAGGCTCGGCGCTGCGCTTCAGTGGCCGCCAGCTGCCCGCCTGGGGCTTCCACCAGCACGAGGTGGTAGCGGACAAGGTCGTCACCCATCAGGACACCATATGGAATGTGGAAGAACATAGATATACTAAAGGTAAATGCACTCAACTTTTCGTATAAACTTTGACCCAATTTTTATTCTCATTTCTTTGTTTTTTTTTTACATTTAATTATTTTATACTGACTTCGTCAGTGTTGAAAAATAAAAGATATTGCAGTTATAGCTTTAAGGTCTCGGGAATAGTACTTTTTTCTGGATGAAAGGTATCCTATGTCCTTTTCTGTATCCCTAACGAGTATGCAAAGCCAGTGTCTCATTATTAGGTGCCTTAGATGGTGCCCGCGACTTCGTCCGCGTTAAAATATGAAAAATATAACACCTGAGAAAATATCTCAGATGTTATATTTTTTGAGACGATCCCTCGGGAACCTAACATTTTTCACATAATAAACTATTTGTGTTACAAAATATCATCCAAATCCGTTTTTGCATGAAAGAGTAACAAACATGCATACATCCTCACAAACTTTCACATTTATAATATTAGCAGGATTTGAATAGGTAAAGGTTGGCAAGCAGTTCTCTTGACGGTAGGTGGCTACCGTCGCCTCGAAAAAGCAACTCCAGGGGCGATTCAAGTTCGTTGCCGCATTGGATTTGAATAAGGGACAATTGAATATGAATTTGCAGCGGAAGATCGGCGCGAGCGAGAACGCGAGCTGGTGTCGGCGGAGATGATCCCGGTGGGGACCACGCAACTGTCCTTCTGGGAGAAGTTTTCGGAACTGCACCACAAGATGGCGTGGCACGCGCCCGACGCGCCGCACGGACACATGTTCGCCAGCGAGCCCGCCGATTGGCCTCTGCTCGCGCGCTCTATCGCCTACTGGCTCTCGCCCGACTCCAATGTAATTCGTTACCATTATTAGGGAGTAAATACATTTATTCAGCTTTTGTCCATAGAATTAAGCTGAATAAATGTAGTTACTCCCTTTCTTGTAGCTTGTAGCAAGTATTATATTTGAGATGGGAAAAAACCATTAAACTCGCGACACCTCTGTATATAAGTATATGTACTTTCCTGACAATTCAAAAAATGCACACGTAATTGTTCAAGTTTTCACTGCTGTCAGCACACTGTCAGTGTTTTTTTTTTTAATTAAGATGTACTTTGATTGCTCAAATTAAGAGTAAGCGAAATTTATAATATTAAAATAATGTCATACGAATTAACCTCAACCAAAAGTTGAGACATTAAGGGCTCTTTCAATTTAGACGTTTGTAGTCGACCTGCTTCGGTGCCGGAGCGGTGCGACGACAGCAGGCGGCAAACGTCGCAATGACACATGCTCATTTCGCTTTTGACTAGTGCCGTGAACAGAAGGCTATTTTCTTTTTGCATTTAAAATGGATGATATTAATGTGGAAGAATTAATTCTTATCCAAACCCATTTTTTTTTTAATTATTTTAGGCTCAAATACATCTGATCGGGAACCTGGTCACTTGGTACGCCGGAACTCTATCGATGGCGTTGTTCGGAGCGCTCCTCGCAGTGCACGCGGTGCGACAAAGACGCAAATGCGTCGACCTCTCTCCGCACGGATCGCAAAAGTTGTACGACGCCGCTTGCGTACTGTTCCTCGGCTACTGGCTTCACTACCTCCCCTACTTCTTCGTGGACCGAACCTTGTTCTTGCATCATTACTTGCCAGCTTACATCTTCAAGATTCTACTACTGGCGTTTCTCATAGATCACGTTTACTACACTTTGCAATTATACAAGAGGACTCGCCACCTCACAAACTTGTTCGTTCTCTGCGTTTGCGTGTGGCTCGCTTACGTCACGATAACGTTCAAAAAATTCAGTGTCCTCAATTACGGAAACTCGGATCTAACCGAAACCGATCTCATGAACCTCAGGTGGAAAGACACCTGGGATTTCATACTGCATAAAAAAGGATAAAATCCGTACTTGCTTTCCAATCCAAGCCACTTTCTTAGTAACTGCCATTTCTACAATCTCGTCACAAATCTAATTTTTAAGCTCAATTTGTATAATATTTACATGGAATACTCAGTTAGGAACAAGATTTATTATTACTATTATAATTTTTTACACTAATTTATTTAGATATTATTTTAAATCTTTTATATTATTATTGACTGATGAATATTTTCCGTCCAAGAAAGTTTTATTATATTCTATTTATATATACTTTTATACAAAAACTCGGGGTTTCATTTATTAGTGTTATATCTGTCTCTACATAATAAAAAAAAAAACGCTACAATAGTGACGAATACTTTTATTTTAGAAAAAAATGAATTTAACTTGTTGAAGGATCAACATCCATGGGCTGAGTACGCTGAACGGGATGCACCAACACCGATTCCACTTCCAGGGGTATAACGCGTTGTCTGAGAACAGCGGTAGTACCTGGAGCGTATCTGTACGAGCCTTGTTTCTTGCCCTAAAAACATATGAAAACTTTGTTAAAAGGCCTAAAAATTACTGTGTAGCTTCCATTTATTCTATCTATATGTACTAATATTATAAAGAGGAAAGATTTTTTTGTTTGTTTGCATTGAATAGGCTCCGAAACTACTGGACAGATTTGAAAAATTTTTTCACTGTTGGGAAGCTATATTATCAGCGAGTAACATAGGCTATATTATATTTTCAAAAAAATTAGGGATCCTTTCTTAAACTCCAATAATGTGTTATACGAGGGTGGCACTGAAAATTTCGGGAATCAAGGAAGTGATTTTTTATTCCCTCACAAGTAAAAGCAAGATTGTGTGTAGTCATAATATAATCATTGTCATAAGTGTAACAAACTCACTTTCACATTTATTATATTAGCTAGGATTGCCAATGTCAATTTAAATTAAACAGCAGATGAAATCGCAGGGCAGAGATAGTTATTTAATTATGAAATTAGCCTTAAAGGTTTGACACAACCCTTTATGCTCCAGTTATTATTTTTAGGTTCTTTAAACTGAAAATAAAAAGTAATAATAAATATACCTTAATATTAGCTTCATCATAAGTTCTCAAATACTGTGCAGTGCCAGTGTTTCTTATGATGCATAAATCAACATTTGAACCAGATCCCAAATCGTTAAATATACCGGCCGCAATAGCATCTCTAACTAGCTTTTTGCCTTCCTCTTCAGACATGTTTGGTTTCCAATTGGCTTCAAATACAGCCATGGCTGCAAGTGATCCAGATCCTATAATAAAAAAAATCATTTGTAATCAAATTTTTTTATATAAAAAAAAGAACAACGAAATCTTATTATAATGGGTAAACAAACTTAGTTTGTCCCTGCTCATTCCAGGCATCTTTGATGGATCAAGTGGATCCCACTATTTGACTGATTTTTTTATTATAAATAAATAAAAAGCCTTTTGTTCCTTGCCTTCTTTTGTACTATTTCAACTTATTTCTAATAAGTTAGTTTCTTTATAATGATTTACTATTTAATTAATTTGTTAGTTCTTCTCCTCTACAAGGAGCCAAGGACCTTTAAGACCTGACCTTTATTATGGGAAAACAATTTATACTTAAAATATCCTAAAGTTTATAGATTACATAGATTTTACTGTGCAATATATAATTACATGCACAAAATTAAAAGGTTACATTACCCATTGTAGCATAAGGCAGTTTATCCACAGATCCATGAGGATAAATACAATAAATATGTGGGCCAGTACGGTCAACACCACCCAGCACAAGTGCAGCGCTTATGTGTCCTTGATAGCGAAACAACATGCGTTTCAGCAGAGTAGCAGCAGTAGCTACAGGCACTGTTCTTCCTGTATGCAAACGTTGCAATTCCAATTGGGATGACACCGTTTGGGTTGTCATCTCAGTATCTGCTGCAGTGCCGGCCCCACAACAATACATATTACCGGCCAAGTAATGTATTTTTTCACAGTTCTTGTCAGACACCACCGTATTTTCAGTGGCACGAGTATCGGCTCCTAGGATAACGCCATCCGCATAAATAATTCCAACGATCGTAGTGCCCGTTTTGGTAGCTTTGGGTGCAGGGAAACCTTTCTGAGCGAGAAAAGCATTTCTGAAAAAGCAAGTTTAGAATTTCAGATCAAAACCACACAAAAGAATTGGAAAATATAAATGAAAAAAAAGCGAAAGCCGCATCCTTACCGTTGGCAATTTTCGAAAGAAAACCCTGGTTCCGGAACTTCTGGTACTAATACTGAAGCCATGTTTTAAGAGTTTTATTATAACTTGATAAAACTTTTCAATCAAACAAATAGTTCTGTCTGTAAGAAATTTTATATTTGACAATATTGCTTAAAATTGAGTATGATGACAAAAGATGACTTGCATGCAGCTG
Source organism: Synanthedon myopaeformis (assembly GCA_944738685.1). Taxonomy (NCBI): domain Eukaryota; kingdom Metazoa; phylum Arthropoda; class Insecta; order Lepidoptera; family Sesiidae; genus Synanthedon; species Synanthedon myopaeformis. The sequence goes on from OX122915.1 coordinate 3,872,632, forward strand.
CAGGACGCACAGAACACCACTGACTACAGAGCAGTAAATCTTAATTATTTGACACTGCGCTCGAAGGTGAGTCTGAAGTTTCAACAGAATATTACATTACAGAACTTTTATTTGACAGAGAGAATATTTTAGTATTTATAATATACATTTTCACATCGGAAACAAATTATTATACGTATCATTTACATTTAAATCCCCTTATGACCGTTTATAATCATTATAAAAATTGGGAGATTATTATATTTATATTATAATATAAATTATTATAGAAATACGCGACTGACCGAAGCGGAATGGATGAGATTAACCAAAATTGTCCAGTTTCCAGTTCTTACTTTCTTAGTGATTACTCCAAGTAAAAGGCTTGTTAAGCTATTAAAGTATCCTGTGTCGGATCTATTGCTTAATTGCTCTATTGATAAAAAATGACCCAGTCAAGACGAGTTTTAATATGATTGGTTCGGATTGGTCACCTTGATTTAAAATATCGTTTACGTAAATGCTTCTTAAGACATTGCGTTAAGAGTGATATTGTAACTAAATTGTGTACACTTGCGTCTTTTAGTTTATTATGCTCTCATTGCGAGGGCCAATGACAATGGGACAAATATTGATATACTCTTTTTGTCACGCTAGTTTCCTTACACGCCTACTATTTATGTCAAATAGTATTTCTACGTCAAACGGTGGGGTGATATCGAAATGTTTGGATTTATTCTCCAAAATTCTTACCAGTTTTACATACGTTTTTAGATTAATTAGAATTTAGGTTTAATAAAATTAATTTATCGCAATGTTAGGAAATAATGCGTACGTATGCATATTTTATTTGATAACATTACTAGTCTTATCGTTAGCCGGTCGCGACTTCTACAATATACTTGGTGTTTCCCGATCGGCTAGCACCAATGAAATAAAAAAAGCCTACAGGAAATTAGCCAAAGCTCTTCATCCAGATAAAAATCAGGATGATCCGAATGCGTCGCAGAAATTTCAAGATTTGGGCGCCGCTTACGAAGCACTGTCCGATCCTGAGAAGCGTGAACTTTACGATCGTTGTGGAGAAGAATGTCTTAAGAAAGATGGTATGATGAATAATAATGACCCGTTTGCGAGTTTCTTCGGTGACTTCGGCTTTCATTTTGGCGGTGAGCCGCAGCAACACGAAACTCCGCGGGGAGGCGATGTGATAATGGAACTCGTGGTTTCATTAGAGGAACTTTACAATGGTAACTTCATAGAGGTAAGTTGCATATACTTTTATTATTTTTGATGAAATTACGTCTATAAGTTTACTTCCATAGTGGGAGGCAATTCATCTACATATCTGTTATCTACATCTAAAAATAATTAGAACACCCGATAACTAAAAAATCAATGATTATTTTGGTACAGACATATATATGGTTTTTTTAAAGTTTGTTATCCATGTTGTAACAGTATAACAATTAAGAATATTAAAATTAAATTAATGCAATATTTTTTATATTGTATACCTATAGTTAGATCTATTTTAGTAATAATATAAAATTATAGCACAAGATTAAACCTCAGTAGTTTTTTGTGATATCATTACATGTATTATATTATTAGATTTTAAAATTATAAATAAATAAATATAATATGCTCCAAGAAATTATTACTCATAACATACACATATTCACATAAAACACATGGCCATGTCCACAACACAGCCTTTTTTTTTTTTTGTTAATGTCGATAGAAACACCTAAGAAAAGGTAATTTCCAAAGTTGACCCCTGCCAAGAATTGAATCTAGGACCCCTGAAACCCTAATCACTCATCTAATGGGTCGTCAATTATTTACAAGAAGTATTATTATTTTAAAATAACAACTAAGACATTTTTATTTTAGATAACAAGAAATAAACCAGTACTTAAACCAGCTTCTGGTACAAGGAAATGTAACTGCAGACAAGAGATGGTCACAAGGAATCTAGGACCTGGACGTTTTCAAATGATGCAGCAGACTGTATGCGATGAATGCCCCAATGTGAAGTATGTCAATGAGGAGAGGTTGTTAGAAATTGAGGTAAGATTAATTATTTATTTATTCTATTTTTCAATTCATGTTAATAATTTTAACCAGTTTGACCAAAACTGCTTTACTTACTGCAATGCAGGGGTGCAGAGTAGGCTGTCTGCTTTGTCTGTCCGTTGTCTTAAGCTGGTCTATGTCAGATGCACAAGATAAATATCCATAGATGAATAATTAAAATTGATTTTAGCTTCATAAAAAAATATATAAAATGTATAATTTAAATCTTAATATAAACAACCTTCATAAATAAAATTCCCATATTTACTAATAAATATAGAAAGAATATTTAGGAAAAAGATTGGTTAAAAATGGAGGAGGCCTTTGCCTTGGAGGCAAACAAGTCAAATAAATTTTAACTGTTGTTTTCTGTGTCATTTGTTAGACAAATAAAGGCTTTTTTATTTATTTATTTACTAGCCTGTGAAAATATCTGCCTCTTTATTGCTGTGACGACAGTGGCGCCGCCCTCAGCGACAGTGACGTCCAATTTTTTATATTGTTAAGGCGATCCCAAGATAAAAAGTATTCTATATGTTAATCTAGGTAATAAACTATTGGTGTGCCAAATTTCTTCCAAATCTGTTACACCGTGAAAGAGTGACAAACATCTATCCATCCTGACAAACTTTCGCATTTATTTATAATATTAGTAGAATTTTTATAGAAAAAAAGTCTATTTCGACAATTTTGTTGTTAATCTTAAAATCTCAAGTGAACTTGTTCTCTTTTCTCCCTTCCACCCATCTCACTTCACATCTAAAAATAAGTATATTATGTTGCATTTTACAGGTTGAAGTGGGAGCTCCAGATGGTCATAAATATAGATTACGTGGGGAAGGAGAACCTCACATGGACGGAGAGCCAGGCGACTTAATCTTTGTCTTCAAAGGCGAAAGACATCCACAATATACACGTCGTGGAGACGATCTCTATACTAATGTAACAATTTCATTGCAGGCAAGTGATTTATTTTTATTTACATTTTGAAAAATATTTCCATTTACTCATGTGGTACTCATGTCTTTTGGGTTGCAAGATTCTTATTGGTTCTCTTTATTAATGAAGACTACCTGTACAATTGCACGTGTACTCATACTAACTAAATGATACTAAAACCACTGGTGTCTGTAAAAAAAAATCTTGGCCATTTGCTGTGTAATCTTATAATATATAAATATAAAATACTAGTTGTTGCACGCGCCTTTGTCCGCGTAACTTTATAAAATATAGCCTATGTTACTCACTGATAACATAGCTTCCAAACCGTGAAAGAATTTTTCAAATTGGTCCAGTAGTTTCGGAGCATATTCAATGCAAACAAACAAATATTTCCTCTTAATAATATTAGTATAGATTAATTTGATAGAATTTTATGGAGATTGCCCAACATATCCATCTCAGTTAGCGTGAACTCAAATATGCATAATGTGTTTTCACAGTGAATGACTTAAAAATATGAAATAGTAAATTGTATCATTAAATTTTGTTCATAAAAATTGAGGTAAATTTCTCTTACTAAGGAAATCAAATTATTTCTCTGGTGAATAGTAATAGTAATAGTAATAGTATTGTTTTGTCTGCAGGATGCATTAACTGGTTTCACAATAGAACTGGATCACTTGGACGGCCACAAGGTGTCGGTGTCGCGCGACAAGGTCACTTGGGCGGGAGCGCGCGTTCGCAAGAAGGGCGAGGGCATGCCCAACTTTGAGAACAATAATCTCCACGGCAACCTCTATATCACTTTTGATATCGAATTTCCCAAACAGGACTTCACAGAACAAGAAAAAGAAGGTATCATCACTGCTGATAGATTTTAAAAAAGTCCTAATTGTTATTAACCCCTACGCAAAAACAGGGTGTTATAAGTTTAACCTGTTAGTCTGTCTGTGGAATCGTAAGTCCAAAAAGATGGATAAATTTTGATTGGGATGGTTCTTAGATATAATTTATCAAGATCCGTTCAGGCGTTTGAAGACCATCATCCCATTTCCTAGTTGACGAAGAGATTTCACTAACTTCCACTGGTTCGATTGATGTGAAATTTGGTATACTGTTACTTCAGTTGTATTTCCATGACGTGGTGACTGTGACCTGGTGCTGCAGCATCAAGTAGTCTGAGGGACACCTAACTCATATAGCGTGTTTTGGGCTCAATAGAAAGTTGGGTTAGTATATAGTTTGTTTTAATGTCATTTTTTTTCTATTCCAGCTCTCCGAAAAATACTTAAACAATCACCCAACAATAAAGTGTACAATGGACTATAGTAGCAATAAAGCCATTTATTAGTGAATTTAGTGCAGTGCAATGAGTGATGTGAAAAGGTTTCAACTGTATAAGAAATTTAAATTTTGTGTTCCATAAAAGAAAATTGTGATTGTTTTCTAATTTATAATTAATAAAACATTTTAATTATAATTGTGCATATTTATTTTGTAATGAAACCACAATTCATTGAAACAATTTTATTATTAAAAAATATATATAGGAACATTTTTTCACATACAACTAAGGTCTGATTTCATTTATTTAAATTTTATTCACTAGTAAAATAACAACTTATTATTATTTATTTATGGCACATAAAAAATATATTTGCGCGATTATTTTTATTTACAATTTTTATAATATTTGTAGTTCCACATCATTATTAGCCTTTTAGATAGGTTTACCTAAAAAGTGGAGGGACTTAGTAGCTTTTTTATTAAATTACATATGAATTTAGCTTTGTGTCAAGAACGGCGTCAGACTATTTAGCAGAACGCTTACTTCGTTTTAAAGCTAATCTTTATAAGACAAATTTATCTAAATGATAGAAAATAAGTACCAACAAGGTGTTAAGATGCTTGCCTCGGCGCTTTGACTCAGGGGTTATGGGTTCAAAGTTGTCTCTGGTCTTCTTTGCGTTGTATGGTTATTCCATAACATAAGGCTATATAAGTTATTTATTTTTGTATTAATAAAACGCTATTTTTTTAACCATTTCCATATAAGTAATTAGCTATTGAACTGAAATACAGTATATATAATAGAATATGAATCTCATTGCCTTCCTTTTTTTTAACCTATAACACAGTAGAACTAAATAATTGTAGTCTGCTTCGCACTACAGCTAGTCGTAAAGTGACTTCGTCCCATCACACAGTAGGTTCACTTATCTACTAAGGATTATTAATTTCACATACATAAAAAACATAAAGAAGTCATGGTACATTATAGTGCAGTAGAGAGAGATACAAATGAATTAATACAAATCTATTGCCATTATAATTAGGGAGTACTTGCATTTCTATGGACAAAATCTGAATAAATGCAGTGACTCCGTTAATGGTTCGATGATATGTGAGTTAGGCGACGAGACAAGAGTCTGCGGCGCCTGCGCCGAGAGGCGTGAGGTCTTTGGCGGCGGCTTGGAGGACGCTATTGACGGTGGCGCGAGCCAAGTAGCCCACCGTCACTCCCGGCGGCGCCGACGCCAGCGCCTCGCTGCACTCTTCCAACCCGCTGTCCTGGAACGTGCAAATTCTTTCATTGTGTTGTATATTCAGTCAATAAAACACAATTACATAGAGGAGAAAAGTCAGGTAGCGCGGTTAGCTTGTAACGAAAACGAACCGGAACCAAACACCACCGAAACACCTGCTCTATGATCGGCAGTGCAATCACAGCACATGTGGCGTAGCCGCCCCTTTACATAAGACCACCGGTGAAATAACAGCTTACGTACTGCTGTTTCAGTCATAAGGTGCAATTGCACCACAACGTGGATTATGTTATAGGCAACGTGGCTATTATACCCACATACCAACAAGTGTAATCAAAATCAATCACAAGGTATGTAAACGAACCTTTGCGTATGTGTAATGCGCATCGGCGAGCAGCCGGTCGGTGTGCAGCGCGTGAGTTAGCTGCAACTCTGGATTGCGACGCAGGATGGCGGCCACCACGCAGAGCAGCTCCACTGTGAGCTGGCGCCTCGGGGCCGACGCCACTTGCACCAGCGCCGCCTCCACCAATAGAGCGAACGACAGCTCCGAGCGCGACATGTTTGCCAGAGTCGGCTCCGCCGGTATGGCGTGCCCCTCCACCACTATACCCTTCGGAGTGCGCTCCAATATATCCCACACTTGGATGTAGAAGTGCTTCGGCACTCGGCACAGACATCCCTCGAGTTGACGCCGCTGCAACGGACTCAAGCCGTGCTCCTCGGCCCAATCGGAGACGGTGAGTATGCGATGCAGCAAAGTGCGCAGGCGGTACGGGGACAAGCCTTCGATGCCGTGCGCGCGTCCACCTTCGGCAGGGAACAGGCGGAGGTAAGTGCGGATCGCCTCGAGCACCCAGCCCACGCGGATCTTCAAGATGCCACGGAACATGTCCGGGTTAGTGCCGATCAGCCGCCCGCAGTACAGCACTATCTCCTGCAATCATATACTTCGGTGATTGTCTCAATAATCATTATAAGAATGCCGCCGAAATAATTTTTAAACTCATTGCAATGAGTTTAGCACTCGCACTCCTTTGCATGCCACGACGTGCCGAAGCTTCACTTGGATTAAAGCGAAACGCTATCAGTCAGAGCAGGCCCTAACTGCTTATGAGAAGATAAGTGTTAAAAGTCTTTAATTAGTTCATTGATTTTAATATCACCAGATGTGAATCACATTCCCAGACTGTAGGCATGTATAAATTGCAAGTTTTTTGAAGTGAAACAAAAAGTCGTCAAGTGAAAGGAGGCCTTACCTGTTGCAGCACGGCGCTGATGATGTCGTAGGGCTGTATAGTGGAGTACATGACCGACTGGATCTCGCCGGGAGTCATCGGCTTGTCGAACACCGTCTCCTTGTGCCCGATCACGCCCACCGTCAACTGCAACGCAATGTGCATAGCTTCGTCATTATCGTACAATGTGAACTAGCTGGTGCCCGCTTTCGCCAGAGAGTTGCGCAATCGTACAAAGAACAATTGAATTCGTATCTCTAAGTGCGTCACAAGTTATTAGTCATAGCACACAAATGACTTTTTAGAATAAAAAAAAAATGTCGTGAACCAAATTGCAAAAGCGGTTAACTTAGTTAATTGTCGTGCTATAGTTATTAATTATTTGTTGTTGTAAAGTGCATTAATTTAATTAGTCTATTGATATAATAAATTTAAGAACCGCTTCGTGAACTTTGGAAACTATAGGCTGTTGAAGTTTTAAATATAGCAATGGCGTACCTAAAAATGAAGAATACTAATCGAAGCAAATAAGGCTAATTAAAAACAGCCAACAAGGCCTCCGAAGTTGTATAAAAAAAGGAGAATGGTTGCCGTTTGAAATTGAGGCACGGCAAGTTAGGAGGTTAGGAAATAGTGCATAAATTCAAAAAATGACTCTCACCTGTTTCCCGTTGACTAGCACGGTGGTGATGAAAGGGCTGATTGAGTCGACGGTGTGAGTCAGCAGCGAGGAGCAGTAGCGCACGGCACGCCAGGCGCGCAGCACGCCCGCCGTGTGGTAGAGCGAGCGCAGCGCGTCCAGAGCTCCCATTCCGTTCACCTGGTAGGCGGGGCCTTCGCGCTCTAGCAGGATGCCCCACAGCTGCACCTGCGCGAATAGATCCTCGGCACTACGCAACGCGTTCACCACGTCAGGCGTGCTGCGCTGTCGGTACGCCTCTAGACTGCTCTCATCCGAGCGATAAGTGAGCGTGCGCGGCACATCAGTCAGAGACTGGTACCCTATATACTCGTGCTCCAACTGCTTCAGCTGGCTGAACATCTCCGACGGGAACTCGCCCTGGCTGAGGAAGTCCAAGTGCTCGATGCACGAACTAGAGATGAGATTCTGCAGTCTACCCAGACGCACTTTGACGCCGTCGCAGTAGCCCTTCTTGAGCATCGCGAACAAATCCAGCATCTGCTTGAAGTGCGGGTCGCGCATGTGTTCCTCGCGCACCAGCAGGCACACTGTCGGCCGTCCGGACAGTCGCCAGTATCTGTATTCACACACGGACTTAGGGTCGACACATACATACCGGCATTGTCCCTTAAACAATATGTACTCACTTGCCAACAAATTGCAGTTCAGTTTTAATGTCATCGATGAGAAGCGCCATGTCCCGGTACAAATAGAACTCTGACACTTCAAATATGAGCGGATAGCAGAGTACTGTCATTCCGCACACCCGGTAAATCTAACAAGCAAAATACAAACCGATACACATATTATACATTTGTGGCATTATTAACAGCATGTACAATGTAATTGCGCGCTTTTTTTTTTTTTTTCAAAACTTGCCAGGAATAAAGACGACCACGTGTAATATTGCTTTTCTATTAGAACATTTACATTTAGGAATTACTAATAAAAAAAAAGCCATTGGCGAAACAAAGATAGATAAAAGAAAGCGAGAATGAGATGCGAGTCATGCGAGTAGTACCTTGCTGGTACCGAGAGAGCCGACCGGACGGATTGGCCGCCCGCTTAGCTTCAGCTTGGAGCAGACGCCCAGTTGCCGATACACGTGCACCAGCTGGGTGGAACTGCATATCTACACAAACAAATTCAATGTTAATGTGAATTTTAAATTAAAACAGTATAAACGTAAGAACGCTGATCACTGCTTTGTGTGCTCACCTGTACTGGCTCCACTTCGTGTGGCGTCTGTGTTTGTATACCGTAAGTTCCCATCATCGCCTGGAGTCGCATCGACTCGGCAATCAGCACCACTTGAACCACGAGATCAGTTGCTGTACCCTAGATGTTATAAGGATTTATTAAAGAAACTACATAAATTGTGTGAATGGTCCGCTTTATTCTACTTGTCCTATTTTTTAAACAATCTTAGTATTTATGTCATTAATTTGTTTGAAGATACTTTGTAAGATTATTTATAAAATCTAGACAGGCATAAAAAAGTGGATAATAGAAAAAAAACTAAAGGGACCTTAATGTTCTTCGTTTAAACCGCAGACCCAACATCACAGTACAAAGGTATTAAGGCGACTTAACATGTGCTCGACGAGCTCCTATTTTATCTAATTGATTTCGAATTTTTTAACCATCTTATTAAGTTTGTATTTGTGAAACAATAAGTATCAATGTTTATGTTTCATCGCACACTGAATGGAACAATAGGTTGCAAAAAAGATGTGCCATGTTTGTTTTTAAAAATTAAGTGTACATAAACAAATGGAATAAATGAGATAGTAATGGACACTTTATATTGACCGTATTTTGATGAACCATCGGTCGAGTGATTAAGGTGCTTGGCTTTGCGCTCTGACGAAGGTTCCCGGGTTTTATCGGCAGAGCTAACATTGCAAATGAATTTTTCAAAAATGGCTCTGGTATGAGTTGGGTTTCGTATTTAGTCTTGACGATTTATTTTAAAATATTTGACGATTTTGAGAATTGACGCATTGAAGATAAATAAATATAAATTGGAATTCAAAACTGTCGCCACCACTTTGAGTCTGTTGTGTGTTACAAGTCTGTGGTTTAAACACTTATTTGATATTAAAATGTAATTGCGAATTTTTGTAGAATAATAAAATGATCATTTGACCTTACTCGTTCATAACTTTAATTTAATTAACATAGATTAAATATGCACGATAACATTTATTATTCTCTATTGTGCAAGTTAGGAGACGCAAAATGCATTTACCTTTCCAGGTGCAAAGCGTGCTAAGAAGAGATGAAAATTTCAAGTACTTACTCGCAATTTTTTAATTGATATCTTATAATATATGAAAAATATCTAAATATAAGAATTAAGTCTCCAAAATAAATCGCGTAGCATACAAACATTGTGTCTTATTGACATTCTGTATTAAAAGAGATTTATTCAAATTGTAACAAATCTAAAACATATTGTATTGTTAGCTGTATATTATATAAGTTTTTTTATGACATTAAAAGAAACGCTATTTGTTCAGCGACATCTATTGCGGTGTTTTCCTGCCCAAATTCAACTTTAAGCGTGATTACAAAAAAAATCAATCTCTTTATGAGGTATGGATATGGAAAAACTCATTCTCTGTGACTTACTACTTCTAAATTTATCACAGTAAGTTTTCCATTACCTCCATATATTTACAGAATATCGCAGAGAATAGTATTTTATATAAGCAAGCAGTTTATATTAATAATCTATAAAAAAAAAATCATTTAAGAATTATAAGAATTTTGTTTATAGTGAAGCGCTATTAATAAGAATTAAGCCTGTTTAATAGAGCCTGGTGCAAAATTTAAATTTTAAAGACAAATATTTTCATATACATTTCTTGAATATAAATATTTTTAAAATTTAATTGAGTTATTTAGAAAATGCTAAAAATTATATAAAATACAATCTACATGCAGAAATATTGGTAGGAATACCTCAAACAGAATCATCATATTTCATGCTACTAATATGTAATTTTGTTTAAACATCTCCTTGTACTTACAAATGCTGGCTTGGCCTGCGATTGCGCATGGAAGTAAAATAATGTGTTAAATTAATTTATAGTAATTTTTTTAATTTAGAAGCAGTAAATATGTTTTAATAATCATTGTGACAAGCCAATTAGATTTGCCAATGTTTTAAAAATTCATATTGTTTTTTACCTTTTTATTATCAATTATATAATAGTTTTTTTTTTGTAAGTAGTGTTTGTGTTTTATATACACTGCTTTCAAAATGAATAGTGACAAGCCAAATATAATTTTCAATGTTTTAAAAATTTATATTATGTTATTTTTTATTGTTAATGGATAAATTCGATATAAACATTAAGAAACAATACAACTATTCCTATAAAAAGGATGAAAACAGAATAGAGTATATGTTAATTGATAAAAATGTATAATATTTCTTTTGAATATTTCTCATTCTTTTACACTCGCTAGTTACGGTTTTGGCCGCCCATTCACACTTGTAGCATATTGGGATAAATTGAAACATTAGAATAGAGTTGTTTGCTTATGAAATAGGACTTTTATATACCTGAAAAGCGGAGTATCGGCCGGCGCGGCGAGGCCTGTTATAGGAGGGCAGGTACCGACGAATCGGATCCAGTTCGTTCATATGCAGTAAACCGCCAGTCAGCAGTTGGGCCAGAACGAATAAGGACTGCGCCCACAGGAACAGACCGCCGGTGTCTGAAATTCACATAGTTCCTTCTGGTTATATTACTTTATAAATACTTCTATACTAATATTATAAAGACAGAAAAAAAAAAAACTAATGAATAAACTAAAAACTACTGGACCGATTAAAAAAATTTCTCACCTATAGAAAACTATATTATCAGCGAGTAACATAGGCTTTACTTTATAAAGTTTCGAGGACGACACAATATGGATGTAAGCCGAACATTTTTAGAACTGCGTTCAGTGGGTTATGTGGAAAGATTTGTTTAGAAATGGTATTATTTTCTCTCTTTGAAGTCAGCGTTAATGTTAGAGACAGACACATTGATGAACAACAACATATTGATAGAATATCTTATGGACTATTTATAATTGCTTGAAACATTTAACCTAGTTGCGATTTATGTTTATGCAATAGACAAAAAAGACAGATATTACATCAACTAATATATGAGTAAATTTTGAAAAATTGTCAACTTAAACTTAATAGATTCAACAACCTTAATGAAAATAATTAATAAAGATAATAATTATAAGAACAATTAATTATCCGATTAATTTCTTTTATAATTTATTACTTCAAAGTTAATAATATGAGAAAAGTATGCTTCGTATAATAAGCTTTGGTAAATATAGTAAGTAAAACTAGTTAATAATTTGAGAAAGACAGTTTTAGATCACTTAGTGGATTAGATATCAAACAAAATTAGTTTATTTAGGGCATTGTGGTAATATAACTATTAACGAAATCGTGCATCATTTGTATTAAGCATATTAAGCGGGTGTTAAAAAATAGCTTTTTTATTAAAGTACAATGGTACAATGCAATTTAACAAAATTATACAAAAGGAAAATTAGTTACTTTTAGTATATACATAACTGTGTAGAAAAGATATTGTTACATTGAGGGCGAAAGCGAAAATTATTATTGATAGACACAGGAAAAGAAATGGTCAAGAACTAGTCGCTTGTTATATTGGTTTTACCTTTATTTTCTGTATCGGCCGGATGGTCTGCAATTAGCGTAGAAGATATCATTACATTTGATAATACATTTCAGAATGTCTGTCTTAAAATATATATTTAACTAAGTAGGATTGGCTGAAATGAAGTTTTAAAATTGTAGAAAATATAAATTTAAACTAGCGACCGTCTCCCTGATTCGCACAGATGCAATTTATTTATGAAAATTATAATTATATACAAAAACCTTCCTCGTTTATCATTCTTTCCATTAGTAAAAACCGTATCAAAATCTGTTGAATGATTCAGAAAAAGTTAGGTGAGAAACGTACAGCGACTTTATTTTTTAACAGTACCGTGGAACTGGGTTAGTTTGATCAATTTTGAAATTAAAATAGCTCTACTTCTTTAAATATTGGCGAAACAAAGAAATTAAAAAAAACATAACATCAACTTCTGCTGGTACATTACAATGGTACAGTAAACATAATTATTATGGTGTATACCAAAACAATACTTGACACAGTGGATTTCATCAAAATAAAGTGTATGTAACAAATACATTAGTACATTGAAAGTTATTCAGGCTTACAAAATCAGTGAAAATAATACTTACACATTTGTCGATTTTTTCATCACACTGACACATTCTTAGACACTGCGTTCGAGCAAAGACAGAGAATGATAATGAGTGATGCTAACCGTAGAAAAAAAAGTTAGGTTTTTAGACCGTAGAGCTGCATTCAGATATTGGAAAAATTACATTGAATAACAAAATAAAGTTTTTATCAAAGTAACCCCGTTCCACGGTATTTATAAAGATCTAGATTAAAACCAAATAGTTTTGTTTTTATCTATTGTAAAATAAGTAACAGCACAATTGGTACATCTTAATTAGTTAATTGAAAGAGCATTACTGTATCAATACAAAATATTTAAATAGGACTAAAAAAAATAAGTTTTAATCTGACAGGGTATTAAAACCTTCTTATATAAAAATCTAAGCATATACAAATGTAATACGTGAGAATTACTCACTGGCTGGCACTCTACGCGCAGAATAGGGCTCAGATCGCTCCATCTCTATCTGATCTCGGGGCACATAGTAATACCAAGGTATAACGGGATCTGAAAAATTACAATTAAACTTATGTGAGTTATATGAGACAACATTTCATTACGAATTATTATATAAACCAATGTGTATTCTAGACATTTCCTAGTAAAACTGAAGAGAAAAAAAGTTATCAGCGAACTCTATATCGATCGTCATACAAAGATAGTGGTGGATTAAGTAAATATTTATTATAAAAATTGCACCCCGGGCGAAGCCAGGAGCGGGACAGCTAGTAAACTAGAAAATATAATAAGAATACAATACAAACATAGACCCTGTGTATTTAACTGTTTAAGTATTTAACGTCAACATAGCTACAGAAATGACAATTCAGTAAATTTATGTCGTTATAATAAAATTTCGATACTAAAAATTGCCTTTATAGTCCACATAAATTAAACTAAGCCGTTAGTTCCCCATCATACGCATTGCTTCTTAATTCAAAGAGAAGTCTGAAATGTTATGCACCAACATGGCATCAACGTTAGATAGATTTTGGATTTAAAAGCGTTGGTTTGTGGTGATTTCTCTATTTTCTCTCATTTTGAAGTGTAAAAAAATGAGATTATTGTAAATTGTGTGTAATAAATGTAAATGGTGTGCAGGCTTTTCTTTATATAATAATAATAATAATAATATAGCCCTTATATCCCGACACTCCTTTCATATGAAATATTTCTTCTTTCTTATATTATGCTTTGCTATAATATGTCCCGGAGTTCGGTGTGCCTCTTAGCAAAAGCCTCCTCTAACGATTTCCATTGCTCTCTATCCTTTGCAACTCTTCTCCAGTTGCAACCTACTGTTAATTTTTTCTTTTCTTTATAACGCCGTTAAAATAATATGAATTTTAGAATAAATATATTATCACATAGGGAAATCAAACTTTAAAGTTAACTTGTTTGCGAGTTTGTGAGAAGTTTGGTATTTGAAGTTACTTGTAAGGTGTTACATAGAAATTTTGTCTAATAAATAAAGAGACGAAATCGAATTAAAAAATTTCGATTGTATAATCTAGACGAAATATTAAGTAATTTATATTGGAGTAATAATCGATTTTAAAATCGTATTTAGAACAAAAATTAAACATGTGTGAAAATATGTCATCATACTCATGCTATATTGAAAATAGTATAGGTTTTAATACATCTGAGCTTCAATGCTGGGGAGACATTAACTTTAGTAAATAACTTGTTTTTAAGTTTTTAGTCAATGTAATAAAAGAAGAAACCAAATTTACCTCCATTTTCATCCATATATATACGAGTTTTCAACAACTTCTGATATTCCTCAACCTGATCAGGCAGAGTTCTAAATACACCGTCAATGATCATCATCACATAGAAGAGAGGCCACTCGTTCTCTATCCCATCGAACTCCTTCATTTCCCCCTCGTGGTAGTATCTCCTGTTGGGATCCTCTAACATAGAGCGATAGCCGTCGCGACTGAACCTCTTGAACCCATATTTGCCTTGAAGCCTTCGCAACATATTGCTCTTAGTCAACTGGAGCAAATGCTCCTCGTGAGTGGCGAACGCCGGAAAAGATATTGTCGGCAATAGTGCCGCGTCTATACCCTGAAAAGCATTACATAGAATAATTAATTGTTATTATCCACCCCCGATTTTCTATTGAGCACAAACACGCTATATCTGCTGTAAGTTGTTGAGGAGTTGGGTGACCCGAAGACTAATTGGTGCTGCAGCATCAGATCAAGTTTACCGTATCATGGAATTACCACCGAAATAACAGCATAGCATATTTCATAATCGCACCCGTGGAAGTTAGTTAATCGAATGAACCCTTATTCAACTTATCTTCTTTAAAAGCAAATAGATCTTCATAAACTATAGTTAAGAGCGATACCAATCATGTCAGTTTTCAAATCGGTACATCCATTTGGGAGCTATGATTCCACAGACAGATAGACAGACAGACACAGACACACGCGTCAAACTTTTACCCCGTAAAACTACACCCCGTTTTTGCATCAGACTTTAAAAAGGACATTCATCATTATCAGCCCACAGCTATTAGCAGACCTCCTCCACAGACTGCCAAAGAACACGACTAGCATATCTAGTAATAGGGAGTCTGTCCATAGTATCCTTACTATAATGTTACCTTTGAACTGGATTCCCTCGGCAGCATAGTTTCAAAAATACTTCTGTTACGATTATGTGCGTCAATATCTACATAGATGACGCTCCATGACGCGCCTTTTTCACCAAACAAGTTGCATCCATTTATAGCTTCGAGGGCTGCTTTAGCCATTCCTAAAAAAGTGTAGGACAATTTCATTATATTTATTTATTTTTTTGAGGACAGAAAACCTACACAAAAATAAAACAAAATAAATGAAATACCTATAGACGATGCGTGTATTTCTGGTTTCCCATCGTTATACTTGGAACCCCTTTCCCACATTCCATAATCAGGTGTTCTATAAGCACGCTCTACATAGTATACCAAGTTCTGTACAAAAGCTACTTCATCCTGTAACAGTGACAATCAATTCCTTCATTTCCATTGCACTTAAACTTTTAAAAATTTAATGTTATAACATGTTTAAATATTGTTGGCCTAACCTAACTTAACCTGTTTAAATAGTGTAGATTTTTTTGTTTCTTTAAAATTTCAACATTTCAGCCGTAGAACATCTACTGCTGGCAATAGGCCTCCCCCATAACTTCCAAAGTCTACCGGTGACCCTTATTACTTTTTATTTGTCCTCCTTGTGGGTGGGTATTGTATGCTGCACCTGCCGTACCGTTGTCTCCACTTGAGAACCTTCATATCTCAGTGGGCATCGGCTGTCTGTACAAGTTATGTGCCCGTACTTTCAAATTTAGTAAAATTTTTACTATTACTAAATTTTAACGAACAACAAACACAATAATTAATACTCTACAAACGCAGCGTGATTCGAACTTTTTATGAATATGATTAGTTAAGAGCTGCAGTGTTATTTCATAGAAATTTGGATATAATTAATAATGCTGACATCTTCTTTACCTGTGTGTAAATTATTTGTAATCCAGATGTTATCATTTGTACAAGAAAAATAAGATATAGGGACACAACGTCTATCTGTAGATGATGGTATTGGTCATCAGGCAGGACTGGCTCCCCAGTAATGAGGTGGAACTTGACATGAAGTGCGTGGGCAGCGCTCTGTCGAGTTTTGAATGCCTCTACACGAGCGGCCTGCTTCACCCAACACTCCAATATGCCCCGCATACATTTCACCGTGCTTTGTCCTAACTCGTATGATTTACCTCTGTCATCATCTATACGCCTAAAAAAACATCTTAAGTAATATCACACTATTAGGGATAGCTGGGCACCATTAATAATTAACTTAGTTAATTATTAACGGTGTCTTAAATTTATAACGGTCTAAAATGTGCTGCTTGTCTCCAACATGAATGAATTGTCATTCATAATTTCCCAGAAAGCAGTGGTCACTTAATTTGTACTATAATTCTGACTACATTTGAGTGTACAAGTTAAATAATCATTAAGAAATAAGATACAACAGACCAAATAATTAACTGGCTAATTGTTTAGGGACTTTAGGGCATTGGTGGAAAAATTATCTTTATAAAATATGAACAACATAATTATTACTTAATTATGTTATAGAAAATATTAATATCAACAGATTGAGGTGGACTTTCTTTAGTGTCAAAATAAAATAAAATAAAGAAATAAAATAATTAATCTTGGGCATTTTGCTCTTCCATACAATATTTATACCATAGAAAGAAAAAATATATCTCAACCAGGTTTTAATATATATAAAAACACAATACCTATAAGCCTGATAGAGTCCCCAGACTGCTGCTGCACAATATATGCTGTCCCTTACACTTCCAACGTTCTGATCGGATGATAATGCTGGGAATAATCCAGTGATTGGGCTTTGAAACTTTAATAACTGCCTTTTAACTGTAAAAATTAAAATTACCCACAAAGTAGTAAATAACACTGAAATTAGTTAATTTATAATATTAACATGTTACTTTCAGTCTTCCATTTTATAGAATTGTGAATTATTATATAGAAATTCACAATTCTGTAAAATCTAATAAAATTTCTGTAACAAAAACAATCATCCAATAATTTCACTACAATTGTTTCAATGAATGACTATTAACGAACAACGTAATGAAAACAAACAAAGACTCAAATATTTGCATATCTACAGTATTTATATAAAAATAGCTTCTATAAGATGAGCTATATAACTATTTTTATTATTTACTTACCAATGGCATAGTAAATGTCCAGTTGTCGTACTGTATCTTCATAATTGGATATTTTAAGAAATTGTTGGGCATTTATGTCGTCAATGCTCGATTGGCGAATCATTTTAATCTCCTAAAACACATTAAATTTTCCTATGTGAAATGTAAACGATAGTAACGATATGTAACAAGATAGACATAATACAAAACATGAAACAGGTCAATTAATTTTAAATAATTAAATGTCAACATACAAAGTCCATGTACCGTACTCCAAGACAGATTGCAAATTTGTTAGTAAATAAAATTAAGTAGATTATAACCTTGTTATTATCAAACGTAATTGATTACCTGTTTGTCCTTTTAAAGGACCAAAAGGGCCCTTCTTTTAATGTATATTAGGAAAACTCTTCCAATTATATATAACTAATAATTCCAAAATGTTAAAAGATTTACAAGACAGAGCTTTGGAAAATTCAAATACCCACCAAATAAGGTAACAGTATCTAATCTATTCTATGTAAGTAAATAAAAACTACTCGAACGACATTGAAAGGTCGAGCCATAGACTAATGTATTATATCACACAGAAGAACTATAATGTATACTTTTACTATAAGTACTTATACAGGTTGTGGCCTGTAATAAGAGCAATAAATTTAAACGATGATTTTATAGAGTATACGCAGTTACCTTAACCTAATCATAATATTCCAAAGTGCTTATACTCAGAGATATAGCAATCCAAAGTTACAATATATAATCAATGAATTTCATGATCGCTAAATTGTGGGATGTCAGTCGTTAGATGTCTTGGTACATGGTATTTCCTTGGTACTGGGGCGATTATTCTTAATAAAATAAGATGGTATCTCCTCAACAAACCATCAATCGAAACTAGTTCTTAACCTGACGCACTAGAAACTACTAATCGCGAGAGACGTTTTCTTTTGACAACAAATTTAATTTTAAAGTATCTATTTACGCTTATTTAAGGGGTTATACGCAGTTGCAAGGCTTAAAAAAGACGTCTGTTTAAATGAATTTTTTATAGAAACAGTTTTTAATTATCAGTTACAAGTGATGGTAATTCAAATAAAGCCTACTGTTAAGAATACAATAGCGCATCGATCATGTAAAAATATTGACCGCCGAAATGGAGATCACCGCCAAGCGCCTTTTTTTGGGAGGCCGTTCGGGACATCATCTACAGGAGCGGTGCACATCAATATTTTTACATAGGTAATCGACGCGCTATTGTATTCTTGAAAGTAGGCTCCATTTGAATTACCATCACTTGTAATTGATAAATAAAAACTGTTTCTATAAAAAAATCATAAAAATACGTCTTTTTGAGCTTCGCAACTACGTATAACCCTTTAATGTCAATGTCAAGTACTCCGACTAGACACAATTATGTCTGTAGTAATATATTGCTGGCTCGATTAATTTTGTTAGAAAATAACTGTAAATTTGTTTTTCATTTTAATTAATTGAAACCATTTGGAATTAATTACTGATTTGTAAAGGGTCTATATTTTAATTTATTGCTCTTATTACAAGTCACACCTCTTATTACAAAATGCTTTTACATATTTGACTTCATCATCATTATTCTGTGTATAAAGTCTGTGTCAATGTCACAAGTGATAATATGTCAACAATATTCAAATCAAAATATTTATATTATGGTATTTATATATATTAGAATGACGTATTTCTAAATTTTCTAATTCTAAATTTCATTATCGTTTTTTTTTATTCCATTTGAGTAATTAATTAAAGTAAATATTCAGGGCAAGCAAATAATTTCTACTTTGACTAGCCGGTGCGATATACTTTAAAATTTTGTATTATCTACATAAATTGCATAAATGTTTTTATTTATGTTCATGGTTATCACGTTTATAAAAAAAATCTTATCATTTGATTTCTGAATATTTCAAGGGTGGTTGTGTTTCGTTAGGTACAATAAAAAGGCAATGAAACTATTGGATATATAATTTACAAGAATTTATTGAATCATTAAAATTTTAGACCTTAAGTCAACTGGAATGAGTGACAATAATAGGAATCTTGAAGAATGTCATAAACCCAACAACAGCAGAGATGCACAGGTTGAAATTAAAACATTGTACTGATAAGCATCGTTAACGTTTCACTAACCCTAAATAACAGTAATCATAATAAGAGCACAAAACTCAATTAACAACATTGGCACCAAATATTAATTAGGTACCTACAAATGAAGAACTTACTAATCTCTATTCATTGAATCAAAACAATTGTAATCATTTAACTATACATAACTACAATTACAAAAAATATTTTCATTTATTCTTGAATTCACATACATACCTACTATGTTTTAATTGTTGCGATTAATTGTGCTATTGTACAAATTATTATTATTATGTGTTTTTATTTGCACACTTTTAGTTCATATTTTATTTTTAACTATTATTGTAATGAGGATCATAAGAGTTTCTTGTAGAAACCTAATTGATAAATAAATATTTTGATTTTATAATTTGGTAAATTGTCATTATATTCTAATGAAAACCAATTTGTAAATTAGTCAGAAATGTGTACTATTTTTAAGTTTTTCGTAACTAATTAGATCTGGGCTGTATTTTTTTTAACTTAATTAATAATTATTAAGATGCAATATTCATTCTCATTACTTACATTGTTTAATTTGTTTCAAAACTATTTTAATTTGTAAATAGGTTGATTTGTACAATCTGATTGGGGGTAGTTGGCCACCGGCACCCCGTGAGCCAGAGTGCAGGGAGTATGGAACAGTGCCCAGAAGCGACAGACACACTATGCAACGTTCTAATCATAATGAGAGAATAAAATCTGTGAACATAATAAATCATTTAGCACCTGAAAGACGAAGAAGTAAAGCAACTACTTCATCCTTTAATAATACTGGCAACACCAACACTAGAGACAAAATGGTACATGAACCCAAGAAAGTTGAAACAGGCATCCTAGTCGGTAAGTTCTTTGTTATTTTTAAATTTATTTTTACATCTAATATGTAACAATGGGATTGTATTTACAATAGTGTTTCAGTTTTGAAATAATGGCAAATTCACTGTTATTTTTTGATGATGATTAATAAAGGATTAATAAATGGACATTTGTATTAATTCCTAACCATTGAATTAAAGTCGTGAACTTTGCTTACTATTTCACTATTATTTATTATCCAAAGCAACATTGAGTTACAAACCCAATCACTATAGCATCATGGTTCATGCCCCCTGTTATGACTATAGTCAGAAATAATGGTACTTTGCTTAGTGGAGTCTCTAAAAGTAGCCTCCTAATTATTTTTCCTAACTATTGATTGAGATATTGCTGATCTTTTGGTGGAACAAATGATTGTCTGTCTAGAGAGTATAAATGAATATTTTATTCTAATGCATAATCAGAATATTTTCATAATGTTTTTCGTCAAAAGTTAAAATAACTCAGTCATTTATGTCATATAATAAATTGCCAATACAATTTTTTATTTTTTTTATTAAATTTTAATTGTAAACAAAAAATTGGAATGAAACAAACACTCATTCCAATTTGTTTTACAAATAAAAAGTTAATTTAAATAATTTTTTAGTCTTATTTAGTTTTTAGTTTAGTTTTATTTAGAATTAATAAATAATATAAATATTTAAATAATGTGCGCTATTCTAGCAATGCGATTGGATGTTATCCGCGCGTAAGAAGTGGCGGGCAGAGCTAGTAGTAAATGAACTCATTCATGACCTATGAGTTATTAATAATTTAATTATTTTTAATTTAATTATGAGTAAACGTTGATTTTCCTTAATCCCTTTTATTAATGTTCTTACCCTTTTCTTAACTTTTCTAATGTATGTATGTATATGTACCTATTGAAAATTCATAAAAAATAAACATAAGACAAACTAGGTTTTCAGGGTGTTGAGTCCCGTTACATATTCTGTACATTTTCACAGTATAAAATCACCAACCATAAACTGTCCAGTTTTTCGCCACACATATTATAGAAAAAGTACAAGAACTAATATTAAGTTTAGGTACTTAATTCAATGAGTACTTAATACTATTGAGTCTACACTGATACACACCAATATAATTCAAAGAACACTTCATACTTGTTTAACATCAATGCAGCACTGAACAACATGTACCTTTAGTTACTAATTTTATCTTTCCTAGTTTCTAAATTTAAGCATTGTGTGCCGGGAGTGGGATGCGGCCGGTCGATTAGTATGCACGCCCCGATGTCGTACCCTTATTTACTATCTACCGATGAAATACCATTGTGTGTACTTGAATATGAACGAAGTATGTCCTGTGGTCGAGAGTAAGTTTTACTTAGTGGCGTTTTAGTTATTTAATTAAAAATGTGAAGTGTTTGCTGCGCAGATGTATGTGCCGGCGATGTTCCCGAAGAAGTGTACGATTCACCGCCGCTCGGCTCACCCCGGGCTGTGCGGTCGGTGTCCCGATTGTCCCCAGTTAACATACAAGAGGATATCGGGGTCGGTTCCCTAGTGGAGGTCGCGACGGATGTCGACGAACATTATTACGGTGTTGTTAGATGGATAGGAGTTATCGATGGTAAGTTTATATATAACATTAGAAAACTGCCTGGAAATTTCACCATGGAACATTTTTTTCAAATGTTAAACTCGACAGACAGGCTGACGGTCAACTTGATGGCAGGTGGCTAGCGTCACCTATAACACAAGCAGCGCCACTGGCTGCCAGCGCTGCCGACCATAGTAGTAGGATTAAGTGACTGAAAAACAAATTAATGGTGAAAATTAATTTTTTTTTTGTTGATTTTTGTACATCCCTAGTTTAAATTTTACATATTTAAAACAGAGTAAAATAGTTTTAGATAAAATGAAGTCCTCACGAGTTTATTGATTACTGCATTGAAGGCACTGTCAAGATATGGCGTTACTTTTAATATATAGGTACTTATGCTAGTAGAAAACTTTAGTTACAGCTTTGATTTTAGGAATGTGGGTGAGGGTAGGGTACCTTTTGGTGAGAATACATTTTTAGAGGATATCTATTGTAAAGTGTTCGTCTACTAAACCCTAATTTAAACTTGTGATATGTCATTACATTTCTCGTTAACTTGTGATTCTCTCATTAGAGAATCTTGATAAAATTACATGTTTGTACTGCGAACTTTTTAATAAAAAAAAGGCGTACATTTAATGAAGCTACTAATAGGTACTATTCACAAATTTGAAATGTTAATATTTTTTATGAACAAAAACACAACAATCAAGGGCGTAGCTACCGGTGGCGGCGTATCAGTCGTACTAATATGGGGCCGATATATACCAATAATACTGGCCCGATGTGTGTAAACAAAATTCGTAAATAGTTATTTTTCTAGATGTACATTTTTTATATTATTAAGGTAAGCAGGCTGCCGGTACACAAGGTGGCTACCGTCGCCTAGATACAAGCAACACCTCCATAATAATTCCAGAATAATTCAACGTGCCAGGTATCTAATAGATCTGTCTAGTACTTTGGCGCGCCATTTCAGACGTGAAAACAATAGTCCATGTGGGATCTAATATGGGCCTTATAGAGAACAAGGCGCTGCTCCGGTGAGAAATGCTTCTACTTTTTTCTTCAGTCCTAAGCTATACATAATGTCATTAGTCCCCCAATTGCACCGACGAAGTCTGTCATATAATGTGCTCATCTCGCTGTTACAATTACCGGGTATTGTAGACACGTTGAGCGCGGGCGTGGAATTGGAGCAGAGCGTGTGCGGGCTTGGCGACGGAGGCCGAGGCGGCACGCGCCTGTTCACGTGCGCGCCGGGTCGCGCGCTTTTCGTGCCGCTCGCGTTGTGTCGCCGCGACGCACGCTTCCGCGACACGCCGCCGCCCGACCGCGCCGACCTACACGACAACGTCACCTTCGACCAGGTACCTTCAACTATCTCGTAAAAGAATATAATCTCGAAAGAGAGAGATTGAGAAAGAACTACATTTACTTAGGTTCGCTGTACGAACGCGTACGCATCTCCATTATTTTTTTTTCTATGGACAAAAGCTGAATTGAGCTGAATAAATGTAATTACTCCCTAATAATGACAAAAGATTGTATTCATTAACTTTGTATAAGCATTTTGAACATCTCCCTATGTGTTGCCATGAATTCTTTATTTATTTTGTGTGTACGTGAAACTAATAATGATGAAGAACAAGTGTTATAAAAATCTATACAAATTAAAATCATTTGCCTCAATTTTTTTTCGTTGTCTTCGTAATTTTATTGTCAGGAGTTTACTGTAAAATCCATTGTAAAAAGAATTTTATTGTAAAAATCCATTGGAAAAGTTCGAAATTTTGATGGTATTTTTAGACGAAATTGACACGGTTACGACTGTAAGTTTTGTAAGTAAACAAAAATAATCGCCCACGCGTACACATCTCCATACAAAACCGTTTTTTTTCTATAGTTTTTTTTTCCATATAAAGCTGAATTGAGCTGAATAAATGTAATTACTTCCTAATAATATAAGTTTTTTTTCTATAGTTTTCCATAAAAGTTGAATTGAGCTGAATAAATGTAATTACTTCCTAATAATATAAGTTTTTTTTCTATAGTTTTCCATAAAAGTTGAATTGAGCTGAATAAATGTAATTACTTCCTAATAATATAAGTTTTTTTTTTCTATAGTTTTCCATAAAAGTTGAATTGAGCTGAATAAATGTAATTACTTCCTAATAATATAAGTTTTTTTTCTATAGTTTTCCATATAAGTTGAAATGAGCTGAATAAATGTATGGCTATAAAGAGAGAGATTGATGTGTGGTGTGTCGGTCGCCAGCCGGATTGCCCGGTGGTGTGCGGTGTGGTGCCCCCGCACAGTTCGCTGGGCGCCTTGGTGGGCAAGAACCGCGGCATCCAGGGCCACCACAACTCGTGCTACCTCGACGCCACTCTCTTCGCCATGTTCACATTCACCAGTGTGTTCGACGCGCTACTCTACCGTCCACCAGAGCCGCAGGTACTATTGGGAGTCAGGGTAACTTTGACGAGCCCGTTTGATGAGTAGTTATGCCTTCCCGGGGCGACAGACATGGGTTCGTCCTCCGTCATCGCATCACTGGGCAACGAGGGGAGACATGCTATGTGTTTTCGTCACCTCTCTTCATGGCGCGGAGGTCACACTCTGCGCCCTATTGAGGTGTACGCCACGTACCATCGACGGCTATTGACTCGACGTATAGAGTATTAATAGGCAAATGTACTATAATTGCAGGACTCCGAGCACTACTCGGAAGTGCAGCGCGTGCTTCGCGAAGAAGTGGTGAACCCGCTGCGGCGCCACGGCTACGTGCGCGCCGACCGCGTCATGCGTCTGCGCAAGCTCCTCGAGCGTCTCTCAGACGTGCCCGGCCTCACCACCGAGGAGAAGGTATTTCATATACAAAGGACCGTGCAAAATATCGTCTTCTATCACTAAGGTCACTTATTACATACGATACGCCAGTCTTAGATCAAATAAGAACTAAAGACAGAATTTTGCAAACAGTGAAAAACATGTGTGCGTAGCCCGGTGTTGCCATAATAATACACAATATTTAACCATTCACCCGCAAACCATTTAAGTTTGCAGTTTAGTAATAATCTATGATAGTATAAATAAACAATAAATAGAATGATAATAAAGTTCTTTAATATTAATATTATTATTTTATAAGTGAAAAAAACGTCTAATACCATGCTCATGCTTTTCTTGCAATTTAAATGCACGCTTTAACACCAGTGCGCGTTCAGCTACCATAGCAATCACTACGATAACCAATTTTAACTCCGTTTTTTGGCGCGTACTCACTTACCATTAAACCATACCATAGACAATATACAAAAAGACCATACTAGTGTTTATGATAAGATAGTTGTGTGTTAATTTTAAATAAACGAACCAAACGGTAAACCAGCACCACCATAGCATGCACACCGTTTTAACTATGTTGGTCTTCCTTTTGACCATTGTGAAATAACAGCGTGTGTGCTGTTCGCTGAGTGAGTGCAGCGCACTTGTAGCGCCTGTGGAGTTGCTTGTGTTATATACGACGGTAGCCACCTACCTTCAAGTGGACCTTTTTGTAAGGTTAGGAAATAAAAAAGCTTATTACTATTATTTATGTTACAGGATCCTGAAGAATTCTTAAACGGCCTCGTGGCACAACTGCTTCGCGCGGAACCTTTCCTGAAGCTGTCGTCAGGTCAAGAGTCTTTCTGCTACCAACTGTTCGTGGAGAAGGACGAACACGTGACGTTGCCCACCGTGCAGCAGCTGCTGGAACAGTCTTTTACCACATCTGGAGTCAAACTCAGCGAAGTAAGGAGACATTTTTGCCAATTAATAATATTAAACCAATTGTAATAAACTGTGCTATACCTATCTCATAATTCACAAACAGACACCAATTGTATGGCGTATAGTCAAAGGATAATAGGTTTTGATGAGCACATTGGCTGAGTGGTTTTCAGGGTGCTTGCCTTAACGGGTCAATTTTGGAAATGAACTTTTTAAAGTTGGTTTTGGTCTGGATTTGCCCCATTTCGCAGTTCGTCTGGCGGCAGGAATAGGGGATCGATTTCCCTATTCCTTCCTAATCGCTATCCTTCATCCTACTGGCGTTGCTTCGGTTATAGGTAATGGTAGCCACCTACCATCAAATGGTCGAGTATAACGTAAAAAGAGTAATAAATGAATAAATATTATTTTAGGTTCCGGCGGCGTTTATAATTCAAATGCCGCGGTTCGGAAAACAGTACAAGTTGTACCAGAGGGTGCTGCCGTCGCCGCTGCTGGACGTGACGGACCTAATAGAGGGTCTGCCGCGCCAGTGCGCCGTGTGCGGCACTCTGGCGCGTTGGGAGTGCGGCGCGTGCGCGGCCATCGCTGGCGGGTCTCACGAAGGGGCCGCAGCCGGCGGGTCGCACGAGCCGACTGCGGCCAGTGGGTCGCTCGAGGCGGCCGCGATGTGCACGGCGTGTCTGCGGCTGGCGCACGCCGCGCGACCCACACACAAGGTACGCTAGTGGACCAGGGATTCAGTACATAGTATAAAGTGAAAGTCCTCCTTTTTGCTAATGCATGCATGTATCTAAATATCCGAGATTTGTGAACGGATTTTGTTCCTGATTATATCGATGGAAAAGTAAAAATTTCTCTACAAAGCGTTTCACAAAATGTTGCAGAATTTCAATCGCATTGTATGTGTAAACAAAACGTTACCCGCACTTAAGGAGTATGGTTTAAAGAGATGATTTTAAACGCTGTACAGGCGAGCCCGTTGGCGGTGTGCGAGGAGTTCGCGGGCGCGCTGGAAGCGGGCGCGGTGCCGCGCGTGTTCATGGAACTGTTCGCCGTGCTGTGCATCGAGACGAGTCACTACGTGGCTTTCGTGAAGGCGGGCGCGGGCTCCGACGCGCCCTGGTGCTTCTTCGACTCAATGGCCGACAGACGCGGCGAACGCCACGGCTACAACATTCCCGAGATCGTGTGCGTCGAGGAGATGGCCGCTTGGCTCGGCGACGAAGCCCGCCAGCGGACCCTGCCCACGCAGGCGCACGCGCGTCGCCTCCTAGCCGACGCCTACATGTGCTTCTACCGCAGCCCCGACGTCGCCATGTACAGGTAACCACTGCTCCACGTACCTACCATATATGTATTGACAGAGTCCTCTTTGCTCGACTCTTTTTAGGTGGAAATTCATGTATGTCCGTAATGGGTCCGTTCCGCTCGCGGTGGAAACCCCGTTTAAAAGTTCACTCATTATGTCAAGATACATACGCTCGACAGGATTAACGACACGACCTAATAGATAAATAGACTATAATATAGTGGCACGCTATGAAGGCAGTTTTGACTAGTTATAACTTCAAAAACTTATAGATACCTACTAGTGATTATATTTTTTTCCATAACGGCTATCATAGTACCGCTTATTTAGTTCGTATATTGGGTATTGGGCCGTTAAGCTTATCTTGACATGTGATTTTATAAATAGTAAACAAGAAAAAATTGTAAATTTAACTACAATTTTGAGATTTTATATTATTATTTGAAATTTTTTCTGTAAATACTCTAATTATATTATACACTTGTATCCAATACTTATAACGTTATGATTGTTATGTTTGACAAATTAGACATGTTTAAATTCATTTATAAATATTATAAATTGTAATAATTTTAAAACAGACAAAATCTGTACCATGATGTTTGATTTAAAATTTGTTCGTTCTGCAATTTACTTACAGAAGAGGTAATATGCAAGGTTTTATTAAATTATGTACTCAGTTTACTGCATCCTTCGATAGGCGAATTTTTTTTTTTATTTTCTTTTTAATGTTTGGGACTTTTACCGTACAAACAAAGGTATATCATCTCTATCATTCCCGGTTACCGGTGACTAAATGGCGGTTAGCCTACTTGACACATGGTGAAAGAGGCCCTTAGTAGATTTAAAAATCAATGTCACCTAAGTTGAAAGTTTTTCTTCATATACTGATAGAAAACTCATTTTTCATTCATTTTAAACAATGCTACCAGTGCGTGCAGTTGTTTATGAAACGAAATTTTTTTCTTGATCCTGACAAACACTTCTTTCAAGTGCTTGGTTTTTCCTTTTTTTTTTTTTTTTCAAATAATCCATAGGACCAAGAATTTGGTCTTGTGACGTCGCTGAAATATTTTATTTACATTTTCGTAATCGCATTTACAGAACTTATAAGACATAAAAATACAATGCGTCTCAAAACTCTTTTTTAACGCGGCGCTTTTGTGAAAGATAAGATTATTATGTAGATATTTTGTATGTATATAGACAGACTCTTCTGTAAATATTCTAATGTCTGTCCAGTAGCTTAACTTCTAATGCTGCAGATGTGAGCTTCAGTCTTAGAGCCAATACATCATGTTTATAAACTTTCTTTTTAAACTGTGGCAAGTTAGAAATGTTCGATAAGAATTTTAAAGAAACAGAGGTATTTTAACGGCGTTTGCAAGTGAATTCATATATTATTTAATAACTTGTTTTGTGATTTTAACGGGGTATGGTCGGAATTGTTAATGGAATCTAGTAAAGGAAACATAAACATGGCATATCGTTTTGAGACATTAACAAAAAATTATCAAGAACATTCGTATATGAGTAGTTTTATACACAGTTACACACAATGCTTCGTTATAAAGTTAACAATTTTCCAGTATTGGGTTTTTACCAGCGAGTTTTGGGACAGACTGTATATAAATCTACCACTGAAGTGATTTCAACTATAATGAGTTTATTTTAATTAATTTTATATACAAATACTTAAGCATAATGAGAATAAACATGTAAATTAATATTTAAATGTCTCATACACTGGGTATGAACATATGGTTTAAAAATTATATATTAAATTTAAAATTAAAATTAAGAGTAAGTTATAAATATGAAAGTAGCATTGAATGCATAGTATAGTATTTGTATAAAATAGTAATGTATTTAATGAAAACAATAAACATTTCAAATAACTTCAATTGTTTATTTTTTCTTCTTAACCTTAGTATAATAAGTGTAAATAATAATTTGTTTTAAAAATGAGGTTACAAGCAACAGCCCCTACAAATATAAAGTAAACACTATATTTGAACTCATTGAGAAACATACATAGTTTTCTCGGTGTAACAATTTATAACTTAACGAAATTGTATAACAATCTAATATTAATTCCTAATAAGATTGTTTTATTTCTACGCTATGAGATTTATTTTATTATGTCAGCCAATCTTGATCAAGTCTATCATACAATCCGCCTGGTATCAGTAGTACGGTTGCTAGTCCGGTTGATCGAACTAATGAGACTTTTCACTATCAGTAGTCCAGTTGTACACGACACCCGGACTTTTGTATCATTAGTTCGGCACTGGCTAAAGTACTGTATGTACACATAAGGTTCATATTTTTTCATTATTTTTTTTTTATGAAAACTATAAATTACTGAAATTCAAAAAATATTTTCAAATTTTCTGGATGCAGACCAATTTTATTAATATCTGGAGTGTTTTTGCAGTGTGTTATCAAACTACTAATATAGTAGAAGTGTGAAATTTTAAAATAAATTGTCTAATAAAAAAGACCCACTATTTTGCAAATTTTGCACGTGAATGATGACGATAGTCTTGCTAATTTTTGGATGGAGCAAGTATGAATATGGAAAAAAATTCTACCAACACCAAAGGGATGACTTTATACAGAATGCACAGTTGCAATTGACGTGTGGAGATATATCAATAAAAAAAATTATGTATTAAAATGCCTTATTCTTAAAAAGTTAAAACTAGTGTTTCTATAGTAATTATAGTGAAAATATATCGTAATATGCTTTGGATATGTTTACAATTATAACTGTCTGTGCTGGCCTATGTTCAACAACTAGCAGTAAAATTATATTGAAATATGAACTAGCCATTATTGTATTGTCAAATGAAGTAAATTTTGTTAAAACATTCATAAACACTTTACAGTTGAATAAAAAATATTTTAAAAGAAGCCAACAAAATTACCAGTTTCACTGAAACACTATCAGATTTACACTACTCCAATCTGAAAAGGAAAGTTACAGTCTTTTCTTATTCGTATATTTGGTATTTCTTATATTTGGTATTTCACAATTCTTCGTGCATTTTCATTTCATTATCGCAATCACACTCAAACTCGGGCTGAACGATGGGCTTCATCCCCTCATATACAGTGACATCGCCATCAATCCTTTTACTGTATTCCTGTAAAGTCAATGTATTTATTAAATAAAAGGTAGTTGATATGATAGTCAAATACAATATTTTTTATTTTAAAAATTAAAGTAAAATCATTATACGATAGATTAGGCAGTGAACTATACAATAAGTTCAAAATGTTTGAATCTAAAGCCATAGAAAAAAGTTAACATTTTTTTTGTGCTCTCTGTCTATCATTTTTAAAATAGGACTTAAAATGTGGCGTATACTTACATTGAATAGTAAGACGTGATAACAAATGATATGGTGCGGCATGAGATTCTCAAAGGCGAACTTCTTTCCGTTCGTGGCTATTCGGCGAGCGTCGCTATCGTGGTCGCGGGCCCACTGCACGCGTTCGACTAGATCTGACAAGTCTCGTTTCACGGGCACATAGTGTTCCCACTCGCGCAGCTCCTTGTAAAAGTGCTCGTAATATGGCGAATCCTGCTTAAACACCAAACTACCACCGGCTAAAAGATACGGGAAGCGGTAGGCTGCAACCGTACCGTCCACGTTTATTTGATACTTGTACTGTAACAAATATAACAAAACAACATAAGAAACTTAATAAACACAAAACTTAACAAATGCATCCTAACCTAACCTATTGCCAGCCCGCGCTGAAAGTTCGTTTTCGCATTACCTATCTGTATATTTTTTTTGCATTTTGCTCGGCCCCTAGGGGTCGTAGGGTGATGTTAAAATAGGCTATTAAATCAAATGTTATAGCTAAAGCAAAAAAGAAATGGCTATAAGAAAGTAGCACATTGAAAAATTATATTAAGAGAATATACACAAGACGAAAGCAAAAATGACTCACATCGAAAAATTTGAAAAAAGATATATGGGGTTGCTTAGGGCCATATTTTTCCTCTCGGTCCCGGAAGAAGAAAAAGTTGGTGATTGAAGCGTTGAAGAGGTGCGGATGTTGCCGAGCTATATCGATGAGAGTCAATCGCTCGACGCGCGAGTCGCGACCGCGCCAAAAAGCTCTCGTCTCTCGCAACGGCCAACGTAACTCTGCACCTCCTTGTACTGATAACATGTCCAATGTCACCCTGCGCACAGTAGGTAAACCATCACCCAATATCTGACTATGCGAGCATAGTAGCTTAGTAACATAGCATAGCATGGCAGGACATACTGAGTTTCGCAGTCATTTGGGCAGCCCATCTGGTGGCACTAACCACCTCCTGACAGAAGACCACCGTGAAATACTGTATGTATGCTGTTGTGTTTCAGTGTATCAGTAAGGGATGCCAGAGCCTATTTTTTTATCCCTTATCTTTGATCCTACTCCACTTGTAACGTTGAGTTATAAGCAACAATAGCTACCTACCATCAAGTGAATCATCAGCCTGTTTGCCGATCTTAGCATAAAAATATTAAAAAAGCAACATGGCCAATTGGTTGTCAAACTCAAGTTTACTGCAGCCTTAGGGAGTAACTACATTTATACAACTCAATTCAACTTTTGTCTATAGAAAGAATCAGTTTTGTATGAAGATGCTTCCATTCAGCTGAATGGAGCTGAACCTGAATAAGTGTAATCACTCCATGACTTTCATTTTATTTTCATTAAATTTTAATTTTACAAAGACAAAAATTAGGTTTTTCTATAAAATTACTTTTTATAGAAAAAAACCTAACTTTTTAAAGAAAAAATAAATAAAGATATAATCTAAAATGTTACACCTA
Source organism: Synanthedon myopaeformis (assembly GCA_944738685.1). NCBI lineage: Eukaryota > Metazoa > Arthropoda > Insecta > Lepidoptera > Sesiidae > Synanthedon > Synanthedon myopaeformis. Next base: position 3,904,672 of record OX122915.1, read on the forward strand.
CCTTCCCATATTTTCTAATGTAGATTCTGTAATATCATATGTTGGCATCACAATATCAATAGTGTCATCGCTCCCACACCAAGAAAACACTGGATATAGATCACCATTTTTCCTTATTAAAGGCCAATCACCTAAATTAATTATCAACTCCATATCAGGAAGAACAACTCTTCGTGTTATAAATAAGAGAATATTATCAGAAAACATATTAAAGCCAACATGTTTTCCATAACAATCCCTATACATACTATTATCTTTTATGACATAATGACAAAAACTAACACTTTCAGGCCTGTGATGTTTTTTTATTATTTCTGGCACAATATTTTTCATGTTAAGTCCATTAAAAGGTTTTAGATCCTTATCAATTTGCTCATAAACTCTAGGACAACTGTTATGTTCTAACCATTTCTCTATATTTTTTTCTGGACAATTGCATTGTTCTGGGTGTGTAACACCTTTAAACACAAAAGGTGATCCCTCAATATGCTTGCTTTTATAATAAACACCAATTGATAAATCGTAACAGGTTTCATACAACTTGTACCTTACAATGATAACACCATCTCTCCTGTCTATTTTATTGTGCCAAGTACGACAATGATTTTTTCTTTTTGATTTACCATCTATCTCCACTGCTATGTCTTTAAATAAGTCTAATGAGTACCTGTAAAAATATGAAGTAATATATTAATTATCTAATTTGGTGTTGATTTGCCACCAATTATTAATATAATAAATTATATTGACTGTGTTTAATTTTTTACAGTAAATAATAATAACTTTAGCATATCTGTAGTTCCTTACTAATATTATAAATGCAAAAGTATGTTTAGATGTTTGTAACTCTTTCACGCAAAAACTACTGAACCGATCACCATGAAATTTTGCATACACGTTGTCTGGGACACCAAAAGGACATAGGGTACCTTTCATCATTCAATGTGGACAGAGTTGCGGGCACCAGCCAGAAAGAGTTACATACATCTAAACATACTTTCGCATTTATAATATTAGTATGGATAGTACGGATTTGGATTACAGTTTTGGACCCAACTTAAATTATTAAGTATTTGTAAACCTATCTTTACAATAATCATTTAGTGAAGACAATTGAATAAGAATTATTTAAAAATTCTTCAAAGCAATTACTGGAAATAAACAGATTTAATCTATCGACATGTGGTAAGATTTATGAATCAAATACTAAGATAAGATGTTGGTGTATGAAAAAGATATAGGTTGGTTTAAAATTAAATTTAATAATTGAATAAGCCCAAACTTACGACTGTTCGTCTATGTTTGTAAAATTTATATAAAAATATCTCGCCGGCATAATGTTTTTTTGCGGATTTAATCCTGGTCCCGACAATTCTATTACATTTTGGCTGCTTACATAAATATAATTTAAACACAAAAAGATTTTCCATAAAATTAATATTCTCATTATTTTTAACTTTATTTAGCAATAACGACTGAGTAAAAAAAATCCAACCAATCCAATCTAATCCAATCAATAAAACAAACAACACACATCACACAACACAATACGTCACGCACGAATGGTTATCTTAAAGTCAAAGTGAAATACACTAACGTCAAAGTCAACGATCAACGTCACTATCAAATGTGATTTAAAACCACACATTTTTGGATACCATATCGCTCTGACCCAAGAACTGTTAGGAAATAGAATTTTAAATAACACTGGCAGTTTTTAAAAATAAAATGATATTTGAATTAGTTTAAATTGAGAAATAATATGTCGATATAATATTATTATTATATCGACACCTTTTCCTATCCTTCATTTCGTCATTCGATTTTACTTCGTAGAGTTCGTCGTCATTCATATCATAATTCAGTTTCAGATAGATTATGACACTTGACTTTGACAGACGCTCCAACTCAAAGTTTTAAACTTATTATACTTTGTGAATGTAAATAATATATTTATGTGATTATAAATAAACTTTGTCCCGGAAGTAAGATCAAATAAAAGGTTAAATTCAAATTAATCCATTTCTCTTTGAAAACCTAAACTAAAAACTCATACTATAAATATTTTATAAGCAATAATGGCACTGAAAGGTATAAGAGTTGTTGAAATGATGGGATTAGCTCCAGGACCATTTTGTGGGACAATTTTAGCAGATTTTGGAGCAAGCGTAACAGTTGTTCAGAAGGTAGGCTTGTATGTACAAATGTTGTTGGAATTATGATATTTTTGATAAGCATTTTTTGATAGATCTTCCTATCCTTTATGCTTATATATGGTAATATGGTCTGCAGCTCATTTTCAGCACCTGTGGCGTTGCTTGTGTTATAGGCGACGGAAGCGGACCTTTCATCAAGTGGATCGTCAGCATATAACACAAGCAATGGCACAGGTGCTGCAAGTGAGTTATCAACCATATTAGGATTAAGTATATGGAATTGGGAAGGAATGTGCAATCCCATTTCCATTATAATTCAAGCTTATGATTATTTAATAAAAATATTTTCAGCTTCAACCTTCTCCTATAGATGTTATGTCAAATGGCAAAAAAACAATTTCTGTGAATTTGAAAACAAAGGAAGGTGTTGATGTGGTAAGAAAGATGTGCAAAACTTCAGATGTGATTTTAGATACTTACAGGCCTGGTATTATGGAAAAATTGGGTCTTGGCCCTCAAGATCTCCTTAAAGATAATTCTCAATTGATTTATGCAAGACTATCGGGTTTTGGCCAAAATGGATTTTATAAAGATAAAGCAGGACATGATATAAATTATATTGCAATGTCTGGATTACTTTCCACACTAAGCAAAAATAAGCAACCACCCATACCCCCTTTGAATTATGCAGCTGACTTTGCTGGTGGAAGTTTAACATGTGCTATGGGTATAGTAATGGCACTTTTTGAAAGAAGTAAATCTGGACTGGGGCAAGTAATAGATTCAAGTATGACAGAAGGAACTGCATATTGTGGTACTTGGCTTTTTAAATCTAGAAGTTTACCTATATGGTCTGGTGATCCTGGAACAAATGCATTAGATGGGGGTTTCCCCTCTTATCAGACATACAAAACAAAAGATGGCAAGTTCATGGCTGTAGGAGCATTAGAACCTCAATTTTATTCAAACTTTTTGAAAGGGTTAAAATTGTCCGAAGATGATTATGGACAACTAAGTGATGTGGAAAAATGTAAAAAACAGTTTGAGGAAATGTTTTTGACAAAAACCCAAGATGAGTGGTGTGCAATATTTGAAAATTTAGATGCATGTGTCACACCTGTGCTAGATATAGATTCTGTTGATAATCACAAATGTAATAGCTCAAGAAAATCATTTTATAGAGATGACAACAATATGATTGTACCAGAACCTGCACCAAGGTTATCAAATACACCAGCTAAATCTACTGGTAGACTGCAACTACCTAAAGCAGGTCAACACACAGTGGAAATATTAAAAGAATTGGGATACACTGATTCAGATATAAATAAACTTATTGAAAAGAACTGTGTTTATGCCCATATCACATCAAATTTATGAAATGATCTGTTGGAGTAGGCGCCTCTCCAGATAGTGATGGTTGTCGATCAGCCAGCCAGTCCACTCTAATGTTCTTTAGGCATATAATTTTTTCATACAGGAATAGAATAATTTTACAGTTAAATTAATTTATTTATTTATTCAACAACAGTCCAGCACACTACATTATAAACTTTAGAACTCAACTTTAAGGTCATTAAGGTCAACATTAATGTGCAAGCCAATTAAAGCTGAACACAAAATCCAATTTGGTACTCAAATTATAAATAAATTGAATAGATCACGTTTATTTCAAAGTTTGTGTATATAATTGTCATATCTACATATTTTTATTTAAAATTTCAGCAATACTATTGTAACATTTTAAAAAATCTGGTTCAATATCAGACAAAAGGTATTTTTTGAAAAATAGGTGATTGTTAATAATTGAACTCATTATGTTATATATTCTCTTTAAGTCAAAGGTGATGTGTTTTATTCCTAAAATAAAATTATAAAAACATGAATAATTTCTGTCTTCTAATTGCTTTAACCTTTTGTTGCTTATGTAACAGAGCAATTGTAAGAATGATTTATAATTCATACCGAATAGCGATTTTAAGATTATTTGACATTGTGCAGTGTACTCAGGAGTATTAATAAACTCTTTAATTTCATTCTCAACGGAAAGGAGACATTTTTGTAATGCGTTCCATGTAAACTCAATATTACATGCATTGATCCAATTGTGATTGATTGATATAGTTTCAACAAGGTTTGTTACTTGATGGTACCACCCTGAAGGTACAAACACGGCATCACCCTTCTCTTGTATTATGTCATAGTATTTAACATTTGGAAATATCTTTGGATCAAAAAGTAATGGGACATTACCCAACTTATCTTTTATTTTATCTTCCTCTCCAGGTGGAAGCAAAATCCATTTTTTACATCCAACTACATTCACTGACCAACTAAAAGAATTATATACATCGACATGAAGTGGAGTCCTGAAATAAATTTCTTATTCAAAATTTCTATCAAAATAAGTTATTTTCAAACCATTTTAATATACATTAAATTATATCAAGATAATAAGTATTACCACGAGTTTTCAGGGCCAATGTATACAAACATAAAATCATCTTCATTGTTATCTAAGGCAAATTCATTCAACCAGTCTGAACCAAAAATGTGAGGAACCTCGTAAAAATTATCGTTTGGCCTTAATCTTCTCAAATGTAAATCTTTCAAATATAAGAGGTCATCTTTTTTGGTGCATAGTAAATAATCTATGTAGTCCTTTATGTACATGTCCTTTTTGCAAAGCGAAATTGTATCTCTACAGTTTGTTATAGGAGCGACTACATCGCTGTATTCATCACTTAAATACTGGTAATTAATTAAACTATTATCAACCCACTTTTTTGCAGAGTTCCAATTGTAACTAATATTTTTAATAACACAAGGTACGTTTCTCATTATATATTTTTTAAAGAAAATATTATATTTTGTTTCTGAGAAAAGAATTGTGTCAATTAAATTAATGTCGCACTGATTTGAACATTCATCAGTATCAATATCATCTATTTCAATAACACAAGACATCCTGAAGAAAAACTGTAATAAAAATAAATATTTAAATTTGTAAGTAAATAAAGGGAAAAAATGAAGTTTAATGTAATATTCGTCGTGATCTGACCACAGATTACTATATATATATTCACTGACAAAGAATAATTATATAATATACTACAGTAATATACTATAATATACTTTGACAGCATTGTTTAAAGAAAATTATAGGTATATAATTTCAGTGTACTTTTAAAATTTATATGAATAAAAAGAAAACAGTGCCTAACTAACTTAGTCGTAAAATGTCTCCTTGTGAACAATCCCCCGTCACATCTGTCAATCCTCAAATCAAATACTAGCTCTTTTGTCACTGTCATTAATGTCATATGTCATGTCATTCACAACACAACACATGAACCAGAACAGAACGAACGAACACAAGTAATCTTTTTTTACATTTACATGCTTTTCATAAATAAACAATACGATTAAATAAAAGCACCAGAAAATAACAATTAACTAAAAATTCGCGTTGAACAAATATTTTTTATGCATTTTACATGCATTAAGTGAATACAAAAGTATATAATTGTGTTAAATGAATTTAAAATGTCTGTTGTATTTACTCCATTAGGAAACAGACCTCCTTTGAATCAAACACAAATACGGAAACTATTAGATGAAAATGCTTATCTAATACAAACAATACAGGACTATCAATCTAAGGGCCAAGTAATGGAAAGCCTACAGTACCAACAAATGTTACACAGAAACTTGGTTTATTTAGCTTCTATAGTGGATACTAACCGAAATATACAGACATCGTTACCAGTAAGCATTATAATATACTAGCTGTTGCACGCGACTTCGCCCGTGTAATTTTATAAAATATAGCCTATGTTACTTGCTGATATCGCAGATTTCTATAGGTGAAAGAATTTTTAAAATAGTTTCAGTAGTTTTGAGTTTATTCATTACAAACATACAAATCTTCTCTATAATATTAGTATAGATAATGCTAATGTGTACCCAAGAACATTGATTATTAATAAAATTAATATATTAAATTATTTCCACAGAATTCCCAACAATAAGCTGCTCTTCAATATAAAATCAGTCTGGCCTACCTTCCAATTTCGAAATCAAATCTACATACCATTCATTCTTCTGGTGTTTATATGTCTCAAAAACTTATTCTTTCGTGGAAAATCGATATCAATACCAAGAAGCATCTTGTTATAAATAACTTAGTTATCAGGTAAGCTGTGAAATTTTAAGATTCTTTTCAGTGGATTACTAAGGGTGTTACCACATCGATCGATCGATATACGACAATTCCTATATTGTCGATCGACATTGATGATGTGGTAAGACCCTAAAAGACATATAATATTCAACAAAATATTTAAGATAATTAGCTCAACTGAAGCATGGACACTAAAGCTGCAGTGATGACATTTGTTGATGAGCAGCTTACTTATTGGCAGTGTTGATCTTCAGGACGAACAAAAAGGAAATTAAGATACACTATCAAACCAAATTCACCACACCAAGAATGCTGGTGAAAATCAATAAAGGAATGGCATTAATATAAATCTGAGAACTATTATTGGCAATTGAGTCTCAACTTGTCTTGAGTGAGCTGTAAGTTGTAACAAACGACCATCACAATGATGTAATCTTTATGATCAGGTTTCATTAGCACAATTAGTGCAAAACGATAAAGAGAATTTTAAATAGGTAGTAAAATAGAGGAGGAATAGGTGAATTAAATGGTAATTTGAGGGAAATAATCTTTTTTTTGAAGAAATTGACAGATGACAAAAATAAATAAAAATTTTAAATAATAAACTTGTTTTATTTTCTACATCAAAATAGTATACCGCGTCGTTCGAAGTATAGCTCATATGAAATTTGTATACCTACTTAAAATTATGGATGTTTAAATTTTCTGAAGTTGAAATCCCTATGAATAACTTCAAAAGAAATGCGTGTTGGTAAAAGTGGCAATGCTGAATTTACATATACAATTTATAATAATAGATACCGCCTTAAGTTGACCTTCCATCATCAAGTTTCCTAATAAAATAAGTTATGTGTCATAATAAATAAGTATGTACAGCAAGAACAAAATGAGTTAGGGTGGCCACCCTTTTTTTTAACGTTGGGAAATCCTCTTGGATACCTGGCAGTGTAGGGGACACTGTGGGGTTATGCCGGATTCCTACCGGTTAAAACCCAATGACTTTCTAGCTCGGCCGTTGATGGAATGATCGCAGGGACTTCGGTGCCTCGCTAAAGGTGGCCACCCTACATCCTTACATAGCTAATGTTACCCAATTACAAAAATCGATCATTATTTTTGGGATTTCTAAAAAAATATCACCAATCGCGTGTAAAATATGTACTCCAAACAAAAAGTTTCGCGGTAAAGTGAACAAATCTTAGGGTTCTCGCGATTTTAAATTTCAATAAATCATGGTGTAATCAAGAGTATTAAATGAGATTTTTTTTTAAGTCGCTCCGAGTGGAAATTTCTAAAAATAAATAGTCGGGGGATTAAATAAATAGCAAGGGATTAAAAGGTATTATTATTTATTATATTATATAAAAACCTTACTCGTTTAATGCTTTTTCCATTAAAAACCGTATAAAAATTCGTTCTTCGTTTTTGAAATCATCGCGAACATATATATAGACACAGACGCGGCGGGGGACTTTGTTTTATAATATTATATGAAGGATAAAAAATACATCAGCATTATACTCGAAGCAAGGTAATGCTGCCGACTTGAGTGGGATTAAAAAGGTGGTTACTGCCGCCAGGAGGACAGCCCAAATGACTGCGAAACGCAGTGGTGCCCTGCCACTACATCCAAATCCAAACCAGGTTCTATTCCAAAGTTGACCCCGCCAGGAATCGAATTCGGGACCTCTGAGACAGAGCGTTAAGGCAAGCACCCTAACCACTCATCCAACGGGCTTGTCTATTCACGATTAGAATATTAGAGATTTTTATTTGGCTCAGCCGATGTTGATCTGGGGTAACATGAGCGAGCAAGGTCTTCGTGCCTTCAGCCGATTATTTATGTATGGTATTTTAATACGACACAACTCTACTAGTCTTTTCTCTAAACAAAGAACGGAAGTTATTCATATATTGTAAACAGAACGTCTGCCGTAAATACTAGCGACAAAGAACGTACTCGTAGGACGTTAAAATAAATAAATACTAAAAGCTAGAATTCTAGATTTATATATCTTTGTTCATTTTATTTAATTTTAGCCACTCTCGCCGGTAACTTTCTTTATTGAACCATAGAATACTTTCTGAAGAAAGTTTTCATTAATCAATAGTCTGTGATAAACAGACTATTGACTAAGTTTTTTTTTGTATACTTATGTTGGTCTTGGTCTGGCTCTAGCTTTGCTCTGGCTTGTTGTATTCGGACTTCGGTATTATTTATTTAAAACGATTGTTAATGTCTTCGTGTAAATAAATTATTTATAAATAATTGGTCGAGTCGACGTGATTATCACAAATATTTAAAAATGTCTATTGCATTTGCTCCACGAGGCAACAGGCCTCCACTAAGTCCAGCACAAATACAGAAATTATTAGATGAAAATGTCCATCTAATACAGACAATTCAGGATTACCAATCTAAAGGCCAAGTAATGGAAAGTAACCAATATCAACAAATGTTACACAGGAATTTAGTGTATTTAGCGTCTGTAGCTGATGCCAATCAAAACATACAAGCGTTGTTACCGGTAAGCAAAATATATATCTACTCATATTAGTATAAGGTTTAATGTTGATTGTAATGTGTAATATCTTGGGCTTTTGGTTCGATTTTAAAAATGCTATACATATCAAAGCTATGTTATACCAAAGCAACATGAGCATTTCTTTTTTAATTGTGATAACTATGTTTTATCATTAGGTATAATACGGGTTCTTAAACCCATATTGTATATACATACATATACATCCATACTAATATTACCTAATTGAATACTTTATTTGCGTTATAACTAGTTTTATATCTAAAAACATGCAAACTTTAATTTTCTTTTGTAAAAACCTACCCTTCATTTGTGCTTCGAAAGTCTGGTAGTAGGGCCCCTCTACATAATTTAGTACAGAGCCCATCTAGGGCAAGCTATGCCACAGAATCTAATGAATGTATTCTTAGTTGACAATAGGACAATGGCATGATATATAATGTAGTGAGCAGAGATTTTATACCTACATTAATTATTGTTAATTAAAAGGCTCTATTTTTACAGCCTCCGCAGCAATTGGCTGCTGGCAACGTCCCTCAAGGTCCTCTGAACCCACCTTCAAGTGGGGCAGATGTACCTGGCCCTACACAGCAACCATATCGGCCACCTTCTGGAGTTTCTACTACACCTACAAGACCAACACAATCTTATTCTCAAAGACCATACCCGCAAAACCAGTATCAAGGCCAATACCAAGGGGCGCCTTCTGTCTATCCTCCACAAGCTGGCTACGGGCCACCTACTCAGGGTTATGGGCCTCCCAATCCATCTCCACAACCACAAGGATATCCACCAAATTCCAATTATGGAGCTCCAATCACTACCACTCCAAGTAATTATCCTCCATCAACCCATCCGGGATCGGGATACCCGCCATCTACTGTCCAGCAACCCTATGCTCCTCCACCTGGAAGCCCTGCAGCTGCTGGATCACCATACCCTGTGCGGGCGTCACAGCCAGCTTACACAGGCAATTCTGCCTATCCACCACCGCATTCCAGTTCTAATTATGCTAACGTTGGAGTCAGTACTTATAACTCTACTGCACCTCAACCACAACCATATCAATCTCAGTCTTTTCCAAACACAACACCTACATCTGCATACAGCTCGACGCCAATTTCTCAACCAAATCGCTCACCTCAACCTCCACCCAGTGGATATACTTCACAAAATCCTAATAATTCTGGTTACGGATCACCGTCGGCCCAATCTCCTACATATAATTCTAGTTCTCACGGGAACAACCCTCCTGCTACTGTCGCATCGGGAGCTCCTACACCTGGCGGTCCACCGGGCCCACAGTATCCCCCTTCAGCTCAACCTGCCCCTTATCCGCCACCAGCACAGCAGCCACCATACTCAAACCCATCTTCACAACCTGGCAGCCCTGCACCATCCGTGTCCACTGCACCACCACCGCAGAGTTCTTACCCTCAAAACCCACAAAACTATCCCCCGGCTGGTGGAGCTTACCCCCCACATGCCTACCAGCAAGGATACCCACCCGCTCAATACCCACCTTCACCATATCCATATGCCCGTGCTCCAGCACCGAATGCACCCCCACCGGGAGCTCCACAACCTTATCCGGGTTACGGTTTTCAGCCACCCACTCAACAGTAGTTTTGTCAAATTTTAAAACAAGTTATTGTAATAAGTTTTTTAATGTGTAGAAAATGTGAGTAATATTAAGTTAAAGGTATATTATATTACCTTTTATTAAATTTTTTATGAAATATGGACACAATAAAAATATTTAGTATTTATTGTAATGCAGGTGTCTCAGTAAACTGTATGACTGATTTAGTGCTTAACTCAAAGACTAGAAAAGATCTAGGGTGTATCAAAATGATTTTGTGAAATAATTGGATTATTCACATGACAGATTCTCAAAAATACATACAAGTTAAAAACACACAATTTGTTTTTCCATTGTTGAATTTATTAATGTACTTTTTACTTCTAATATTTATAATCATTGATAACTGAATTCATAGAAAAAAAAAAAAGAAAAATAGTGTGTTGAACTGTATATGTTCTGTCTTATTGAGAATCTGTCCTTATGTGAATAACCCAAATAATTTTATAATGTTGACTGGTTAAATCAATTTAAAATAATGTTTTATTATAATTCTTAATTTATTAACACAAAAAATTATTATTAAATTAATGACAATATTTTTTTATTCTAAATTAATGACAATATTTTTTTTCACTGTCAATAAGTAAAAAAAACTTATTGAACTTTTTTTGGAGGTGGCATCTTGCTATAACTTTTTTCTGAGACACTAAATTTAAATTAATTTTATTGTATTTTTTTTAAATAGTAATGATTTTATGAAATGTATTACGTATTGTAATTTAAGTATAACTATAATTTATGCAACCAATGAATTTGGCATAATGAACTTTTTTTTGCTTTAAATAAAATAATTTTTTAATAAATCTATATTATTTGTTTCAATCAAAATGAAAACTTTGTTACCATTCAAAATTTATTTTATTGTACAACTAGGCTTCTTCAAATGATATTGTGGGCTCGTCGAATGGATGTATAGATTCGTCATAATATTCGAGGGGAAGATTGTCTGTGGGTAAGTGAGTGGGAAATGGTGGTGGGGACTTCAATTTCTTCAATGGCAGTATTGTATCAAACAAGTAACAAGTTGCACCTGTTTCCCCTGGTATACCAACACCTAGCGCCCAAATAATATTATATTTTGTATTGATGCGAAGAATTTTCACCCCACGTAATGTCCTCGTTCTGAAAAACCAATACTCTTCAAGTTATCATACATATAATAAAATCGTTGTTTGGCTGCGTTTGTACAGAATCTCAGAAAAGTTTAAATTGTACTATGTAAGGAGGATTGTGCATATACCTGTTACCCATATGACCAGGCAATTTAGTTCCTGGCCAGACACGCGATTTCCCTCCACCGGCGCCAATATTTCCTGGCCTCCTGTGAGTTTTGGTGACGCCGTGGGACGCCGGCATGCCTTTGAAGCCCCATCTTTTAACTACACCTTGAAAACCTCTGTCTATCCTAGAAACGCAAAATATACACATGTAAACTAACTACATTTTTATATATTTCGATATTATAATATTCTCTCTCAAATGAGGAGATAATAATACTACTTTTTTAGTAAATGGATTGGATCTGGGTTTCTTTTACATTATATTTTTAAAACCTAAGGGAATCATGAAAAAAATAATTGAAATGCAACGACATTCTATGATAGAATATTTTCTATAATTACAGATTATCGTTGGTGAAAAACAAAATTAAAGCATTTTTTATTTACAAGTTCTTAACTATATAAATAAAGTTTGTGTTGTTTTAAACCTTTCCTATTGCTCACCATAATGTGGTCAGTTAGATCCCTAAATAACCACATCATACTTAGGTAAGAAGGTCTAATATGATATGTTTTTATACAGAGAAACCATTGAAATACTAACGTTTTAGCGCGAATATCGAGATAGTCTCCAACCCTGAAGTGTGTGGCGAACAGTGGAGTGCCAGTGGGCAAGGCCGCTTCGGGAGAAACCAAAAATCTACGCAAGTGGCGCTTGGGCAACATCCCCACGCTGTTGAACAATCCACAGTACTCTTTGGTCACAGTGCTAGGGTCCACCGTTTCTGAACCGACGAGTAGAGCACCCAATGTTCTTTTCTGTTTCCAACAAACGTGTGACGTTTTCATGGGCGTATATTCTTCTGGGGGGATGTATTTAATAACGTGGTTGTCTACTACCTGAAAAATTAAATTTATTGTTTCCTCATTGCTACTAGCTGTTTCGAAAGGTTTGGCTACGTGCACAAATTCTATACTATTATAACAGTTTTATTTTTCTTGTTTGAATGCGCCAATCTCTGCTAGCAGCCAGTCAGTCAGATTTGAATAATTTTTTTTGCATTTCATAGCCCAATTTTTGAGGAAGGTTATATAACATTGTTGCGAACTCCTTTGTTTCAAGATTGTATTCTTTAAATAATTTTGGTTTGTATTGTTTTTGGAAAAATAAAAAAGAAATTGTTTTTTTACTAACATATATTTTTCTATAATTGATAACGAAACATCATCCATAGAACATGTAATATATTTTTCATTTGTAATATTTTTAATAAACTCATTATAGATACAGTCCATTTGTCTCATTGCTCTTCAAACATCATGCTACGAGCCTTAGGTAGGAGCGAGCAAATAAAAATGGAGTTCAACAATTATGAAAATTATGAAAAAGCTAATAATACTTACAATATTATTAGCCTTTATGAATTTTCACCTGTTACGAGATCTAAATTCTTTATGAGAAATTAAAACCTGATAGTTGAAGTTTATTTGAAACTTGAGTGTGAGTCTTACTTGCATTTCTTTTTAATATAAAGAACTAATAATCAATAAAAATTATAATTACCTGTAACAAAGTTGTTTGAAACTTTTTCCCATTTTTAGACCATAAAGGGTAGTTCCCTATTTTTCGAGCAATCAATCCCGCCCTTCTGGTACGTTTATTCCATTCAGTGGCCTGCTGTTCCAAAGTGTCAACTAATGGTGACTCTAATTTTTTCTGTTCTTCAAGTTTGTCTTGTAATACCTCTTCAAGGAACTCCTTGTTTTCCAATGTTAACATTTCATCCGCCAACTGAACCAAAACGATAAATTTAATACTAAATAAGTAAGAATATGTAATTCTTATTTATTTGACCAAACTAAATAAGGAATGCCTGCTCATTATCAAAATTATATATTGTACCAGAATTAAATTAATTGTGTGACAATGTTTCTAACAGTCTTTTACAAAGACTTACAGGGCAGAGAATATCAGCACAATAGAAAAGCATTGCCTCCTTTTTTACAGTGGACTAATTGTAGTTTATAATAAACTCGGCGGTTTGTGATTAACCATGGCATACCTACAGTCATTTGCAGTGAAGGAAGAGATAAGGGTGAGGTTAGAAAAATATGAATGCAGATTGGAAAGAAACCCTAAGCAGCTGGCTTGCCAGTTAACAATAAAAGATTGCATAAACCTACTTAAGAGCCGTAAAATCCTGCAACTAGATGGAGTGTAACGGGTACCTTGCTACATGATGGGCACCTGATGGGACTCGTCTCTACCATAAAATCTTTCAAAACATTTGCTCATGGTCGAATTGACCGATTGCAAAATATGAAACTAAGAAAAAAAAATTGTAATCATATTTTACAGCCGAAAGACCCTGAAGACAACTGGGTCTGAAAATACACCTGCCCATAGACACTACAAGCTACTACATCCCGTATACATGGTTTCTGTGTTGGTTTTACTATATTTTTATTGTTTTACTATACCCCCTATCAAAGGGGAGTGCTTCTCATATCTCCTAGTATGTGGCAGACAGTCAAGAACTTTCCTTACTGATTTATCGGTTCCACTAGAAATATGGTTTGTCCACTGCCACTTTAGCTTGCTAATGAACCATGACATTGATACAGTTCTCATAGTAAATGTTGAGCATAGTTCTTGTTCTTTCAAAGTATGTTTAGCTACCTTGAGCCTTCTAATCAGGCCATAAGTTAGAGCCCTATTATAAATCTCAATTCTCAACTTGCAATAAAATAAAAGTATATGGCTATATACACACCACTCTTTCTTTTCGCACAAACCAATGCGGAGGTCGATATCGAGGTGGTTGATAGGGATAGTGTGTTCGTGTTATCATACGATCTATTCTGAAATCAGAAAAAAAGCACTTATTAGATCTGTGAAATTATTCTATTTTATTAAATGTACAAAAACTTTGACCTAACCTCATTTTGGATAAAACTCCGCACAAAAGGTTCAAACTGTTAATAGACATTTTAATGATTCATTGATTTAACACATTTAAACAATAGGTTCCTACTTATGATGTTTAGACAGAAAACGAAAAAAAGTAACTATTTATTATTAAAAATAATCTGCATTAATTCGTCCACAGACAACAAAAAATATGTTGGGTTTAGGTTGGTGGGTATTGGGGTTTATCGATAAATTGTATATAATCTTTGTTAAACACAGTGTATAAAAATAAACACTAGTCTTCGTCCCTAAACTGCTGTGAGCCTGAGCTGTGTCATAGACAGTATAGACACAGCACAATAACGTAAATTAAACCATAGAATTATCTTTTTTTACAATTTCTCGATGTTAAATACATTTATTTTTAATTTAAGTCAATTAAACGGGTGTTAATAAGCACAATTTTCTTAAACAATACAATCTTTAAACTACTAGTATATCGATATCGATATTGTCAATATTTACAAACACAGGAGAAATCCCTAATCTATTGTCATTCTGTGATGGCGGTGCTTGGGGAGCTACGCTAAGTTTTCTTGTAAAACATACGATTCTGAGTTTTCGAATTGTTTCGAGTGTAATATTTATGTTCATATGTAAAGTTTTTGTTTCTAATTATTATTTGGTATGTTTTATCATGACTTTCTTTGAAATCGGCCACGTTTCTTTTATAAATTCAGTTGGCGCTAACAGAATTGTTTTCCATATGAATTTCATACACTTATAAGAAACTTATAAGCAAATAAGTATATTATTTGTGTAATTTTTTCGTTTATTTTTTATATTGATTCAAAATGAATGATATTCGAGATAAAGTTGTTCCCGGGTCTTCTACTTGGGAAGCTGGTGCAGTTCATAGCGATTCATCACCAGAGACTCAGTCTTCACCAAGTTCCAGTGGTGAAACCCCACAGACGCCTGGTGCACCTGCACCTCTTGCGCCACACCTGGCTACAGAATTGCATCCAGACCTTGTACAACAAGGATGGCGAAAGTACTGGTCGAAGCGGGAGAATAGGCCTTACTTCTGGAATAAATTATCAGGAGAATCCATGTGGGAGTTGCCTGCTGTTAAGAGAGATTTTGATCCTATTACTGACCCATTGGGCATATGTCATACCGGTCCACCCAATGCCGGGAACATGACTCCAGGGGCCACAAAAAGGCGGCCATCAGAAGACAACGGCCCTCCTGCAAAGAAATTTGTTTTAGCTGGACCTTGGGATATAGAAGTCCCAACCAATGTTGTAATATATGAACGTCCTCCGACTATATGTCCACACCCTCATCCGGATATTGAAGGCTTCAGGTTCACATTGGCGAATAAGCTTCGTCAATGTTATCAGGAGTTGTGTCACACACGCGAAGGGATAGATGCTCCGAAAGATTCATTTAACCGTTGGTTGATGGAGAGAAAGGTCAATGATCAGGGTGGTTCAGACCCGTTGCTGCCTAGTCATTGTTTTCCAGAAATCTCTCGTTCCATGTATGAAGAAATTATGAATGACATACCAATAAAACTGACACATCCTAAGTTCACTGGCGATGCCAGAAAACAACTTTCTAGATATGCTGAAGCTGCAAAAAAAATGATTGAATCTAGAAATGCTTCTCCAGAAAGTCGTAAAGTTGTAAAATGGAATGCCGAAGATACATTTCAGTGGTTAAGGCGCACTGTTGGTGCTACATATGACGACTTTCAAGACAGACTTGCACATTTGAGGGTAAAAAATATCTTCAATTATTTGTTTTTTTTTTAATGTTAAGGTTATCACACAGACTGATGGTCCATTTGATGGCTACCATCACCTATTACACAAGTAACGATACAGGTGCTGTAAGTGTGCTATTGATCATAGTAGGATTAAGGATAAGGGAATAGGAGGGTGTATTTCACGGTGGTCTTCTGAAAGGGACTGGTCACTGCCACCAGGTAGACTGCCAAAATATCTGTAAAATACAGTATTATTATTACAAAATAAGATATTTAAAAAAATATACTATAGGTAAACAAACTCTGTAGAACTGGTTAATCTCTACTAGTAAGTGTCGTAAATATTATGAATGTGTTTGATGTTAGTTACTGCACATAAACCATTGAATCAATTTTGATAAAACTTTGATAGATTGTCTAAAATTAACGCAAAATATGCTCTTTTTCTTTTATGTGATAATGATGATTATGTTAGAAATATATAAATAAAATGTGCAAGTAGAACTTGAGTTATATTTGCAGCTAGTTATAATTGTTTTTTAAATTTTTTTTTTTTTTTTGTGTTTTCAGAGACAATGTCAGCCTCATTTAGCAGAAACTGTAAAAGCCTCCGTAGAAGGAATTTGTTTAAAAATTTATCACTTATCAGCAGAATACGCCCGCAAAATTAGAGAAAAACACAGTGCTTTGCTAAAAGAAAATGGAATTCAGGTATGTAATGTCAAAATCAGGGGCAAAGCTACCAGCCATATCAGCCATATGAATTATGTGATGTGTATAAGCAATAATTCGTAAATGTAATCCACAATAATACATAAATTTTTATGCAGTATATTAAACTGAAGAGTTTAGTGTACAGCCTTTAGTGTTTAAGAGTTTATGATCAAAATAAATACTTTTTTCTTTCTTTTGTAAAAAATCTTCCTCATATTGGGCTTCACCACAGTCAGGTAGATTGGCCCCTCGACAAAATTTTAAGCAGGGCCCAACTAGGTCAAGTTATGTACACTACTGATAAAAACTTTTTCTATGGAATAACATGCCATGTTTTTAATGTGTATATGTAAAGGCGCGTCTCCTGCGCGTGGTTTTGTCTAGACACAACAAAAAAATCCTTTACACAAAATATATTTTGTTGACATACACATTTCGTCTTCTTCAGTTTGTGGAAAACATCAATCAAAACATGTTTCGAAAACATTTGCTATTGGTTAAAAAGATGTAGAAGATGACTGTATTTTCCATTATAGAAATTTTAGATTTGGTATGGATAAGAAAGGGATTTGGTATCGAAACAATGTTTTTGTGTAGCGTGTAGACCAAAAACACTTGCAGGAGATGCGCTTTAAGGTACTTAAATTTACTTTTTGTAACATTAAATTGTAAGTAATGGCTATAATATTTTGTTACCAGGAGCTAGCAGCGCCGCTTCAGCAAGCCGCGTTGCGCAAAGTGTGGTGCTACCCAGTGCAGTTTGCTCTACCGGCACCGAGGCCACCGCACGTAGACCACTTTCTGGATAGAGACCAGGCTCTGCTGCGTTACCTTGGGGAGACACAAATGCTGAATGGCACCTATCTGCAGAAACTGGTATCAAATACTGCATCATCTGCATTCTATAACTATCTGATTATGATTTGTTGAACATTCCCTCATAAAAGGCTTCCATTTAGTCCAGGCAAAAATTGATGATCTGAACAGTGAACTTAATAAAAATCTTTGATTTACATATGTCAAATTATGAGTTTTAGTGAAATCGATCCTTTTCTAAAACCAGATAAAATCTTAAGTATCAAGGTTCAGGGGGATCTGAGAAATTTTATGTGCCCCTAACACGGGGGAATCAAGAATGATCAAAATCGTCCTTAACTAATGCATGACCCCTAAGTAGTAAGCAACAATGTGCAGCTTCTTTCTTTCACCTGTGACTTATTTAGGACATCAATAAAGTTGTTACTTGTGTGCGTGCGCAGGAGTGCCTGTACCGGTACAGTTGCTTCGATGACAAGAAGTTCGAGCAGTTTTTGTCTCGCGTGTGGTGCCTGCTGCGGCGGTACGCGGCGTGGGTAGGCGCCGGCGGGGAAGCCCAACTTACGCAGATGGCGCTTCCGGTGCCCGTGCTCGAGTGCTTGCATCGCTGCTTCGGCGTCACTTTCGAGTGCTTCGCGAGTCCGCTCGACTGCTACTTCAGGCAGTACTGCTCCGCGTTCGCCGACACAGACTCGTACTTCGGGTCGCGGGGGCCCTTCCTCGAGCTGAGGCCCGTCTCGGGTTCGCTAGTGGCCCATCCGCCCTATTGCGATGAATTGGTCGAGGCGGCGCTGCGTCACATGGAGCGACTCTTGCAAGAGTCAGCCGAGCCTCTGAGCTTCGTGGTGGTTCTGCCCGAGTGGCCCGACCGCGGCGCTCACGCCCTGCACAAGCTGCAAGCGAGCCACTTCAAGCGGAAACAGGTTCATATTTTACTTATCTGACATCCCTTTTACTTACTTTATTCTTAATTTAACATATTAATAAAGATGTAAGATAAAAAAATCAATAGATTTATTCAATTTGAAGGACACTGATGTGAGGAATTGATATTTGATTAAATTGCAAATTGTAAAAAAATAAAACTAGTATTTTTTTTAACAATAATAGCGATTTATACAAAACTATAAATTCACCTTGGTCGTCATTACTGCTACAAAAATTGACGTTAAAACTCTAGTTTAATTCAAGAAAACCGAATAAGATTCTATTTCAATTCTTAATTAATTTATGTAGTTGTGGCCATGTATTTCAATTAGATTTTTTTTAATGTAGGTGGTGATTCCTGCATTTGAACATGAATACAGACACGGTTTTCAACATGTACTTCCAAAGTAAGTATATCCAAGTTTTGTTGTTACTTTTGTCCTTATGTGAGTCACTTACTATAAAAAAAAGTCACTTACTATAAATCAGTATAATATATATTAGTAAATCACTTACTATAAAATAAAGTGAACTGTTTCATAAAAATTTGATCAGTAATTTTTACTGATTATGGGTTCTTTAAGTAAGTCAAGTTTTGATTTGACTTATTTGTCGAGCCCGTTGGATGAGTGATTGGGGTGCTTGCTTTAACGCCCTGTCTCAGGGTTCCCGGGTTTGATTCCTGGCAACTTTGGAAATGAACTTTTCAAATTTGGTCTCGTCTGGATGCTGAAAAGTAGTGGCAGGGCACAGTGTGTTTTGCGGCACAGCACAGTCTCGTCTGGCGGCAGTAACCACCTCCTTACAGAAGACCACTATAAAGAAACAGCACGTGTGCTGTTGTGTTTCGGTTAGTGAGTAAGGGATGCCAGACCCCAATAATCCTACTATAGTCGGTAGAGCACTTGCAGCACCTGTGGCCTTGCACCCATAGACGACTGTGGTCACCTAACATCAAGTGGACCGTCAGCCTGTTTGTCGAAAACTGTGTCTTTAAAACTTTGATTGCACTTTTTAGCTCTTGGTCACTGGATCATACATTGACCTGTAATATATACCACTGTACAGGCTGTCCCATACAAATGACAGATAATTCGTCATTTTGAAACGCCGCCCTCGGAAGTAATCAGAACTAATTTTAGTTCCAATTACTTTCGCTCCATAGCCACTATAGCCTACAGCGCCAAAATGGCGTTTTTCAAATAGGCATAAAAATAATTTGACAGCAGCCTGGCCATTGGTATAATATTTACAGGTCAGTGGGATCATATTTATATTCCGAAAAAAAAAAACTATGAATATCTGATTCTGTTGTGTGTTAACCGACACACAACAGAAGTTGTGATTAAGTTGTGACTTAACCGCGTTGGTTGTGTGCAGAAACGAGGTGTACTTCCGGTGGGGCGGAGGCACAGTGGTAGTGTGGCTGCAGAACGCGGCGGGGTTCACGCGATGGGGGCCCACCGAGGAGCGGGTGGAGGCACTGTTGGACGCGTGGAGGCCCCGCGCCAAACTGCGCTCTCCCCCGGCGCCCGCCCCCCAACCCGCGGCCGCGCCCCTCGCAGACGCCGACCCGGCCCCCGCACCGACCCTCACCGCGCATTCACCCGCCGATAAGCGATAGCTATAGCTAGAGCATGGAGAGTAGAGGTAACGAGGATAAACTCATACATGACAAGGTGTCTGTCAGCCACATAGACACACAGAGAATAGTGCCGGCATAACACATATATAGAGTTTACGCCAAACAACTATCGACCTCTGAAGTTGGTTCCTGTTCCTGAGTTAGTTCGCGCAAGTACAGTCAAACGCGCGATCTCCCCCATTCCTGTTTTTAGGCTATTGCGACACAACTTCTCTGAAGTTGTTTGGCGCGAACTCTACCCTCGTTTGTTATTTAATGATGATAAAGACTGTCTGGTAGATAATACTTACATTAATAAATTTCAAATGACTTCTATCATGTTAATGCTGTTCAAAAAACATAAATTATAATTAACTCTTGCTTATAACGTTTCTGTCTCACTCCACGCTCACGCCGAAAACTTATTATAAAGGTTATTTTTATTATAATTTATGTTATTTAACAGCATCGGTACGCTATGTAGCTAGGCAACCCATTTAGAATTTATCAATGTAAGTATCATCTTCGTTATAATTAAATAGCAGATGAGGGTATATTATTTCTAATGCCAGATCTTAGACCAGAATGGACTGAGCAATCACTGTCTAGTAAAAGTGAAAGTGATCGTGCTGCCATTACCTGTCTCTTTCCTGTAGGTCTGTAGTAACTTTCGAGGACCAATCAAAACCCTAGACAGACTACTGGCCGCACGATCGCTTCGACCCTCTTACACTTTTCTGCCCGTATTTACTTTACAGTTAGATAGGGAACGTTCAGTCAATTCTCTCATCTCCATTAAATAGGAGGCGCTGTAGTGGCATTTTATTTCAGAAGGTTTCATAAACTACGCAACCAACCAAATACAAAAGACCAATGCGCAGGCGCCATTTTTAACAACTTATGAAACACTATCTAATGGTTGTAGCTTGACAGTTAACACCCATATAAGTCAGTCCTCGTTACCTCTATTCTCCATGAGCTAGAGGATGCAATCCCAGGGGGAAATTTTCAATTGCGGTGTCCCGTTGGGTTTTTACGGGATTTTGCATATAAATAGCAAACTGGTTTTGCATTTGAAGAGTTTATTGCGGCCGACGGGGCAGATCAAAAAAAGGTTCTACAAACAATACTTTCATAACATAAAAAATTACAATCGTGTCTATTTTAGCATTTTTTTAATTTTGAAACAGCTGCTTTTTCAGGATCTCTTAAAAGTTTGGCAACTTTGAGTGTTATTTAAAAAAAGACCCAAAATGTATTAATCTCTTTTTTGAATATAAATGTATATCTTGTAAGACAATTGTAAAAGCTATTAGTGGCTGCTTTATACATTTAAACCTTTGAACTTAAAAATGTTAATTGAAATACATTTTTGAGTAGTTTTTGAGAATAAACGCAACAAAATGTATGTATTGTACACCGCACCGCAATTAACCGCGCGATTCTGCTCAATTCACGAATGCATCCTGTAAGAGGGATTCTGCCATTACCATATCCCGGTAACCTGGTATTGCATTCCCTTAGCTGTAACTATGTAATGTGTTCGGTGTAAATAGTTTACAACAATTCATATTGGGTTATTACTTATTTTATAATATGTTTTTTTTTTTGAGTATTTTTCTTGTTGTATAGATCACTAAAAAAATTAAGCATGTTTTAATTGTTCAATCATTATATTTTTTAAAAATTTTACTGCATGTCTTCGTTTTATTTTAATTCCTCGGTGACTATGGTTGGGGAAAGTTCGTTAAAGGAAAAAAAAAAAACAGTTGAATAAAGTTAAAGATCTTTTATTGTACAGCTAATAGAACAAATTATAAATAAAGGAGCGCCTTTATTTAAATAGGCGGATTTCCGTGTTTTGTTCAGCTCAACAGATAAAATTGTTAGACCTAAAACTATTTTACATGCGATATTATTATCGATGGCGACAGACAAAAGTATTACTACCATTAAATTTATTTTACATAACAGCGTCAAACGAAACCTTATATTTAACTAGCTGTCACGCTCACGGCTTCCCCCGGGGAATCCATTGGTGAAAACCGCATGAAAATCGGTGCAGTAGCTTTTGAGTTTATCGCGAACAGACAGACGCAGCGGAGGACTTTTTTTTATATGTAAGGATATAATAATAATAAAAAAAGAAACTAGTCATTCGGGGCACAATAGGTCACTGACAACATAGAGCGCTTAAGGTGATTTTTGAAGTTAAACTTCTTTGCGCGCGAGTAAAATTTCACTGAGCAATATTGTGTGACGTTTCAGTGTAACGATCGCGTGACACTTCTTGTTACGTTTCTGCATGACATCTACCGCTTACTATATTTGATCGCGAAAGAAGTTTCACTTCTGAGACGCGTAGACTCTATACACACGCTTTATTTTTTTGTCAAATAAAGGAAACCTCATAGCAGACAATTTCAATTTAAAATTTATTTACCTACGCTAGGTTTCACTGGTTGGGAACAAACATTCATTTACAAATGTTATAAATTCACAGAGGAATGACAATAATTACGTCGTCCATTACTCGATAAGAGTATTGGTAAAACTTCTGATGCCGACTGAACTTGTGTTTATGGTGAGTACTTTTTTCTGACAGCATCACTATTCAAATAAGATCCGAACACAACTATTATATATATTATAATTTTGTACTCCATATTAATTTAAAAAAACCCTGTACTAAAGTCTGCTTTTATTGACGTATGCGCGATCATATTTCCGGGATAGCAATTGAGGTTGTTATTTGATTCCAATGAATATACTATAGTAAGTTTAGGTATAATATAATTTTATGCTATAGTAAAGATCTATAATATCTAATTGATAAAGTAAGATGCAGAAATAAAAATCCAAAAACTTAAACTATTTTAGTAGGTAAGTATATTTTAAAAAATGATTATAAAATAAAATATTCCAAGCCTAGGGAATATAATATACTAACCTAGAATTTTTATCTGCGAAATTTTGAATCTATTTTTAATTTTTAACTAAAGAAAAACTTATAATTTGTGCTCAATTAATTTTGTTCTTCCATTTTCGTACAAGTCATAAATACGAAAAAAAAACTTACAATACATTTATTTTAAAGTTTGTAAGACTCTCTTACAAACTGGGATATGATTAAAGTAAAAACCATGCATAAGAGATCAACAGTTTTTATAGTTATTTATTATCAATTTGTATTTATATAAAGGTCGGCAGTTTAGACATTCATTTGAAGGTAGTTAACTAACGTCAAGTGATTAACACAAGCAAGCCGGGAATATAAATCATGCTGTCATTTCCAAGGTATTCTTCTGTAAGGCGGTGGTTACTGTCACCAGATGGGCTGTACAGTTACAAATATTGTTACTATTTCAAAAAAGTCCAAGTGAAAGGCGAGAAGCAACGATTTAAAGGTTTTCCTTTTAGTTTGATTTAATGAAACAATATTTTTGAATTTGTATCCTAGAAATACAAACAATAAGAACGACATCCATTGACACCTTTCTCCGCTGAAGACATCATCCGCCCCATTGCTTTCCTTATCGCAATGAGATCAAACGATTATACTTAACTAAATAATGTATTACAATTTTTTTTTTTTTTTTTCAATCTACCCTCTACGTTTAATATATTTTTTACACTCTTAGTGGGTGCACAAACTAAATCTATAAAAACTATATAATTAAATCCATTTTAAAATAAAAACTAAGCATTTTATAATTAAAAAAAAAGTGTATTAAGCGCGAAATGTCATATAAACACGTACATGCAATTTGTGAAGTGAACACAAAGAATTGAGGCTCGAACAAAGCTGTACATTTTTATATTTTTGAGGAGGTAAAAAAAAAAACTATACAAAGTTATAAATCATGGTGTATGGTTATAAAAAAAAACCAGACAAAGACCTTTAATAAACATTCGTAAGGACATCAATTTGTATAATTTACGCAATAAAACAATCTTAAGATCAAACTAAAGATTTTTTTACTTCCTCAAAAATGTGAATATCCTACATACAGCACACGCCAATAAAATGAAAATATTGTGCTTTAGCTTCTAAAGAAGAAAATTATTAACTTTAATAATTATTTAGTAAACCTTAGGTTTATGTGACTGGCTATTAAAGTACCCTTAAAGCGTAATTTCTATCTCTAATAAAACATAAATCTATTTCTACATTTTTTTTTTTTTGCTTTTTTCTTTAAATATATTGCAAATTGACAGCTCTAGTTATGATCTCATAGAACAAAAAAAACTGTCAAATAGACCGTATAATTTACAACACCACCAGACAAACCAATACAATATATATATATTTTTAATACGAAACTTCACTTCGATAACAACATAGAAAGCGTAGATTCAAGTGAATCTTTTGATGAGATTTGTTAGAAAAAAATATAATAATAATTATAATTTTATTTCCACCGAGATAGAAAACTTCAATCAATAATAAGAAGATCAATTTTAACCTTCGATGGTTATTATAAAAACCGACCCTACAGTATGGATTCACAAACTATATCTCCGAACAGAGCCATAACCGAATGTAAAGTAATATTTAACAAAATGTACATCTATATTTTTTTATTGAAAGGTGTGAGAATAAGCAATACACTACTTACATTTAACAGTAACATATAAAGAAATAATCATGCAAACTTCGTTTTAAGAAAATAAATATGCAAAAAGTAGAATACTAAAAATTAAAAACATATCAATATTCTTTAATATTCCAATGTTAATTAGTAGATTTTTAAGTAAATCACCTAAGTGTGCAAAAAAGATGTGAAAAGCACAATTATTTTTATAGTGATAAAAGAGTTTAGTTAAAAGAAGAAAATTAGCAATCAGGATCTTCGTGATCCCAAAAATTGTGTCTCATGTATTCAGTAATTATATTCTTCATCCATTGCAAAGTCAACTCCTGAGTCTGCAGCACATACTGGACTGTGAAAAAAAATAAACATTAAAGTCTGTACCTTTTACCTGTACAATAGATTTGTGCCTACTTATATTAAAATGTTATTATCTACTTTGATAATTAATATAGACAAAGCTCTATCTCGACCGTTTTAAAATATTTTATGAGTAAATTGATATCATTAGATCTGTCTGCCACCTACCATCAAGTGGACTGTCAGCCTGTTTGATGACCTTAACGTAATAAATAAACCCTTGTTTTGCTCATTTGTAATATACCTCATCGCTTTGCAAGTAAGGAAAACAATCCGCTTCAACTTCTTATTGTAGAAGAAGTAATTGAAGGCCCACAGACAGCCCGGTTCCCCGAATGGATCGCTGGCCAGGTCAGGGTTGTAGCTGTAAATGCGACACTCGGACAACACCACTTCCTCGTCAATCTCTGCCCACAAAGCGGACTGCAGCCGGCGCCATCTGGACCCAGCCACTGCAGACAACGCAGCGTCCACTGCGTTCTGCACCCAGCTCAAAGAGGGCTCAGCGCTAAACTCACCACTCTAAAAACAACATCATACAATGTCTGATGTGATTTTTCACCTTATCACAGTACTCGACAAGTCCCGCGATAATGACATTTATATCTTTCGATAAAACCTCGTAACTATGTGTAATTTGTTCCAACTTTATATAGGATAGTTTTTATTTCGATTTATAGTTGCAATATTTTTTTATTGCAAATTATTTGTTTATTATATGAGAAAGAGTTATAATTATCTGTGAGTTCTGTAAAATTCTAACAAACGGCGGTGTAAGGTAATTTATGGGCTGGATTTGAGTAAAAAATTGCACCCGTGCGAAGCAGGGAGCGGGTAGCTAGTATTATTAATTTGGTTGTTATTGGAAAAAGATGAACTCTCTTTTATTTTAGATATACCAAAATAGATAATAAATAACTGATAAATTGAAGTTACAAGCATGTTCATCGTTTAAATTAATCTTTACCTTTGTCATTGAAAAATCGTAATCTGGAAAAGCAGCATTCAGTGTAGTTATCAGATAAAATAATGTCTTTCTTGATATTGTATCGCACAAGACACCTTCATCTCCAGACAAACTTTGGCTGGAAAACAATAAAAAAGAATTTAATATAATTAATATACAACTTTAACATTTATATCTCTCAGTATCTAATCTTATTGTCTCCAACTACACACAAATAAAATCACTATGTAAACACAAATATAAAGTTTGTAAACATGGAAAACTTTAAAAATAAATGGTATCTTTTTTTAATATATAAAAGGCGATGTGTGTATGTACGTCCTCTATAGACTCCAAAACCGCTGAACCGATTTTGATGAAACTTTCAGACAATCTTCAGATTAGTGCAGCGGGTGTTCCTGTGACGAAGTCGCGGGCATATACTAGTTACAAATAATACCACTATAATACTATGAAGGCACACTGCATATCAAAGTCGTTTGGGCAGCCCTTCTGGCGGCAGTAACCACCCCCTTATTAAGCCCACAGTGAAATAACAGAATAATAAAGTGCTGTGATTTCGGTGAGCGAGTAAGGGATGCCAGAGCCAATTTCCCTATCCCTCATTCTTAAATTTACTATGGTCAGACCCCCGCCACTCACGCAATGCAGCGTTATAAGTACCTACCGCTAAGCAGCTCGTAGTCGTAGCCGAGCCGACCGGCAGCGGGCAGTCTCACGCGAGTTCTTAATATTATTATAAGAACCTTAGAAAACAAAAGTTTTTCACCACCGCCGAACTACTGATACAAGAGGAGGCTCAACAGTACGGGTGACGTGAATAACCGGACTACTGAGACTGAAAAGTCTCAATAGTTCGGTCAACCGGACTAGCAACTGTACTACTGACACCAGGCAAGTTTTTGGATGTCGAAACAAAAAACAAATAAAAATTTGAAAAAAAAAAATTCGATCCTTTTTTAAAATTAAAGCACATTTAAGTTAGCGGCTTTCATCGCAATCACTTTATTGCATTATATTATAAATAATAAAATAAAAGTTTAACTTCAGCCATTTTGTTAATTTATTGTTCTTTAATTTATTCTAACGTTTTCGCTCGTCCAGCACACGCGCTGTGTACGCGGGAATCTCGATTCTCGGCGCGCGTTCGTAGAGTACGCTTTTTCTTGCAGCGTCTTTTGTAGGCTAATATAACGTAGGTATTTTAGCTTTTGTATAGGAGAGATATATCTGTTACGAAGTAACTATTATCTAATCTGAGCTATGGTTGGCAGTGCACTTGCAGCACCTATCATCAAGCAGGGCTACCATTTGTACAATTTAAATTGTATTTGTACGATTTTTTGCAGATTATACACGAGTACGATCGTAACCTGGAAATCGTACAGAAAACAAACGATTTTTTACATTTAGTCCATTTAAACAATTTAAACTTTCTTTAATTAGGTAGGTATGTCAACAATTTTGTAACAAAAGAATGTGTCTACCCTGCCCACTTTTATATACACTTTCTGGGGAATCCCCTTATACAAATGTAACAATACTTCCACTTGGAGACAATAAAGTTCACATTTGTTTAGCTTTCTTTTAATGTTCCCTGTAGTAGATGATGGAATTCATTGACTCATTCCATTTCTTACATTTTTGTTCTTCACTGAGCAGATAAGTTGAATGGAAAAAACCGGTTCTTGTTACTTTCGTCTAAATCATTGTTGTTGTGAAATCGTTGTTGCGATTGTTGGGAAATTAAACAATGTTTTGAACAATATAAAACATTAGCACACTTTGCACTAAATCTGTTATGCTTGCCTCACTTGAGTGCAGATTGCGAAAGGGCATTCAGCAAAGTGAACTTAATAAATACCAAACTACAAAATAGTTTAGCTAACGAAACCGTCAGTGGGACCTTACTGGCAAAGCAACTGATTAGATTGCACTTATTTTAAGCCCACAGAAAATTAGCCATTATTTTACAATATATTAATTTGTTATCGTAATAAAAGGATAAATAATTATGTACAATTTTTTATTTTAATATTTCCTTGTGTGTGCGACTTTTTTAGCGGTGGTACGATTGCAGCATTTTTTTACCTGGCAGGCCTGCCATCAAGTGGGCAGTCAGCCTATCTGTTGACTTTAGCATTAAAAAAATATGTTTGGACTATTTTTTATACCTGTACATTACTCCTTCTGGAGGTGACAAAGCGTGCAAGTCATGGCTTGTCTCCCCGGATGCAGTAAATTTTTTGTAGAAAGTTTTGTCGGTGGCCGTTAACTTGCAACTGTAGCTTTCTACGCGACCCTGCACAGCGCTATCGCCGTTCAAAATGGACAGAGCACTGCTAAGTGCCTCTAAACGTCCACTTTCTAATAGTTTCATTTTCTCTGTCTTAGTACTTTCCTTATCTTATCCTCTTATACTTCTTGTTATTGAGACGCTCGGATTTATATAGCACGGTACACTACTTCTGTACATAGCCGAGGGGTGTATAAATATTCCTTTTCTTTTTGAGTGTATAAGTTTAACACTCGGTATTAAGACCTGCTGTTCTTCGTCCGCGCTGATGGAATGCGGGAACATCACAAATAAGAAAATATAAATTTATTAAACCGCTACAACAGGTAGGGAATTATTTTTAACTTTGTTGATGGCTTCTACTCTAAGAGTCCAAATAGAGCGCGTCACTTCACTGGTGTTCAATAAACAAGCTCTAGAACTGCTATTTTTAATGTTAAAGATGAGAATCCATAACAGACATTGTCACTGCACCACTAAAGTTACGAGAAAAGTAAAAAAGTGAATCCAATAACAAATTCGAGATAACTAGATAAGATTTTTTATAAAGCAATTGGATTGGAACAAAAATAGATTCTATGCGTCTTTCAATTCAAGCTTCAACAATTATGGCTGCCAAACAAACGTAGACAATAAAGAAAGGAGAAATAATATTATGAAACCATAGACAAACAAAATTTGCAAAAAATGTATAAAAAATAGTAATTATATTATAATTGTTATATTTCACACCCTATTAAATATGTATGCCGTAATATATCATGCCTGGATATTTGTATAAATATTGTAATATGTAGATCAAATTTATATATTTATTAATTCTAAATAAAACTAAATTAGTAAATAATAAACTAATTTAAGATTTAATTTAGATTTTAGTTTAATAGTTTATTAGTTTATTATTAATAAACTATTAAACTAAAATATAAAACTAAATAAGCCTAAAACATATCTAAAAAATTGGGCGCCCTCTGTATTGCAATGCTAATGCGTTGCGCGAGGAAGCTGCTTATTATTAGAAGATCAAATTAAGGAGCGAAAATAACCTGCTACCTTTTATTTATCTGTGGTTATTTTATTAATTATGTCATGTGGCATTCGGTAACTGTAACTATCTATGTATCCAAGAATCTTATATTCTGATATTTGCCTGCAATTTTCTCTTGCTACATTATAGTATCTAAACTATTATTATAGGTACAAAATAACAATTATTATAAACGTACCTATGCTGTCCCATTTTATAGGCAACAGACACGGACCTGTAACAGACATCAGTGTCAAATGTGGTATCACTGTCCTTTTTATATAGAGTTTTTATATAGTATGTACTTATTCTGTGTGCTGACTGTCAATAATGTAATATCAAAGTTGTTTCTGTCTGTCAATCAAAATGAATAAAGTTCTCCGCTGCAGTGTTGCCAAGTTAGCCATTTTTGGCTATATCTGGAAACTTTTGGGATTGCTTTTGATTTTTTTTTTAATAATATAATATTATTGGCTAAATATTTTATAAAATCACAGCAAAATAATAATAAGTAATATTTTTCCGAAATGCATCAAGACGATGTCAACCCACTAGCTTACCTGGGATATATGTTTTACAAATTCATTGCAAGCATCACAACTGAAACAGAAGTTAAAAACCCTAATAAAAAAAATGTTGTGATTTTCTGATTCGGCTAATTGGTCAACTTCAGCAGAAATTACCAACCAACTACTAGCAAATGGAAAAAAATGTCTTTACTGAGCCCTGAGGAAATTTATAAAAACACTGGAAAAGACGCTTCTATCTCAGAACTAGCCAAAACACTGGGATTTTGTGACGAAAAAATTGATAAGTTGATGCAACAATGGTTCACAATACACCTATACAAATGGGGTACCTCCTTAAATATTGTACAATTTTGGGTTCAAATCAAAAATTATAAAAATGCAAGCGGTGAATCTGTATCTCATGATTTGGCTTTGATGGCTCTATTTCTACCACACTCAAATACTGAGGTGAAAAGATTATTTAGCATGATGAATGTGGTAAACACAAAGCATAGAAATAAAATGAGCTTAGAGACACTAAATTCTTTATTAAGAATAAGAGAAGTTTAAAAAAAAAATAAGCAGACATGTGCTTCTTATCAGATACCTATGGAAGTGTTATAGCAAATCGGAAAACAAGAAAATACTTTCCTTGTTTTCAAAGAACCGCAACCATCAAGATCAAAGAAGAGAACGTTACAAAGTTGTAGAGTTGTGTTTGTTTTTAAATCCAAATTTTTGGCCACTTTTAGCCATTTTTTAAGGTATGAAATTTTTAACATTCTAGAACCTTTTTAGAAGTGTTTGGCCATTTTTTGTTTTACTGACTAGGCAACACTGCTCAGCTGTCCTGTCCTGTCGTCCGTTGTATAGCAGATTTCAAGCACGGCTATTTGGGATGTAAATGTAAAAATAGTTGGAATAATTGTGAATTGGCTGTGGATTCCAATAATAATTACAGGTTTTAAAAAAAAATGTTTAAGAAAATTTCAAATTTACGTTTACGTTGTGTTCAATGCGTTCAATATCAAAATTACGGTATTAATGTTTTATATGTTTCATCAATATTTTTAAATCTTACTGTGTAAATAATTATATTACGTTTTTAGCTACACGAAAGAGATTTTACCGAAGTACCGGTATAGTTCAGAGTAACAATAAATGGGAAGTAACACTCGATCACAGACGTCTTAAAACTCCCAACGGTCGAGTGCTTGCCGTGCAAAGTGAGCCCCTTGCCCGAGCTATCGCGTCAGAATGGGATGCTCAAACAGAAAATATTGCACAGCCCACTATGCATCTGGTAGTTTGATTAATTTGTTTATTCATTGTATTCTGTAGTTACCAATAGTGTAGCAATTTTAATTTGATTCTTACTAGTATTATTATTTGTATTATAGTTTAAAACTAGGTAAACCATAGCATGTTTCACTGCAGCCATCTTCTTGATAAACAACAGTTATTGTAGATGATTGGTGTTATTGTCGAGTTTAAGTCAAATATAAAGCATCACATAAGATAAAATATATCTTAAAGTACCTTCATAGTATCTTACAAAGTGCAAATTTAAGTTGTTGTCTGTGTCTGTCATTCTGCATAATTGCTCTATCCTCCAAAACCACAAAGGATTTTGATGCTGTTTTCAGTTAGATAATTTGTCATGGAAGGTTAATATATACAATCGTGGCACTGAAAATTTCGGGAATCAAGGAAGTGATACAACATTATTAGTGGAAAAGATATTTATTGTTTTTCGAAGTATTCTCCTTAAAACTTGACACATTTTTCCATTTGATGGAACCAATTATTGAAGCATTCATTCCATTCTGAGCGAATGCGGGATCCATCGGGAAAACAACTTTTTTACACCTAATTGTTCATGCAAGATTATTTGTATTTGACTCATGCCAATGTCTAAAGATGCCTAAATTTCGCTATATGTAAAGGGTAACCATACTCTTGGCATTTCTCTACAGTTTGTTTCAGAGTATGTATATGATCCACCATTGAAAATCCTGCTCTGAATCCTGCTTGCTCTATACGCTGATTAAAATCCAATGTTTTAGAAATGTGGTATAAAATTAATTTTGAAAACACTTTGTTTAAAAGTAAACTTATAGGACGATAGTATCCTATATCTTCTTTATCACCCTTTTTATGTATCAAAATAATAGCACTGTTTGTCCATTGGGTTGGAATGTATTCAGACTCTAGAATTAGATTGTATATTTTAGTTAGTCTTTGTAGGTTTTCTGGTATATATATTCCAATAAGTACACTTCGACTAGCATAGACACATTTCAAAGGCTCAGATTTTCAGACTCCATTCTTGTAACAGCTCAACATATTAAGTTTATTCTTTAAAATAAGTTGGTTTTAATTTATATTCTAAAAAATTTATATTAAATAAATAATAGTTTCAAAAAACAAGCTTGCACCAGAAAACAGAATGAAGTTAATTATATCAATTACCTACACTTGAGAAATTTGAAAATGTACAAATTTAATCTACATTTAAGAAAAAACTTATAGGCAAATAAGTTCTTCTTAAAAGTGAATTCTATTTTCTTTTCTAAAAAAAAAAAAAGAGAACACTCCTTTAAAATGATAGCATTTAATCAAATATAAGTGCTTAAATTATCAGTACGAGTTAAGAGGACATCTTTAAAATCCCATACATACAAATTGGTGTATTTGGATTGTATTTTATTTGGAAAACTAAATTTTATTTGTTATATTTCAATGAATTTTCAATAGAATTTGAAAAACTTATTTTTTTTTCAGACTGCTCTATGTAACACCGCTTTAGACAATCCAGGCAAACTCACTTCTCATGATATAGCAAACTATTTACTTGATTACTTGCCAACAGACACATTACTTTTCCATTCGGATGTGAGTATTGAAATATGAATAATTTTTATCTTTAATTAATGGTTTTGTTCTAAATTTTGTAGTAGGTTGACCAAAAACATATAAATGCTGAATTCTGTTACAGAATTCATTATATACTATTAATGACGCCAAAGCTGTAAGACCATATTTTGAAAAAAGTAGCTTTATCAAATTTATTTACACTACCTTTTGCCCGCGACTTTGCTAGCTTATTTTAATAAATTATTATCAATATTCCAAGCTGGAAGCACCAATTTTATATATGCAATGGTCAGGCGATTTTGAGAATTAGCATGAATGAATACCTTTTTTTTTTAATAATAATAAAAAGAAAACTGATGCTACAACATTATTGTTGTAATAAAACCAGTGAAAGGTGTGGTCTATCATCATGTGGTAAAATGGATTTTCTTGTTATAAATTGTTGTAGTTTATTTTCTTTTATGTATGTATATATATGCTTAAATTAAAAAAAAAATAAACATATGTAAATAAATTGAAAACGTGGTAGATAATTATGTGGGATTCACATTAAAGTAAGTAAATTAATTTTTTCTTTGAACATTTATGAATGTGTTTTTTTTTTTATTGAAGGATGAAGAAGAATTAAGAAAATTACAAGAAAAGAAATGGTCTCCAATACTTGAGTGGTTCAAAGAAAGGTTTAATGTAAAACAAGATATATCAAGAGGATTAGAACCACCGCTAGTATTCACTGAAACACGTGCAGTGTTAGCAAGACATTTTCTTTCATATGACTTTGCAACTCTAAGTGGTAAGTACCTAAATCTATACTTATAAATATACTGTTTGTCCTGACTGACTATCAACATATAGCAAAGAACTACTAAGTTTAGAAGGTATATACACCTACAATCAAGTATACTATATTTTTTTAAATTTGTCGACAATGTAAACTAACACTTTAGTTTTTATTTCTCCATGCACTTTCACACTAGACGACCAAATTTGATTTCCTTCATAAAGTATTAACTTTCTTTACCTTCTTAACTCAATCAAATGAAAATATATTCATTAAAACTAAATAATTACACTAAAAACTGAAATTCTATTTGCGGTTGGCACGTCAAATTTAACGACATCTTTTGTCTCTTCGAAATCTATCTTGTCTCTGAAAGTCAGTTCGAAATCTAAAAAAGAAAACTGTATTTTGTGTTTGTTTAATTTTTAAAAATTGTGGGTATAGTTTAATTTAAAAATTGTATAATAGTTTTATATTACAATTAATTTAATCAAAAAATATCCTGAATATAATATATTTGAATCCAAATAATAAGCGTTATTTTACATAACCTCAAACACTTAAAACTAAAGTCTATTTAATTCCAAACTTTGCTTGGTAATAAATTTAAAACCAATGAGTTCAGTAATCCAAACTATATTTTTTATTTGTAGACAAGATTTTTCATTTGTAGTTTTTAATAGTTCGCATCACTTTTTTTTTTTTAATCCTCCACTGACAAAACCAATATGGCAGATTGTTTACATTATCTACAAATTCTAAAAAAAAAGGCTGTAGATTGTTTGCCTGCCTGCTGACCTCCAAAAATCCAATAAAACAAAGCAAACTTTGTTTTTTAGTCATAGTCTGGGCAGCTCCTTACTGAAAACCACTGTGAAATAACAGCATATCACACAACGTTTTCAGTGCGTGAGTAGGCGATGCCCGAGTTCATTTCCCATAATCTTATCTCAATATATTTGTCGGGGTCTGCAGCATACTTGCACCCCTACCATACCATTTAAAGGTGACATTAGTCATTAGACCGTTTGTCACCATAGCTCTAAGAGTATTGTAATATACAGCTTTGTGCTACGGCGTTGAGGCATTGAAATCACCGGTGCTAATGCTGGCTTGTGTGGAACGCCGTCTCGATCCTCACGAAGCTGTTATGCTATCCAGGCTTGAGGAAGAGTATCAGGCAAGTACACAATATATACAATTGGCCAAAATTACAGCGGAGTGCCTAAGGGACAAGCTCTACTTGACATGATTTTAGGTATGACATCTTCATTCGTAGCTGTAGGCACTGAGAGTGAAATCGATTCACTGGGCTATTCCAAATCTGATGAGTTTTTTTATGCCATACATAGAAGTTTTTTTTTTAGGTCAAGCTTAAGATATAGGTAGTTTTCCATCTTACACAATTTCCATTTTCACTTGTGGTTCAAAAGAATTTAATCATACAGCACTGAATAAATTCCTCTAAGAATATCAATATTGCTTTGCTACCAATGGCTGTTCCGTTGAGTAATTTTTGAGTTTAATCATTACAAACAAAAATACAAATCTCTTTATAATATTAGTACATGTATAGAAGAAAATGAGTAATTTTATCGAGAATGCTCTTTATTGAACAAGATTTTCAGTTGATTATAGTATTAACACGCGAAGAAGAGAAGAGACCGCCCAATAAGTGGTGTTGTTTATTTATAGACAGTACAGTGGGGACGCGTGCCGTGGGCGCACGAACTTAGCCAAGCCGAGCTGACAGCGCGAGTCGCTGCCGCCTCTCTCTTCATACAATGCTCGTCCGAAAGACATTCCTCCACTTCAAAAAAACAACCCCACGCATCATAACACAAGCCTATGAAGAAAATTATATCTAGTTGTTGTTAACAATAAATCTGGCTTACAAACATAATACGACTATTCTTTTATAATTCTCTTTTTTCTCAATAATTTAATAAAGTAGATGTTCAGAGACGTACTTGGAATAATTTTACTGCTAAGGGAAATTTTATTATAATATATTATTTTTGCAGAATAATGTGACACAAAGAGAAAAATGTGCCTTCTTCACATTTACTTCTAAATGCGGGATGTAGTTTCATAAAATAGGTACTTTACAGAAAAAACTATAAATGTTTAGTACTTATCCCACTAAACATTTGTTTAACTAAAAAAGCCGGCAATAAGCCAATTTAAGTGAGGTCGCGATGAACAAGAATGAAATGAAAATAGCAAAAACGAAGTCGCGAAGTTCCTCTAAATATAGCGCGGACGGTGCGCGCGCGCAGAGCGACCACTCGACCTCGCTTTGTTCTATCTAACGTTCGACACAACACAATATACATTGCACCGAAAAAACAAATCAAAACATACTCAAAAACCATTGTAAACATTAATTTTAATATGAAAAGATAACTAAGCAGGGTAAATTATGAAGTTAAAGCGGGTGATAAATGTGGAGCTTCGTGTTTAGTGGAATTGGGGTTAAATGTCCCAGTTTTAGTGTTCGCACCGTGTGGCCGCGCATCGCTTAGTGCGTAAGTATTATTATTTTTTAAACCTTTTCTAAGTGTTCATATTAGAACCTAATTTATTACAATTTAAAAGACTACTCATCTAATTTATTTTTATTGACATAAAATTATTTTTTAAATGACTAAAAGTTTTTAATATAGATCTGTGTACAATAACTACTGAGAACAAGCGATAATTTAGTGCTGCCAATAGTATAATAGAAAAAAAGATGGGTACGAATTAAGATACAAACAAGGCGAGAGATAAGTAATTCTTTAAATTAAGTGATGCATCAATTTAGCAATGTCCTTATGCCTTATGTACCAATTGAAGTCGTTTGAATTTGTTTCA
This sequence comes from Synanthedon myopaeformis, assembly GCA_944738685.1. Taxonomy (NCBI): domain Eukaryota; kingdom Metazoa; phylum Arthropoda; class Insecta; order Lepidoptera; family Sesiidae; genus Synanthedon; species Synanthedon myopaeformis. The sequence continues at coordinate 3,941,450 of OX122915.1, forward strand.
ATTGTTTAATGACCTACCTATAGAAATATCAATTTGAACTTTAAAGTGTCAATTTATTGGATTATTTTTTTTTTAAATTTGTCTTGTTCATCAAATTAAAAAGGATACAACAAAGCCACGGTAAATCAGTCGTGCTTTGTGAACTATTATGTATCTCTATATCACACATATGGTCTCTATTGTTCAGTATGGGAGTTCATTGCGGATTGACAGAACTTCATATTGTTGTCTTTTCAGTAATTGATATCTACAAAATACGAATCCTCTGAGTCGTGAATAATTATTTTAATTAGTTTTTGAAGAACACAATAATCTAGCCGGACAATAGCAGAAGAATTTTATTTATCTACTGATCGATATTGCATACACATATTGACAATATCTTCTGTGAAAAAATTTATAAGTTAAAATGCCTTACACTGCTTCTCATAGACCTCACCATGCTAGTTCACTGTCATTACTAGTCTTCTCATAAATGCAGGATTCCTAATCAAGTTGTTCTTCCTATAGAGAGCAAATGAACTTGGTTACTAATACACTCTCTACTGACTTTACAAGGATAATAACTGTCGTCTTCAGCCAAGCGTTGGTTCTACTAGGCCACCGCTAAATTGATTAATTTGCCTTATGTATAATAGTACTATTTTTGAAATTTTTCTTCATGTAATGTTTCAGGGGTGATGAGCGTCGTAATAGAGGCGTCTTCCTCTCGTCCGAGGCCACTCTCCGCGGGACTTTGGACTTTGTTCTCGTGGTTACGACGCGACGAGCGCTCCTCCTCTAGTGAAAGCCTGTCCAGTGTCGGATCCGATCGTACAACTGCCAGTTTCGCCTTCCTCTCGCCTGCACTTTATTCGGCCGCAACCCCCATACCACTTCCACCACTAGGAGCGCCGACGGATTCTTACAAGAAAAGGGTGCAAGAACGGAATCAACGGCGGAAACACGAGCGTGACTTAACATTGCATCGGAAATACGGACTCTATAGAGGGGAAGGTGTCGGATACGACGCATTTACTTTACCTTCGGCACGTAACAACTTAACAGTAGCTGCTCAGGAGCGGGAGCGTAGAGCTACCAGCGAGTGTCTCAGAAGAACTGCTTACGTGCCTGGTAAGCGTAGAGCGCCGTTACCGCCCGAAAACTCCCCAACACTAAGATCGCTATCTGTCGGTCCTTCATCGTCGTTTCCACGACGTCACAGTAGAAAACGACCGGCACCTCAGCCGCCTACTCTCTCATTGAGAAACAAGGAAAATAAACACGTCACATACAGAGATGTCAGTTGCAATTCGGACCAAATGAATTCAAAAACCGATAGCAACACTAAATTTCCTAAAGATGGCGTAATGGGACACAAGTCTGATAATTATAAGAAAAGAGTCAAAGACTCTAAAGAGAATCAAAAAATGCGGTCGGAAAAGAGTTTCCTCAAACAGATTTTCGAGAACAAAAAGCGAAGTTCTTGTATTGAGGTGTCCACTACTAAATTGCTGCCAAATATTAGCGAATTAGACAAACAAGCAGCTGAAATAATAGAAAGCTGTAAAATATTGGAACAAAACAACAATATTAGGCGAGAAAAGTCTATGCAAATGGGATATCGTGATGCAGAAAGTTCACAAAATAATGATTCTTGGATCTGTATTCGATGTTTAAAAAAATATGACCCAGCTGTCAAAATTTGTCTCAATTGTTTGTCGGATTCAAAGAAGCTTCCTCACAGTTTACCAGCAGAACAAAAACAATCAACATCTCAAGCTCTCAATATTTCCACACAAACAGAAAAAGAAAATACCAATGTTGAAAATAAAGATGTTGATGAAAAACTAAAACTTAAAAAAATGTTAAAGGAAATGAAAGATTCACTTCCTAATAGATCGAAAGGGAAGAAAATGGATGATCCTAAAAATAAGAACAATGTAATTACTGATGAACCTGCATCCAAAAGTACTTCAGCAGACACTCCTACCCTTAAAATTGGATGTACAGTACGTGATGATCCCGGTACATCGTCGCATAGCATTCCAGTAGATTCGTTGAGAAATATAAATCAATCTCCGAAAACTGCCGAAAGGACTACAGCATTTAATGACTCCGAACCAAAACAGATTAATAAATTAACAAATAAGCCAAGTGTAGAGAATCCAAAGGAAACTGCTGCAGCCTCTAACAGTAATTCTAATCATAAAACGAAAAGTAAAGTAACAGAAATAAATATAGCTCCTCTAAACATTTCGTCCCTATTAAATCCAATTTATATTCCAAAGGTAAATACGGAGATTGTTGTGCAGCAGAACGTATCTCAGAGCCGTACAGGAGCTGATCCTGTAGGAAAACTTGCACAAAGTGAACCACGTGCTGCTTTTGTAAAGCAATCAGATTTAACAGAAAGTTCGCCAACGCAACGAGAATTGTTAAATGTTGCAATGGGCAATAACGCAAAAGATCAAAATGTTACCCCCGCAAAAAATACAACTAAAAATCCGATATCAAGTTCGAGTAAACAAGGAACATCTTCAGTAAACGAGCAAATAGAAATCAAAAGTTCAGTACCAATTGCTTCAACAAGCTCACAAGTATCAAATAAAAGCAATATACTAAAACAGCTGGATCAACATTCCAGACGTAGAAATCTAATCAACCAACTCGAGCAATCAATTGCTAAAGGAGATGAAAATTCAGCGGCAGAAGCAGCTGCTAAATTAGCTCAATTGAGGCTGTCTTGTTCGGTGTTATCATTTTCGTCACATATTGTTGGCCAAGCTGCTAAGGGAATAGAAGACAATTCTATGCAAAACGTAGCCCAAGCGCAAGATAAAAAAGTACCTAGTGACAATAATAAAACTCATACACGATTAGAGCAACCTTCGAAAGCGTCCTCTTCTACACAATCAACGAATATTGCTCCAAAGGAAACTCAAATACAGTTAAAAGAGAAAAATATGATAAACGAACCTGAATCTTCTAATGCCAATAAAACTCAAAAAGAAATATCGAGGACAACAGTGCCTAAAAACGAGGTTTTACCAGTTAAAGAAGACATAAAAACACCAGAGCAAGACAAAGTCATTCAGGCTACATCATCTCAAGCTAGCGTAAAAGAGAACAAAAATAACCTAGTCCCGTAAGTACCTTCTTATTATTTTTTTAGAGTATATCTTAATAAATCCTTTTTAAAATTGATTATGTTACTAGCACATAGTTTAATAAGGGATTCATGAAATAAAATACCCAATAACGTAAAATTGAATTTATAGAATGATGAACACAGATCGACTCAAGGCTAACTTATTAAATAAATCGAGGCAGTGAATTTATAGTACTGTAATTTAAATCGTCTTTTAAGGGGAACTATCTTTTTAGGGTCGACAGACAGGCTGACGGTTCACTTGGTGGTGGGTGGCTCTGGCTACCGTCTCGCTATAACACAAGAAACGCCACAAGAACAGGTGCTGCCGACCATAGTGGGATTGGGATAGGAAAATGGGCTCTGGCATTCCTTACTCACTCGCCGAAACACAACAGCACAAAGGCTGTTATTTCACGGTGGTCTTCTGTAATGAGGTAGATAGACATTGACGTCAGACGGGCTGTTATTTTTTTAATTTTTTTGGAGTTTACTCCTAAGAATCAATTTTCATATATAAGCCCGGAGTATGAAAATTTATGGGAGTAAAATCAAAATTGTCACACGTTATGAGTTAGTTTTAATTTTAGCGCCATCTACACTATATCTCTGAAACTAGAATATGTTACGTAATAATACATCCTTGCGAAAACTAGATGGCACCGGTAATCATCTATCATAATTCGAACAGATATGGCGCAGATATTAATACGTTATGATAAATGATTTTATAATTTTTATTATGTATTTTATAATCGTTCGTAAGGAGTAACACACACACACACACTTTTTTTTAATATTACAGAGTAGAAGTATGGATTGAGGATAAGAAAGCAGCGAGAGGCCCAATCAAGTTGCTCGTTGGCCGCGAAGCGACAGTGGGCGACCTTCGGCGTGAGGCAGAAGTGAGTTTGGGGCTGGCTGCTCGCTTGCAACGCTGGATCGTTGGCCGAGCGCTCTGTTCTGATGACGCCACCACTCTTGCTTCCCTCGCTGGCGCACAGCTTCGAACACCATTTTACTTATACTTGGTGGAATCAGGTGAGATTTGTTTAGAAAAAAGCCTTTGTTGCAAGGAGGTTGAAATTCATCTTTATTGTTCCCTGCTAATTGTTCCCTAGTGCAAAAAATCCGTAGGTAATATCAGTAGTTTAATATGAATTATACTTTAATACTAAAATAACCAAGTAGTAGATATGATTACACGATAAGGGGCCATTAATTAAATACGTAACCACAATTTTGACCATTTTTGACTCCCTTATAAGAGCACATAAGATTTCTCGTACTTCTTATGTTAGCTAGATTTTACTGGTTTTTAGAAAATGATCAATCGCTCTAAAATTCATAATAAAAAGTCTATCATTCCTAATAAAAAATAATCTGCACTGCGGTATACAGGGTATATAGAAGTATATTTTGGACTTTGGTTACAAAGACTTTCTAAACTCACACTTGACTATATTTTATCGATAATAATTTGAATGTGTCGCAATCAGGTGTCCCCATTATTATGCTTTGTTGCAAGTGTTATTCTTTTTCGCCTCGAATTCACTATGGATTTTCTGTTCAGGCGCAAGTGGTAAAAACTCGAATATAATTAAAAACGGAACGGAGGCCGAAAAGACTGGGGAAGTGTACACTGAACTGGTGCAATTAGAACTGCATCCGATCGTCCCTAACGCCGAAGCGTTCGAATGTGAAGTGTGCTTCGTGGAGTGTGGACCCGGGGAGGGTGTGGTGCTGAGGGACTGCGTTCACACGTTCTGCAGACAATGCTTGGGCGACGTGGTGCGGCACAGCGAGGAGCCGCAGGTGTCGTGTCCCGCTCTGGCCTGCGGAGGGCTGTTGCAAGAGCGAGAGGTCCGAGCGCTCGTGCCGACGGAAGACTACGAGCGGTGGCTGCGTCGCGGGCTGGCGGCGGCCGAGAGCGGGACGCGCGACGCCTTCCACTGCCTCACGCGCGACTGTGCCGGTTGGGCGCTCTGTGAGCCCGGCGTCACACGCTTCCCGTGCCCCGTCTGCAAATTTACTAACTGTCTGCGGTGTAAGGTAATTATAATTTTATTCAAACTTTGGTTTACCCTTGTACAGTTAAGTTTTTAGTCCTAGTTTGGCTTAACAATCAAACTATCCTCGAATCACATAATATATATACCGTAAAATGGGGTGACATTGATTAATTTTGAAATTCAAATGCTTGTAACTTTGTTAGTGTTACCGTAAAAACTACGAAAAAAATACTGTAATGACGATTCAAGGCGCAGATTAGATTACCGTTGGCAAATAAAAAACTATCTCCTTAGAAAATTATGAAGAAAAACAAGATTGCCTATCAAATTTATACTTAGTATGGGGTCACTTTGATATGCCCTGTTTTTTCGATGATTCCATAACCTTTTCAGGATATTTCGCCCCATTACTGGCACTAAACAGCTACTGTGGTCTGAGAACACTTTGTCCATGGATTCCGAAAGGAATATCTGTGAATGTTCACTTTTGAAATAAACAATGGTAATTTGTTCACCTTTGAATACTAATGGTTAATGAGAATACAGCCACTTAACATCCTCTCGAGAATTACATAAAACTAAATCTCATCTACATATTTTGTACTACTAAAATTTGTTTCTATTTTCTTTGTTAGTCGTTTAATAAAGACTTGTTTGAAACTAAAAGGATAAGTTTTTTCTTCTTGCAGGCTATACACGAGGGAGAAACTTGCGAACAACATCGTATTAAAATACAGGAAGCTCTAAAGTCTGTGGAGAATAATGAACAAGACGAGGGGACCAAAACTTTAATAGAAAACCTGATATCTCGCGGTGAAGCCTTGGAGTGTCCGGAGTGTAAAGCTATAATAACTAAGAAGTGGGGCTGTGACTGGGTGAAATGCTCGGCGTGTAAAACGGAGATCTGCTGGGTGACGCGCGGCCGGCGTTGGGGGCCTGCAGGTAAAGGCGATACTAGCGCCGGCTGTCGGTGCGGAGTCGACGGGAAGCGATGTCACCCATCTTGTGCCTATTGCCATTGAAATAAACACAGACTCCTCACTTCTATGTTAAGCAGTTCTCCATCAAAAGTCTGTTCGCACCAAAACATCAGTGTAAATGTTAATGGAATCAAATTAAAATGTTATAGTAGACCTGAGTGATATTAATGAGAGTGCCAAAGACCAGGCTGACATAAAATTTCTGAGCTTAAAAACCCTCCGCAAGTGGTTCGGGGTACAATCGTTGTTCAGATCAACTGGGGACAATGTTAAATGTTTTATTATGATCTTTTATTCACTCGAATTATTTATTTTATTCACTTTCACTCGAAGCTGACGTTATATGCAAATATGTAGCACTACTGAGTCACAGGTGTGGTGTGCACAGTGAACTTTTGTCACCGTCTTACTAAGTTAATCACAAATCAACAACAAATTCACAATGAAATCCACAATGTCTTTGTGGATTTGTTTGGGTAATGGGCGTCATAGAACATAGTATCGTTTGCGCATTTCCAAATATATCCATAGATGTGATAAGTGTGTACTGAGGTTTATAATACTTCCTACTAATTTATGCATCTAATACAATGTATTACTTAATGTTTTATTTATTATGTGTTGAAATTGTATTTTTCATTAAAAATTATTTTAAATATATTTATGTCTTCAATAAGGATAAAGCTCTCAGTGATGATGAATTTCATTTGTTTTTTTTAACTGACTTCAAAAAAGAAGGAGGTTCTCAATTCGATTGTATGTTTTTTGAAGTGAAAACTTCTTTAGGCGCGTTGGGCATTTTGAGATTGGAAAAAACCATTGAACCTGCGACTTGTTACTGTAACCGTATATTTTCGCTACCGCAGATATTGCGCCATCAACACAATATCAATGAAACTAGAATATGTTTAGAGCTAGAAACTAATTGAATTTTGAATTGAAATATAACATCGATGAGAACAGAGATGGCGCTGATATTAATTTAAAATTAGAAAAAAAAAACAATTTTTGAAATGGGAAATAACCATTGAACTCGCGACTAATTGTTACCCTAATCGATACTGTATATAAGTACTAAGCAGACAACTACATATGAAAGTAAACTTACTAGATATGATAAGGATCAATGTGGTATGTAAGTATACACCTCTGACCAATAATCTAGTATTTTTTTATGAAACTTACGATACGATTTCTGACGTGCAGTACAACGACTGACATGTATTTTTTTTTTAATTTCATAATTTCTAAATATGCCATTCCTATTATCCAAAATTAAGTATGTCATTGATTCAGGAAACACAAATGTAACATTCACAATTTTAACAATGAAGCGACCAGTTCCATCCTATGGTCCCCGCAGGACTAGAACCAGAACCACGCCCATCCCACGCTTAGTAAATGAAAATCGCAAATACCCCTATGCGCATTTGCATTGCATGATAATTTATTGACGGTGCTTTACAGACAGACAACCACGACGATATAGTTTTTCAAAACTTAGTTAAAAAAACCTTGTCGCAAAAACATGTATATTGTATTGATATTATCATGATTTTTTGTGCTAAGGGCAAAGGAGGATGTGTGTTAATATATGGTCAAAGAAGCAGTGGGCACAGAATACTATAAACTCACAAGGTGATCATGGGTGTTGAAAAGTGTTAAAAACTTTTTATGTTTTGTTTGTTTTATTGTAGATCAGAGGCTTGTGGTTCATCTTTTTTAGTTGCTCACGTTTCAATCGTGCACTTTTTTCAACTACTAGATAGTAGACAGATTCTGTTTATGTAAAGTTGCTAAACCATTACAGATTACCATAGACTATGCACTCTCCATTAAAGAAATTAGCAACTAACAACCACAGGCTATGCGTAAATTGGTCGCAGTTCTATGTGCCTCACTGTCATCGTTGACACTGATAGTGACAATGACAAATTAATGTCCGCGCTCCGCTTATATAAAGGGACGGGGCGGCTTTTGGGGAAGCCCCAACCCCGCCCCGTTCCGCTCCGGTCCAAAGTAGATACATAGTTTTAATTTTGGTTTTAATAGATAAGATACAAATATAAATGGTTATAGTTTTTTCTAGGCAGTTTTTTTTTAGATATTATATAATTATAAGCAGTTGTGCACCATGAATGAGGAATATAATTGGTAAGTACTTTTAAGCCGGTATATAGGTTAGTTTGTGTGTGTAATATTGGAATGATATTGATACAAAGGATCTTCTTCTTTTTGTTTAATGGCAATCGTCAAAATACATTTTTCAGAGTTAAGTATATTATAATATTCAACTTAGATACCTAGATATTAAGTAACTAATATAATTTCAAAATTCTAATGAAAAGTTAACATAATGACGTCTGTAAGTCTATCCCGCCAGTCATATATATTTTTAATTACTTAATTTATTTATACAGTCTAATGTTTTGTTTAACAACATTAGTGTAAACACAAACTCATTAGTTATACACGGTATACATTAGTTATACACTCATATTATACTCTCACACCAAAGAGTTCATTTAAAGTACCTATATGTTATATTTATAGGTAGGTATTTATCATGACAAAGTTACAAATAAATCGTAAATGTAGCATACAAATGATAAAATAGTTTCTATAATAAATATGAAATGAGCGATATTCTTCTATAATAAGAGAAATACGAGCGAATTAAACATTAAGTAAATGAAAATATTATGACTCAAAAAATTTAGATAAACTTGTCATTGTTTCAACAATTTTATGAGGTATTGTACGGTGGGAGTAGAAATACCTTCGTCAGTTTTCAAATTCATTCCTTTATTAAATGGTAGACTCTTAGTACCTTTTGAAACTAAAGCACTAAGACAACTGCATATGAAAGTAAACTTACTAGATAAAAACAATAATATAATAACGAAGGAATTTTTCAATATAATTCTCAACGATGGATCCCTCGAGTGGTGGTACCAGGCTAGATACAGGAATATCACTAAGGGACTCGCAGCGACTCGTTAGTTCATGACTGTCTAGAGGTAATTTTACGTTATCCAAAACAGTGAAGCTTTTGCCGGTACTAGGGCTGCTGTAGGAAGGGTTCGTTTGATGTACCAGAGGACCAGGAGAAGCACCAGGTACATGGTCAGGGACACTGGCAGCATGTATAATCCTATTTTCCAAAATTGTAATTTTCGGCTTTTTAGAACGCGAATCTGCATTTCGGTTTTTGAAAGGTACCCTATGTCCTTTCTGGTGTCCCAGACAACGTGTATGCAAAATTTCATAGTGATCGGTTCAGTAGTTTTTGCGTGAAAGAGTTACAAACATCCAAACATACTTTCGCATTTATAATATTAGTATAGATATAAAAAAAAATGGACACAACACGTCAATAATTTAATACCATAATTGATTGACATTTCGTAGTTTCCTAGTTTTGGAAATGACAAAACATTATTCACATCCTTGTGAGTATATAGTGTTATTCACTATCTACATAATATATTAGTTGACTTATTAGTCAACTAGCCTACATATTGCAAACGTCAATTCGATATTCTGTTTTGTTTTGATAATTGCCCTTGTGCAAGCAAAAGTCGACTTTAAGGTGACGAACCTATTTCCCTGGGAGGTGCCCTCCCGTAAAATGGGGGGCATAGCGAGGGAGGGCCTTGGTGCGCTAATGCGAGCCCAGGGTCCTCCTGACTGCTGAGGAAGACCGCCGCTAGGTTTTAGTGGGTATAACTCCCTCATTAGGGGGAGGGGAGTCCCACATAACCACACCGTCCCCCCCCCCCCGTACGGTGTGTGTATGCGTAACGCATTTCCTAGCGTCAAAAAAAAAAAAAGTGACGAACCTGTTATTACCGTGACTGTACCTACCTAGTTAAGACTATTTAAAAATAGCCAAAGATTTGAAAACGACTGAATAGTTTGTATGTTTATGGCTAAAACAGAATAGATACGTAGGTATAACGGAAAGATTTCTACTTTCTTGGGTTGGTAAATATCTAAGTAGGTCTAAGATAATAAGTAGCTATCTACTAAAGGGTGAACGAGTGCCTAATATAGGTAAAATGTTTAGGTAACTAACAATGAATCGTATTTTCTTTAAAGTTAGGTAAAGTATGGCACAGCTAGACAATGCGACATGCGCTTTTGCAACAAACATGTATTGTTGACGTGTGGCTGACTGTACCCACCTTCTTCTTACCGCTAGGTTTTAGTGGGTATAACTCCCTCATTAGGGGTAGGGGAGTCCCACATAACCACACCGTCCCCCCGTACGGTGTGTGTATGCGTAACGCATATCCTAGCCTCAAAAAAAAAAAGTTTGAGGCACTTTAACATCATGAGAGCATATTCGGTTTCATGTATAATATAAAAAGATTAAAGGAAATTAGTAATAGTGAACTTTTGAAGCAATGCAGTGACTTGCAAATATCTATGACAGTAAGAGAATCATGTGATATTGATTGACATGAATGGACATCAATTCCTAAGGGCCTTCTACGATGCAATTTCATATCAATTTCTTGGACTCGAAATTAACCGTATCTACTCTACTCATAACCGGAGAAGCCAGAGGCGACCCCCGTTTCGGCCCTCGACTAATATGAATTGAAATCAAGTTTTTAAAACCAATGCTAGAATAAAACTGGTTGGTGCATAAGGTGTGGGTGGTGGAGTATGTAATAATATTTTTTTGCACCGATCAGATAGATATTTTGTCGGAAGATAAAAATAGGTAAGTGTTTTAAACACGATGTTAAGATAACCCCCACTAATTCCGGGACATTAGTCACTAAAGTGGTAGAGTTAATGACAAAAAAAAACTGATCGGATAGATGGATTTTTTGTCGGATATTTTGTCAGAAGGTGAAATCCATTATGTAATTCATACATCCGTAAGAAAATTCAAAATAGCATGCATGGATAATAGAAATAGATAGTATTCTATTTTCCATTCTCCATGATAGCATGTCATGTCTGATGTCACTAAACTAAATGTCAAATTGAAATTTGTTGATTCAATTTTTTAAAATTATTTTTGTATAAATGTTATTTATTTACTGTATTCCTGCAATTTGTATTCTGAAAAAGTGATTTTGGGAAACTTTTACATCTTTAGGTGTAACAAGCTAAGCCTCTGTTTTATTTTCGAGATAAAAATGGATAATAAAAATAAAAGAAAAAACGAAATTTTGGTACAAAGAAAAAATAAAATACTCAAAACTAATATACGAGGCTGTGATTTCAGGTGATTCAGCTTCTAATCTAAACTACCTTTCCAAAATTTTACCTCAGTTAGAAATTACAGGGTCCAATTAAGAGATATTTTTGAAAACCCGAAGGTGTACATACGTACATTACGCCTATTTTCGTTCTTAAAAAAAAAAAAAAATTTGAACTAATTTTCGGGCTTTTGTGGGTGGGTAAGTACTTATTAACTATCATGATTTTGTTTTTTGTACATAATATATACACATCACCTATTTGTATGTGTACATATTAAGTATCTAAGGGCCTTTTTCACCATCTCTGAGTAAAGTGTCAAGTAGGCTAACCGCCATTTAAAGTCACCGGTCACCGGGAATGATGGAGCTGATATACCTTTGTTTGTGCGGTAAAAGTCCCAAACATTAAAAAGAAAATAATAAAAAATTTCGCCTATTGAAGGATGCAGTGAACTGAGTGCATAATAAAACATAAGATTATTTCTAAAAGTAACTTTTCAACACTTGTAGTTGGTGAAAGAGGCCCTAAGTGTAATAACTGTTTCTATGCCTATAGTGAGAGATTGTTATTTTCAATATTTTTTTTTAATAATTAAGGGGTTAATGATGATCATAGAAGGATATTAGTGTGTTACATTGTTGACTTGACAAATGTTGGGAAAGGCTTAGGGAATAATGATGTACGACACAATTAGGTACTGCTGTTTTTTCCAATTACTTATTTGTATACATTACTTATGCTAGACTCCCTGAGTGGAATGTAGAAATTTAATTACAGTCTAAGGTCCGTAACACATCAACGTTTAGTTGATCGCAGGAGAGCAAAGGAAGCAATGCTTTATTTAGATATAGTAATTAAAGCTATTTATCTCAGAAATCCAATCCAATTGTGACTGAGTGTAAGTTTTAAGTTCTGAATTCAAGTACCTAAATAAAATTATTTATTGTTTTGTTGCAAATAAAGTGAATAAGTAGGTAATTATAATGAATAACAGCAAAAGAAAAAATATTTCTTAATTTCAATTTTAACAATAATACATAGAACATGCAGATGTTACATTGCAAAACTCTAGCGAAACTAGCTAACCTAGGCGAACTTTGTAAAATGTGTAATAAGCCATTTGTAATAAGCCATTCCGTACAAAATGTATGAGAAAATGAATTTTCTTATATGTTTTTTTGTCGTAAATATGTCCATTGTTTTAATAGTTATTCTGCTATTTGGGAAGGAGACAAATTCAACAAATCAAAAATCATAAATGAGATAAATGGTGTATCACAACTTTGTAATAAATATTCATACCAGCCAATTTAATATTGTTTACAAACATTACAATATGATTAAAAATGTAGCATACTCAAAGCTACTGTTCATTGTGTAGTGTATCCTTAAAAGCAATGTGTCGTTGCACTATGCACAGCAGAATGTGACATTTTCACGCTTAATTTCCATGGCGCTTTCAACCCTTTGTGCGCGAGAAAACTAAACCTCAAAAGCAATCTGCTGCGACATATTTGAATCATTAGTTGTGACAAAATTATTATTATTTTATCGTTACTTCAAACTTTGACAAACAATTTTGTTCTGGTCACCTGGTCAAGTAGAATACATAGAGGTAGGTGCGTTTTTCATAATTTTCTAACAACAACGTAAGAACAAAATAGGTAGAGATACTATTTTTAGTGTTATGGGTAAGTTAATGAGTAAGTTTTTAATAAATTAAATAAGTTTTATATATAGTTACTCAAATAAAATGTCAGAATGTAGCTTCTTTAAGACTGTGTATTTGTGAAAAATATATGAAGAACAGCCCAAAATAAAATATTTCTTTTTTGTTTTAGTGTTGAGGTATGGATCGAGGACAAAACAGTATTACAGGGACCATTTGAGTTGTTTTTGCGCCGTGATGCGACGGTGAGTGACCTTCGAAGAGAGGCGGAGATTACCTTGGGGGTGGACGAGTGTTTGCAACGCTGGGTCGTTGGCACATCAATCTGTCTTGATGATGACAGTATCACTGTCGCTTCCCTCGTCAATGAACAGCAACAAGCGAGGTTTTTCTTGTATTTAGTTGAAGCAGGTAAGCTTTATTCATCAGAAAGCAAAACGAGACCATTTATAAGGTCAAATTGAGAAATACGTTTTCGTTATGCTGGTAATGATAATCACAAATATCTAGTAATATATTACTGCCCTTAGCCCACAGTTTCGCCTGACTACTATTTAGTACTCAGGCGAAATTATCATTATCAGCCTGTATCTCTCCACTGCTAGATGTAGGCCTCTCTCAAGGCTTGCCACTACACACTGTCTTCGCATCCAGCCACTTCCTGCAAAGCATTTTAGGTCGTCTATCCACCTAGCCGCTGTGTATCCTCGAATTCCAATCCGTGGAATAGGAATTGGAGGACTCTTCTACAACATTGGTTGTCCAGTCTGCGACAAATGTGATCGGCCCATTGCCACTTCAGCTTGCTAAATAGAGATTAATAAAATAATTTGCATTCATAGAAACCCTTTTGTTCCATGTAGAAAATTATAAAAAGAAAGGGAAACCATCATCAGAAAAATAGGAGAGAGCCAAAAGACATCCCCCACTGGTATCCCACAGGAGAGAATCCAAAAAGAAATCAGACCCATAGATGGGAGGATGATTTAAGGAAGGTCGTAGAAGCATCATGGATGAGGAAAGCACGGGAGTAAAACTTGAGGAGGCCTATGTCAATGGACAAACTAGGAAAAAATATTACTTTTTTTAAAATAATAATACGAGGGCTGCACTAAAAGTCAGGATTAGAATATTTCCATTGTTCCTGGCATAATAAAGTCTTTATTGATTTTTAATCGAAAATTCCTTTTTTTTATTAATTGAATACCTTTTATTTATTTTTTTAAAAAGAACGCGGTCTTGTCACAAGGTCTTGTCGAACTTTTAAAGTCAGTGTGAAAATGGAATTGACTCGAGAAAATTCAAGAGTAATGATTTATTATGACTTTCGAAGTGGTTTAACACAAAAACAGTGTGTTGATCGGATGCTTTCTGCATTTGGTGATGAAGCCCCATCTAAAACCACAATTTATCGCTGGTTTGCGGAATTTCAACATGGACATGTCAAGCTCTGTGACGATCCCCGTCAAGGTCGCCCAATAACTGCAGTCACCCAAGATAACGTTGATGCCGTGCGTAAGCTGATTGAGGAAGATCGACATGTGACATATCGCGAAATTCAGGCATCTTTAGACATTGACATGAGTCAAATACAAATAATCTTGCTTGAACAATTAGGTGTAAAAAAGTTGTTTTCCCGATGGACCCCGCATTCGCTCTGTGAGGAGCAAAATGCGGCTCGCGATACTTGGTTCATCAGAACTCTCGAGCCACCAGTCACGAGTTTGGGTGTTCGAAAATGAGCTGAAGCCAACAAAAGTTGTTCGTTCACGGAGCGTTGCAAAAAAAATGGTGGCCACGTTTGTCTCTAAAACCGGCCAAGTTGCGACTATTCCTCTTGAGGGACAAAGAACGGTCAATGCAGAATGGTATGCTAGCATTTGTTTGCCACAAGTCGTCTCTGAACTCCGTAAAGATAACTGCAACCGCTGCATCGTCCTTCATCACGACAATACCGCTCACAGAACAAAAGACTTTTTGGAGCAAGAAAACATTGAATTATTAGACCATCCGCCGTACAGCCCTTACCTAATCCTGAATAATTTTTATACTTTCCCCAAAATTAAGAACAAATTGCGTGGTCAACGATTTTCGTCACCTGAAGAAGCTGTAGACGCCTACAAAACGGCCATTTTGAATTCCCCAACTTCAGAATGGAGTGAATGCTTTAATAATTGGTTCCATCGAATGGAAAAATGTGTCAAGTTTCAAGGAGAATACTTCGAAAAACAATAAATATCTTTTCCACTAATAAGGTTGTATCACTTCCTTGATTCCCTAAATTTTCAGTGCCGCCCTCGTATTAGCATAAATAATAATATATATTAGGCTGTTTTTATGTCCTTCCCTAGGTTGCAAGCTATTTCCAAACTGAATTTTACCTAAATTGTTTCTTAACTGTAGAAACATTGATTAAAGTTTGTATTTTCCTTACAGAAACAAGTAGTCGCAATGCGATTATAATTAATGATGGAACAGACACTGATAATACTGGGAAAAGTGGAGAAGTGTACACTGAACTGGTGCAATTAGAACTGCTTCCGATCGTCCCTAACGCCGAAGCATTCGAATGTGAAGTGTGCTTCGTGGAGTGTGGACCCGGGGAGGGGGTGGTGCTGAGGGACTGCGTTCACACGTTCTGCAGACAATGCTTGGGCGACGTGGTGCGGCACAGCGAGGAGTCGCAGGTGTCGTGTCCCGCTCTGGGCTGCGGAGGGCTGTTGCAAGAGCGAGAGGTCCGAGCGCTCGTGCCGACAGAAGACTACGAGCGGTGGCTGCGTCGCGGGCTGGCGGCGGCCGAGAGCGGGACGCGCGACGCCTTCCACTGCCTCACGCGCGACTGCATCGGCTGGGCGCTCTGCGATCCCGACGTCAGGGTTTTCCCATGTCCCGTCTGCAAATTTATCAACTGTCTGCCGTGTAAGGTAATTATATTTTTTGTTCAATCTTTGGTTTATCCTTGTACAGTTAAGTTTTGAGCCTTAGTGTAGCTTAAAAATCAAACTATCTACGGATGACAACATATATTACAATAAATATGACTTATAACAAATAGACCGCAGACAATGCAATTTAACCAATCCTACCACTGAAAGTTTAGATATACAGAATTATACAGGGTGGTAATTTGTGATGGGTTAGTAAGGGCAGCTACTTAAACCATTATAGCTAGAACAACTTGGGAGACTATCCATAATTTTAATAGTTATTCCCATCAGCATTCACAGATTTTGGATAAATGGTACAGTCAGCGACAAGAAGGACAATTTTCACATTTAGATTTTATGGCGCCAGTTGATTCTGTTACTTATAAGGATAAATTGACCCTAGGCACCAATTGAGGTTTCAGTACTGGAAACGTGTAAAATCACAAAAAAACTAGATCAAATTGAAAAATAAGTTGATTTTTTTTTAATTAAAAATGAAGGCAATCGCTACTAAAAACTGGCCACGTAGTACTAAAAGCCGGTGGCTGGTCACTTGTTAAACATTTTTTTTAATGTTAAGGTCGACAGACAGGATGACTGTCTACTCGATGGTAAGTGGCTACTGTCGCCTATAACACTAGGCAATGCCACATGTGCTGCAAGTGCGCTGCCGACCATAGTGGGATCGTGGATAAGGGATTGGCATAGGGAGGAAATGGGCTCTGGAATACCTTACTCACTCACCGAAACAACAACATTTCACGGTGGTATTCTGTAAGGGAATGGTTTATGCCACCAGACGGGCCGCCCAAATGACTGCGAAACGCAGTGTGCCCTGCCACTATTTAAAAATGATAAAATGATTTGCTTTGTATTCTGAAGGCTATACACGAAGGGAAAACGTGTAATGAATATCGTCAAGAAATTTCATACAACAGTAAAGAAAGTGAAAATAGCAAACAGTTGATAGAATCACTGATATCAAGGGGCGAAGCGATGAAGTGCCCACAGTGTGAATCAGTGATAATGAAGAAGGAGGGCTGTGACTTTTTGATTTGTTTCGCGTGCAAAACGGAGATCTGTTGGGTGACGCGCGGCCGGCGTTGGGGGCCTCGAGGTAAAGGAGACACTAGCGCCGGCTGTCGATGCCGTATCGGGGGGATACCGTGTCACCCAAATTGTAGTAATTGTCATTAAAGTAAACACGTAACCCTTTAAAAAAAAACATTAATCTGAGTGTAACTGTGGTACGAATGGCACAAATTTGATCAAAATTTGTCTAATTCGTTTAAGATAAACTTTTAATATTGACAATTGTTTTAAATTTATTGTATTGCAAAAGCAGTGCGTTTAACATAGATGTTGTAATCGATTGATTTCATAAGAATTTTTTTTTCTTACATATATATTATAGAGGTAGGAATGGCATTTTTTAAACGGTTCAAAATTTTAATTGTGTTAAAATAGTTCCCTATCCTATTGTTCAAACCTACTTGGTTTTAAAATGACTATCTTTAGATTTGCTTAGTTTTGATGCTTAACAATCGACTCATTTATAAAAATATAATTTATATTACAAATTAAATTTAGAAAATTGTAGGTACCATACGATATATATATTATATATTATGCATGTACAGTTGGGGTAAGAAAAGATTCGTCAATTTAAATCGACATTTGGTTGCACCATGGCAATTATCAGTCCTGCCAAAATTTCATTTTAAACATCAGGTCTGTTGTCTCCTTAGAGCTTTAGTTTCAAATGATGGAGTGAATTTGAAAACTGACTAAGGTTTTCGTACCCCGACTGTACATTTATTTACACAAAGTATATCTTGAATAATAATTGCCTATGTAAAGTAAATTAAGTTTTTGTTGAAATAGAGATATATATAAGTTAAAATTTCACTGTAAACTGACTGACTGAGAATAGAAAGCTCATTAAAAATGTTTAATATACTCTAGTCTAGGGAGACTCAACATAATGTACCTGTTAATATTAATTTTTAAATAGTAAATAATTGTAATCAACATTGATTTCATTTTATCTTGAGTTGCAATTGTAACTGCTATACAATTGTAATTATAATTTCAATACCTGTCAATTAATTTGAGAATTTGATGGTTTGTGAAGACACTAAAATATAATATTAAAATATGTGGAGATATTCGTTTTAACATATCTCCTTAAAGTTGCAGTCTTTTAAAACTTGACTGTTTGGCGATGCTGATAACATTATTTTCTAATAAAATAAAAGATTATCTACAAATATATTAACGACAAAGAAGAATTTATAGTATAATTAACAATCAAGTATTTTAAACATTTATTTATGTAGTTGTTTTTAGGTAAAAACCCATAGACTTTTAAATATAGCTCTCTCACGCCCTGCAATATTTTGAGCTGTGTTCATGCGCTCAACACTTCACAATTAATAACAAATACAAAATTTGTTTAGCGCATAACTATTTCTATATGGTCGTCTTGAAAATGTGTTATTTTTTTCAAAAACTTCTATATTTTTAATTAAGACCTCAAAATGTTGTCAATAATCTGTTTTTTGTCTCATAAACATTGTTATTTTTTTTTTAATATACCTAGGCAACAAATATTGGTAATTAACATTTATTATATATTATATTCTTTTATTTTATTAGAAAATAATATCAGCAGCGCAAAAAAAATTCAATGAATCAATTTTTAACAGACTGCAAGCCTTAAGCACATAAAAATTAAAATATGTTACATAAGAGGTCATTTTATTATTTTATTTGCGAATATTATTTATGGATTCTTTTGAGTTTTTATTTAAAAATATATAAGTATTTTATTTTAAAATTAAATGATAGGTATGTGTCAACACACTTCAAAAGTTGTAACACCTAAAGGAATAGTTTCTCCTATGGTTGAAATTATGTCCTGGACCGTAAATACGGTCTATAGAAATGTTGATTATATTTTTAAATATTGGAAATAAATTACTATTTTTGTGTACAATGTTTGAATTTTATTTTTAGTATAAATATTTAAATAAATACTGTTCTTTGTAAATGTTAACATATAAATATGTTGGACTTTCACATGCCCTATCACGAAACTAACACTATACTTAATCAATTTCTTAAAAGGAAAAAAGATTGTGAAAAATGTTAAGAATTACTCATAATATGAATATGAAACTTTAATTGCAATAATAATATACCAAAACAATTTTTGTTGTGTGTGCTTAGTGCAGTAACCAGTCTAAATATACAAATTAAAAATGTTATGAGCTCAATCTCATATATTTGATATTGTTAAATGTGTATGATTGTATTCAATGAAACATAAGAAAAGCAGTGATTTTTGAACAAATTCGAGTTTTGAGCGACAATGAGCTTTCTTACGAGGCCCATAGTTAGAGACCAAGTTTCAGCGCCATATGTCATCACTGGCAATAGACATTGGTCGAAAACTTTTGTTTTAAGGCTGATGAATTTTGGACGAAATTTTTTTTTTTAATGTAAGGTCGGCAGACAGGCTGACGATCCATTTGATGGTAGGTGGCTACCGTTGTCTGGTTATATGATTTTTATCTGCAAGTCCTTTTTTAAACTTTGAGAAATCCTGTTGGATACTCGGCAGTGCAGGGGACACTGCGGGGTTACTGCGGCTGAGACGATGAAGAAACTTTTGTTATATAAAGTTTTTAATTAAAGTCATTACTTTTCGATCACCTAATACCATCGTGAAATAACAGCATATGTGCTATTGTGTTTCGGTGAGTGGGTGAGGATGCCAGAGCCCATTACCCCATCCCTTATCCCTCTATGGTCGGCTGCGCACTTGTAGCACCTATGGCGTATCTATGCTTGTATTATAGGCGACGGTAGCCATCTACCATTAAATGGACCGTCAATCTATCTGTCGACCTTGACAAAAAAAACTTATTCGCTAGTGAAAGTGTTAATTTTTCATCCAGAAAAACCACTTTTCCAGACGATTTTTCGATAATAAATAAATAATAAAAAAGGAAGTATTTTATCGAAAAATAAATCATTCGGTCATAATAGCCGAACATCCGAACATTCGGTCGAATACGAAACGAATATTCAGCCCATCTCTAAATACCTGGCAATTTTTATTGCCCGTGGTCCACCCAGGTGAACAAAGTAGGTGGACCACGGGCAATACCCGCTATATGTTTAATATATAAATTATCATAATTATTATGATAAACCAAATATCTTATCTAGGTACATACATCTAAGTCTAATATCTTATCAGTTCTTGTGTCATCTTATAAATGACACAGGAAATGTAGTTTTTATTCCAGTTCTTTAGTTATTTGACAATTGTACCTAAGTAGTTGTGCATCAAGTGCAAGGAAAATAATTTGTAAGTTTTCTTTAGTTTTTACTTAATTGTACATCTTTCTTATAGTACTTACATATTTACTATAGGTTGTACTGTGGTGTGGTATCTATAGGAATATTATACTCGATGCGCAAACGACCTACAAAAATACCTCTGAAAATACAACTACACTTTTGACTAATTTTTCTATAGAAATTCCTTTAATTAAATACAAATTTTCGCATGCATTTCTGCTTAATAAATTATTGAAATCATTTTTTAATACCTACTTTTTTTATTTATTTATACTGGGCCCTTACTTTTGACAAAATCTTATCGTGAAACCCGTGCTAACCATAAAATCACGACTTACGGCAGCGGTCATGGTGATGGGCAGGTAATGCTAAGAATTCCCGGCATAGATACGGCTATCAAAAATAACAATTATATCTGGCTTCACTCAATGGACCCTAAAGCCTCGATGACGCGGGGCTAGTTTACAAGCTACAAGCCAGCGAGTTTAAAAGCTAGCGAGTGTCGATGACACACAAAACTTTCCACTCGCTCAGTCAGTAGCGTATTAGCTAGCAAGTTCGAATTACGTGTTGTTTTGCGTGGCGTGTTGTCTGCGTTCTATCGTTTATTTTTTTAAGCTAAAAAATGAAGTGGAGCACGCGTGATATTATAGAGTTTCTTAACATCTACGAGCAGTACCCTATTTTATTTAATATAAAAGACAGAGTATTCTAATACAAAACGTTAAACAACTAACTGTGGGTATGAATGTGAAGCAATTATCAATTAAAGACGTATACAGACAAGAAATACATAAAATTGAAAAATCCAAGAAAAGTGGATGTGGTACTGAGGAAGTATACACGCCAAAGTTGACATGGTTCGAAGAAGCGAAATTTTTGGCAGAGGTTGTGACCACAAGAAGCAGCAAATCAAGTTATGTGAGTGTTAATATATTATTAATATATTTATTAATGTCATTAATAATATTAATTATTAATGATTAATATTTTTAATACTAATATTTACTAATGTCAAAAAAAATTTTTAATTAGACCGTTATTCCTGCTTTTTCCCATTGCCAAGGCAGAGGATTTTCTTCTGTAAAGTAGGTAACATATGCTTTTCTGATCTCCTCAGCAGTTTGACTGTAATGATTTCCTCGCAGGTGATTAATAGGCTGCACAATATTAGCATTTTCCCTTCAAAGTCCAAGTGTGATATTTCCAGTATTCAAGTCCTCTCTACGAGGGCTGCACTAAAAGTAAGTATTGGGATTGGAATATTTCCATTGTTCCTGTCATAATAAAGTCTTTATAATCGAAAACTCCTTGGTTTTATTAATCAAGGGTAGATGTACCAAAGCATAATCCTGTGGTACTGTCGGTTCCAGGAACATCCTCCGGGCCGAAAAGTATCAATCCGGGCAAAGCATCCTCCGGGCAGAATATCCTGATCAATCACCATCCATCGGGTCAGCTACGGACGGCCAGATTCGGATTGCGTTAGATCCGATTGCCGGCTGCAATCCAGCTACCGCCGCCTAGCCATCACCATTGACAATACACGCATCGGCAGGACGCATCACGCTACGCTGCACTGCGTTGAGGAGACGGATAGGCCGACCACCCACGACCTACACAAATTTGTGTTGCCTACCACAGAGCGTATTAAATATATTAATTTATTTCCGATCACGCTGTTTTTTTATTTTCTTGGTAGGCTACACTGGCGCCCAACAATTTAATCCTCTTCACAATCTAGTCAGTGCGCCGTTAGAAATTAACAGACAGATATATCTTGAAGGTATATGTACCTCTACATACTCGGAGTCAAGTCCTCATATGAATATATAGCGAAGCCTATGGATCAGACTAAACGGACGTAATTCACAGTTGTTATGGGGGATTTAAATGGGAGTACAGAGGCGTGACGAATCTAATTTTCTTACGCGTGGAGGCCGCTGCAGAAGCGGCATCGGCGCGCAAGTTGAGTGCTCCGTACTACTTCAAAGCAGTGTAACCTAACTTTTCTGGCCGGGCAGATAGTGTACATGACGGACACGAACGACCAAAACTGTTGGAAAGGCTACAACGAGCGCGGCGAAGAGGTGTTCATCGAAGAAGCGCTGAAACGCGTCAAACGCCGCTACGCGCACCTCACGCAGCTCGACGCTGAGCTGGTTGACTCGCTTATCCTCTACCACTCGCTGATGCAGCGGCCGCCGTACGTGCCTCCGCGACCCTCGGCCGGCTATAATGTCCCGTCGAATCGCTCCGGCGCCAATCCTCCGCTGTCCAGGTAACCTGCGTCAGTCTTGATTTTTTGTATATTTGTTGGTTTGTTTTTAATGGATAAACTCAAAAGTGTAGCGGAGTGGAGTTTTGCATGAATTTGGACGCAGGGCTGCGGCCCTCCCTTTTGTTAACGATGGATAACACAGGCTTAGCATAGCTCCAGCTCTTGTCTCAAGTACTGAACTGATAAACCCGGAACAATCCATCGCGCTAACATAATCTATGCTCAACATGGTTCGTAAAAAAAAAGTAGGTTCCAATTTGTCTTTTGTTATAGTGTTGAAGTATGGATTGAGGATAAAAAAGCATTACACGGTCCATTCGAATTGCTTGTGGGCTATGGCGCGACGGTGGGTGATCTTCGACGAGAGACGGAGGTTTCTCTGGGGCTGGACAGTCGTTTGCAAATCTGGGTCGTTGGTACATCCATCATTCCTGATGACACTATCAATCTTGCTTCCCTCGCCAACGAACAGCAACAATCGAGGTTCTTCTTGTATTTAGTTGAAGATGAAGAAGGTGAGCTCTATTCATTGAAAAACAAAACACATTTACCCGTGGAAACAATTATTTTATTATGGATTTTCTTTACAGACGCTTATAATACTTTGGAAGTGTACTCCGAACTGATGGAATTAGAACTATATCCGATCTTACCTAACGCCGAAGCGTTCGAGTGTGAAGTGTGCTTCACAGAATGCGGACCAGGAGAAGGGATGGTGCTGAGGGATTGCATTCACACGTTCTGCAGACAATGCCTGGGCGACATGGTGCGGCACAGCGATGAGCCGCAGGTGTCGTGCCCTACTCCGGGATGCGGGGGGCTTTTGCAAGAGCGAGAAATCAGAGCGCTCGTGCCGGCGGAAGTTTATGAGAGGTGGCTGCGCCGTGGACTGTCGGTGGCTGAGAGAGGAATGCGCGACTCCTTCCACTGCCTTACGAACGATTGCGCTGGATGGGCGCTCTGCGATCCCGATGTCACGCGCTTCCCGTGCCCCCTCTGCAAGTGTACTAACTGTCTGCGGTGTAAGGTAATTATATCTACTGTAAACTAACTACTGTTAACTGTAAACTAGTTCGCTGATGTATAGGGTTTTTGGCTCAGGTTCAAAATGTCCATTATCTCAGAATGTCTATTGTCCCAAAATGTCTAGTTTCTCAAAATGTCCAGTTTCTCACTATTACAAGGAGTTAAAAAAAAATAGGAATAAAATGGATATTATATTTGACAGCAAATGGAATAAATACTTGAAACATATTGAAAAGAATAAAATTACAAGTTTTGCCTTTTTAAAAAAAATCAGGTATAACTTCCATGTTGTTAAGTTTCGTAAGAAAGTAAGTGTCAAAAAGTATGCTGTATCCAGCTCGGACCAATTATTCCAGAGTCCGTTTCCCCACACTCGCCCAGTTTTCTTCCATTTCCTGTTATCCTAGGTATTTCTCCCTTTTTTGGTATAGTTTAGTGAGGTAAGAATACTTTTATGTACTTAGTTAGTTGGGGGGAATTAGACATTTACCCCTTGCATAGGCAATATTCATATTTATATTCATATTATTTATTATAACATTAGACTTCTGCAGAAAGTGGCAACGGTGTCGATTGGGCTGAATAAAAAAAAAATACTGGATAATTTATAAGAATAAACGTTTTAAATAATGTGAATATATATATAATACTAATGTTAAATGTGAATATGTTATGTAGTTAGTAAGAATACTGGGGGGTAAAAAATGTTCTTTTAATTTCCCGTTGGATCCGTCGATAGAATAGGCAGTTAAAGTACAGACAAAGGAAAAATTATTAATATTAAATAAGACATTGATTTGCCCTAGGCTCAAAAACACAGCGCAAAATATTTAATATTATTTTTTAATTAAGGTGTGGGGTCGCTAGTCAATAATAAAATAAAAAGAGAATTCATTTTTGTATGTTGAAGGCTATACACGAAGGAACCTGTGAAGAACATCTTGCTAAGGTACAAGTAGCTTCATACAACAGCAAAGAAAGTAAAAGTAGCAAAAAGTTAATAGAATCACTGATATCAACAGGCGAAGCGATGAGATGCCCACAGTGTGCGACGGTAATAATGAAGACAGGAGGTTGTGACGGGATGGTTTGCTCTGGGTGTAAAATAGATATATGTTGGGTGACGCGCGGCCGGCGTTGGGGGCCTGGAGGTAAAGGAGACACTAGCGCCGGCTGTCGATGCCGTATCGGGGGGATACCATGTCACCCAAATTGTA
Source organism: Synanthedon myopaeformis (assembly GCA_944738685.1). Lineage (NCBI taxonomy): Eukaryota > Metazoa > Arthropoda > Insecta > Lepidoptera > Sesiidae > Synanthedon > Synanthedon myopaeformis. The sequence continues at coordinate 3,966,286 of OX122915.1, forward strand.
GTAATTGTCATTAAAATAAAATCCAATTATAACAATATATATAAGAATTCAGTCCTGTTAATCTCGCCACCATTGAACGATTGAGCATTGAATCAGAGCAAATTTTAATTGGCATCACAAAAGTCCTGTTAATATTAATTTTTAAATCGTTAATAATAGTAATCAAAAATTATTCCTTTCCTTGAGACTGATGGTTGGTGAAGGCATTAAAATATTAGTTAATATATATTTTATTGTGGAAGTATGTATTGTTTAAACATAGTTTAAGCACATAAAATGAAATAATTTTACATTTTATTGTTTAATTTGGGATTATTTTGAAATTATTTTAAAATATGTACGAAATTCAAAAGTTGTAATACCTCAAGAAAAAGTTTCTCCTATGGTTAAAATCACACACCTACTATTGAAATGTTAACTTAGCCTTATTATAATGTATAAAGGTATAAACAAATAAGTTAGAGAACCACAAAATGGTCTAAATGTGAAAAACTTTAGGTAAGTATATTGTTAATTTTGGAAATAAAACTACTATTTTTTTTGTATAATGTTTAAATTTAATTTTTTATATAACTATCTCATTATTTTTATTGCATTGAGGTTTGATCTCAGTTTCCTACATCTAAGGTATATTGGTAACTCACTAAAATGTTTAAATATTTAATTTTAGAAATATAAATGTGTCAAATATTTCAAGAAATAAAAATTAAATTAAATGGAATTTAATAGTATTTCATTAATATCTTCACACATTCCACACAGCACCATCTAGTTCCACAGTAAGCACTAATGCCTTGTATTATGGATACCAGACAGTTGATAGGTACATATACTACATATATTACTTTTTTTTGTAAATAGGTACATTGATATTATGAATTCATTGCTACCTATATTTAGAATTTCAACTCTTTATTCTTAATCCTACTATAATAGGCAGCACACTTGCTGCACCTGTAGCGTTGCTTGTGTTATAGGCGACGGTAGCCACCTACTAATACTCAAACATCATAGTGCTTATTCTGGTATCTGCAATCTGTATTCAACATAAGCAGATTTGTTGTTATTTAGTATGACAGGTCAAGTGTGCCTTCCTTACTCATAAATTATTAACTCGTTTTTATCTTGTTGTGTCAGTTCGGCTGCAAGTATATTGAGCTACAGCTACGTCAAACTTATTAAAACTCTGTTTTTACATTGGGGGTTAAAAAGGAGGACACAATCAGGTGAGACAATGGCAGTAACAAGGGGCCATGCAGATATTTTGTGTTTAAAAATACTATAGAATATCAAGAGGATACAAATTCACAAGTAATAAATTTAAATATCCTTTACTTTCAAAAGTTAAATAAGACACAAGTGTGTGGAAGGAAACAGAGCGATATCCAAATATTAGATATTATCTCTATAATGAGGGCATGTAAAATGAGCCTCCCTCCACTTGGCTCCCATCCTAGGATATTTTTTTGATGAATATTATGTTGTTGCTAGTCTGAATACAAAGAGACTGATAAAAAAATTATTAAAGCATTTAACCTATATCATTTCTTCTCTTTGGTTCTACTATGATCAGACAGCGCACTTGCAGCACCCTTGGAGTTGCTTGTGTTATAGGCAACTGTAGCCACCTACTATGAAGTCAACTGACAACCTTGACTTAAAAAAAACATTTATTACATGTTATATTTACTAAATGTTAAATATGTGCATATAATAATAAAATGAAAAGTTAACACAGCTGGTGCAACATTAAGGCATTATTTTATTTTCAATAATATGATCAGAAATGTAAAATAAACACACCATTTCACTCACTTACTTTATATTATCTTCAAGAAATCACTTAAATATTACTTATATTCATATACAATTAAAAATTAGTATCGACGCATAGGTGGCCCACGACCTCCCGGACCACCACGACCCATACCTGGTGGAGCTCCCATCATGCCAGGAGGGGGCCCTGCCATCATTGGGCCACCACGCATTTGCGGAGGTGCCGACAGTTGCCCTCTAGCTCCAGGTGCCATGTGTTGCTGAGAAGGCCCACCAACTCCCCTAGCTGGACCCTGAAGACCTGGTGGAGCGCCACCGGCCCCAGAACCGCGGCCTGCTGCCCGACCACCTCCTGGACCTCCCATAGCACCAGGAAGGGGTACACGAGGAATACCTTCTTCTGGTGGAGGCGGCCCTTCAATGGTTAAGGACACTATGCTTTCACCACGCAACAAAACAAAGCCGAGTGTTCTCTTTTCTTCCCGGTCTCCCAATTTGCTAGTTTTGTTTTTGATTTTCCTGAACTCTTCACAATCACCAAGTATCAAATTCATATGCTTGTCGAAAGCTTTAAACGTTCCAACAAATATACGGGAATCTTGTAATATCACTCTCACCCTGTAGGTTAAGAGCTGTTGCATTTTGTTATTTTTTCCGATCGTCTGAAAAAGAACAACATTATAAAACTATTTGTTAAAATACAATCTCCTAAGTTACAAACATAGGCTTTTGTTTTTAAACAACTTATTTCGTAAAATACATCAATAATTAAGTTAAGCACAATTTAAAATATTAAACCAAATTATATCTTACCATTTTCACAATCTGATTATTATACAGACGTTGGATCAAAAATAATATCAACAATATTTAGTTTTGTTATTTGGAAAAATAAAATAATCGGCGTCTATTCGCCGGAGCCAAGCCAGTTAGTTAGTTACCGCTTTTTATGTCAAATTGTAAATGTCAAATCAAATGTCATGTGACATGTCAACAACAAACGATACCAGTACCACTAATAAACCACAGACCATTTTTGTTAGTTAATGATTCATCTGTTTTGCTTAAAAATAAGATTAGGTAATATCTACTTGTCAATACCATTAACACGGCCACGTGAAATATAAAGTTTTATCACCTCTGTAATCCTGGCCGGATGAAGTTACAAATAATGCAAAAGCAAAAGCACAAATCATGAATTTGCAAAAATTATATATATGAATATTATTATAAATAATGATATTCGCAATAAACAAACTGGACCATTGCAATGCACATATCTTAACTCTATGTAGTCGGGCATTTTCCCGCCAAATCGCGGCTTATCGCGGGTGTTCGCGCAACAGAACGAATAAACACGTCTCCCGCGTTTTACTATAAAAAAGGGTCATGAGTTTACACGTTTCCCGAAAAAGAATGTGTTAATAAATACGTATTATTTCCTTGTCTAGGTTGCGCGAAAAAATGGCTCCAGAGCTGGAGCTCCACCATTATCCTTAATTAAATGAAAGTAATCGATTTGCATTAGCATCTGCCAGTGTTGTCAAGCTTATACGAAGTATTACCCGTCCGTACCTGGGTCCTAATAAATCCGTATAACTTCCGTATGTGTATTGTATTGTAAGAAAATAAATAGCAATTGCAAATATTGCAATTATATATTTTCTTGCTCTATCAAATTAGGAAAATGAAGTGCCATATGAACAATTGACTTGTGAGATGTTTAGTCTATGTCATAGTTATATAGTCTATGGAATGAGACAGCGTTCAGACTTCAGAGACAATGAGACAATCGTTCAGCTATGTGGCGTGTGTTGGCTTTTATAAAGGCTTGTACAATTAAAATACTTGTGTACCTAACTGTTATCTAAATAAATAAAAGTTAAGCAAAGTTATTCAGTGATTTATTTCTAGACATTACTTGACTGTACATAACATTACATCACATCAGAGGCCCAGTGTAGAATAAAAAAATCAACGATTGCCTGTTTAAAATTTGAATTTTATTATAATAACCACAAAAAATATAAAAATAAAAAATGAATGTATTGAACACTTTTTCATTTTTTAGATTGATTAATTGTGTTACTACAGAATTTTTCAGCCATATTCAAAGGTTAAGTGTATAATATTTATTCCTATCAATTCAAACGATATTAGAATTGATAAAAATAGATACCTACCTATATTTTTGAATACAGCTAAAGCTTTCTGGACGTCTACTCGTACTTTCCATCTTCGATGTATCGTGACCGTTTTTGTCGAAACTACATTGGAATTGAGTTGAAATTTGAACGAAAACCTTCATGATTTATCGAATATTGAAACTACGAGTAGACGTCCTGTATACATAAATTGATGTTCACGTGCAATCACCATGCTGGCGAGTTGTTTTCTGAGAAAAACAATTCGATTCAACATTGCAGGTTTTACCCCCTGTTGTGTGGTCATCCCCTGATAATCTTATAAGTACTTACTTCGAGGGTCATAAAAAATTGATGGTTTTGTCTTGAAGATTTTGGCATCATAATATAAAACACGCCTGAGTTGTTAAAGTAGCTTTAAATATTTTATTATTAATTGTATTTAATTATTCATGCCGGAGAATAGAGAGATAGCCTGTAAAAATATTCCAATATTTTTGACGAAACCTCGTTAGTTGCTTTGCACTAAGCCAAGTAAATACTATGTAAGGAAAACGATACGATAAATAAAAGCGATAAACCTTTTTTACGTGGTTGAATATATTTAAACTTAATCGTAACACGTAACTAGATACTAAATACAAAAGCTTAATAGGTACTAGTCATTTCCTTAAACTAATAATAATGGGCACGAATATATAAATAATAAAAAGTTTTAGTCTTTCAGGAAACACTACATTCAAACAAATCTTCACTAAGTAACAAACAAGTAGAACTCACACGCGACTTACATCATTACATAAGCATACTAAACATACCTAGGTATATGCAGATTCATCGTACAGCCTTTTTTATAGGAGTGAAACATTACAAGCTATAATGGAATCGATCGTAATGTTGCTATGACATTTCAGTGGCTGGGGGAGCGAATTGTATTACGGACGTATGTCGTACTATAGGCACTGGCGAAGGTTCGGGCTGAGGGATGAGTTTTCTCTTTCGGGGAGGGAGCGATGAAGGTGCTAGGATAAAGTGTAAGGCAGTCGTTGGTTGTGGCAAAGGCAGTGAAGGCAGAGGAGCAGGCGGATTTGGTGAGGTCGTCTCGAGTGTTGCGGTCGGTGTGGTGACGCACTGTGGTGACGGAGGGGAGCTTGGTGGCGTCGGAGGAAGCTGTTGTAGCGCCGCTTCCACTATATCGCACATAACATTTCCGCTAACCACTAATGGACTCGACTGTACCGTAGGCCGAGGCGTTTGCGAGCCGTGCTCCTTGTAAATGTGCGCTTCCATTTGCTTCTTCGTATTAAAAGTTCCATCGCAAACCGTACAACGGTAACAACGCTCGCCGTAGTGTTGAAAACGGTGCAGTTTCAATACATGATTGTAGCCGAAATCTCTCAAACAGATGTCGCAAGTGTACGGTCTTTCTCCCGTATGTGTACGCGAGTGTACTTTCAATTGCTTTGAACAGGTGAATCCTTTGCCGCAACCTGGCGCCGGACACCGATAAGGCTTTTCACCGGTGTGGGTCCTCAAGTGTATAACCAGTTGTCCGGACTGGATAAACGTCTTGTGACAATGGGGACACGCGTGAGGTCTCTCTCCGGTGTGAATGCGTGCATGGCGGTGCAGTTTTCCGGAATGTTCGAACGCAGCACCGCATACACCGCAACGGTACGGCCTCTCCTTTGTGTGAATGCGACGGTGCACTTGTAAATTCTCCTTGACACTGAACATCTTGTGGCAGTACTCGCATTCGAAAGGCCGTTCCCCAGTGTGGGTCCTGTAGTGGCGAACGAGACGCGCAGGTACGGCGAAAGTCTTGTGGCAAACGTCGCATCGATGTGCATCAGCGGCGGTGCGGTGTGATCGCGCGTGAGCTGTTAAGGCGCTGCGAGTGGACAGCGTCAGCCCACATTCACCGCATTGGTGCACGCGTTCCTCGTCACCTGTACAACAATATTGTTCCACTTTATACATAGGACAAGTTTCCATTTGTTAAGGTCGAGTCGCAAGCTTGCGACGCGCGCTTATAAGGCACCAGCTTACAATGCAGTGTTGTGCTATGTTTATAAGCGACGATCAGGATGCATCTAGTATAGTATGATGTTCGAGGGGTGCTAGCGGGAAGTGGGGCGAGGAACGCGAACGGAGTGAATGTCCTCTGATAGCACGTGGAGGCGCACTCCGGTTTCGTACTCGCCGAAACCGTGGTGCGGCCGCCACGTGTAGGACAGGACGCTGACCCCTCCAAATATTCTCCCCCTACTTACCACATTTACCTCCACCTACCGCAACGTTTTCATTATATTTTCTAAGAATAACATTTTAAAATATTCTTTTATATTTTGATTTTGAACATTCATAATATTATTATTTGATAGTATAATACAAAAAATAGGTGGGTCTACTAACTCACCATAAAAATAAAGCTACTCCTACTTACAACAATTATACCTACCATTTAAACAAAAAAAAGTAATAGTATATTTAATTAATTATTGTTTTATAAGAAAATTTATTATTGTGTATCTACGAATAATTCCTAGTTGTGTACCTACCTAATAATTAATCACCAAATATTTAAATTATTTAAAATAGTCGTTAAAATTCTTTACTGATTTGCAAATTTCCTTTAAGTATTTTAGTAATGTATTATTATTCATAAACATTGCAAATTACTAGTAATTATATTCAACAGCAGCGATAACAAATAACGAATAAGTATGTTATCTACGTTAATACACATGAAAACCACTTACCTATCATATTTTCGAGCGGTGTTGGATTTTTTTGAAGTGATGGTTCAATCGAGTCAATGTTGATGTAGGTTGTGTCTCTACGCTTCAGAATACAATACAAACGTTCACACGACCGACAGTCAGCGGCCAAATGCCAGCAAGCGCATCACCATCGGTGTGTTTCTCCTTCTTCTCTCCTCTACAGAACGTCTATGTGTGCGTGCACGTATGCGGACGAAACAAGTTTACTAGTGTGCGCCATTAAAACTCGGTTTGCTTTGTATATTGACTCACAGACTACACAAATAGCAGTCTTATAATATTATCATTTTTTAATTGTGAATGGTTTCAATTTTGTATATTCAGTTTTTTCATTCAAATATTTATTGTAGTTTATGTGACATTGGCGTTAGTTATTTAATTTCATTGGCGAGATTTGTTTCATTTGCTTGATGGCATTTGAATTTTTTTAGTAAGTAATTTTACGAAATCGTCAGAAAACATAATTTGGCAGTAGGTATTAATTATATAACGATGCACCTAGAATATTGTATTTTATTTAAGTACACCGAATTTTATCAAAATTCCAACTGCGACCACCATTTTGATGTTTCTTAGTTATCATAATGTACGTTATCAGAGGATGCACAAAGTTGTTTAATGAAAATATTAGGTAAGTTAATTAAACATCGTGCCTCCCTACCAGAGGACATTCGTTGGGGGCCAGGTCCATCCATTACATTGGTCGGGATGGTAACAGATACGAGAGGGAGGTAAACTGCGGGATTCCCCAGGGGTCCGTTTTGGTTATTGTGGAACCTAGCTTATAACGCGGTCCTACGCACCAGTCTCCCTCATGGATTAAGGATCAAGATCCCCCACTGATTCAGGCCAGGGGATTAGGTTTTCGACAGGTAATTAGGCTCGCTGAACTAGGCTAGACATTGGTCATCCGGAAAATCTCCGAGCTGGACCTCAGGATAGCGCCTCAGAAAACTGAAGCGTTGTGGTTTCAGTCCCTACGCAGGAGAATGGAGCCATCCATCTCGGTGATAAGGGTAGGAGACAGAAGTCCAGATGGGGCAGTGCATGAGGTATCTTGGCCTCACCCTGGATCCGAAGTGGGGCTTCGAAGAACATTTCGAGCGCCTTGTCCCCCGAATTCGAGGGGTAGCTGGTGCATTGCATAGACTGCTGCCCAATCTTGGCGGATCACGGGAGTCCGCCGCCTCTACATGGGCGTCATGCGATCTATAGCCGTCTATGGGGCGCCCGTCTGGTCAAAAGGCCCGGCGGATTCTTCCTGCTGCAGGGCTCTCTTGAACAGTGCAGCGGTTGATGGCTATCCGGATCGCACGAGGATACCGAGCAATATCTTTTAAAGCGGCGACAGTCCTGGTACGTTCCCCTCCTTTTGACATCCTGGCGGAAATGGACGCAACGGTCTATGACAAGTTGCGGGGCTCTGAGTGTTACGGCGGAACGCTTGACGACGGGCCTTGGAGGTTTGGCGCGCGAGGCAGGAGGAGCCGCGTGGTACGCGCCAACGTATTGGTCGGAGCAATTCTGCCGAACTTCGAAGCATGTATAGGTAGGAAATTCGGTTGTGTCATCTACAGATTGACTCAAATACTCACCGGGCACAGCTGCTTCGGTATGTATCTAAATCGAATCGGGCGGGAAGGGACGGCCCAATGCCACCATTGCGCGTCTGACTAGCACTTCGCCCAGCATACGCTGGAGGACTGCCCTGCTTGGGCATCCGAGCGTCGAGTCCTGGTCGATCAGATCGGGCGTTATCTGTCCCCGCCAGCAGTAGTCGCGGCTATGCTGGTGAGTGAGGATGGCTGGAGGGCTGCGGTTTCCTTCTGTGAGGCAGTAATGCTCCAGAAGGAGGCCGCCGAGCAGGATCGGCCCTGACGCTGGGGTGCCGGCAATCGAAGCCGATAACTAGAGCGCTGCCTACAGGTCGCGGGCGGCGCATCATGGGGAAATGCGCCGTCAAGTCACGCGGCCCGGGACCGGATAACACCCCGAGCGGTTGGGGTGTTGCCGGGTGTTAAGGGTTTTAGTGGGTATAATTTCCTCATTAGGGGGAGGGGAGTACCACATAACCACACCGTCCCCCCGGACGGTGTGTGGTGTATGCGTAATGCATTTCCTAGCAACAAAAAAAGACAAGTTAATTAAGATTTGGTGTTCCAGACATTTTTAAATTGCGGTAGTCGGAGTCAAAGCCTGTCTTTAGTTGGAACCAATTAGAACTAAAAAAATAGCTATAAGTACCTATAAGTATTCATATTATTTCAGCGCCTGGGGACCATTTTACCAACCTCTTCTAGTTAGGCCATTTTATTTTATTAAGGCCTTCTTTTTCTTCATCATCAATGATTGACTTGAGCCATTTTACATATTATTGTGTAATTATTATTGACATATTTTATATATTACATAGAATTGTCAAACCGAATTAACATTCTTATTTTAAAAGAAATTAACAAAAATAAAAGAAAACAAATTTAATCATTCCGTTGGGCTGTGGCAGAATAGCATGTACCTATCTGTATTGTATAGCTATCACAATATGATAAGGGGCGACGCGCGTTCGTTGAAGGTTAGAGGACAGCGGGTACGGCGGCGACGGAAGGGGGAGTTGGTGTTCGTGGACAGCGTAACACGTGGAGGCCCACCTCGGTTTCGTAGCGCGTGTGAACTCTGGAGTCATTACGCGTGCGCGGCTTCGCACCCCTGTCCCCGCTTCGCCCCGCCGCCGCGCCGCATTGCTTTTATTTATCTGTCTAGCTACTAGCTGGGGCAACATCATGAAAACGAAATCCTAATGTCAGCTATTCTATTAGGTCAAATAGGTATCTATGAAATTTATTTTATAAGTTGCCCTTTAAAACAATAGGCAGGTACCTACCTAAATATATATACAATGTTGCAATTAAAATAAAAAATTGCTACCTACTTATTTATCTGGATCTACTTTAAGAAAGATACCTACGTAAAAATAAAGTAACAACTAAGGAGTTATAAGTACTCACAAACCTATCTACTCATTTTCTATCTTAACCCTTAGGTACCTACCTGAAGTGGAAAAATACCTCCTAACCTACTTAAGCTTCTATAGTCAGGGGTCCAATGGACCCACGATGTTAACGTGTATTATTTTAAGTTGGTGTGATTTCCAAAGATTTAAATATGTCCTATATTGTATTAATTGATTTTGGTACATAGTCAAAGCGGTTAAAATAGGTTTATAAAAATGGATAGGTAACTAAGTAGTAAGATCTAAATAGGTAGTACCTAGATAAGCAGGCAGTGTACGTCGAAACAAATCAAAGATATTTTCTGTAGTTAGTAGTTAGTTAAACAAGATTTTCAAACAGGGAATAGGTGTTTACTAAAAAAAATCCTCATGAATACCCGTAAGGGGGCAGCGTAAGGGACGATGCGGGGTTATACGGGACTCCTACCTGCCCTACGATTTTCTAGCGCAGCTGTAGATAGGCGGGTTCGGGGGAACGTTGTGACACGACATCCGCGACTTCAGCGCAGGGAGAACTCCGCTCCCTGTCGGAACCTCAGTGTATTCGAAAGTAGAGGTACGCCGGCCATCTCGGAGGACCTGAAGACGTACGGTAGTCATCCCTTAGACTACGGCCCAGGCCCGGTCAAGAGGAAGGTGGCGGACATAGGCTAGCCGCCACAAATCACGACAGAAACAACAAAAACATTCATAGTGACCTTTAATAACCTGAGAGTACGTATGAATTATACTAAAATGGTACTTACTTAACTGCTGTTAAAATCAGCAAGCAGGTACCTATGCCTACTTAATTTATCATTCCTCCGACCTAACACCATTACACTGTGATGTTACATAATAATAATAATTATATACTTTATATTCAGTTACTTACTTACTTTTATATATAAAATTTATTATTTTAATTAATAACTAATATATAAAAATGTAAAATATTGGTCCAGTTGCCTGAAAATAAATGAATTTTAATTTAATTTTTAATTTAGATAAATATATACCTACCTACTCGCCTAAGGCGAAAATTATGTTATTACCGTTGAATGTTATTTTTTACATATAGGTATTATCATAAGTACTATTTATTATATTAGGTACGCAGTATGCACATAGTTACCTACCTACTTATCTTTTATTGAGCTATTACCTAGCTGAATAGGTACCTACCTACGTACGTACTTACTGACAAATACGTTTATATTTATTTAAACTTAAAATGCCCACTTGTTTAGCTTTTAATATTGTGTTGAGGTAGGTTATAATATAGGTAAGCATTGAGTTCTAGTAGTTGCTAAATAAAATACAATATATACTTTAAAAAATAACGTCCCTACCACCGACCTATTAGCATTTTTGTTGCAAAAAGATCTCCGTAAAATAATGGTTTCGGGGAGGGTGCGGGCGAAATAGGGTGTGGGCTGTGTGGAGGGGGACGAAGCATCGACACGCGCTGCGCGGTCACCGAACGCGACGAAACCGGAGTGCTGAGGCCACAACGCGCGTGCGCCCGCTTCAACCTTCCTCAATGCGACCGCAACTGACCCGCGCGAGCTACGAAACATCATGGCGTCCGTCTGTAGCCTCTTTGGCTGTCATTTTATTTCGATTCCTTTTTCTTCCATTTTTAAAATTATTTGCGTCTTAAACGCACATTGTAAATATCTGGAAAATAGGTAGGTACCTGTTGGAATAGCTTGTGCCCGCGAATTCGTCCGGATACTTTTTTCTGGATGAAAGGAAGTTTGCACCTTGCAAATTACATCATGATCGGCTGAATATGAAAAAACCCTAAACCCTAATGAAATAATATCTAACATTCACTGCAAATTAACTTTTTCATACCTACGGAGCGTTATGGCACTGACTCATTTAATTTTAGTTTAATTAATTAAATTAAATTAGTACCTACTTAAATCAATGCCACATACCCTACCTACTCGTTATTATTATTAGTTTTTATTTGTCACCTTAATTTTAAAATAAATATACATACCTATAATCTATAATATAGGTGACAATCTCTGATCTTTTATTTATTGCGACCCAAAGCTCTACACTAGTATCTTCCAGCATTATCCACTAGTGTAGAGCTATTTTATTCCACAATGGGCACGCAATCTTTATGTTGTCAAAACTATGTTATGTAGGTACCTACTATGTCCTTAGTTTCTCGTATTATTTGTTAAATAAGCTATAAGTTTAGGTACATACTTGATTTTTTTATTTAATTATTAAAAAAGATATTCACTTCATTTAATTTTTTTTTTTTCAATTAAATGATAAATAGGTAAAATTATTTATCAAAGTCCGTTGTCATCATGAATTGCTGAAGCGAGAAATAGATAATAAAAGTGGTAGAGTTCTTTATCTGACATTACATACAACGTTGCTTACTTGCGCCAAATATTTTGAAAACGGCAACAGCTGTTGCTTGGCCGTTGCTTTAAAAACAAGATAATGAAAATAAGTAAAAAATGAGTAAAAAATAATAGGCGATATCTTAAGGGGCGAACCCTATTAAAATGTGTGTAGCTGTCTACCTTTCATACAAAAACATTTTCTATGAATGTTTAGGTATAGAAACACAATTTAAAAAATATCATTTATAGGGATGATTACAAAATAAGAAACGGTCAGATGTAACAACATTACAATGTTAAGAATTTTGTTAAAAAATGTTTTATGGCAACTTCCATACAAAAGAAAAGGCCAAACGACAAAACCAGCAGGAAGACATGACTTCTGATACCATTTATAAAATTTAAATCTATGTTCGTATTTCGTATAGGTAAATCTTTGTCTGTCTAGAATTATTCAAATCTAATGTTTGGATTAAATACATAATTTTACAGTTTGGTAAGGCGATACCTACGTTTATGTTATGTTACCTATATTATATTATAGATAGAAATAATTTATATTCGATAGTATAAATTTACCTACTATGTATTAAATATAATTAGATATATTATACCTAATAATCCGAGTAAGACAAATTGATACTTACCTACATTAACTGTAGGTAGGTAATGTCTGCTCGGCTGTGTATAAATATACCTACAATAAATTACCTAGCGGTTGCACGCGCGCGACTTCGTCCGCATTGTATTGGCTTTGAATAATAAAAAATACTTACTTATAACGCCTGAAAAATATGTAAAGTAACGCCTGACATACTCGTACATTGACAGGCATTATTATACTTTTGCCAAGCGTTATATTATCTTTATTTTAAGATAGCTGGTGTTGGATCTTTATTTTAAGAGAGCTGGTTTGTTACTCTATCAGGTAAAAACGGCGGCACGGATTTGGATGAAATTTGACACAAGATAGTTTATTACCTAGATTAATATTGTACGTATAGGATACCTTTTATGCTGGAAAAATGTTAATTTACTGCGGAATTTTCAAAAAACGAACAAAAGCGCGTATGAAGTCGTGTGTACAGCTAGTAGGTCTAATAAATAAAGCAAGCCCAGTCAGTCGCTTACCCTCACCCCCCATTCGGCTCCCAAGAAAATATTTTATAATGATCTCTCGACCGTCGCTGTACTGGAAGAGTGGCCAAAATACCCAAGTATAAATTAACTTGCTGGTGGTCGGAAAGAAGATGGGGTCACATTCATGATGCATCCAGAACTTGCATAACTTCGACTGGTTTCTTTCTTTTCTATATATTCATCCACTTGGCTTCTTCACTTCCACAGTCTTTAATCCACCTTTATTAATGAAACTCCAATCCAATCGCCCAAAATTTAATTAGTGTCGTCTCGAGTTACGTCAGATTTCGGGCTGCGAACTTTTTTTTTTTTTGCGAACTTACTATTGGTGAAAGAATTTTTAAAATTACGTTTATCCATTACATACAAACACAAACATACAGAAAATTAAATATTTCCTCTATAATAGGTATTAGTTTTGATCATGTTTTTTTGCTAAATTAAACTAAACATAATCTTAACTGTTTGAAGCAACTTTAAAGTTATGACCAAGTGCCTATTAATACAAAACATAGTAGGTAATTGGATGCTCGACCGACACAAGAAACGCATATTTTAAATGCATTTGGAAGACACGTCAAGTTTCGGGTCAACGAACGCCTCACAGTTCTGTCTGCGGCGTAGTGGCCGAGTCCCAAACTCCACGATGTAGGAGGTACCTACCTACATACTCACTTTGTTATGATGCATAAACTATTTCAAGAAGGTCAATAAGTAGGTATATACCTATTTTAAAATAAATGACTTATTTAAATATTTTATTTCTTCCGAAATTACGAAAATCCACATTAAAGCAGGGCAAAAGTTTATTCATAATAATTAGTGGTAAGGAAAATATCAATTTTTATTCTTTAGTATTTTTTATGCGGGCTACAGTTGTGCCTATGACATAAGCAATGGTAACATAATAAAATTGAGCTCTAATATTGTTTATTTATGTTATAAAAAAACTAATGCAAAATGGAGTATTTTCTGAGAATATAAATAAACTTGGATATTTTTACATCTATCCGGGCTCCACATGATGGTAGGTGGCTACAGTTGTGCCTAGGACATAAGCAATTCCATACTTGTGTAAACAGTTTAATTAAATTGTCGAAATAGTAACATAATAAAATTGAGCTCTAATATTGTTTATTTATGTTATAAAAAAACTAATGCAAAATGGAGTATTTCCTGAGAATATAAATAAACTTGAATATTTTTACATCTATCCGGGCTCCATTTGATGGTAGGTGGCTACAGTTGACATAAGACATAAGCAATTCCATACTTGTGTAAACAGTTTAATTAAATTGTCGAAATAGTAACATAATAAAATTGAGCTCTAATATTGTTTATTTAAATTATAAAAAAAGTAATGCAAAATGGAGTATTTCTTGAGAATATAAATAAAATTTGATATTTTTACATCTATCCGTGCTCAATGCATCGATTGCTCAATGGCAGTACTCAATGTCACTGATACTCGGATTTGAATACTTAACTTGAAACTTAAAAAAAAAAAAAAAAACAAATAACATTGTATACCCCCCAAATTTCTTTTATATGAACGTTTGCGGAAAAGTCGGCAGACTGCTAAAGGTCCACTTGTTGGTCGGTCGACGCCGATGCTTTACTATCAACGCCGTAGGCGTTTTAGGTATTATGTTTTTCATCTTGCTCCGTTTATCATACTTTTATAAATTATCAATATTATCATACGTTAACTTATATTAATTTAATTAGATGCATAGCGACATCTAGAAATTTTTTTTAAAGAAAGTTGTAAAAATATATCCCACGGTAATTTATTGCAGAATAAAAATTGTAGTAATAATTATCTATTAACCAGGAACACTGCCTGCCAAGTTATTATATCATAGTAATTTATGTTTAGCATTTTACGCATGATATACCTAGTGCAATTTAATTTAACGCCATCTAGATCGATTTTTTAAAAATAGTTTAATTGATATATAGTTTATTATATCTGATGTGATTATAATTTGTTACCTAATTTATATAGCCTACGGATAATAAATTTTAAATTTAAATTTAAATTATTAATTAATAATAAATTATCCTACGGGAACTTATTAAGGAACCGAACCACAGAGAATTGGAGAATAGAGGTTCTCAAACATAGAGTAAAGTAATATTAATTCTAATTCTAATTGTCTAGTCTGTGTCTGTTGCAACGAACGAGTTTGTTTTGGCTTTTACTTAGTGGAATTTTGTCAAAATTTTGTAGTTTTGTGAAGTATTAGTTAATAGTTATCCTATTTTACGTTAACAAGCGCTAACAAGTGTTAGTGTTTATTTATTCATATTGCTTATGTTTTAAGTTTTTCTCCTTTGATTCTATTACAAT
This sequence comes from Synanthedon myopaeformis, assembly GCA_944738685.1. Taxonomy (NCBI): domain Eukaryota; kingdom Metazoa; phylum Arthropoda; class Insecta; order Lepidoptera; family Sesiidae; genus Synanthedon; species Synanthedon myopaeformis. The sequence goes on from OX122915.1 coordinate 3,981,849, forward strand.
GGGCGGTGGCGATTTAGTAAGTTATTTAGTATTAAAAGGCGATCTTTTTACTCTTCATTACTCACAGGAGTTTAAAATTCCTATGAGTAATGAAGTTTTTAAAATCGTAATAATATTGTAGTTTATTGAAATTAATTTTCCTTAAGATTGCATAAAAGCTATTATAAAATCGATCATTTCTATTTCCCTCGTGATTGAGTTGAATTATTTTCCTTCTAGAACTCCAAAAAGTCATGGCATCCGAATACTATGAAGAATCAAGAACGTGTGTGGAAGGCGGAGCAACAAGCAGCAGTGGAAAAAAAGCGAATACAAGAATTGCAACGTGAACGAGCTGAGGAACGAGATTTAGCCAAATTGAATGATCTAGCGAGAGCCAACTCTAATATATCATCCAATAATGATCGCTTACATTGGATGTATGATGTGAGTATTATATGATGTGTACCTACAAGGTTAGGAACTCCCTGCCGGCGTCTTGTGTTTCCGAGCTCATATAACCCAAAACTTTTCGAAGTTAGAGTGAATAGGCATCTTCTGTTAAAAAAAACATGAAATTTTTTCTTCGTGATTTCTATATGGTTGTATTTTTTGGGGGTAGTCCATTGGTAAGGGTGCTCGTCTGAACATTCTGTCTCAGCGGCTCCGGGTCCAATTCCCGGCAGGGCTAACTTTGGAAATTAATTTTTCAATGTTGGTTCTGGTTGGTCTGGATCTGGAAAATAGTGGACTGCCCAGGCATTAACCATGCCCTTGAAATAGCGTCATGTTTGATGTTGTTTTTCAGTGAATGAGTAAGGGATGTCAGAGGCCATTCTTAATCCCTAAATTGTACTTTTTTTCTACACATTTTTCCATTTTTGTTTATTTAATGCAATACTCATCCAGTTTTTTCCTACTATATTCTTAATATCATCCATATTTTCTTTTGTCTTCCCACATGCCTTTTGTTCATTGGTCCTTGCCATTTATTTGTCTGATGACAGTCCACCTTTTGTCTCTGAACCTTGCTACATGTCCTGCGCGTTTCCATTTTAAGCCATATAAAAGATTTAATATTGTTATTTTATTGTAATTAAGGATTGTTTTAACAGAAACCTGACAAGAAGGCTCATCAGGAAGATTATCTGCTTGGAAAGTCGATTGATAAAAATTATGAGGAACCGGATCAAAATGAACGAGATTTCATACCGGCGGTTGCACGAAGAGTGGTCGGATCCAGCATGTTGGCAACAACGGGAGATGTACAAGTGGATATGGCACGAAAAATACGTGAAGACCCTTTACTGTTAGTTAAGGAACGTGAACGTGCTGCCAGAGCTGCCCTTTTAAATAATCCACTTCAACGTCGACGTCTAACCGAATTGTTAAGGAAGGAACAGGTATGTGCAACTTTCTTTATTCTTTACTCTGGTCATCAGTGTTGAAAAAGAAAATTATATAAGGAATATAAGCTTTATCGTTGCATTTATGCCTCTATGGTAATTTTTAAATGAATTATTTATTCACAATGTTTCAATTGAATTTCAGGCAGAAAGAGAAGCTAACAAAACAAAGAAGAAGATGAAAACAAAAGACAACCTGGACAATATGCTCGCAGCGAAGCTGAGTGCTTTAAGCGGGGACAAGAATATAAATCTTGCCACCTTACTAGCCTCGGACGAATCTAGCTCGTCTTCAGATGATTCTGATTCAAATAGAAAAAGGTCCAAAAAGAAAAAGAAGAAAAATAAACTTGAAAAAGCAAAGAAGGCCAAGAAAGACAAAATAAAGAAAAAGAAGTCCAGTCATGCAAAGGACACAAATTGGAGTCACGGTTTGCAAGGTAGTGTTGAAAGAGATTTGAAGCATCGCAGCTCTTCAAAGAACGTTGACACTAATTCGAAAAAACATAAGGACTATAAGAAAAACAGGACTGAGAAAGATAATAAAAAACACAGAAGAGAGAAAGAGAAGTCAGATGAAACACCGAAACGTAATGTATCGGGGAGTTCAGATTCGCGCAAGAGACGTCACGATAGCGAGAGTGATGAGTCTGAAAGAGAAAAGAAACGGAGTAGAGATGTAGCCGTGGAAGATAGGAGGAGTGACAGGGGTGGGCGAAAGTTAGTTGGGAGGAAGCGTGAAGAGTTGAGCGGACAGGAGAGAGCGGAGCGTTTAGCGGCTATGGCGGCGGAAGGGGTGCGGCACGAGAGGGAGCGGGGTCGCCGTGTGGCGGAGCAACGCGCTTCGGAGCGGAGCGAAGAACGGAACGCGGGCGGAGCGAGACGGAGTGGAGCGTCAGTTCATGCTTTGCCAGACTCGCTAGAAGCGCGCATACACTCGAACAGACATTACATACAGCGCGACCGTCGACACATGGACCAACATTTCGCCAGGAGGTGATTTGTATCGAATTTTTGAACCAGTTAAATTTGATAAAGTTTCATTTGGTGATTTATCAAATAAATAAGTAGTATTTACTTCAAAACCTTTCTCCTTCTAGTCTAATTTATTAAATAAGAAGTTTAATTATCATGAAGTTATACTGCAGTGACAAGTCAAATGTCATGTTGATCACAATGCAAAAAAATTAAGTACCATTATAAATAATTATTATAACCAACTAGCGGCCTGCTCCCGGCTTTTTTCGGATTTTTTTTTCTGAAAATTATTTGTATTGTGTATATATTGGTGTAGAAGTTAGTGGAGAAACAGAAAGAGGCGGACAGTGACTTTATTTTATGTATAAGGTAAATAGAAGATAATAATAATAAATGAAGATTCTTTATTTAAAATGTTGTTTCGTTGTTTTAGCGTTTAGCTTGTTTCCATAGAATAAGTTATTTATTGTACTTCATACAAACTTCATATGTGAAGAACATTTAAAGAGTATTTTAAACGATATTCAATAATGAAAAATAAAAGAACTTTTTGTGTTAGCTTTGTGTTTTAATGATGAAGAAATAGCTTTATGTAAATAACCATTTAAGGTTGATCAACGAGTTTTCATTTCGGCAATACATCTTTGTCAATCCAGCGGTATCTTTTCTTTAACAATCTGTAATTAGAAAAATACAATATTAGTAAACTTGATGCCCTTCATATGGGATCCACGTTAATAATTTGCACCACTCGTGTGCCGGAACGTGGATCCACATGTGCTGCCGACCATAGTTGGATTAAGGATAAGGGATTAGGAAAGGACGGGGTAACGGGCTCTAGCATCCCTTACTCACTCACGGAAAGCAACAGCATATATGCCGTTATTTCACGGTGATATTCTGTAAGGAGGTGGTTACTGCCGCCTCTGACTGCGAAACACAGTGCCAATACTTGAGAGAAGAGAAATTTGTTTTTTATAATAATGCTCTGACTTTAAAAGTGTTATTTAATAATGTTATAGACAAAATTGACTTTCTTGTCATCACATTAGATTAGATGCTAAGAAGCTTAGCCAACAATCACAGCTTTGCAGATGTTAATACCTACTGCTTAGTTATTTAAATTGCTTCTAGAGCAGTATTTCTCAAATTATGGGTCGCGATCGAATATTTCATGAGCCCTGAAAAATAGCTAAAATATTTATAAAAAAATAGGAAACAAAATACATCCTTATCATTAAGATTAATACCTACTCCTTGTATTTAGTTATTCGCTGATATGCTCAAAATAATAACAATTAGCGACATTTATCTCGGCTACCGCAAGAGCAACCTGCAGAAAGAAGAAATAGGCCACAGATTAGCACACTAGCAGACGGAACCTAGCCGGTGAGATCCTTCTTGGCCTTCAGCTATTGTTGATTGACATTCTTAGCTTCATTTTTAACTTAATAGCTGTGCTTTTCATTACACTATGCAGTAAAAAGTTTTCAGAACAAATGACTCCAACATTTGACTCGACAATACTGAGAGAAGTCGTTCGTTGTCCGGTATTATGGTTCGTTTCGTATTATGGTATTATGGTCTCTGTATTAGGGTTCGTATATTGTGACAATGTTATAGTGCGCGAGATAAGGATCTGCTATGCTTGGAATGCCATGGAACCACATGAAAATGCTAGAGCGAGAAAGCAATATGAATCTAATTCAGTGGACAGAGTGGAGCTTCTGTTGCGTCTGCTATTGCTCATTCGTCTATAGGCTGTACCTCGGCACACATGCCGGCGTAGATGGGGTCGGTGTCCCAAGGCCCTCGTTCGGGCAGCGGCAACGCGCGGCGACGGAGCTCGGCGACTAGCTCGCTCACCTCCATGATGGGGATTGGGTCGAGGGCACGAGCCAGCCCCGCCAAGTACTCCACGTAGTGGACCCTGCAACAACACTCTCACTCAACACACCTCCACGAGTCGCGTGCGGTAGAGCCCCTCGAGGGAGCCGTAAGGGCGAGGCGGCAGGCGTAGCGCGGCCCGCCGCACTAGTGTCTCCAGGTCGTCCACGCACAGCAAAGGCAGCGGGTCGATCCCTGCTCCGCGCACCAGCCGCGACAGGTACTCCAAGTAGTGGTTCCTGCAAACACACTCCGCACTCACCGTTGCCCGTCCATCCAGGGTAGATACATGTCCAGTTCCTTTTTTGTATGTAGATGGGTACCGAGGCGCCGTAATGTCTCGCGCTTTCAATCAATTAGGTATAATTATGATGCAAGATTATCTCTACACCGGATACAAGATTCGAATACATTGAAAAATCAAATGTAACTTGATCAAAAAGTCTAGAAGGGACCTAATTTGAAGTTTATGATAACAATAAAGCATTAAATAAAAATTTATAAAGCATAAAAGACTAGAAAGGAATTTTTTATTGGAGTTTTTTAATTTAATGACAAAACGTCTAGAAAATAGGTACCTAACTCATTTTTATTGGAGTTTGTGATTCAGAGTAGGTATACTTGTCTTTGTAATGGAGCCTTTTGAGAAAAAAGATCAAATATTTTTTGCTTTTTTAAAACGCGCTTTACTGTAATTCATGCGTCTAAAAGTGTGATACTCAGTAGTTAGCACATTTGCAACCATGCAATCATGTATCTCAACCCAACGAGGTACGAAACTAATAGAAGATGTATCTAATCTCAACCACATAGTATGTATTTCATAAAGTATTAAGAATACACCAAAGAAAACAGAAGTTCCTTTATCTGGACACTCACTTGCACAGTCCTGCATGGTGTGGTGGCGTTTCACTGCCGCAAGCGCCGTCCACCAAACCTGTTGGCGTTTCACGTTGCAATTGTATGGGACATCGGTTGCAGCTGCCCTCCGTCGCCTCCGTCTCATACGTAACGTTGTTCATCTAAAACAAATTTCCAATAAGTATTATCGTGGTAATATACTAATAATGTACCAACCACTGTGTACATACTTGTAAAAGTGTCTGTAACTCGTGCGGTTCCTTGTCCCGCAAATAGAAAAGGCAATTCCTCGGATGGTGCGCGTGTAGGCCGAGTTTCGCGCAGTACTCGCTGAGGCCGCATTGCGCGCCCATCATGAATGGCTTGTCGCATCCGTAACAGAACTCATATTTACACTGGGTGCATGTGAAATGCATACACCCACCCCTGAAATTAGAATATTTACGATACAGTTAATGGTGTTGGACTACCGTTGTCTAAACACTGATAGAATAATAAGCAATAAAAGGATAATATGGGAATAGGCGAAATGTGTGAAAAGTGAGCATCGCTCGCTCATGTATCTACCGAATTTGGAATAATTAAAAGATGAGTAATTTATTGAAATTGAGTACAAATTTTGCCAATTACAAAATATGCCATTTTCCAGCATTTTCCAGAATCTTACATTTAGCGAACGAAGGGATAATGGTGGTTTTCTTTAATGGTAATAAGCTACAGTTAAGGTCTGTTCAGTTTATACCCGCAGAATGGTGTGTGCCCCGCCCCTATTGAAATTTTTAATTTCTTTCTTTTTTGTATAATTAACTGGCATGTATTGTCCTACTATTAATGTAAATAGCTGACCTGGAGAGTGAATACTTGAATCGGCAGCGGGGACATTCTAGTCCGTTTTCACGGAGATGCTGTTGGACAGCCGCCGCTGATCTCTCAGTGTCATTGTCTTCCAGCCACGCAGCATACTGCTCGCAAGTTAAAACATCATGGTTTGATGTCCACTGGAATATTTACATGTTCATATTAGTGCTACAGTGATGTTTGCTTGTTCATATGAAAATTAAAAAAATTATATAAAATCTTGTTTTTATTTATTTATTTATTCACAGGAACATATATAATTAGTTTATTGGCTATGAAAAGACACACTGGGCCTGTATCGTGTGCTTCGTGATATTAATTATAATAATTAAAAATTCAAATAATAACAATATATAAATTATTAAATATACACTAAATTAATAATAAGTAGGTACATATAAAACTAAGACACAATAAATTTAGAATATAAATTGAGGCTATCGAAATATGTAGTAGCTATTACGTATTTAAATCGATTTAAATAGTTTTTCTACATAGTTGTATTTAAGACTGAACAACCATTTTTTAATCTTAATCTTAACTTTACGTATGATATAATGCTTAAGTTCACAATGTTTAGTAATTTTGCTGTAAATGCTTAATTGTACATACGGGTTAAAACGTTTCGCAAAATGTGTTCGTACTAGTGGCAGAGGAACTTTAAATACACGCTTTTTTACCAGATCTGAGTATTGACGAGAATTGATAACTTGTTCATGAGCAAATAAAGTCATTTTCAGTAAAAAAAGTTTTCTAACGCTAAGTACTTTGCTTACTTGTATATATATAAAATCTTTGTAGTATTATTTGCTAATAAACGATAATTTAATTACCGGTTTTCTACATGATGAACAGCTGACCGACCGACATTCTGGGCAACGTAATTTCTTTTGTTTAGGATGAACAAAAAATCCAGAGGAGCATTCGACACACCACCTAAAGTTTGGATCTCGCGCCAAAGTACGATCTCGTAACTGAAAATAAAAAAGGAATTATTCAATAACCTTGCTTATGAACTACTAGTATAAGAATTTTTGGAAATATTATATTATTATTTTATATAGGTATCTTTGCCTTTGCGTTTCTTCGAGTGTGATGAGTCCAAACCTCCTCAATAGAGAAAAGGTCTGTAGGGTTATACAACATAGCTACCCCCTCTGAAAATCTGAAATTAGTTCAAAATGTTGTCTGAGTTACCTTTCGTTGAAATAATTCGTGGACGCCAGCTTCAAGTAACATCTTGAGAAGAATATCTAAATGTGCGAAATATTCCAGCCATTCGTCTTCAGGTAGACTTTCTAGTTCGGGCTCCTTACAGTAAGGACATATGCAGTCAGCGATACTTCTTTCAGTAATTTGTACTGTGAAGTAATGACGAGCGCATTCGCGGCAACAGCGATGTGTGCAGCGTAACATGGACACCATCTATCGATGACAAAAATAAAACAAAACACATATAGGTATTTATTTATTACAGATACGATCGACATCCTTAGATGTGAATAATTGAAAATTAATATTAGTACTTTATCATAAAAAAGTTCATCTCCGTGCGAAGCGGGGGCGGATCGTTAGTATTTAATATTTTTCTCCAGATTCTTTATTATTACTTACCTCGTGTTCTGGGAGTCGTGAGGCGCACAACTCGCAATCCTGTTGCAAGTAAGCCAACGCCGCTGCAAGATCGATGCACTCGAGAGCTGCCAACAAAGCAACTGGCGGTTCAGTGCCACGTGACACCAGCTCAACGGCGAGTCGAGCTTGTTCCCAGTTCTCTGTCGCGCCCTCTGCTAATAACATACGCGCTTGTCTCTGTATAAACATGTAAGTCACTGTTTGATTGCTGCAATGGTTAAGCCATTTTAACAAATACTGTATATGTACGTATAATGTAAATACCTCTGGAGATCCTTCAGGAAGCCGCACTCTGGCTAAGTCAATGAGTTGACCAGACACCCTGCGAAGAGTTATCGGTGGCGGCGGTGAAGAAGGTGCCGGTTCAGATTCCTCAGTGGACCTAATAAACGGCGGTGGTGTGCCTTCCGAATCACTTTCTGTCCATTCATCCTCTGTACGACAAGTCTCTCGGAAATATGACTTCTTTTTAGGGAGTGAAGTTTTTGGCGGTGATGATGATTGCACTCTATCCTCAGTTTTAGAAGGTGGAGGCGGCGCAGGTTTTTTCTTGTTTAATGTATATGAAGTTGTGGGTATGGGGTCGGCTGTAGACTGATTGGTGTGCACGTTAGATTTGTTGTTAAAGAGTCTAGTTTGTAAGTGTTTCACATGACCGCTTTGTATATTACCAAAATGAGCCTTGGGTGGAGCTGGTGCTGCATACTGCTTCGTTGAAGTACGACGGATAGGTAATTTAGAGTTAATATTTTTAAAAGGTGGGGTTTTGTCCACTTTAGTTTTATCATTTTGTAACGATTTAATGGGCTTTGGAATATTAGATTTAATTGCAGTGATGACACTTTTCTCACTGGCGATTGCATTTTCATTTATTGATGTTAATGAGAAACCAGAAACGTTATTAGCAACGTTAGAATCATTTGGAACTTGTGTTGCATCTGCAGATGTATTTTGCAATTGATTTTCATTTAATTGTAATTCATTCCCAGGGGTATTTTCAAGATTATCAGTCTTTTGGTTGTGGTAATGTTCATTTTCTTCAGCAATGGTTTCGTTTGATTGTAATCCATTTTCTCGAGTAACATTGCTGTCTGATTGCTGTTTGTCGATGGAATTATTATCTTTTAAAAACGTCTCTTGAGAGTCATTATTATTTATATTCAATAATTCTGTTGGCGTATCTTCTGTATAACCACTTTCTACACTTGCGTCATATTGAGGCAATACATCTGAAGTTGTTTCAACTATTGGTTGACCCTCCTCTCTAATATTAATAATATCGTTTGTGTTATCAATAAAATCGAAAGCATTGTCTTTTTTCGGAGATGTAATTTCAAACTGGGAATTAATTTGAACGTTCAAAGAGACGCTCGCGTTGTTCGGTTGTAGGTTATCATGAACGTCATTGTTTAAATTAACTGTGTTATTACTCTTTGTAGACGTAGTTTGAACATATTCGTTTTCGATGAGAGCATTAAGTGCAAGTTTCTTGTGGTCTGATATTAAAATTTTCCTTGGAGATTCTGCTTTATAAACATTTACGTATATATCCCTTTTTGCTTGAAGTAATTCATTATTTTTCTCAACACTTTTATTAATAGTTTGGGTAGAATCAACACTGACGTCGTGCGGATTTGGTGAATTCTGATTATTCTGAATGTGTGCATTATAATTACCTTCTTCGGAATCTACTAACAGTTCATCATAAATTTCTTCAAAACTGGTTACCTTGGAAAAATTGTTATTAAAGTCGTGACGTTTCTGTCGGGAAATATTTAAATCACTAACATGAACAGATAAAGTATGTTCTTCTTGTAAACTTCGCGCTATAGAGTCCAACATTTCTATATTAGTTTGTTTGAAATCATCTAGTTGGCCTTCTAAATGATCCATTGCTTCTTCAAATTGTTCATTATCCTCAGAACTTGTTCTATTCATGATGGCTGTTTTATTTTCTGTTGTATCTTTATTTTCACCTTCATCTTCACTGCTCGAGGAGTCATGCCTTTCTGATGTCAATTCATCTGTTTCCTCTTGCTCTGTGTCACTATAACTAGATTCTTGTTCTGTCGAAAATTCGGAATCATTTTCACTATTTTCAGCTTCGCTTTGTGACATGATATTGGAATCATCGAGGGAATTGATATCTGAGTTTATTTCTTCCTTCATTTGTTGTATAAGTTTTTGAGTGTTGTCAACAATGTCACTCAGATTACTCGATTTTTCTTCATTTGGTATTATTGTCTCAAATTCATTTTCTACAGATGGTTCACTTGTCTTTGAAGTAATGTTTGATATATGCGGCATGGGTATATTTGTTTTGTTTACCGTCGACCTTTTCTTAACTTCAGATGTTTTAGTTTTATCATATTTATTTAAAACTTTGTTAGTCTTTTTTATGTTTGAAAATTCATTTTTATCAGATTTCGTTCTATTGTTTTGCTTTTGCAAATTCGAAACAAATAGTTTTTCGGTTTTTTCAATATTGTTGGTTGATTTATTTTCCTCCACTTTCATATTAATTTCAATAGTGGTATTATTTTGGTGTGGTTGTTTTTGTTCATCAAATATTGGTACCATTTCAATTGTTGTAGTATTTGATGTATCAGCGCCGTTTAAACTATTTGTAGTGCGATCTACACTTTTTTGGTTATAATGTGTTATATTAGTATTATCAATTTTTTCAAGATTTGTCTTATGCGTATTTATATTTGGCAATGGACTTAATCTAGTCAGTGCATTATAAGCATCTATGAAATCATTTTCGGATTGTCCTAAATCAGACGACATTATCATCGTTTGTGCTCTTTTTAAAGTGTTATCAGTGTTGTTATTATCCGCTTTAAATACTGTATTATCTGCTAACAACCCTTTCAAAAGCAATTTCTCATCTATCGAAGGAACCCCTGCTTGGAAAAGCAGCATTTTTAATTTTTGTGCTATTTCTTCAGTATTTTCTTCGTTTGCCTTTGCTGTTGCAATTACAGGCATATTCCACACATCTTCACGAAATTGGGTTTCTAATGGTAAGTACATCCAGTCGTCATCCTGACTTTTGTTCGGTGTCGGCACATCAAATTCGTCCGAACTATCTTCTGCTGAAATACAAATATGAACGTCATGAAGTGGAATGATGAGTGATGAGGGATTATAATAACTCTAATGATTTTTGGTTTCTTTGAGATTACCGCGCATGCGGTGTGAGTGATGTGGTGGCGCAGCGTCATCGTCAGCGCCGACGGGTGAACCCCATACGTGTCCACGTAACCGCCTTTCCTCACCGACACTGATTATTTCAGGCTGAAATTAATTTCAAGTTTCACTTTGAGAATATTTTATGAGTTGAAAGAGAAAAAGGCATTTGAAATTTGATGTCTGTATCTTTCTGTACATATTTGTTATAATACCCAAAATTCAATTATTTGATTAAAATTAGAAATAGTTTAATGAATAATTGGGACAAGCGTATATACTTTATTAAAATTAGTAACTTTGTAATTCATAAAAAAAATAGGATTACAAAGTTAAGTCGTAAGAGTGTTTACCTGTCGTCGATGTTTCTCGACGCACTCGGTGACGGCAGGCCACATGGCACCCCGGTGCCTAGCGAGCGCTGCTCTCGCTTCAATCTCCGACACATTGATGCCGGGCGCAAGTCTGGCCGCAGCCGCACGCACGCCCGCGCACAGACTCGGCCATCTCTCACGCAGCCACGACAGTGGCGCCACCGGGTTTTGTGCCAACGCCGCGTGCACTTCAGCCGCACTGAACCCTAACCTTTCCGCATCGCTCAACAGTCTCGCCAGTTCAAGACCTTTCTCAGCTTCTCGTCTAGCTCCAGAGCCAGTTAACGCCTCAAGTGATATAGTGCGATTTACGGACAGCGGTTCCGGAGACGCAGCCTGTAAAACCAAATTAAATATTTCCTTCAGGTTTTGCTTTATCTGAGGGCATCAACTTACGTTGATGTCATAAAATGATTATAACAAAGTAAAAATTATAGCTCACTGTAACTTGGTGAGCTATAATTTTATATTGATAACTGATTGATCCAATTACGTCAATCAGTAATCAATATTTAATTCAAATTTAAGACGCGAAATTTCATATTATTATAATAAAAAAATTCAGAGATATGTAAGTTTTTTAAAACCTCTGATCCATAGTGACTTGAGCGCCTTGTGGCGCGCGTACGTCGTAGATCAAGATGCGAAGCACGGCGGGTTAGACGAGATGCGGCTCGCCTTTTTTCATTTTCACTCCAATCTCCACCGGGACTACTGTCTCTTGGCTCACGCCACTCCCATCTGCCGCCGCTTGTCCTAGCGCTCCGATCACTTTCCTGTTCCATTTTAATATTACCATTAAAACTTTGCTCTTAGCATTCACACTTTCATTTTATGCTTGGTTAGATGACGTACACGGGTATCGCTGGACAGGGAATGTCTGCTGTGCGATCGTTCGCGACTCCCTTCATCTTTGAAACGTCGACGTTGTGGTCTCGACCGCGCCGCCGACGGAGCTCGTTCCCATGTATTTGGATCCTCGTATGTCTGAAAACAAATTTGTTTTTGTAGATGCACCTATATGCATAGTTTCCGTTAAATATTTGGGTTCTTCAATCAGTTAAATATTTGAAACAACTCGACAGTTCCGGCTCGAAGGATCACAAATGTTATCACAATCATTTCTTATCTATTCTAGATTCTATCAATCTCTAGATTCTTAGAGATTAATGAAATGATTAATGATGATTAACATTAAGTACACACGTTAAATGTTACATGTGAGCTAACGTTAATATTTATGTCAGTTTAAACGATGAAATGAGGTATGTAACTACTGAGAATGTTATGTGGGGTTCTTGCACAGTATAAGAAGTATGATTACGGGTTAAAGATACAAAAATTTTAATTGGATATCCAACCACAGCATCTTGACACAGCATGCTATGTATTACCTACTTATGAATATAATTTTAAGTTATATTGATGGATATATTTGTAAGATAGATTAAGAATTAATTAATTTAAGACTAAGATTAGATTAAGAATGGAAATTAAGATACCTGTGTTGAGATGCTTTGTGGCGGAGGTGAAGTTCCAGTGTTTGAAACTCTTGCTCGTGTTGATGTCGAAGAAGGCAATGTTGCATTTGTCTCGACTGCGGTTGAAGTAGCAATAGAAACTTTTTCTGTGTTCCAACTTTTTGTAGTTAAATTTGAAGAAGCATCGCGAGGCGGAGATGGTCCCACCGAGACACTATGTCTAGTAGGTTGCACATGTTGGGAAGAAACTTTACTTTCTTCTTGTTGAGGAGTTGCTCTCTCTGCTCTATTCAAATTTACTGGAGGTGGTGAATTATTTTGACAAATGATTTGTATTTCACGAGGAGGTGAAGATCCTACTGCCATGTCGTGTCGCATCGGTAACTCCGGGTGCGTATGATCACGCGTTGGAGTTTCGAGGCGGTTGACAGGCCTAACAGATCTTGTATCACGAGGAGGAGATGGTCCACAACCGGTAGACGTACGATCTTTTTTAGATCGTGACTTAGTTCGTTCTTCATCTGTAAATTCAGAAAAGAAGATTTACAATATCTCATTTTTGTTGATCTTAAGTTCTTAATTTTTTTTAGATACTTAGGCTTATTTTTATTTTAGGAACAGTAAGTACTTTTTTCTAGATAAAAGGTTCATAGGGTCCTAGATAACCCCATGTCCTTTTCTGTATCCCTGACAACGTGTATGCAAAATTTCATTATAATCGGTTGAGAAGTTTAGGCATGAGAGCGTAACAAGCAAAAAACTCACTTTCGAATTTATAAATATTAGTTAGGAATATATTTGGAAATGTATTAGCGATTTGGAAAAGATTCCAAATAACGATTTGGAAAAGAATTATACATTTTTTAATATTGAGATGTACTCAGTACGTACGCTCGCTTGTAGACAATATCACCAGTGTTAAATTCAAAAGACTTTGGTCTCAAATTGTAATGCGATGTGGTCTTTACATGAGCGTGATAGAGAGACTTCTGTACTTGGTCAAAGATAGTGCTCAAACAAGAAAGGTTCTCTGCATAAACTTCGCGTGGCAAAAACAAAACCTCATCGCCTAAGTCTGTGTCTGTATAATGGGAACCACATGGAACCAATTCCCTACCAAAAACTAGAAAAGATGGCGTGAATATAAGGCAATTATAATTACTTTTTTTTGAATTTTTTGGATACTTTAAAGACTTCAACCATGTAAAATATTTTGTCAGTATGCCTTTAAAGTCAAATATTTTTGATTTTTGCACTTATCTACCTTGTTTAGCAGAAGAATCTTGCTTTATCTTGTCTACTGATGTGGATAACTTTTTACCCGAAATGGTCATTTGCGATATGTTGTTACTAATGTTTTCTGCGACAACTTTGGGGGCTACAGTAGGTGTACGACAGCAAACTGTACAAACTCGAACTCCTGGTTCATTGACGAACGTGCAATGTTCACACTGCCAGCTTGCATTTGGGGGAGCAGGTATGGGGCCCAAAGAGTTCTCCTCTGGCTCTTCTATTTCTTTTGTTTTTTCTATTGATTTGTGCGGAGGAATATGATCACTTTCATCCTCGCTTTCGGAGTCAGCATCGCTTGATGGCAGTGCCACTGGTGATGGTGTACGATGTTTTGTGCGACGTGACGTTCGAGACCTTATGCTAATTGCTGGTGAAGCAGCGCGTGACCCTACACGTGATGCTGGTCTAGAAACTGCACGGCTTTCCGCTGAAAATTAAAGATTTGTATTAGGTTTCAAAATAACAATAAAATTGTCGTGATAGTCGTCTCGGCGAACCAACACCTCAAGAGGCTCTCACTAGTTGGGTAGATCAAGGGATAAATACAGAAGGCATATTGCTATAGCACGTATTGTCAAGAGGTTCCTCACTTTGCAGAGTCACCGATGGGCCTTGCACCCCTACCAGAGGAACACAAGTATTAAGTATTTTTATGATATTTTAACAATGTATTTAAAATTAAAATGACTAATAAATTATGTAGATAAAAACGATCAATTTCTAGTCATCATATAAGTTCTTCTTTCGAAACGTTATCGATATTTATTTAAACTGTCTATGATACACTATGATATGGAGGATTATTTTTAAATGAAAGTAGAATTTAGTAAATATAGTATAAATTAAATAAATTAAATTAAATAAATTTAATATAAAATTAAATAAAATTTCTATGAATTGTAAATTATGTGTTCATGTAACATTTTATAAGTTATGTTTACATAAATGTAGAAAGAAGAAATTAGAAAATATGATATTTTTTTTTAAATATTACTAAATTTCATAATGATCGATAAGTTTCGGAAATATTCTACAAAATATGGTAAATACACGTCTACCGTTGTAATACAAATTTTGTTGTGCACAACTACAAAATTGGTGTACTAAAAAAGTACTACCTATGGTAAGTGTACTGTGTACCGGTTAAGATTAACTAATAGCTTAAGCGTAGTAACTTCACTAAATTGACTAGATAATCCAACTTTAAAATCCCTGTACATTGTAAAATTAACTTTTTTTCGCATACCATATGTTTGTTCTATTCTATTCCATCAAAATACTTTTGATGGAACGCTACTAACGCTACTAATTAATTAACTGTTTTAAGAAGTGTACAATGTGAATATACCTCTTCTGTACGGTTGCGGCGTTTGCGAAGGATGTTGATGTTGATGGTGGTGATGCAAACTCATCGTATGTTGTACCGGCGAATGTGGCGGAGGACAACAAGATGGCTGCCATCCACCCATCCAGGGGTGATCCAAATTAGCGCAGCTGCCGTAACGCCAAGGCAAAGGCCCACAATGTGCACAACCTGGACAAGGTGGACCTCCACCAAGCTCTAGAACAGACGCCCCACGTCGTAACGGACGTCCCCAATTTTGTCCAGACGGGGAAATGTTTCCAGGCGCATCCCACGGTTCTGCTGGTATCGGTATATTTGGTGGCAAGTTAAACCCTTGTAGCGAGCCACGTGGACGATTCCAGACCGCAGAAGGATGTCCTAAAGTATTGTTTTGCATTTGCATTTGTGGAACAGGTGCGTTTTGATGTATTGCTGACGGCAGATATGGCACACTGCCGAGTTGTGGCGCAGTCGATGTCGCTTGTAACCTTGTGAGATGATTAGGAATTTGGCTTTGTTGTTTAAAATGCAGGTTATTGTTAAGTGGCAAATTGATGCCTTGGTTCTGTGGCGAGAGGGATCCGAGTGTAGCACGTCGCTGATCAGGCCGAGGGTCATGGGGTCTAGGACTTGCAGTCGATCTGTCGCCGCCCAGCTAAAAAAATGGGTAAATCAATATACTTTTGTACACTATTAAATTACAACCTTGATATATTAGCTTTTTTTATTTTTACCTTATGTCTTCTTGGCGGTGGAACAGGTGCTGCGGATTTAGGAGGTAACGGAGGGCGTTCTTCGCGTAGCTGTGATGGAGCTATTGCCTGAAAAGGATTACAGGTGTTTTTAATTTTACACATAGTTACAAATGCGTAGGTCTTATTACTTTACTGGCTACCCGCTCCTGGATCCGCATCGATGCATTTTTCCGCAAATTATGTTCGCAAACTTTCCTCGTTGTGTGAAAACCTTATTGAAAATACGTAAATTGAAAATACGATGCGGGTAGCTATATTATTTTGGAATAGATGTTGATATAGACAGATATACTTAGATGTGGAGCGAAATTTTAAGTTATATCTCCTTAATACCTGTCGTTGATGATGCCTTCGTTTCGGATGTCTATGGTACATGTCATCGCAGGAAGCGCAAAGTGCTCGACGGCCACACTCGGCGCAACGGACTCTTGCACCTCCACCTCCACATAATCCACAAGATGCCTCAATTGGGTGTCCTGCAAATAAAGGAAAAGTGGCGTTCATTTTTATTATTTTCAATGGTTATTTAACTCTATTCATAACATCTGAACTTTAGGGTCGCCGCCTCGAATGTTCATATAACCAACCTCTGGTAGGAGATAGTATAAAAATATACTTTGATTATATTGGGTGTCCCAAAATTAACGCAAGATTTGAATGTGCCGCCATTTGTGCAGTAAAGTGTTGGCAACCCCAAAAATAATAATTTGACAGTTAGGGTTAGTAAAAATAGAACGTTACACGATAGAGCAACGTATCTTCATAATTGACAATTTTTTCAAGCAATTTTATTTAAATTTATTTTTCGAGCAAAATCTCCTAAGCGATGAAGCATATTTTCACCTTGATGGCTTTGTTAATCGCCAAAATTGCCACATTTGGTGTCCGGAGAACCCACATGTGATTGTCGAAAACAAATGCATCCACAGCGTGTCATTGTTTGGTGCGGATTTTGGGCACCAATCAATTTTTTTGAAAATGAGGCTGGTCAAGTAGTGACTGTTACTGGTGCTCGATATCGCGACATGATAACACACTTCTTTCTGTCTCAGTTGAATGATATGAATATAGACGACATGTGGTTTCAACAAGATGGTGCCACATGCCATACAGCCCGTGAAACAATTCAATTACTGCATAGACATTTCCTAGTCATGCACTCTCGTTTCGGTGATCAGAATTGGCCCACTAGATCTTGTGATTTAACACTATTAGATTTCTTTTTATGGGGTTATTTGAAGTCAAAGATCTATGTCAACATGCCCACAACCATCCGTGCATTACAGGAGGAAATTAAACGCTGCATCAACGAAATTCAGCCACATGTATGCACAATGGTCATGGAAAATTTCGATAAAAGAAAGCGTATGTTCCAGCAAAGCCGTGGAGGTCATTTGCCCGATGTGTTATTCCATAAATAACCCTATCCTATGTATTTTATGATTCAATAAAAAATTCACAATCTGAAGACTAAAAACTGAGTTTTCTATTTAATTCAAATCTTGCGTTAATTTTGGGACACCCTTTATATACTTAATAGCTACACACATAACGATATAATTGTGCAAGTGTAGATTTGCGCAATTACTTACAATTTGAATTGTATGAAATTTGCGCTATATTCTCCCCACACACGTTACTGTGTCTGGCTACCTACTATTATGGACACTAAATTACCTGTAGGCGGTCGTGGCGGTGGCGGTGGCGGATGTATTTTTGCATTAACGTATTGTTCAGTGGGGAACTCTACCACTTCGTAGTCAGGTTCGGGTCTTGGAAGTGGAGCTCGAGAGGTGAGGGTTGTAGTACCGCGCCTCATACTGTTCTGTGCTGGCATCGCCGCCGGCCCGGCCGCCATGATTTGGGCACGTCCTCTACCCTTCAGCATCCTGGTATCACATATCACATATTGACTTAAATAATTCAGACGCCAGTTTAAATTAATTATAGCCTCTCATTTTAACTGCTCACATCTATGCTGACAGGGTCGGAGTACACTTGCATCTATCTATAATAAGATATCTAATTTTTATGCAAATAAAATACAGCCTATGTTACTGAAAGTTTAAATAAGTATTTATGTAGTTTATGAGTTTCTCAATTGCAATTTTTTTATGTAGGTACTCTTGATACTTTACTTACCTATTTGAAGAACAAGTAGATTTTAAGATATGTGTAAATGAAAAATTCCTTTTCCTTATAAAAAGGAGAGGTGTTTATTGTTATACTCAGTAAGTAGATTAGTACGTAATAATGGAAAATTTTCTTAATAAACAAAATATATACTTTTCTTGAAAATGTTTCGGCTTTCAGGCTTTTTTACGTGTTTTTTACTTTAAAACAAATTTCTCTAGCACTTTTTAATGTCAGACATCTTGACCAATGAATTATTTTTTTAATATATTAACAATTTAAGTGTATCTATATGAAAGAGTTGGAGACCAGCTGAGTGTACCTACCTAAAAGTAATTTTGAAGAGAATTGAAACCTCAACAAGAAAAATACATAGCAAATTTTTCTCTGGCAAGCGATAGGACGTAAACATCGAAATAATATCTGGACGTAAATAATAGCGATACCTGACGTTGTAATATCGAAATGTAGTTCGTAATGTTCTAAGTTCTATTGTATGTTCTAATGAATGTGTCACTGTTTTGACTAGTATATATTATATATATCTGTAAATTTGTTTATTTAATTACATATACAATACTAGCTGGTGTCCGCGACTTGGTGCACGTTAAAAATTTAAAAATAAATGAGAAATATAAAGCCTGACATCTTTACTGCTATTACATTTTTTCTAGGCGTTAGTTTTTTTTAATTTTACATGATCCCTAGGGAACTTTTTTCTGAGAACGTGTATATAAAATTTTATTATCATCGTTTAAGCAGTTAAGGTGTGAAAAGGTAACAGGCAGACAGACAGACAGAGATACTTTCATATTTATAATATTAGTATGGATATTATGAAAATGTTAATTTTACAAGTCATCTTATATTTTTTGACCACTTTCCTTCACCAGGCGTATTTTAGTCACTAGTACAACGAATGTGTCTGCTATGTGTTCGTGTTAAAATGTTTAGACATTTCCAGGTCTATTTTATTATTCGCAGAAGATTCTATTCTTGATATATTATATTATGAACGTAGCTGTGTGACCGAGATAGAGCGGGCGTTGTCTGAGCGCCCGCCGACGCCTTGTCGACCCCAATTTATTCCTCTACACATATCCCAAAATATCGGAAGTACCATCTAACTAAATCATAGGCACCAACTATTCGCATGTTGCAACATTATGTGCATATTTAAAAATAGAAACTAATTACCTGGTATTTATAATTCAATTTCCAGCAAGTAAGAAAATTCCACTTTTAAAAACACTATTACATTTACGAACTATGTCACTTTTATTGAAACTTTCATTTACACACGACATTATTTAGTACAGTTAATTATGCAATACAAGAGTCTGCATAGAGATGGATTCTTGCAGATGGATGTTCCGATAAGAGGTTGAAAAGAAGACTTGAGTGCTGTCCGTCCGTCCGCCGGCTCCGTAGACTAGCCGCTAATCGCGTACCCTATCCGGACGAAATTGACAGCGGGAAGACGCGTACGCCACTATTTTTATCCGCGCCCGCGTTGCCCTGATTCCACTAAAATTACAACGCGCTGCTATTTCCGCAACGAATGCGCCCTCTCGCCTCCTCAAACTACTCTTTGCGAAATTGTTTTAGAATTCGATCTCATGTTTGTTTAGCAAGATTAGTTATGAGTACATTTAGTTAACTAGAATTTTACTTAAAGATACTTATAATGCGGGGTAAGAAATGTCTAAAAAAATGTCCAACAACAGTGCACGCTTGTGGGTTTATAATGAATATTCTGAATTTTTGGGCAAACATTTTTTTAGTTATTAATGTATATAATATTAGTATGGATATTATGTTATTAAAAATTGTCAAAGAAGATCAACAGTTTTTAAACATCGCTGGGTTAAAAATATCTAACATAGGTTACAATTTAGAAATAGTGTAAATTGTTACGAAAAAGTATTAGATTCGTTTTATAATGATTTAGTGTTTAGGTTTATTAATTTGTAATTAGGTTAATTGATCAATGTAGTTATTTAGTGTAAGCTTTTTAGGTTTTATAATTAATTTTTACAGAAAAATTTTAAAAATATTTATCTTAATTATAAATTGTTTCTGCAATGATAAGCTTTTTAGGTTTTATAATTAATTTTTACAGAAATTTTTTAAAAATATTTATCTTAATTATAAATTGTTTCTGCAATGATAAGACAAATGAAGATTATATTATATGTTGTACTTTTTTTTTCAAATTCACTTATAATGAAAAATATTAATATCGTCAGAATTATTAATACTATCTATATATAATATCTACATACCAACAACTAGTCGTTCAGGTATTCGGAATCTAGCTGTTCTGGGTTCATTGACTCCGAAGCGGAACCGCCTTCGCAACGCGTCGTTATATTTAGATCTATTTTGTCCTGTAACTTCTTATATTAGTCATGAAACATTAATAAATAAACAAATTCCTATTCCTATAATATTCCTCCCCCCCTTCGTGATCTCAAGTCCTAAATTTGCTTTACTAATTGAGAGACAAAAAGGTGAATAAACACTTGAGCCGTGTTTAATTTTGTGGCATGAGAGATAACTGGGGAAGACTTAATCAGGGGTGGTGTAGGAAATTACTTTAGTAATTTCCTACAAGATTACATAACTTCTATAACGACGCGTATTTTGCCGGCGTGAAACTGTCAAGTAGGACTGGCGTAAAATGAGCGCTGTGCTTTGCATCAGCCTTTTTGCTGCCATGGCGCACACTCAATGGGATTTTAGCCATTGACGGTAGCCATCACTGATGAACGTCAGCCTGTCTGTTAACATATAGTCTGGACCGTCAGAATTTAACATAAAAGAAAAAAAAACAGAAAGTACTTCATTTATAATAACTATAAAAAATAAAATAAGCAAATACTTCAAAATTCAATTCTAGTATTTCAATAATTCAAATAGAGTAGGTCTGCACATAAAATAAATAAAGATTTAAGTTATTTCAAATTGAGATCGAACTAGAAGCCTTACTGATTGATTTTCTATAGCATTTGAATAAGTAGGCTGTTAAAAAATATTCACCTGTTCTTTTTATAAATGTATGCATAGCAACGTGAAGTTTGTGATTGTAAACAGATGTTCCTGTCATTAAAGTTTTCGGTGTTGTGATATGGAAATATTGCACAAGTTTAAACAGAATGGCTATTTTACAGCTGATCTATACCATTTGCTTACGAAAAAGAAAACTACAGAGATTTCAGAAGGGGTATTTCCATATGTACCTATTTTTTTTAACGTGTAAGGTGTGAAGTGTTGGAGTGGCAGGTCGCGGATGTTGTGTCATCATAACGTTACCGCGACCCCGCCGCTGGGATTTAGCGGTTTTAGTAGTCATTTGGGTAGCCCATCTGGCAGCAGTAACCATCCTTGTAGATAAGACCACAGTGAAATAATGATATGTGTGCTTTATTGTGTTTCGGTGAGTGAGTAAGGGATGCCAGAGCCCATTTCCATATCCCTTCCCAATCCCGATCCTTAATCCTACTATGGTTCTTTGTTTGTCCAGCATCAGTCGCTTTGTTTGTATTATAAGTGACGGTAGCCAGTAGCCACCTACCATCAAGTTGACCATGAGCCTGTTTATCGAGTGAAAACAAAAAATCCAGCTATCCAGCTATTGGTGAGGATTGCCCACTGTAAAAAAAGGGTATAAAGTTAAAAAAAGTAGGTAGACTAAGACGTGAATAGGAAAATGTGGTTTGACATTTCTCTGAAGAAATACAAAACACTTTAGATGCTGTCTTAAGAGCCTTAAACTTTGCGCCCATCAAAGATTTATAATAGCATTTGCGAAATAAAATCTATATGTTTTAATTATTAAAATAAAGTTATATATATTTTTTAAAACACGTCAAAACAATCGGTACTTATTGAATTATATTACCTACATCTATAAATCTATATTGATATTATTATTTTTTTTAGATTATCCCATCTGAATATCAAAAGGAAATGCGAATGAGCACAAAAGAAAGATTACAGAGATTAGTGTCCATTGAAATAGATAACATTGTGGACGGTGGGATCAAACCTAAGAATGTTGTGCTGTCTTTTACGCCACGAATTCTAGTATTTCAAAACTTCAAGCCCAATGAAAAGATTGTAGCGAAGTTTTCCGTGAAGAATATAAGTAAGGTTTGTAAAAGTGCCAATAGTCATTTCACCAAAGTTCTTCGATGAGAATTTTTTCCTCGTTTATCTCTCTTTCTATTAGTGAAAACCGTATTAAGATCCGTTAGGAGGTTTAGAAGAAGTTAGCGGAGAAACGGACAGAGGCGGAGAGCGACTTTATTTTATAAGTTAACTAGCTGGTGCCCGCGACTTCGTCCGCGTTCAAAATGTTATATAGCCTAAAGCCTTCCTCGATAAATGGACTATCCAACACAAAAAGAATTTTTAATTCGAACCAGTTCTTCTTGAGATTACGCGCTCAACGAAACAAATTCTTCAGCTTTATAATATTAAATTAAGTATAGATATAGCTTAGATGATCTCAATATATAATCAGTTATATACAAGATTTCTGGTGTCAGCAAAAAAGTTGTGGGGTATTAAAAGTATTAACAATATTGACCTTTTTAACATATTATATTAAACTGTAAGTGCAAGCAACAGATTTGAAACAATGAAGTTCGTATAAGAACATTAATGCTTGTTCTATTTTCAGGCTCCAGTATTTCTCAATTTAGTGTACAAGGAGTCTTCGTATTTCTTCATTAGTCCAATCGGCGGACAGTTGTTGTCGCGTCTGGCTCCGGGTATCGGTGTTCATTTCTCAATAACATTTATACCAACTCAATATGAAGACTACACGCATAAGGTCTCCTTTTATACTGACACAAATCATTATGTTTTGCCACTGTTGGGTAAGTACAAAATATAAATTAATTAAATTATCATATTTGTCAAACTAGCAAGTACTAGTTATGGTCCCAAAAGTGATTTTGGAACGGTGAGGGGTCATTGAACGGGCGTGTAGCGCCAGGTTCTTATAAATAAACTTGATGTTACTGCATAAATCTACTGAAGTAATTCTACTATATAGAAAAAGTTACAATTTCTAGTTAACACTGCATTGGGCTGGCATGTGGTTGCTCTCTGGTTTTATTCCGCAGCAGTTTCGGGGCGTGGGTAAGAAATGTGACAAGAATGCATTAAGTACCTTACTAATTATCTTATTTCATCCTTAAAAAAACACATTCTTGTTTCGGGTTCAAAAATACTGATGCGATCTTCTGGTAATGTGTTTGTCTTTGGAGTATTTCTGTGTTACCACGTTACCAAGTGTGATTTATTTACGTCTATTTGCAGCAATGGGTCCTAGACCTTCATTTGATTTTCCGGATGAAGTGAATATTCCGAGGGCGCCAATTAAGATAGAAAGTTACTCCTATGTGATCGTGACCAACATAGGCCTTGTACCAGCCGGATTCACACTGGAAACAATGTGGTAAATTAATTATATTGTTAAATTACGTGTGCACTTATTGAATAGATCATTAAAAAAGTTAAGTGTTGTCAATAGATTCGATTTAAATTATATTTATAATATATTTGTAATTGCATTCTGACATTCTGATTCTGATTCCTAATGAGAAATTATGGGAAGGGCTATATACAGCGGTGGACGTCCTTTTTGTTTTAACGCTGCGGGGTTATGCAGGATTCGTAACGGTTAATACCCAACGACTTTTTAGCGCAGCCGTAGATGGGCGGGGTCGCGGGGATGTTATAACATGACATCGGTGCCCCGCCACGGTTATCCAGCGCGGGGTGGGCTACGGGACTCGGCGTACCCGAAAGTGGAGGTACGCCAGTCATCTCGGGGGACCTCATGACGGGCGGCACTTTCCCCCAAGACCACCGCCCAGGCCCTGTTCAACAGGGAAGGCGGTGGACATAGGCAGCAGTAGACGTCCTACGGCTGAGATGATGATGCATATTACGTAAACACCATAACCAGTGATGTTTGGGCCTCTTGATAGTGATGATAGTGGTATATATGTATTTCCAGAATAAGTTCAATGCTAATATAAAAAAATAATGAACGATATCAACTTTAATTGAAAAATTAGATTAGAATAATCTGAGCAATTGTTCACAGTCCATTTTCGGTTTATCCGAAATCGGCCTATTTGAAACCGGGAGAAAATATTAAAATCAAATTTTCACTGAAGACGATGCACCTTGGTCAGACGGAAGGGGAAGTAAATGTGCACTTCGAAACTGGTAATGAATGGTTTCCCAAATTTTACTGGTGTTAATTAAAAATTGTGAGTAAACTTGATAATAAAGTGTATTTGTTTTATCAGGCGAATACTTTACTATAAAGGTTATTGGAACCACGAACTTAATCAGCGTATCTTTGGAAAGAGATGTCATTAGATTTTTGGATACGTATAACACAATGGTTCGACAGCAAGTGGTCAAGGTCATAAATAAATCCGATGAACTGCTTACATACATGTGCATGAAAAATGAAAGCGTATCTAAAGGTATTCTAAAGTTTCTAATCTTAAGGTATCTAATACATCGATGACGACAACTTCACAGACGGTTAATTCGGATATTGAATTCTGGATAATGTAAAACATTTAAGTATATAATAAGACTTTACTTAAACTTTTTTTTAAAGCCCGAATTACCTTTTGAACATATATTATGGTCTCTTTAAGTTGGCCATTTTCTAAAACTAGTGTCAGTCCAAAGTTAGATATTGTGTTCATAAACATTTCAAAGGTGGGAAAACATGTTGTTTTTGAAATTTTGGTCTTCGTAAGTAACACTCAAACTCGTCAATAGCTAATAAACTATTTTTTTATTGTTTACTTATACTGCAGTTGTTATTTCTCCTTGAATAAATAAATAAAATTAAAAAAAAAACATGTCAGCCGTAGGACTGCACGTCAGAAGTGAAAACGTAGCTTCACAAAAAAATTACGTTACATTATATTACCTAACAGGTCGCGAGTTCAATGGTTTTTTCCCATTTCAAGAATTGTTCTTTTTTAAATTATTTTAAATAAATATCAGCTACATCAATGGTTACATTACATTACAGTTATTGTTTTTGTTTAGATTTTAATGACAAAGTGAAACTGGCAACTTTATGTTACAAGATGAAGGACAACGAAATGAAAAAGTACCGGAAACTGGCAGAATACGATGTTGTAAAAAGCGATGAACACAAAAGAGTTTATACGAGAATATTTTTCAACGAAATACAAGCTCTTGTGGCTGACGAATCTTTGCTGTTCAAAAATATGCACTTTTGCATAACACCTATTGTTAGTAACTGTTCAGTAATCCTGACCTCCTGTATACTTACAAAAGATGAATGCCGAATATATAAATATTTCTATAGATCTTAGCTAAAGCGTTTAAAAATGGAGAAATAAATTTTGAGGGAAAAACGAAATCAATGTCATTAATTAAACATGTCATCAAATTAAAAAAATGCTTTAATCGGTTTTTCATCATTTATCAAAAATAAATGAAAAAAATCTAAGTAGTAGTAACCTAAGTATGGTGATTCGTGGGAAATCACACATAGGATCAGACCATCGGCGGTTTAGACTGTACTTTGTCGCTGTAGGGTTGATAATCCTACTCCTTGGCGGTCACGGTATGGCTACTGCAACCACTCGCGGTGTCCATCAATCACTCCGAGACACCAATCAAGTGGGCTGGTTCGTATATAAGACAGTCAGTCGGGATGAGATATATATAGGTGCATCTCAAATTGTGAGAGCGTAACGTCAAATGAATGCTCACTACCATCGCGATAATGAACACTTTTTTTCTGAGGTAGTTAACATTTCCATACAAGTAGCGCAGTAGATGGGAGAGAAATTGGAATAGATGTGGGTAATTTGAAATATGCTAATTAGCGAAAGCATAATTACGTATGAGTAATAATTTTCTTTTAATTACTTATCGTATTATTATTTCTTTAATTACCCTAATTATGTATAAGGTAGTTTTATTAAGTAATTACTTACAATATTCTCTATAGTCTGGAAACATATGGCCGAATAAAGCGACGGAGTTAACCATAACGTTTTCTCCTAAAGAAATTGGGGAATTCCATGGGATTACATATCTGGATGTTGATGGTGTGATAGATCGCATACCTTTAAAGATGATGGGGACCTCGTTGCCTCCTACGATTCATTTAAACATTGAAACTTTAAATATGAACTGCGTATATATAAATAAAATGTACAATTATGAAGTTGTAGTTACTAATAAAGGTAAAATTAATTATAGATAATATTAATGATTTTAAAAATTATAAAAATTTTATTTTAAAATTGAAATTCTTAATAAATTAAACAATTTTCAAGGACATATAAATGGAATAATTGATTACAAAGAAGTGCCAACTCTCTTTGGCAGCCGTATAAATTGTACCCCTTCTTGGCACTGTTTGCGACCTGGAGACAAGAACACATTTGTCATTTCTTTTAGCAATTCAAATCAAGGACCTTTCTTCGAAGAAATTAATTTTAAAATACGCGAAACAGATGTTGTTTTGAAATTATATTTAAAGTGAGTCAATAAAAGTAGTGAAAACTTGATTCAGCTATAAATTAAATTTATTGTTTTTGGTTTTGTTATATTATGTATATAACTGGACACAATATTATTATATGTTTCAGAGGTGAAATTATATACCCCTCGGTGATATTCAGTATTCCTTGTTTAGATTTTGGAATGGTTAGTGTGGGTAAGTCAAGACTCACATACATATAAACGTTTACAACACATAATAACCAGCACTTTTAAAAAGTCAATTATATTGCATTATAATTGAACCTTATATTGAACCTTGTCACATTAACATTCACGTGACGTCATCCGCAGCAGTTCTAGTTTGACTTGTCAAAGTTCAATATTACAAGCACGTCAAACATTCCAGGAGTTCCTAAAACTTTGGAGTTGGATGTAATAAACGAATCGGAGGTCGAAGTGAGTGCGTCTTTGAAGATATCGTCTGATGGTCCAGAAATAAGTAGTATAACATTAACGGATTACGCTGTTGCCGATGAAAACAAACCAGATACCCCACAATGGCCGAGGGAGTTTGATATTGTTCCTCGTAAGATAAGCATTGGATCAGAATCAAAACTTTCCTTAAAGGTGTTGTTATTACTTTAATTCATATACCTTTGAGTATAGTTGGAATGCATACAATCCATAGCTAATAAGAATATTTTAATGTAAGTTTCGTAAGGCATTAATTAAGTACAGTAATTTTAAAACGAACAATAGGCCTTGGTTGGATCAGGGCAAGAAGCATTTAATTTTGGCGCCCGCCTCTGCTATTGTTATCTTCGCTTGGTTTAGTGTAGTGTATATTTTTGATTGAATTGGTACATCTACTATCGTCTATGACCAACATTAATGCTTTTATAATATTTGTTCTAGCTAATTTTGAATTATGCATTATTTATGTTTATGCAATTTTAACAATTAATGCACTTGGTATTTTTAACTCCCGACGACCGACGACGTGTTATAAGTTTCTCGTGTGTCTGTGGAATCGTAGTTCCCAAACAGAAGGACCGATTTTGATCGTTTTTTTTTTGTTCTTTTTTTATCAAGATCGTTCTTAGCTATATTATTTATGAAGCTTTTCAGGCGTTTGAAGACTACAGCTCATTTTCTAATTGACGAAGGGATTTCACTAACTTCCACAGGTTCGATTTGGTATAATGTTACTTTGTCTGCTCCTTAGCACCTTACAAAAGTTTTTAATGTTTGGGCTCAATAGAAAGTCGGAGGTCCTTTTATAATTTTTAATTATAGTTTGTTAATGATATATTATTATGTCTATAAGTTTCCTTGATATAAATACAATCGTACGAGTAAAATAGTTTACCTAATTGGTTTGACGTGCATTAATAACAAATGCACAATCATTAAAAAAAACATTGCAGGTGACATTAACTGCTAATTTGATAAGGGCAAATCAAACGTCTCTCGAGATGGAGTTAGAGAAATCGGACAGTCCACCTATTGTCTTGCCAGTAATATACAACGCAATGGTTCCGGTTATAACACCGTCGCCAGATATCTATATGAGAGCGTGTTTCATAGACTATCCATACAAACAAGATATAGTCATCACTAGCAATGAATGTTGGGGATATTTCACTATATATGATCCAGAGGTGAGTATTAATGATTGAATAACTAAGCCAACATAAAAGACAAATTTTTCCAACAAAAAACAATAAATTGTTATTTTTCATTTCGTTCAGGAGGAGTCGACATTAGAAGTGGATATTGGTGTTAAAGAAGGTTTGATAAGACCAAACACGTCCATATGTTTGCCTCTTACGATTAAAACAAGCGTTTTGGGAGTCCAAGAGTATACTGTTCGGTTAGAATTATATTTTCTGACATGCAATAAAATAGACTAAAATAATGAATTATTTAAAATATCGGCCTTTATAATTATTAAGTTTTCGTAACCGGGAGTTGGATCAGACTGTTGTAAATAATAAGTTGTGTGCTAGTCGGCCGAAAATTTGTTCATAATAATATTTTAAAAAATCTTCTTATAGGCTACGTTTGTTCGGATTGACAAAGCCGATAGATGTGTGTCATATAACTGGATGTGGTGTTAGACCCATAGTGACATGTGCTCCCATGGTTTTACATTGGGGTCAAGTAAAGTTGTTGAATAAGTCGCAGAAAATCTTAACATTATGCAACGATTCTCCAGTTATTGTCAATTTCAAAAATTTTTTGGTTAGTATTGTCATTTCATATATTATATTATTGATCACTAATCACTAAGCTGAATCAGAATCCGAAGAAGAAGTAATTAATTGGAAACAAAAATATGATTGATTGTTGGATTGTTTTATAGCTGAATCGCGATGGAAAGTGGCAAATTTCTCCAAACGAAGGTCACATATCACCAGAATCTGAAACTGATTTGCTTCTAAATCTTTTTTTAACTGACGCCGATACTTATACGAATAAAGTTGTGATACAATTGGAGAAAGTAAAAGACATTGTTAGTAAACTCACATTTTAACGGTTCTAAATCAGCGAATACGTACTACCTAATACTTTTTAATGCTCCTTTTATGGGGTAGGTTGTGCCACTATCGGCTACTGGAGTTGGTACTAGTATAATTGTAGGAGAATTACGAGATAAAGTGATTCTTGGACGCCATTTTACCAAAATACCATTAAATTGTAAAGTAATAATGGAAAACTGTGGATCACGCCTGCACGCATTAGAATGGAGCGAACATTTTAAGGCACCTAAAACGAAACCTAATCCTACGTATGTATAAATATTCTCATTTAACAGACAATTAATCTTTCTGGTAGTGTGTCAGGT
Source organism: Synanthedon myopaeformis (assembly GCA_944738685.1). NCBI lineage: Eukaryota > Metazoa > Arthropoda > Insecta > Lepidoptera > Sesiidae > Synanthedon > Synanthedon myopaeformis. Next base: position 4,011,409 of record OX122915.1, read on the forward strand.
TAAACAGGATAGAGCTCATGGAGCAAATAATATAAGATGTAGATTAGAAACATATATTAAGGATAAAAGCTGTAGTTAAAATTTTCAAGGGTTAGAATTGTGCAAATAAACTAATTATATTACTTATATATAAAGAAAGAAACAAAATGTTCATAGTATTAATAGTAAAATATTTATTGTATACAAATTATAAAAATAAAAAATTGAGATTGTCTGACCTTTGGATTATATATGTTTTATTTAGAATAAGTTTGTTGATATTACAAATTGTGTTTGTAGAGCTTTTTTCAATTTGAACCCAAGAATATTTAAAATGGCCGCAGGTGAAAAGGTCGAAATGACTATAACAGGTATATCCTCAAAAACCACTACTGTAACTGAAATTTGGTATCTAGTTGGAAGTGTTGAAGGCGTTAATAAAAAGGAATTGTTGCTTGAATGTCCAATAAAAGCTGAATTTATAGATCCTAAAATAGAAGTTTCCTCGTCAGTAATAGATTTACAATATGACTACGGCCCTTATAGCGAGTATTATAAATTAACAGGTAAGACTGATATAAACTATAAATATGATTTAAAAACTACTAATAAATTTTGTAAACTGACTGTATTATCAATTTTAAATAGTTTAAATAATAAATTCTAATATTAAGTTTGCACCCGATAAGTACATACGTTATGATATTTATAATATATCTAACATAACATAATGACATATTACTTGCAGATATCGTCTCAATTAAAAATGTTTCGAGACTGCCCTTAGACATTGATATTACTATAAAACCACCATTTGCGATAGTTCATAAGCGAGACACGTACAAAATTCCACCTGAAGACGAGAATTTATGTTGTTGCATATGCTACGACGAAGAGGATTTGAATGTGCAAAACATGTTGAGTAAACTTGGTCACAAACAATCGCGCCTCTTCATTGATTACTTAACCCATAAACCAGTGGAACCATTACGAAAGGGATCTCTGAATTTTTTTCAAGATATAAATAAGATTAAGACTGTTTTCAATCTTACTCATGCAGTTGAAGAGCGTTTAGAAGACAAAGAGTTAATGAGACTACAAATTGTATTTGACATTACAAAACACACGACCCTTAAATCAAAAATATATCATGATCTAATGCGTGTTAAATTTAAAGGACACAAAAATAAAGTAAGTTTGTACATTGATGATTCATTAATGGTAATGAGTCGTTAGTGTCATGAGGGGACGTTCAAGTATTACATAACGCAATTGGGGGGTGTCTTGTAAAACGTTACGATGCGTACATCAAAAATCTTCAAAAATTGCGTTACGTGATACTTAAACGCCCCCTGATTTATTCATTTTTAAATATGATAAAGAAACACAAATTAAAAGCAACAATAATTTTTGTAAAGGATTTTAAATTTGCTGTAAGTATATAAGAATATTTTCTCTTGTTACAGGATGTGATAAAATTAATAGGCAAAATAAACTTTCCAAATATTTTACTTTTAACGCCAAGAATAGATTTTCAATGTGTTTTGAATGCAACGATTCAAAGTAAAGCAATAAAACTGCAAAATATTACTCCGCTCCTGGTTTGCTACAGATTTCAGTGGAAGAAATGTACAATAACCAGTATACCTGAGGTAAGTTTTAATTCTTTAACTTAAATTATAAATTTTACAATGAAAACTGTGATTAGTTTGATACTGTAATATTAATCTTTTTTTAAAGAAGTTCAAAGCGCTAAAAATTGAGGAACCATTATCAAAGAATGTCCAGTCAACAATACAAGAGTCTGAATCAATAATAACAGGAGGTATACTTTTAATTTATCAATCCAGTTTTAGATATAAATTTTTTTCAAATAAACATATAATTATGACGTTGTATCTAAATAATATTGATTTAATAATATTAAGTTTGGTGTATAAAGAAAATATGAATACAGATATTCACTCTATTTGTTGAAGCTATAATATATATATTTTTAATAAATTTCAGAAATGGTGTCACAAACACACGTATCTGATATTGAAGTTATTGCAAAGGAAGTTTTTGAAAATAAACCACCTATCCACTCCTTTCCTGAGTCGATATACTCGTTTGGAGAGGAATCTGAGGAGCAATCCGACGTTATGAATAAGAGGATAATGAAATCAATAGAACCGATGATATCTAAAGAATATGATCCAAAAATTTTTTGGACGCACAAATTCAACAAGTTGAAGCGAGAGGAACATACAATTACTATTAATGAAATATTCCAGTTAGCACCGCACAGAGGTTTATTGAAACCCAATGAAATTCAATATGTTCATGTTATATTTAGGCCGATATATAACATCAGTGTTCGTGGTATTCTTGAATGTGAAGTGTTAGGTGGTCCTTCTGAAACCATTGTAGTTACAGGGCAAAGTTCCGATTTATTATATAGTCTTAGTACAAAAAAACTTAATTTTAAAATAAGATCATTTCATGAGGAAGCAATCGAGACGTTATTTATATCGAATGCTGCTTTGTTAAATTTTACATGTAAAAGTTACTTGAATGAGCCTAAATTCGAAAATGAACTGGAGGGAACCATATTGAAATTACTTCCAAAAGAGAAAATATTGGAGCCGGAAGAAGTAGCACAGATGAGTGTGGTAATGAGGCCTGGGGTAGTAGGATACTTCCATAGACATTTTTTATTAGAAATCGGACATCTATCTCATATTCCAATAGAAGTGTTTGGATGGGGCGTCATTCCACAAATTTATTTGTCTTTACCTAGACCTGACATTATCAGTGTAAGTTTTTTAATTAAAAATATTTACAATATTGTGATTCTTCAGCAGTTAAAAGAAACATTAACATATAAAATATTTTTTATGAATCATTTTAGTTAGACACAAAAATAGGATATTTAGCTATACCAGCACTTTCAATGGAATATTTAGAAGCTGTTTATGAAATATTTAACAAACACAAGTCAGATCATGTAAACACGCCTTTAATGGAGAGATGTTTTGAAGATCCTGAATTACAACAAGGATGGCATATATGTTCTATTTGGGTAAGTGGTTATAAATGTTGATGAAATACTAATGAAATAACAATTATTAATTTATTATATTTTTGTATTTATTAAGGATGGGTTACCATCGACTATGGATATTGAAATGGCGATAGAACGGTTTATGGTTATTAATCACATAAAGTTAAGACCTGAAATACTAACATTATATTCTACTAGTTCAAAAACAGGAGCAATTCCTGGATTCTCAACTACACCTTATGTTATAGATTACGGTGTAGTGATCACTGGCAGTACTGTAAGTTAAACAAAATTGAATATTTTTAACAGTGATTCAGTTGTGATACATATTCTTATTTTATTAAATTCCTAAACAGGTGCAGTGTTCAGCTGAAATAGTAAATTATGGACCAATACCTATAAAATTACATTTTTCAAAAGGAACTCGTATTCCTGATTGGATAAATATAAAATTTCATAGCAAATTGAATCCTGGTGAAACTATAAAGCTAGAAGTGACATTTTCACCTACACCCGAAGATTTTCCCGAACCTGAACAAGAAATGAAGTCTTCATTCAATTTTGAAGTAGGTTTTAAGTAAAGTTGCCAATGTTTTATTATGTTTCCATAAGTTTATTATACAGATATAGATTTATACGAATTCTTCTAGGTAACTTATGGCATAATAGTACCAGTACAAGTAAAAGCGTTGTGTGCAGTGCCGTACTTAGTTTCCAATGTTTCCTCAATTGATTTCGGTTCTGTGAGATGTGGTGATAAAATAATAAGCTCAATTCCTCTAATGAATGTGTAAGTACAAGACCACCATATAATTATAACTATGCAATCATAGATTTACTATTATTTTGTTTGTTAAATAAGTATGTTTTTAGTGGTAAACCAGTTTGTATTTGGTACGTAAATTTAAAAATTAAAGTCTTTGGACCTAATCCAATGGTTATTTTGGACAATTCTGGAAAATACGAACCTGGCGAAGGTGGATGGCTCAGCGTTGCTTTCAAGCCTACAATGGAGGTGCGTATTCATAATTTTTCAAAGTTTATTTAGCAACGACACAAAAATATTGGGTATTAAAATTAAAATCAATTGGTCTGCAGATGGCATACGAAGGTCTATTAATATTTCGTTTCCACATGAATCCGAATAGAATGACAATTCCAATAAGAGGACAAGGTGTTCTACCTCATGTGCACATAATTGGACCCAATGTGAAATTTTCGCCGACTTTACCCTGGGCTGAGACTACAGATATCTATTTTGGTTTAACCAATCCTTGTCCATTTCCAATAGAACTAATTTTTGCGCACAGTGATGAGTAAGTTAGATTATTGCAACTATTAGATATCTTTTAACTTGTATTCTAAGTATTTTTAAAAATTAATTAATTTCATCCAACTGTAACATTCAGAATTTGGAAAGAAGAAGAGGAGATATTACAACTGTTATACAAATATTATAACAAACCTGATGAAATGTTAGTGCCTGTTATCAAACCCGGCAATAGACTACCAGATGATATAATTAACTTTTACACAAAGTTCAAGGAGCGGATAAAAAAGTATAGTATTATGTTTATTTACATATTTTATGAACATATAATATGTTATATAGGTACTGTTTCAAAAATATGAATTCCATCATGCTAGCCTTATGATATTTACAATAGTAGGCAATAGAATTCTTTGTAGCAGATTTTTTTACTTTTTCTTAAATCGTGTAATTTCAAATAGTTACGAACGCGTTTAAAAGAACTCAAATCTAATATTCATTTATCAAAGTATCAATGTAATTAAATTATTTAGTAAAGAAACTTATTTCATTATTGTTAGCCATTATACAAATCTTGCAGATGCAAGGAGGAACAGGCTTTAAGTTTAAAGAACGCAGCAAGTGCACGTGGCGCTAATGTTGGAGCTAGTGGAAAGTAAGTGATATTCTATGTTGCAGAATTCTTATATATTATATATTTTTTTATAAACAGTTTACATTTTCAATCAGAAAAGCTGCTGCTGCAAAAAGTCCTAAAACACCATCGGTGAAGGCTACGACTGCACGAGAAGTAACCCAAAGAAAGCATAGAACCGAAGCTGAAATTATTGCAGGTAGTGCCAATATTCTCTACAATTTGTCGAAAGACCGGTTCTTAGACAAAATAAATTTAGAGTTCCGCAAGGTAGTATGCTAGGACCGGTTTTATTTAAAAACTTGGTCACAAAAAATATTGAAATCAAATTTTAGCAGTTTTTGAACAGGTAATCAAGATAAATAGTTTTTAGAAAACATAAGCATTCTTTAATTAGTTGGGTAATTATTATTTTTTAGAGGAAATTCAATCGATGAAAGAAAGTAACATAGATCCTTTAAAGGAATGTTTATATGTTTTCGAAGATGCAACAACCGAAAGCAGTACAGATAAATATACAAAAGGAATTATATTTTTTGTTCATGGTTCTCCTTGTGAAGGTTTGTTGAACGTTTTATTAATTTTTAAAGGCATATTTTTAATCACTTATTTTTTAATAAATATATGGCTTTCATTGTTTTTATTTTAGAGATGCAATGTCAAGAAATAGCATACACAATCGGTAAAAAATTGAAGATACCGACTATAAACATAGACGGAAGCATAATCGATGCTTTATGTGTATGCACGTGTTCTGCAAAGATTATATTGATTGCTGCCATAGACGAGATGTACACATTACTGTCGCAAAGACGTACAACCAAAAGTGGTGACGATCAAGAATTAGGTGAAGAAGGTTTGTTTGTATGGCATATTCATATACCTATTTACCTTTCTTAAATCACATTTTAGTCGGGTACGCCGAGGTTCTGACTGGGACCCCGCCCATCAACGGCTGCGTTGATAGAAAGTCATTGGGTTTTAGCGGGTAGGAATCCGGCATAACCCGGCAGTGTCCTCTACACTGCCGGGTATTCAAGAGGATTTCCCAATGTTAAAAAAAAGGCCTGCGCCCGAGCTTCTCCTGGCGGATCGGCTGGGAGAGGAGATACACTATTTCTAACTAATTATAAATATATATATAGTTCATAGATGAATTACTCGATGATTCCTTTACATTTAAAAAAAATTATACTTGTCTTATTATATTAAAAAATATTGAACTTTATATATACTTTCATTTCACTTTAACGTTATTATTTTTAGAGATTTTCAACGAAACAGAAGACGAATTTGATGTTATGACAAGGAAAGTACAATTTCTGATTACAAACAAAAATATTGCCACTCCTCGTTCAAAAGGTGGCGATAAGAAGAAGCAACCCTCGTCTATAGTGTCAAACACGGCTTTGGCTGTAATGGGTTCGACAACATTATTTCATATGGTATTTTATTCACCTATTACGGGTTCAGTAATAACTGCATTAGTTTATAAACTGATAAAAATTTAAAGCATTATGAAAACATAAAAAAAAATATATCTTAGATTATTATTACTTGCTGTCTTGCAATATCACCATCAAAAGTGTACTGACATAAAAGGCACTGCTGATTTTTGAGCAATTTTTAAACAATTGAGCCGGTGATTACTTTTTGATTGTTTCATTGAAATGTAGCATTTTCTGTTTACAACATAAAAGGACTGTTCGCAGGATTTAATGCAAGAGCTTCTTTCGGATTATTTGAATCAGCCGAAATTTCAACAAGGCTTTGTTTTGGACACCTTAACCAGTAATATATTGGTAGACCCCACGATCACTTTGACGACAGTTCTTCGGTGTAAAAATACAATAAGGAATATACATCTCATATTGTGTCAGTCTGATTTTAACAAATGGGTGCAAAAGTTTGAGGAAGCACAGAGGGAAAACGAGTTATTGGAAGAGTAATGTTATCATAGTTTAATAAGTATTACTAAATTAATAATAAGTAGCGGCAAGATATTATACATAGGTACATGCTGTACCTCGCAGCATGAACCGACCAGTCCATATGGTAGTAAAAAACATCTCATTTAGGTATATGAGATGTTTATAGATAGCTATTTGTTACTCTTTCAAACAGAAAACAACCAGTACTAGCTTTACAGTAATATAACTTGTTATATATTACATTATAATAACACAATTTATAAGGTTATGTCGACAAAGCTGCTAGTAATAGCTAGTATAATAGGTATATTGAAACTAGTAGAATCTTCATTTATTCTATTCCCACATATGAGACAGAATAGATTCTTGACTGCCAGTGATTTAAAGATTGAAATATTGAATTTTTAGTTGACTTTCATTTTAAATTATTGTACAAAAGTTTTATTTCTAGAAACACTTCAAAAGAGTACAATGAAAGTGAAGTTGAAGCGATCGTGCAATCAGTAGAAGAGATGGACGACGAAGAATACGAGAATCTTTTGCCAGAATTGAAGTCTATATACATTGCTTCTGGTTTAGAAAACCGTAGAAGGAAGTATCTTGAAAAACATGGGTATCTACAAAATTGTTATAGATTTTAATTTAAACTTAAATAAAAGTTAAATCACACTTGTATTTCATGCATGTGGTATTTTTTACAGATTAAGCGACACATTAAAGAAAGATAAATTTGGAAAGAATTTGACTGGTAAGAAAGATTACCTACTTATATGATTTAGTATACAATATATTTTATAAATTATTTTCATTATAATTTCCACTATGTAATATAATAATATATTGTAATAATATAAACAGGAAAGATTTCATAGTTTGTATGTTTATTTATAATATATAAACTCAAAAACTATATTACTTTAAAAATTCTTTCACCTAAGAAAGCTACATTATCAGCGGGTGACATATTCAAAAATAATTATTATTATATTTAAAAAAAAATTGAGATCCTTACGAAAATTATGATAATGTAACCCAAGGGGCCAAGTAACAAAAATTTGCCTATAAAACTTATATTATATATGTTTACCATCATTACCCACAAAAAAATTCGCGAGGTCACATAAGTAACATTAACCTGACCATTCTTTTAGAATTTTTTTTATATTAAGATCGACAGCCCTATGCTTAGTCTATTAGTTACTTATTCATTTTATGTTGTTTAGTTTTTAATATTACATTTTATACCTATTCACATACTTAATATTATAAATGCGAAAGTATGTTTGGATGTATGGATGTTTGTAACTCTTTCACGCAAAAACTACTGAACCGATCAACATGAAATTTTGCATACACGTTGTCTGGGACACCAGAAAGGACATAGGGTACCTTTCATCGTTCAAAGCGGACGAAGTCGCGGGCACCAGCTAGTAATTTATAAAATAAATAATTTACACACTTTACAGACAGAAGTAAGTCAATACTCAGTGGAATTTCACAGTCCGTTAAAAAGGTCAACAAAAAGGACGACGGCAAAGGTAAATAAATAAATATTTACAAAAGAATTAGTTCAAATGTTTTTTTTTCTAATGAATTCCGATTAACATTTAAAGCGAAAGTCACTACGGAGTATACGACGATTAGCGCTCGCTATAATGATTATTTCAAAAATATATACGATAACATTATTAACATCGCAAACAATTGGCTCGTGGACGAGGGTGATGTTGGCTACCCTCTGATCGGTTTCAATGGACAAGTTATTGGTTCCTCACAAAAAAAGGGAAAAAAGAAATCCGATACACAAATGGCTGTAAGTAAATAATTTGAACTTGTGATGTTATTAGTTAAATTTTGGGCGTCCGTTAGCCGCGTCCTATAGTTTGTTTCCAGCTTAAAACGTGAAAATTGTTGTTAAAGCTACGTTAGAATACGTGCCATAGGTCATTAGATTCGTAATGACTTCTAGAAGAATACAACAATATAAGTTAAAAAAAAATTAAGATACAATCAGGAAACTTTTTGGAACAATATCCAGTTGTAAGAAAAATCTTTTATAAAATGAACGTATTGTTAATTAAAATTCTTTTTAGACAAAAGGTTCTAAAAGGTATAGTGATTACAAGATGATATTTTGTTATTGCTTCAACATGTCCAACCGAAATATAAATTTGGTCTTGAAATTAAATGAAAGTATTTTTAATTAAAATATTATTCATTATGTATTACACTTATACATAGACTGTAGTTTTAATGACAATTTTGCATTACGTTTACGCTTACGCGTTTTACGTTAAACATTTTAAGTTAAAACCAGTTAAAAGACATCAATTTTAGGGTCCTTAAAATTGGTTTTAATTATTTCAATTTAATTTCAGATTTCAGACGTTAGTTTTTCTGAAAGAGGATTTCCATTGTCTCTAATAATGTGTCCCTGCATACAATACAAAGAGGCGATAGTAAACATGCTACTTAACTCACCTGTGATGGTACAAGCGTTAAAACAAGAGACAACCTTTGATATACTCAAATGTCCAGTCAAGAGGAAAGAGTTCACTGTGCTGCTGCAAAAAACCATGCCTTATTTACATAATGAGGATCCTCTGACTTGGCATTTCTTAGATGAGCCTGTGGTATTATTTTTTTGCTGACTAGTTCGTAGATAGAAATATAGAATATCAGCAATACGGGTACAATGGTTATATAATATTATGGTTAATAAAGACCGAGGGTCTACTTTGTATCTAGGCTACTTCTGACAGGTCATATTGGAAAGTTATGGAAGAGACCTATGTCCAGCAGTGTATTTCCTACGGCTGATGGTAGTAACGATAATAACTTCATCTGAAAAAAAAAAAAAAAAAAACAAGAGAAGGAGAATATTACAAGCATTTTGTCATCACACAATATGTGTCATCACGAAAATTCATCAAAGTCCAAATAATTTATTTCTTTCATAAAACATTAGACATCTCTCATAAAAAATACGCGTCAGGAAGCTCTGCTTCCTTGTGTGTGTTTCTACCTCAATCAAGCCATACCGAGGTACGTGAATTACACCATGTAACAAGTAAAACACATACTTAGCATTATTTTTTGTTAATTAGGTGTTTTGAATAACGGCAGTCCATGTGTCGTTTGTTTATGACGATTGTTCATTCATATACGTTCTGACTCTGCGCTGCCGCTATTGCCGTGCATCAGTCAGTATATGCAATCATATATATATATATATATATATAAGAATATAAAAATTGATTTTTTTTTTAAATTTCTTTAGATAAAAAAATGTGAATGCAATCAAATAACCGACTTGAACATGATTGACGATTCGACACAAGAGAACGTCTTGCACATACTTTCTAAATGGCATTGTGCTTGTGGCAAAAAGGTAATTAACTCAATACATAATATGTGATTAGATGTTTTAAATACAGTGAGTAGAACTAAAAATATGTTTAAGGTGACATCGTCTCAAACTTCCACGAGTGAGGTTCCTTCGACGTCTATAGAAAAAGTTACTGTAGAAGATGAAGAAAATGACTATCCATTACCATTGGCTAAAGTTAAACCACTTTACGGTAAATATGTTGCTCGGAACAGTTGCTCGACTAAGGCAATCCACTCGGGTATTTTATAACCATTTTTTTTTTATTAAAGATGGGTTGTAGCAAGGATGAGGCCTAAGATTTAGTGAGCTCACCCAGAAAATGCCTATTCACTCGAACTTTGAAAAGATTTGGGTTATATGAACTCGGATTTGGGTTATACATTCTCCCTTCTTCGCCCAGCGCGTCTCTTCCTTTTCACCTTACCCCCGCTTCAAAAAATGTTAAAGACCTACTAATACAATGTATTCTTAGGTTTCCGCGGCCGAATAAAGTTAATGCCCGGCGATCTGGTGAGATGCAAATATTCCTTTAGCCCAATTAACGAAGGGAACTTTGTATTGAAACGGTTTGTTGAAGTGAGTGGTTGGCCTGACTCAAGAGTCGATATCAATGTATCGGGAATATGTGACTTGCCGAGGTTTGAATTAATTAAATAAATGTTAAGTAGCTTAGACTATAAATGTATGAAAATAGATGCGCTAAGACAAATATCTATGCGAATTAGTCTAATGTCATATTAATTTCTCAATAGCATTTACTGTAAGAAAAAAAACAATGATCCAAGTAATGTGTTTGTAATAGGACAGACAACCGTCCGAAAAAAATGTTTAACAATTTTGTTAGAAGGACGTTGGAAGGGGTCGTATACAAGCATACCTTTTTAGATGATGTCAAAATATTCGAATTTGGCCCTATCTTCATAGGAGCAAACAGGTAAGGAAATTATTTTTAGACGCAATTCAACTAGATATTCGTCACAAATTTTAAATACATTTTAAACTTATAGGATTTATGAAGAATTTTACACAATTGAGTTAAAAAACTGCTCTCTAATAACAGCGGATATTGATGTCAATTTTCTTGAGGATATTCCCATTTTTCAAATGGATAAGAGTTCTCTCTTGCTAGAGGTGAGGCCAGTTAAGATTCACGGTAATATTTTTTAGCATAACACTGATTTTTTTTTAATGTTAAGTCGGCAGACAGGCTGACAGTCCACTTGATGGTAGGTGGATACCGTTGCCTATAACACAAGCAACGCCACAGGTGTTGCAAGTGCGCTGCTGATCATAGTAGTAATTAGGATTAAGGATAAGGAATTGGGAAAGGATAGGGAAATCCCTTGATTTTAAATTAAATATTATTAATATGAAATTTTGTTAATATTTATTTTAACGTTTCTTTATCTGCGACCTAAATTAGTTCTACACCGCGATTTCTAAAGATTTTTCTTAAGATTAGTTTTTGAAATTGGTTCAATCCAGGATAAGAAAAGGATTCTTATTACGTCTGAATCAAGTAGCAAGTAAGAGCAGATATTTAATATTAGTAGAGATAAATAAATTAACGTTTTTTTTTAGCCTGGATGCAGAGAAAAGTTGACTATATCAGCAGCACCGACAGACGTTGGTGTTCATAGTAATGTATTACTGTTTTGTATAAAAGACAATCCCGAAATTGTTACCGTGAATATTGCATGTAGCGGTGTCGTACCAATTGTTGAAGTGCTACCACAAACTAAAATGATCGGTAAGTTGTACAAAGTTAATATTTTAAGTAACATTTCAAGTACATGAAGTTACATATTACATGAAAGTTTTGGGCAAACTTAGGTTTACTTAGTATTAATAATTAATTCTTATGATAGCAATAATTAATTTTACTTTGTTGACGTGCCCGGATACAATATCAATAAATTATATTTATTGCCGCTCAACTCTATGGCTAAAAATGAATTATATCGTAAAACTGGTGCCCAGATTATAACCACACACGCAATGATTACTCTTGAATGATTTTTCTCTTTATTTGCAGAGTATGGCAAATTGTTACTGTATAGACGCGAAGACGACAGATTTATTGTAAAGAATGATTCAATTCTACCAATAAAATGGGTAATAAGAAACGCGCAAGAGTTCGTAGAAGATTTTATAATTGCTAAGACGTCAGGGATCGTGGCACGTCATGACAATCAAGTTGTACCTGTGACATATATAGCGTGTAGAGTCGGTGTTATTTCACACAAAGTTTTATTGATTGATGTAAGATATTGTTATAATATACCGTACATTTTTTTTATAGTGTTCGGAAGCGAATTTTTATACTATGTAAAAAATTCTGATATAAAATAGATACAGCTACAGAATATAGGTTAATCGTAGCGTATGTGCTACGACGCCGTAAGCGCTGTGTTCAGTTACGTCGTAACACCGCACGCTACGAGCATTTTATACTCGTATGCTACGTTTGTTACGAAGTGTTACACGCTGTACGATTTTTATATGGCTACCATATAGAATGCGGATTATTCGTTAAAAAAAAACAACTTTGACAAGTTATTTTCATTTATAAATTTATAGATATATGACGCAGAAGGCCGTGGCGAGCCAATGGTAGTGGACACTTTATATTTATCGGCCGAATGTTACGACGTGATGGTGGAGTGTGCCCATGAGAATCCCGCTGAAAATTTCTTGAATTATGGCAATGTTAAAGTCAACTCTACAGTGTACAGAGATATGTTTTTACTGAATCGTGGCAAATATAATATTTATTATAAGTAAGCATATCCTATTATTATTATAAATGCGAGACGAAGTCGCGTGCACCTGCTATTACCAACTATTAGAATGGACTGTTTATTATGTAAACAAACGGGTTTGTTCAACTTTTTCTAATTTCTTAATTTTATTTTATAGACCATAAATGACGCTATCATGTTTGAGTTTTTTTAATTCATTTATTTATTATAATATACTCTTAATCTAAGACATTTTCAGAGGCCTGATATTTCTGTGAATACGAGTATCATTTATTCAGGCCTGAAATAAAGATAGTAGAACAGGATGCATTTGCCGCGTCTCCTATTCTTAACAAGATATGGTGTGTTCATATTGTGGCTAATTTATAAAAATTATTGATTTCACTCTCTAAACAGGTTAAAGAAAGTAAAGAATTTCCCGCAACCGTCGCTGTTGCGTAGTTTCATAGCGACTCCCGAATGTGGAGTGATACCGAACACATTGAAGCTGGTCTCTATAGAGTTTGAATGCACCCCCACTGTCTCCATGAACCTGGTGAACGTACCGGTTTACACTTGCACCTTGTTGGATGGCAGTAAGAATCAAGTTATCGTCGCCGAGTTTCCTATTTGCGTCACAATCGCTTCTTTCTACAACACGTATGTCTGCTTGATTTTTCTTATTAATTTTATAATAATATGTAATTGATATACTAGTATATCTACAGATTGGGTCTACTCTTATAGTTTTAGTAAAAATATTTTTATTAATTGCGTAGAAAATTTTAAAGAAAAATATTTAAAAAAAAGTTCAGTAATTAAAAAACTGCATATGTGTTTTTGGCACCACGCATCTCACAGAAGGCTACTATTAAATTAATTGGCATTAAGAAGTGGCAAAGCACATCCCATATCTTCATCTAATTTCTTACTAAATCTAATGTTATTTTAACCGTACACAATTTCACTTGAATGATAGCACCACTCGAGGTCATTTTAGGGACAACATTTCCAATAGGTTGTCTGCATATCCCTCATTTTAATGTATAAAATAAATGAATCTAAAGAAACTTATTTTTATACTACGATGTAAGTAAATGCGCATGTGCATTCTCCTAGATACATTGGCGAAAACTATAACAATTAATAAGAGTCCGCTCGGTTCGATTTGGTATACTTATACTCTTTTCGTATGACGTTGTATAATATTGAATGAATATTTTCAGCTTTACGCTCTTTCCTCTGGGAGAGCTAAATTTCCACGTCATATCTGTTGGCAGTGGAGTCCTGAGGGAAGTTATATTAAACAACACGAGTAAATGTCCTTTCACATACGAGATCATTCTACCGCCCCAATATCAAAAAGATCCCGACGCCGAGCCTTCACTGAAACTTAAAGATAATAAGTAAGCGATTATACCTACTCGTATTTTACAAAAGAGTTTGTTTTGTGTTAATAAGGGTCAGTTCACACCGAAACGCGATTCGATGCGAAGATGCTTGAAGAGGCAAGACGCATTGTGAAGCTATTGTAAGCTATATCCGTATAAAATACATATGTACCATTTGTGCAGTCTCGGGACGCTGCGTTATAAAAGCTCATCGTGACATCGAGTTACGCATCGCGACGTCGCGAGATGGATCGCGTACTCACTGTACTGTATAACTTTTGATACCCCGATGTCCGACGCAAAAACGGAGTGTTATAAATTTGACGCGTGTGTGTGTGTGTGTGTGTGTGTGTGTAGCTCGTAGCTCCCAAATGTTTTTGAATCGTTTTTTTTTTATTGCTACCTTGCTACCGTTTCGGTGTGAACTGACCCTTATTAAAAATATGTTAATAATGTTTGTCGTCTGTTTGACAGGTTAAAAAATCCTCCTCTAAGATGTGGTAATTTTCTAATAATGAACGAAGACAACTTACTCGCCCCCGGCACTAGTCGAACAATTAAGATTCAGTTTCTAGCAACTGCTTCGAGGAAGTTCGAGGAAACGATAAATTTTATTATAAGTGATACGTGTCCAGCTGAAGCTTGCGGAGTTCCCCTCAAATTGGTTGGCACAGGGGCTATGCCAACTTTGGACTTCTGGAATATAGAGACTACTTTTAGGGAACATCTTATTGTCAAAAATTTGTCCGAATACAAAGTACCTGAGGTAAATTTAGATGTACTTGAATATTGTATGAAATATAAGTAGCTCAGCGTTGCATTGTTACACCATTGTGCCGAATAGTTAGAGATATAATAATATGAAGAATTGCTCTCTGCGCATGTCTTTCTGAATTATACAATTTATTTAGACAGTTTTCACTCGATAATGAATTGCAATTATAATGACATGATGATATAGTTAACTATTATAAATTCTTTACTATGTTTGTTTTTCAGTCATCGCCGCATTGCGTGTTTGTAGAAGACTCTGTCAGTCTCTATTTCTTCTGTGTTACAATAAATACAAAGTTCACGGCAGCAATTGATTTGTACAACAATGGATGTGTCGCGTGTGCGCTTACAATGAAATTGCATTACCAATCATATTCCAACTCCGACATATTCTCTTTAGACAAATATGAGACTCACATAGAACCGTTGTTACACAAGAATTTGAGAATCATATTTTCGCCGAATAATCTTCAGGTACCTAATATCCTTCACTTAGTCGGAACTAGCAATAATTTGCAATAATCAGCAATAAACCTTTCATGATTTATGATCACCTTAAGGCTTTTGGGTGATGAAAAATTTTGACCAAAGGCTGTAGTTGGTAATATTTATTTATTTATTTATACATTTACTCAAAATCCACAGCTCACAACATACAATTTACAAACAAAAACATACTTAATAGGCAATTAATTAATTTTACATTTGTATAAATATCTATGAATAGGTCATTTCCTCTCTATCCCAATCCCTGACCCTCAATCCCACTATGGTCGACAGCGCATTTGCAGTACCTATGGCGTTGCTTGTGTTATAGGCGACGGTAGCCACCTACCATCACGTGGACCGCCAGCCTGTCTGTTGAACTTAACATTAAAAAAATAAATTATAAATAAATTTTTACATATTTCATTTGCAATTAGGCTCATAGAAATTTTTATTTACAGGAATATCGAGCAGTGTTAGAAGTCAAAATAAAGCTTCTCGACAATCAAGAACAGTCTTACAAAATATGTTTAATTGGCGAAGGCGTTATACCTCGATTGCAAATGATAAGTCCAACGATCAAACAATACAAGATGGCTCTACTGAATCTCCCGATCACGTGTTTGGGGTCTATTAGTGAAAAGTCGATTCTTTTTAAAAATATTAGCACCGTCAAGAGTTTAGTTGTAGCCCATGTAAAACAGCCCCATTACGAGAAACGTCCAGTGTTTTCGTTGTCAGCACACACAAATTGTGAGCATATGGTTGGAAATAAGAATAACGGTACGACTATTACATGAGATGTTAGAAGCCTTTTTTGACATTCTTTGATATACGTGTCGTAAGGTTGTAATTTTGTACAAGGTACAGGTCAAAGAAATAAAAAACACTATTTTTTATTGTTACAAAACAGTAGATATGAATTTATAGCTATAATGTTGCAAGTTCGCGACAATATAACTGTAATGGACTGTGAATGATAATATGAAAATTATCATATCGGTTTCTTGCACCACACTATATTACACTTATCTTATAAATTAATTTTAATTATATTAATTTTTAAGATTTTTATTTCATTCATATTTTATTAGCTTAGACTCAGAATATAGTGGTTTCCGATTTATTTTGTATTCATTGGTTTAATGTAACTGAAACTTTAGTGTCGAAGCCGCCTCTTTACCACTTTACACGCGCCTCTTTACTTTACCGCCTCTTACATGTCTTTGTTGTATTTGTAATATTACAGAACATTATTTTACTGACATTTGGTGTATATTCATATGGATTGTTGTTTTAGTTGAATTAAATGTCAGTATGCAGTTACTTCTGAAGCCCGATGAAGTAGCAAATTTGATTGTTCATTATAATCCATTAAAGAAGGGGAAAAGCAACTGCGACGTGCAACTTACTATCATCGATAACCCATACGAACATTATACGGTAACACATTATAACTCACTATTAAGATTATAATATTATATATTTCCTATGAATTATATACCTACTCCATAATATAAGAAAAAGAGAGAGCGGATTTTGTAAGTTCGTATAAATATGTAATCCGCGAAGCTACTGAAAAAATTTCAAAATTTATATCACTATTTCAAACGCACATTACTCCAGATGAATTTAGGCTACATTTTATGTATCGTGAATAAGACATCTGAACATAAATTAACCTATACTCAGGTAAAGTTAAGACTGATACATTCGCAGGCCCATTTTCATATTATTTAAATAGATAAATAAATAAAAAAATATACGTTTACAGGATTTTAATTTATATACATCAATTACAGAACAAAGTCATGCTCACTTGAAGCACTCTCGTAGTTTGTAGCTTGTGTTTTACAGGCGTCAGTAGCCATAATGATAACGTCATTATGAATTTCCTATGTAAATTATCTCTTAATGACAAGAAATAATTTTCATATGATATTTAGAATACGTTGTGCAAAGTTGATACCTACATTCGAATGCATTATTGGATAAATTAACATTAAAATCCGTATCAACTTAGAATATTAAATGTTAGAATATCACCGAAATGGTAACCTAAGGCGCGATTTCACCATACACTGTTAGTATTTGACATAGCTGTTGTCATTTAACAGACGTTTACAGTATGCGAGTGAGAGCGCTAAATGACTTAACAGCGATGTTAAATACTAACAGAGTATGGTGAAATCGCGCCTAAAGATGTTATTAACTCTTGTTAATTAATTTAGGTATTATGTGAAGCTGAAGCTTTTATGGAAGATGTAATATTGGTTGGATTGGAAATGTTCCCAATGGATTTGGATGTCGACACCATTAAAATGTCTCTGGAGGGGTAACATATATTGTTATATTTATAAAATACTATATATAGTGAGTGCTCAGGAACTGCATGAGCTCATACCGCCATCCCCTTTCTTCCATCAGACATACAGACGTACGGCTGGTTACCATTCTCATCTTGTCGAAATCCCTCTTTTTCGTTGGAACCAAGCGCTTTAAAACATCCTTTATAATGCGTACTGCTAAGGTTTGGAACTCCCTGCCGGCGTCTCTCTGCCGAGCTCATATAACCCAAATCTTTTCAAGGTTCGAGTGAATAGGCATCTTCTGGGTGAGCTCGCTCCATCATACGCCTCATCCTTGCTACACAGCTGGTTGTTAGTCAAGAGCAAACCTATCTTTAATAAAAAAAAAATCAATTTATACAATTCAATATAAAATTTATACCGTTATTCGCTTCTCGTCTATTTTTCTTTTTAACATATTATATTTAATTACTCAATCTAACTATACGGCAAAAGGCAGTATTTATTTAAAGGATCGTTAAAAGAAATTATTATTCTAGTGGCTAAGAAGGTTCCATGGTATCCATGACTAATCCTCCCATTGGATATTAGTGGCGTGAGACATTTGAAAATTATTATTTAAAACTATTATTACTTTAACAGAACATCAGCTTCAACAGTTGATAGCAGAAAGAAAAGTAAAAGCGCTCCTACACAAAAATTAAAATCTAGTAAAATTGAAATTAGAAAAAGCAAGAAGGCATCTCAGGCTTCGATGAAACAGTCCAGTGACTCTATCAGCAGCGAACTGGCTGTACTAAAATATCTTATGAATTTTGGTAAATTAAGATTTAAATATACATTAAGTCTCCTTATTATATTCATGGTAGATATCTAGTTCTTTATTTGTATAAATTTCAGGTGGTTGCGAGTTGGGTAAAATGCAGAGGCGTACCGTAACAATGTTGAATAATTCGGAAAAAGTGTACAAATTCGATTGGGAAAACGTTGAATGTGTAATCATAAAACCATCCGTCGGTTTCATATCTCCAGGCGAAGAGAAGGATTTGGAAATGACATTCTTTTCAGCACTACCTGTAGCTATAAATAAGGTTATAATATTAAAATGAAGTCTGTAAATCAAAATAGTCACTTCAAAATTACAGGCGTAATCTATGAGTTTATTAGCAGAATAAAAATATATGTTTTATTTTAACATATTACTAGCTCGCACTTCAATATGAAATACTAATATATATTTATAACCTAAGTTAGCTGAAATTTAGTGTGGCCTGCGTTCAACATTTATGTGTATGTTTTTTTTATGGTAAGGTCGGCAGACAGGCTGACGATCTACTTGATGGTAGATGGCACCGTCGTCGCCTCTAACGCAAGCAAAGCCAAAGATGCTTCAAGTACTCTGTCGACTATATTGGTATTAAGGATAAGGGATTGAAAAGAGATAGGGAAATGGGCTCTGGCATCCCTTACTCACTCACCGAAACACAAGAGTACAACACAATAATTAATCGTTTTGATTATTAAAAAATATATTTTCAGGAGTTAATAGTTTGCTCATTGCAAGCGATAAGAAATGATTTTCTAACGCTGGAAATAGCAGATGCTACGTGGGACAATCGTCAAACTATGACCTTATTCAATCGTAACCAGTGAGTTTATTCTTTTCCTATTTTAGTATTATGCACCTGAGCTCTCATTCGCGATTTTTCGCGATAAATATAGGCTGGCAGATGGACGTCCGCTCCATGAGAATGGTGTTAGTTAATGTCGAATATTCGAACTTCTCTTTAAGAGCCTCTAAAACTCATAACGAGATGCTATGCTACTGTATCCAAAAATAATAGTCAGTTGTACTCATAACTGTTGTCCAATCAGATCGGATTGGATCTGTTTGGATTTCTTTTTTAATCAGTATCTATATGTCTCAAATAAAAAAATATATACACTTTTTGTAAAAAAAAACTGATATTTTTCTTTAAAAGGAATTTATAATAATAAACATACAAAAGATATGGTCTACAATTTCTTTCTATAAAATCTATAATCTGATGACTGACTGCCAACGAGAAAACGCAAAGAATGTAAACAAACTTTCAAAGGTTGTAAAGATGGCTTCCTATACCATGAAAAAGGTAGCGCTGGCCGCTTTGTGTGAGGGCCGGGATTGTTTACATTGTTTGCGTTGTCTTGGCTTTACTATAGAATATAACATCCTATCTAACATACTGTTTAAATGTTTTTCTTACAGGCTTTATTTTTTTAGAAGCATTTGAACATTCGACTGTTAAAGCTAGCATTGCCGATTTTGATAGATTAAAATGTCAGGCACATTTTAATCTATCAAAATCTTGACTTTTTAATAAGGTTGAAAATTAATTTACAGACAAACAAGCATCAACGAAAGACAAGAGAAAATATTGAATGAACAGGTCATACCTATACAAGAGCACACGACAGGAAAAATTACTTTCCTTATTTTCTATTCGGTAACGACAGAGTACACAAAATATACATGTAATCTGCCCGAGGAAATTATTATGAAGGATACTTTTATTTATCAAGTAAGGCACTTTTATAGGTTTGGTTTGGTCCCACAACGACAGAGTTTCAAAATGTCAGTTCCATTACGTCAAAGTACAATCAAAGTATTTGATATTTTATTTTACATGAATTAAAAAAAAATTAGAAATATAGGGAATTTCTACATAAATAGATATATAACTATATTCTATTATACAGTTTTTATATAGGTTTAATTTCCTTTTTCATCTTAGACCAGAACTTTCAACTTCAAAATAAAAAATACTGGCACTGTGTCTTTGAAAGTTGATTGGAGTTTTCAAATCGATGAAGAATTTCCAGCCAGAATTGATAAATATGATATGAGACATGTAAGTCACGTTCGCTATTTAAATATTACACTCATGTATATTTTCCACATAATTGTTATTATTTGTTTTAATTGAGTTTTAGTTTTGAATTTTAATTAAAAATTTAATTTAAATTAATAGTGTCCGCGGAAACTGCATTTCTCAGGAAGTCCGTTTGGTGGTAGTAACCACCCTCTTACGGAAGACCACAGTGAAATAACAGCACTTGTGCTGTTGTGTTTCAGTGAGTGAGTGAGCATCTCATACCAGAACCTTAGGGAGCGCACTTGCATTACACAAGATAATTCACAATTGCTTGTGTTATAATAGACGATGTTAAATATATAATGTTATCGAAAATGTTTATATGTGTATTTTTAGGAGCCACTTAGTGCGACAGAAAGTATGCCAAATACAACGATAGAAGAAATTAAGCCTGACTCAAATCCAGCGAACAACGGTATACGAGATATTATTTTTATAATTTCAGTTAATGTACTCGTATTAATTATATTTATTATTAAACTGTATAATAGGTAATTAAAGAATGATGCGATTGGAACATTTGTTCATTATGCCAAAATATAATTGTCCTTAATCCTAGTAGTCTGGACTAATATTATAAATGCGAAAGTATGTTTGGATGTATGGATGTTTCCCGCAAAAACTACTAAACCGATCACCATGAAATTTTGCATATACGTTGTCTGGGACACCAGAAAGGACATAGGGTACCTTTCATCGTTCAACGCGGACGAAGTCGCGGGCACCAGCTAGTAATATTATAAATGCGAAATTTGTGACGATGGATGGATGTTTGTTACTTTTCACGCAAAAACGGCTGAGCGGATTTAGATGAAATTTGGCACACAGATAGTTTATTACCTGGATTATTATATAGGATACTTATTATCCTAGAAAAACCATAGGTTCTCGGGGAATCGTCTAAAAATACAAAAGATTGGACACCAGTGTCGCGGTTGCGGCGCCACCACAGCTGTAAAGATGTCAGGCGTTACTACTTGTCTATTTTGTTTTTCGCGAGAAAAGCTAGAAGCCCTTTTTTCATACTTTCGTGTGTTCTAGTTCCAAGCAAAATGACATTGTTCAGTGGCAGCATCGACAAGGAAAGTGTGGATACGTGGTTTGAAATCGATTTGCCCTTCAAAATAGAGCCTTCTAAAGATTGCCTAAAACCAAATGAAACTAGGATTTTTACAGTAACATTTGCGCCTTTAGACGCATTTGAATTTAGAGTCAAGCTCAAAGGTTCTATAGGTAATATTTTTGAATTTATAGTTTTTAATTAAATCGTGCAAGTAGGTATTTCTAATTCTAAAAATGTTGCTTCCAATTATTTACGCCTATAAATAATTGTAAATAATGTTATGGAGTTCAGTTCTAATAGTCCAACTAAAATTTCTTTATAAATGCTATATTGTTTTATCTAAAATAGCGTGTGAGATCTTCAATATCAGACATTTAATATATTTTTATACTAAGTACATAGATATTTTGACTGGAATATTGAGACAAGGACTATGGATTGCTCAATGACATAGTTTTTTCTTCTTTATATTATAAAAGAAAAAATAAGCTATACCTAGGCTGCCAAGTAAACAGGATTTCAGCAATAACAGGTGTGCTGTCGAACATATCGGAATTTGCAGAAGCCAATATTGTAGCTCTTTAGATGGGTGTATTCTACGCGTGGTGGGACTACATCGCGTTATTAGTACATTTTAGGTATATTAAATTAGCTCTATGCCTAGAACGGTGTCAGTCTAATCTTTATCAGACCTAATTATTTATCAGGCTAAATCGCGTTTAGCCTGAACGCCATAACATAAATAAAGCAGCAATATGCAACTATTTTGTCATGCTTAGCTTTAATGCGTAGGGGCAGAAATTGTAGCGTTTTAATGACATTACAAAAAGAGAGTTCAATTTATAGATAACTGCATGTCCACTAACACGTAAACACCGAACTTCTAAGTTATCTAACTTTTAAGTGATTTTGCAGATAATCTAGATCCATATGACGACACAAATGCAACTTGTAAAATTTTCGCCAAATCTCTGATTCCATACGTTCACCTCGACATAGAGGAAAGCGATTATTTAACGTCCGGAAGAAGAAAGATCGGTGGTGTTGCATTGCCTCCTCATATGAGTGTTCTTGAATTTAACGTGTTGGGATCAGGATGCTACAAGAAGTATGTAAATTATTAATTGTAATAATTAAAAATTTAAATTAGAAGTAGTGGCAGGGCACGCTGCGTTTCGCAGACAATTGGACAGCCCGTCTGGCGGCAGTAACCACCCCCTTACAGATCAATCCCACTATGGACGGCAGCGAATTTGCAGCACCTGTGGCGTTGCTTGTGTTAAGTATAGGCGACGGTGGCAACCGAAAATATAATATTATAGTTTAAATTATTCTAGGACATTTAATGTAATAAACCCAACGTTGGAGAGTTACGAATTCATATTTGAAATGGTGATGAGTGACAAGCCAGAATTGATTCCCGTGCACTGCGATATGTTAAAGGGTTTCATTGAAAGTGGAACATCGGCAAGTGTAACGTTTACGTTTGCTCCAACAGCTCCTGGGGTATGATTTTTAATTATTTGTAGTTTAGACCTGAATACAGGTATAAAAAATGTTATAGTGATATAAGTATTAGCGTAGTATAGTATACAATATCATAGTATAAGCACGGTTAAAATTTGTTCCCGAGGAATCATCTAAAAATAGGTTAAGAAAAGGGACGACGAAAAGGGCTGACGAAGTCGCCGGAAAAAGCTTGTAATATCCATTGGATTTAATTTTTTTTATTTGATTTTCGCAGTGAAAATAAGGAACGGAAAAAGTTATTATTTTGCCCAAATTTTATTTTAGATCACAATTTCCTCCCTTGACTTTGCTCCCATAACGAAGCTTGTATGGGGTATTAAAAAAATTTTTATGTCTTGAATCCCAAAGATTCGCAGGATAATCATTTCGATAATCATCATGACAACATTTATTAAAATAATGTTAATCATCATTTTGTAAAATGAATAAATTTTCGCGCTGTCCTCTAAATCTTTACCTACAAGCAATAGTTATATATTTAATAGACGATTACAAGATGAAGTTACTTTCAGATATACGAATCACAATGGAGATTCATTATACCAGCACACAATCTCGTTATGAATTTGTTGGTTGTGGGGACTGTAAGAGAACCGGAAGTGATGTTTGTCCCGACTATCCTAATAATAAGAAATTCGCTGGTCGGCTTCACTACTAAACACAGTGTTATTTTGAGAAATAATGAAAGCGAAAGTCTCAAATTCGAGTTCAAGGGAAATTCACTTTGTAACGAGTCTGGGAAAACACCTGTAATTATTGAAACGGAGAAAGGTGTTTTGAAACCACGATCCAACACACAAATCAAGTAAGTTCTCAAATAGAAATAAACTTTGTATATAATTTTAATTATTATAATCCTGGAAGGCACTTGAAAACAATATTTAACAGCTCCACTCAAGGAAAACAGAGAAAGTGTAACTTTGTCAATTTTGCAATGAATTTTTCAAAGCTGATGTGCAGTGTTTCGCAACCTGTCCATTGTAATGTTATCCTATACCTACTTTGGGCGCCATACGATTTGTACGTTTCCTGTTGGCGATACATTTATTTATCTAATTTCTATATCAGTGCATTTTATTTGGAATTAATAATAACATACAGTAGTTTCCTATTTTTCCGTTCTGGTGATTGGACCTTGCCATAGATCGATATATTTTTTATGCAAAGTAGTCAGACAGGCTAATTGTACACTTGATGGCATGTGGCTACCGTCGCCTATAACACCAGCAACGCAACAGATGCTACAAGAAATGGAAAGTGGTTTTTCAATTCATTTAATTCTTCAGATTGTTCAAAAATAGGCAATAACCACCGTAGTCACGATTTCCCTCAGACATCTCTATTCCCTCAACTATTTCCGTCTTCTCTTTATTTATAATATCTTTATACATTTTAGAATTAGCTACAATCCAATAGAAGATGGACCGTTGTCATTCAAGATTTTCTGTAGCATTCAGCACTTAGTGAAAGTCATGGCATTGTGTGTTAATGCTTTAAGTTACTCTATAAAGCCTAAAGTGACTTACTTCCTCATTGGAAATGAACATGTTCTTAATAGTGAAGCTGTTACTCATATATATTTAGATGAGGTTAGCCTAATTGTACCTTGGTATTAAAATTAGGGCATCTTTCACCATCTCTGAGTAAAGTGTCAAGTAGCCTAACCGCCATTTAAAGTCACTGGTCACCGGGAATGATAGAGCTGATATACCTTTGTTTGTACGGTAAAAGTCCCAAACATTAAAAAGAAAATAATAAAAAATTTCGCCTATTTAAGGATGCAGTAAACCGAGTGCATAATTTAATAAAACATAAAAATATTTCTAAAAGTAACTAGTCAACACTTTACTTGTAGTTGGTGAAAGAGGCCCTTAATATAATATAATACATTAATATTTATAATCTTTGTCAAACTTGTCATATAATAAATACTTTTGAGATATTGATAAAAAAAATCGTGAAAAATTTTACATGAAGAGTTATTTAAAAATTATCAAATTTTAAAATTATGAAATTTAGGGTTGTTTTAATATAGATAAAATTATTTGCCTATTATAAATTTATTAAGCATAAAAATTTTATAGTTTTTTTTATTACTAGCTGTTGCACGCGATTTCGCCTGTGTAACTATATAAAATATAGCCTATGTTACTCGCTGATAATGTAGCTTTCTACAGGTGAAAGAATTTTTAAAATAGGTCCAGTAGTTTTTTAGGAAATTAAGAGAGAAGATTTGTATGCTTGTAATGAATACAAACATACAAATCTCTCTTTATAATATCAGTATAGATATAGATTTTAATACACAACAGATTCTATTTGCTGCACGTAGGTAGCGTATAGTTTGACAATCAGTGCTCATAAGCATTTATAAGTTCATAAAATAGACAAGGCAGTGATTATTCGCTAAGCTCAAAATGTTAGAATATCAAAGAAGTGCACATAGCAACTTTTGGTTTGACAACGACGATATATAATGTGGATGTGTTATACAACGAAGTAAAGTATATAACTTTATTTAATTTAGACGTTATTAATATCGGATATTCTTTTGCAGACTGCGTCCACTTACGAACGAATTATACCATTTATAATAAAAAATGATGGATCCGCTACGTTCCAGTTTGACTGGAATTACACGTGCAGTTCTGTCAAGAAATATTTAAATGTGAAAGTGGAACCAAAAAGTGGTCATGTGGCGCCTGCTAACGAAATTAAGTGCACACTCCACTTTCATCTGAAGAAAGTACCTGTTCAAGCGTTTCCTGTTGATTTAGAGGTCAAATTTTATCCTAACCAAGTGTACCAGAGACACAATATTAAACTATGTTTTGTAACATAAATTACACAGAAAACAGAAAACACAGACAGCAGAAAAAAACAGTGACGTTGCTTTGTGTTATAGGCGACCATCAAGTGGACCGTCAGCCTGTCTGTCCGGAGTTTAACACAAAAAAAGAGCTGTCTGCCGCCTATTATAACGACATTACTTTAGCAAATAAATTTCACTAATATCTCATTTTATACTTCATATACTTTTTACTAGGTACCTGTGTAGTGTAGCTTGTAGCGTGTAGTGTGTGAACTCTTCAATACTATTATTGTTATATTTTATAGATTATTATAATTATGTTTTAATTACAGATTTTAGATGGCCCGACTTACAATATATTCCTTAATTCCGAAATAAAAAAACCGCTCTACCATTTCTCTTGTATGGAGTATGATTTTGGGAAATGTATAGTGAACGCACCAGATTCAACCTATAAGAAGAATTTAGCGTTTGTAAACGACGACAATGTGCCAATAATGTATTTTTTTATTATTACTCTCTATTCTTTTTTTTACAATTATATAAAATTTGTCAAAAATAAAGAGGTTCTTGTTTTTCAGTGTGGATTTGAATTTTGAAAATTTACCAGAATTATTTATCGACTATCCACCAGAGCGTACAATAGATCCGAAAAGACGTTTGAAAATACCGATTTATTTTCGACCTAAAGCAGTCAAAGAATATGAGTTTAAATTGCAATTCTGGGTGAATTCTTTGTGCGAAGAAATTATTATTATCAGAGGAGAAGGTAAGCATCACAAAAAGATACGTAAGACCAAGGGGTCGCGACCCCCAGTTTAAGAAACTATGATCTTAGGATTTATGGGGGGTCGGAATGTGTTCAATACATAGACCCTTATACGTAATATCCTTTTAATTAAAATCTTATTAATTTACAAACAAATGTGAAATGGTGAATACGCTCGTAAGTTTAAAAATTAAATTAAAATTAAATAATGATACTAAAAAATAATAATAATACGAATCTTCGATGACTTTTTTATGTTAATTAGCCGATGTAAAACTTTGTAAACATCAAATTATCAATATATTGTAGTGAGGGCGTCTCGTCGCGACACTAAATTGGTTGAGAATCAATATGATAGATGATGTATTTTTTTTAAACCAACTCAATATCTGTTTCAGGAGTTCCACTCTTATTTGATCTTTACGAGGGTTGTCAAAAGAGCTTCGACATGGGTCCAGTTAGAGTGGGCGAGAAGAAGATTAGGGAAATCGAAGTGATGAACCACAGTAAAGTGCCCATTGAAGCCAGTTTCATTTTTAGAGATATGTATCCAGTATTAGAAGATGCGACTAATTCTGAAGGAACGAGCATTTGTCTCAGTCCAAGTGTTGTTAATGTTCAAGCACAAGAGGTGGGCCCATCAAGGTATGGATTAAATATCTAGGTATATGTTGTATTTTAAATCCTTGGGAAAAGGACAAAGGGCAAGACCTCAAATCAAATTAATTATTAACATTTAATCAACGATTAAGTTTAAGTTCAGTGCCTACTTTATTAACTAGTAAATAATCAATTTGACGTTATGAAATATTGAAAACTCATTTCAGAGTGAAAATGTTGCAAATTTACAAGGATGACAAAGTTCGTGCAGAAATCAATAAGGACATTGAAAATGCATTGGCCTCTTTGAAAGTCATTCCTGATAAGTGCACTATAAAGCCTTTTAGGAAGGTGCCATTGAAAATACAATTTAAGCCTGTCGGCATGATCAGTACTCTCAATTCACAGGTATGATAGCTTCCGAATTAGATTTATGGTATAGTCATTTTCAGAGTATTTATTCCGTACTTACTTAGGTTTTGAACTTAAGGATGGTGGAATTTTGAACTTCATGGTAAATAAAAAAAATAGTATTAATTTTTATTGTAATTATACCAAGAAAGTTGGTATGAATATTGGCTATAAATTAACCGCCCTCTTAAAGAGGCTCAACGTGAACTAACAGCATATATGCTGTTGTTTCAGTGAGTGAGAAAGAGTTGCGAGATCCCATTTCCCTATCTCTTCTCAATTTCTAGGTTATCATTGATCCTAATGTCCTCAGCTATAGCACCTGTGGCCTTACTTGTGCTATTTGCTATAGTCATGCATATAGTATTCGTGGTCAGATTGATGGTTTTGTTAAATCAATCTGATCACGATCACTTAGATAATTCATCTGTCATGATGACCCTTATAATATAAGTAAAAATATTAAGATAACAGAAAATTTATATATAAAGTGAATATTAAATTTAAAAATACTGAATTTGTTGCAGTTAAACATGAAAGTATTTCATTTTGAACGGCCCTTAGTACGTATCAGTGGTAGCGCAACCGGCATGCACCTGTTTCTCAGTCAAAATTCATTGCAATTTGGTCGTGTGCGTAAGCGTGGGTGCAAAATATTAAAAGTCATGTTGCAGAATGCAGGAGATTTTGGAGCCAGGTAAGAACAGAACGATCACCTAACACCTGTCCTGAACTTAAGAAACTTAGTTCCAGTATAGCTTTGGTACAGTTGATCAGGAAAATCAATAGTTGACACATTTAGGTACTTACCTATAGCGAACATTGAAATGTATAGTACAGCCAAGGAGACAATGCAAACAATGGAAACAAACCCGGCCCTCTGTCCTTTTCTCTCACACGAAGTGACTGGCGCTATCTATTACATGGTATAGGAAGTTTGTTTACATTTTTTGCGTTGTCCCGTTGGCCTTGCTCTAGATAGGAGTTTGATTTTTAATGTGATCGAATTGACTTGTTGACAGAATTTCTTCATCCTAGATTTCTATTCTAGTGTTACCTCGGAGGAAGTTGTTACGGGTTTGCCTGTTGGTTTTAATTTTTATATTATTAAACCCGTTCACTGCCTCAAACAAGTATTTGTTCACTGATTTTAGGGCTTACTTTTACTTGGGCTGAATTTTGACAGATTTTGGTGGCAGCCCTTAATATCAAATGAATTTATAATTTCTCCGATGTACGGACACATTGCTGCACGCACAAACGTCACATTCACAATCACATTCAAGCCACTCAACAACAATCCCTTTATTAAAGTTTGGGTTAGTAATAATAACAGTTTTATAATTAGATGTAATTTACTAAGAATAAACAGCACCTCACTTTTAACAAATCTAAGGTATAAATATTTACACTTTATAGATCACTATGAAATTTTGCATACACGATGTATATGAAGTGGACTGTTTGTCTATACTAATATTAAGATTTGTATTTTGGTAATGAATAAACTCAATCGGTACTGGACCGATTTTGAAAAATCTTTCAACTATCAGCGAGTAACATTAGGCTATATTTTATAAAGTTACGCGGACGAAGTCGCGTGCAACAGCTAATCTCTTAATATAACAAAACTACATTTTTTTACTTTAATTTGTTTTGTAGGCAAGCTGCAATATTGAAAATTATATGCCATTGGAGTTGGCAATGTACGCTACTTGTGTGGACACGGGAGACATCCAGAACAAGACAATTTACTTCGAATGCCCCGTTCGGGAAGTGTTGACGCTATACGTTGTTATTACGAATCCGTGAGACAGTTTATTATTATTATTTATTATTTATGTAGTACTGGTTGTATTCTGAGCGGAATAATTTCTTTTATTGACATTCTTAAGATCCCCGATTCAATTCTCTGCATAACCAAGTTTGGAAATGAACTTTTCAAAGTTTACTCCTGTCTGGGTCTTTCATGTAGTTGCAAGGCTCACTGCGTTTCGTAGTCATTTGTACAGCCCGTCTAGTGGCAGTAACCAACTACTTAAAGACACTCATAAAGGCTGCCATTCATGGGCACTCCATTTGGCAGCGCTCCATATCGGTGGACGACATCCAAGACACTCACGAGTGGCGCGACGTGGAACGGTGCCACGTGGCGCGCGAGTTCCGCATTCACGATGAGTTGGACTGCGGCCATTGGAGCCACGCCGCACTGGATTTTGGAATGTTCGGAAATCCAACACGCGGAGCGATGCCACACAATTCACGTGGTTTATTACATTCACGATGAGATAATGCATGAATTTGGAGTGATGGAGTGGAGCGCTACCAAATGTAGTGCCCGTGAATGGCGGCCTTAAAGACCACAGTGAAATAACGGTTGTGTTTCGGTGAGTGAGTAAGGGATGCCAGAGCTCATTTCCCTAACACTCCCTTGTCCTTAATACTATTAAGGAGGTCGGCAAATCACTTGCAGCACTTAACATCAATTTTTCTTCTGTTACTAGGCAACGGTAGCCACCTACTATCAAGTTGACCGTCTAATATTATTACAATTAAACTATTATTACAATATGACTGACTTTGGATCACTAAAATATTACAATCTAAATTTTATGTTATATCTGTAAGTAAAGTAGAGTGATGGTTATATTTTGTCAACAGTTCTGACGACATGTGGTTCGTTTTAGCCGAAGTATCAGGTGGACCGTTCGACACACTGAAAGAGTTCAATGTAGAACCCAATTCTGTTTCGAATATTCCTGTGAACTTTAGACCGAAAACGATTGGGAAACACGAGGTACTTGTTAGGTTTTTTATTTTAATGTACTGTACTTACTATATTTAAACATTTTTTCGCAAACTACATACAAATTTTTAAATATTTATTACTTTGAAATATCTGATTCTGTTATGCGAAGTCATTAATAAAGCAAAATTATAACAATATTAATATAGTTGTATATAGCAACGTGGAATCATAATCATGAATTTCATATCTGCGCCTGCGTCTTACGCTACTTTAAGCTGAATTCGTATCATATTCGTTGTTCTAGCTAGAACAACGATAGACACTTAAACACTTAAATAATTTTATAGAGTCAAGTGTTATATTCGCCGTTGGGAGAGAGTGCTCTGTTTGTAACGTTGATTGGTGCGGCTTTACACCCGAACCCTAACGGCACCATACCAGTTAGTGTCATGGCAAAGCATCCTCATACTGAAGAGCTAATGGTGTACAATATTACAGAGGTAAAAATTCACTATTGCCTATGCCATATAATATAGTGATAATATAATTAACCAGGCAGCAATATAAATAGGAACACAAAATCTGCTAAGTATGTGCAAAAAGTTTTTATACCTACTTTTGATATATTGACAAATTAAAGTTTTAGTGAAAAGTTATACATGACTTTTATTTAAAAAAAAAAGTATTTTATTAGACAAATAATTTTACATATATACGAGTAGTTCTTATACGGAAAATGTTTATTTTGCCGGAAAATAATTATTTCATAATAACTGCATACTGCAACTGCAAAACAGATTCTAGCTGCTGTCGTGGTTCGACAAATAGCACATAGCAGTTTTTTTTTATTTAAGGAATGCCAAGTTCAAAATGCTGAATTCTCAAAAGGTGTACATTTTGATTTGACGCAACATGTTACCATAACACAAGGCTCAGTTTTCGTCGGGCGGTTGCACTTGGTCACCGCCTCATTGCATAGTAATGTCCTTTCGCGTTATTAGATACTAGCCAATTTTTAAATTCACATGTATAATTTATTATGGTAACACAGATTAATGTAATATCAACGAATGAAATCTATAAATGTAGGAGTTGCCTTTACATTAATAATGTGGTCAGAGTAAATCTTGTGAATATTACTTATACAAAATCTATTTGCATGACACGAACGGAGAGCAGTTTCCAGAGTCGTATTTAGTATCGACGGAAGTTGTGAAGGTGATTCCGGAGAAGTTCGACGGATACTATGAGATTAAACATCCCGACAACGTCAAAACTTGGGGCGAAGCCGCTGCCACGTGTCGATGGACTATCGTGTGCTACGGAGAATGTGAAATGCATTTAAAAGTATGTCCCCATTTTCGTATAAATTAGCCTAAGAGTACGATATTTACATTAGTCTTAAATTTTCATAAGTTAAATAGGTATACTTAAAAACACAATTTTATCGTTTATTTATTCGTGTGAAAAATTTACAAAAAATTATGTTAGTCTACAAAAGTACCAAACATAGGTACTCGTAGTTTTAGCGTAATATGGTAAGCATTTAATTTCAATTTGAAATAAATCAAATGTCTTTATATTAAAAGGTTATGTAGGCACCTAACCCATATTAAGTAACTTCTGTAATAAATATAACCTACCAATGTCATTTTTAATGTAGATATAAAATATTATTATTAGCCGAGTATTTAAAAAAAAATAGGATACATATGTAGTATGTATAGTTAAACCTATGTAAATTGTAGTTTTTAAAAGATTATTATTATTAAGATTATTTTTTCAAATTTCAGGTAATGTTTATTAACGAAGACACGCGGGAGTATCAGTTTTACAACATCATAGTAACAGTAACGCCCAGTGAGATTGTGGACATTTTAAAGTTGGAATCGCGCGCACGCGAATCTGCACAAAGGGAGTTGGTAGTGTCGAATCCGCTCTCAAACGATGCTGAATATTATGTGAAATGCAATAAAGTGGACTGTGTGGATGTGTTGAAGATAAATCGAAATTCGGAAGTGCGTAAATATAATTTATTTTGATATTGTTTTAAAATTTTTATATTATTCTCTGATATATTATTGTTATTAAAGTCCTATGTTTGCAGGAGAAACTACTATTGACGTATTCACCTCTCGTGGTTGGTGATTACGAAGACTTCCTGGAAATCAGTAACGAGTTGATAGGCACATATGTTTACAAATTAATGCTGACGTGTCTGCCAGCGAAGGAGAAACATATGGAATTTAGTACACCGTTCGGAACACGCATTCCAATCAGACTGCGCGTACAAAACAGAACTGATGTTAAAGTGGATTTTCTCTGCACGGTAGCTATATCTACGAGTACATACTTATATGTATAGTTCGCACGCGAGCTCCGAGGAATCATATCTTTTTGCATTTTCAAATAGTTACCTTGAGCTTGCGTTACATCCGAATCGTCTGTTTTTTAAGTGGGAGCTTAGTTTGGGTTCACTTAACATCCCCTTTGAAAATCTGACGCGCTCGAGTAGTATTTTTGATTCGTAAAGGATGAAGGTTTGTGTAAAAATTATTTGCAGAAAGTAGTTGTATCCGTGCGAATCTTATATATAAAATTCGATGTGTTTGTATGTCTCATATAGACTCTAAAACCGCAGAACCGATTTAGATGAAACTTTCAGACAATCTTCAGATTAGTGTAGCGGGTGTTCCTGTGAAGTTTGGTAGCGATCGGACGCGGAAGAAGTGGCGGGCATATATATACTAATAATGTACAATAGCAATTCAAAATTTAAATTTATGAAATGTTTGTGTAAAGTAAGTAAGTATACTTTTTTATAGATGTCTCACACTTCAATACAAGTTGAGAAGGAATATTCACTTGGTCCTCTTGAAAAGGGGAAATTTCTAGTTTGGTTTGAACCGACACAATTTGACGTACAACACTGCAGAGTTTCGTTTGACTCTGTCATTGCTGGAGAGTTTGTGTAAGTGATCTACGTATAATTTTAATTTGGCTTGATATTTAATATTATTTATGATGAAACTGTAAATATAAAACGTTACTAAATGTGTAGGTGTATAAAAATATGTCTTAATTTTTTTAATTACTACATTATTAACTTTAATAATAAATTTTAGCAATTAATAATACATTTTAGCAACTAACTATGTAATTCTAAGTTTTTTAATTTTAGTAGTGTTGTTTATTTTAACTAAATTTTAATCATTTTAAATTACTAAGCGTATTAGTATCGGTATCGATATCGCCGATATTTTTATAAGTGTATCGGCAAAAGAGGCGTATCTACCTACAGATGCATCCATACCAAATATATAGGTAGTATTTGGTATACTTAGTGCATTTTTGCATTATTTTTTTAAGAAAACGTTTTGTTCTTGAAAAACTCTAAACCACACTCTATATTTTTAGTTTTAACATCAAGGGAATAGGATTGCCACCGAAACCACAAGGACCTTACGATATCAAAGCTGGAGGATTCACAGTATTAAGATTTAGGAACGTCTTTGATGACGTAAAATCTTTTAAAATTCACGTGGATCGTGATGAGTTTTATGTAAAGACTTTTTTGGAACACATACGACCAAAAAAGGTAAGTAATAATTTAGATCATAACCATATTTTGGAGCATGAAAAAAAAATTTAAACAGAAAATAAAGTTGTAGGTAGGTATGGAGTGATAAATTCAAAAAAGTAGCTTGTTCTTACTTTTTAAAGACATTTTTAAGTCTAGAGCTGCATAGTTTGTTTATCTATTGTTAATAAAAACTATAATTATTTCAATTTGAAATTTTAAGTAATATCGCAACAGTAATATTTTACTAATAGGTAGTTTAATTTGATGATACTAAAAAGTGGTATATGGTGGTATAGGTATATGTAGAGCAAGAGCTGGGAAATTACTTTAAAACAATAAGAAATATACCCTTGAATACAATATATTCAAGAATGAAACTAACATTTTTACTACTAGGCGCGGCGATTATTTGCTTTGTATACAGTTAAAACAAATTTATACTTACAGGAATTGCTTTTGAACGTGTATTTGCACGAGAGTTCGACTTACGACTGGTCACAACCCCCATCGGGCTGTCTGGTCATAGAGACGTGCGAGCCAACTGAACCCAAGATCCAATGGATGTATTTCTTACGAGGAGTTCGCTGACTTTTGTATCTTTATTTAATGGTGTTTTATTTTATTATTATTATTTATTTAATATTCTGGTTCAATAAATGAATGTTTATTTCAATTGTTAATTTATTTACATTTTCACCAACATTTACATATAACCCAGGTGCATTAACATTACACGACTCTGAAGTCGATACGTCCTTTTCACACTTTATATTTTTCATATTGTCCTTTTAATGGCACTTGGGTACTTTTATACTGCAACATTCGTCATTCATGACCGAAGCGAATTAAATTTTCATAAATTTCGATTTATAACGAAACTGGAATCTGACGGATGTGTAGTAAATGAAAATCCTACGCTCCTGTGGGATTTTCAAAAAACGAACTACAAAGTTACGGGCAAGCTAGTAAATAAACACTTTCAGCATCGGTTCTCAAGAAATTTATTACCAATCGCTAACATTGAAGTCTTGTACTACATCATCTTTATCATCTTCAACAATGTCCTTTTCGACTGCAACCTTTTTCTTTTTGATTTCTTTTTTCTTTTTCAACTTTTTCACCTTCACTTCTGGCGCGTTGATTTCTTCATTGTCGCCGCCAAAGTGATTATCTTCACCCTCACTGTCAGACGGGAACAACACCAACGGTCCTTTCTTTACTGTTTTATTTTTAGACGACACAGTCTCTTCAGATATTTTAGGTCTTTTGACGATAGGCAATTCATCTGCCATCTCATCGTTTTTGCTGACCTTCTTGCGTTTCTGTATTTTATTAATTTTGCTCCAGTTTTCGTAGAAAGCGAGCAACGGTGTTCCCTTCGCTTTAATGCCAGTTTCCCAAGCAGCAATCGTTTTGGTGTCATTCATTGCGAAAGTTATTTTTGCGCGCTCCCTCTCTATGAATTTTGAG
The DNA here is from genome assembly GCA_944738685.1 of Synanthedon myopaeformis. Lineage (NCBI taxonomy): Eukaryota > Metazoa > Arthropoda > Insecta > Lepidoptera > Sesiidae > Synanthedon > Synanthedon myopaeformis. The sequence continues at coordinate 4,047,263 of OX122915.1, forward strand.
TTCTCTTCAATTTTTTCCAACAGCTGGCGCATTTTTTTTGTATAATTGGCTACTGAGCAGTTTTTCAAAAATTGTTTTATCTAAAAAGATAGAAATAAAGCCAGTGGTGCCAGGACACATTATCATTCGCAATCATAAACTCAGCATCTGATGGCAGTAACCACGCCCTTACAGAAGACAACCTTAAAATATTTTACAATAGCACTTGTGCTGTTGTGTTTGAAGACTGACTGTTTGACGCCAGAGCAAACCTGTCTGCCGACCTTCACACAGGGAAAAGGATTAGAATAATAAGTGAAATTGTTGTTTACTAAAAAAAAAAAACTTATTTATTGCAGTAATAGTCTGATTTTAGTCAGCGCAGATTATAAATGATGACATTAAGATGAAGCCCCAGGATACTAAAATCCACTTATTTTAATGAAATTTATTCAATTCATCTTTTGTATCAAATATTTATATTATATTTCACTAGCTACTGCCTGCGAGTTCATAGACACCAGATGTTATACTTTTACCAAGCCTTGGTAAAAGTAGTGTAGTGGTGTAGTGGTAGTGGATCTTTGAAGATTACCTCCTACATACAAACTTTACCTCTTTATAATATTAGTAAAGTATATATATTACATTTATACCTGTTCATTTTTTGTATAGCAAAACATTTTTTTATTTTGCCAAACCTTGTAACTTTAAGTAGAGATTTAGTCAGTAGTCAATAGGATTGTTATATTGTTAAATATACTTAATTTTAACGTACCTGAAGAACAGCTAGTAGTGTTGTGTCCGGAAATGAAATAGTGTGTGATTCATTTGCTGTATATTCTAACAGAAGTCCATACAACCTCTCTATAACTGCATCCTTGAAACCGTTCTCTGATAGTTGAGACTTAGCCAACCTTAGAATACACGACAAGTCTAGAGGTTTCATTGACATTTTCTTATGCTTTTTGTTGAAATCGTAACTTGTTAATATCTGAAACATTATAATTTCAATTGATATAAAATAAATTATCAGCACTTTACGCTTAAATGTTGATTAAAAAAATGGAAAACATAATTCTGTAGACCAAGATTAATAGAAGCCTTATACATTTTTAATTAGTACTAATTTTGTTTTTGAAAATTTTGTCTTTATAGTTTTTGAATTAATTTTACTAGCACTTTAGCACCAATTAAATAATTTATATAATCTAAATCTAACTCAGCAGTATAACATTAATAGTAAACTCTCTAATAGTTGAAACCAACAGTTATTAATAACACAAACTATATAAATAACACATACAATATTTGTGAAATGTACATAATAATGTAGTTTTTGGAAAGCATTTTATCTTAAACAAACAGAACTCACCTCTACTAGAAACGGTAATATCGGTATAAAAGTGTTTGCCTCTTTTGAAAGACCAATCAATATTTCGACACAATGAAATCTTAGAGGGTAGTATTGGTGGGTGGGCACCAATTTTATTGTGTTTGTTATTATCATAACGAGAGGGTACACGAGCGGTTGCAACTGTTGCTTATTTGACGTGACCGACAATAATTCCGCCCACAAATGAAGAGAATTGACAAATTGCCAGTTATAGACCGCCAGACGATTCTCCACTTTTTGCACCACAATAGCGTTCCTCAAATGTATCGCTAACTGTCTGATGTATAGGAAGACATGCTGGTATGACACATTTAAGTCCAGAGAGAACATCTCCACAAGAGACCGTCTCATGAAGTTTATGCCCGGCCAGGTTGTTGGACTGACGAATTTACAGTTCTTTATGAAGGTCATATACATCGCTTTCAATACCAGGTCCAACAAAGACGCCTGCTGGTTCCTAGTTATTCTCAATATGCAAAGGAAAGCCAACACTCTGACTGTTTCATCGGCGCTACTCCACAGTTTTATCAATCTCTTTAGAGCCAAGCGGGATACTCTACCGAAGGAGGCGGTGTAAACCAACATCTGGTGTAAATGTTTCAAGAGGACGGTCAAAATATTCTCTGATGTGACACTGCTCAACAATTTCAACAGATCTTTGAAATATGCTATCAACGGGCCTTTTATTTTAACGAAATGTTTGCATTTCTGCGGATCCTTCCCAGATTTTTCCATGCCAAGATACTTTTTCATAGCAGAGGGTAGATACAAGACGCACATCTGAATTACAGCATTGAAGACAGAGGAACCTGTAATAAAAAAGCCATTAGCCATTTTTTGGGAAGTCCATTAGATGAATGGTTAGTGTGCTTGCTGTAATGATCTGTCTCAGGGATTCGGGTTCAATTCCCTGTAGTGTAAGCCACTGGTCATATGATATATTTGATGATCCTATTGGTCGGGTGGTTAAGATGCCTGCCTTAGCATTCCATCTTATGGATCTAGGTTCAATTTTCGACAGTCAACTTTGGAAATGGCTCTGGTTTGGATCTGGAAAGTAGCAGCAGGGTACACTATGTTTCGCAGTCGTTTGGGCAGCCCATCTGGTGGCAGTAACCACCCTCTTACAGAAGAACACTGTGAAATAACAGCATATACACGCTGTTGTGTTTCAGTTACTGAGTAAGGGACACCATAGCCCATTTTCCCTATCACTTCCCAATTATTCTGATTATGGTTGGGAGTGCACTTACAGCACCTGTGTTATAGACAACGGTAGCCATCTATCATCAAGTAGAACGTGGGCCTGTCTGTCTACCGTAATAAAAGTGTATAAAAATACAGATAGAAAATAGTGACAGCTCACTGCACTATAGAATGTTATAGACGACTCACCTTCCACCTTGTATTCACTGTTTGAAGTGCCATCCTCGCTCGTAGCTCTCACCATTGCGGCGTTGAAAGCTTTTATGACTGTTGTCAGTGTAGTAAGTTTAATTTTACCATCATTCTGCAATTCTGTTGACCAATCTGATACCATCTTCAAAGTAACTTTTCCACGTATGGGTTTTGCATCATCATCCTGAAAAAAATATTATAAAGGGGTTACTGAACATCACAAAATCAACTGAAAGAACAATTTTTTAACGAATCTTTAATAAAATTAATGTGATGTTTGCACTTGGGCAATTTCAAACAAGTGGTTCCACACAGCGCGCCAGTAACGGTAATAAAAGTACACAAACTAACCTCAAAGTCACTTTGATCACTGTCTCCTTGAAGGGAGCCAGGCTTGTGAATTTGTTCCTCACTATCATCTTTATCTGAATCTTCTTCCTTTTCAGAATCGACACCAAAATTTAATAAATTTTCATCATTTTCTTCTAGAAAATTATAAAAATCCGGATCTGTTTTCTTAAGTTTCTCTAAAGACTTCTTATGAGCTTCTGGATTCAATTCCTCTTCAGAATCTGAAAACAATTGTGTTACTTCCAACATTATTCTGCTTTTCTATAGGTATATATTTTAACATAATAACGTTACATACCTGAGCTATTTATTTCCTTAACAGTGGGCTTCTTTAATTTTACCATGTTGGCACTTAGGATTCGAAAGGACGAAACCAAAATAATACAAACTAAATTTATTTTATAATATGTATTTTAGTGAAAAACAAACTAATCGAAAAACACCCCCCAATATTATCTTGTCACAAGCGAGAGCACACGCACGTGTTCATAAATGAGATACTCTATGTAGACCACAGAATATTATAGAATAACAAGAACAAGGAACATGGAACATATATACTTTTTAGCGAGAGTAATTGAGAGTATAACAAGGTGGTGAGGTAGAAACAAACTATTGAACGCGTCCGACTGCCGCGGCTTATGGACGCAGCTGCCATATGTGCACGGTCGTTCACATCCCAGTACGCCAGCCAGATTTCTAGCAGACGTCCGAACGCTCGAAAGCAAAAGTCACGTCCGCGACTTACGTCCGCTAATAGTGTATTTGTACTGTCCAGATACCTGTCAGCCGCGTCCATAAGCCGCGGCAGTCGGACGCATCCGATCCGATAGTTTGTTTGGACCTTTACACTGGTGTAACCACAAACTAAATAGTAGATTCTAACGTATGAAGATGTAAGTGGATGAAGGTGATAAGTCGCTTAATTCCAATTTTGAGTACGGAACGGAACTGATTTTTGTACTAAATTATGATGCAGTTGTGTAAACAACCTAAATATTAATGGTATGATAGCAATTAAACACTTGTAAGTATATTTAATTTTTTAAAAAGTGAACATAGCTCCTTCCATTAACAAAAGTAAACTTTTCTGCTTCATCAACGCAAAAAAATAAAAATACCCAAAAATGCAACATATCACCTTCATCCACTCATGTCTTCGTATGGTGTAACTGGTAAGTAAACCCAGAGATATTCCTTTGCCAATAGTATTTCTAATACAATGACATGGCCATCATAACCACACCAATCTTGAACCGTGACTTGATAGTATTGAAGGTTTCAGAGGTGAAATAACGCTTCAAAAGAAAAGAAAATAGAAGTATATTCTGGCTACACACAACCCTCGTAAGACGGCAGAGTATGATAAGCAACGACAATTGCTGAGTGAGTTTGCCTAGAAATATTTATTTTTTTACCTTTGTTTGCGTATATGTACTGAACTCTGTATGTAGCTGTGCGGTACTCGTATGGTATGTGGTGTTAATATTATTAAAATAATTTTTGTTCTGTGGTGTGGTGATTCTAGATTGTCCTAAAAAAATTGTGTGTATAAAAAAATTCCGTTTTGTGATTGACTGAGTAAAATAAAGTCCTTACATATAATTCTATTCTAATTCTACAATCCTGTTCGTTTTCAGATACATATATTAGATTACGCAAAAGTTTCCCGCAATAGCATCTTTAAATTCCTCACTTTGTAAGTATATAATTTTATTTCGTCATTTGATTGATTGCTCTTACCTATTTGCGGTATTTGCGCGTTATTACTATAAAATTTCTAGATCATTGCAAGTTATGTGTATCATTGTTATTTTTCCCAGGTTGAATCATAATGTTGTCCCGAGTTTGTGCAAATCGTTCTGTACTGAATGTACAACAAATCTTGAAGACTCCAATACAACCAAACTATGTACCGAGGAATTACGTAGTCAAAAATTACGCTCGCGAAGCCCGTAGCCGAGTTGCATCAAGAACGCAACCTACATTATGGGAAAAATTAATGGCTCCTGCGGGACCAAATGGTATGGGGATCATATTTGTATCTCATATACATTTAATCACAATTCTTCAATCTATAAGCACCTACAACAAGATGAACCTCATCTTTTTCTGTTAACATAAATCTCTTTCTACTTCTCTATATTGTGTTATGATACGGCAATGAAAAAAAGATCTGCTGTTATATAGTTTGCATAACATTGCACAACAATTTCAAATCAATACAAACCTTAAATTGTTTACATTTTACAATCATTTACATAAAGCATTAAAATTCTTTATGCTTTTTTTGTCAATAAATTGAATATATGAAAATTTCTTTATGTTATACATAAATATTACTTATGTAAGTATGTGATATTTGTATTAACATGTTTGAGATGCTTCACCAATTCAACATTATTGATAGATTGTGGGGATTGGATTGCCACAAAATTCAGAAGTCAAAATACTTTTGGTTATGTAATTGTACATCAATTCTGTTTATATAATTATACAGTACAGGGTTGCAGAGTCAATTGGCCTATATCCTTTGAAAGCTTATAGAAGAAGTATTTATATCAGATTTGCCTATAGGTAGTATTCTCAAAGAATATATGGTTTTCGAGATATTTGACTTTTAATGTTTTCTTTTTAAATACCAGTCATGCAAAGATTTATTTTCTACTACCTCTCCCACTTGTTCTTTTGCTTGTAAAACTTACAATTTATTTTTCAGCTTTCAGTCTGGGCAAGGGGGCTCTAGCAGGAGCATCAGCAGTTGGCCTCGGTGCTTTATGCTACTATGGCACAGGGGTTAAACCAGGCACATTACAAGAGGCACAGTAAGTAAAATTATCATTGTCTAATTATGGGCGTTATATAATACAATCAATGTGTAATCGGAAGTCAGGAAATCTATAAATAAATGAAAGTCATCAACATAACGTGCCAGTTGTCAAGACATTATAGTATAGAGAGCTGATGGCATCTCTCCCACAATACTACATAATAAGGGCCGTAGATCAACATTGGCTCCAGGTTGCTTCCCAGCTTACGACCTGTCCTACTAATAATGTTATATTTGATTCTTGTTCACAATTTTAAAGACAAATTTAATCTCCTGGAACAATTGATCTCAATGTCGTCTATGTTTTTTATTTTATTTGATACAGAGGTCCAAAAACAATATTCTATGTGTAAATTTTTTGATCTTTGATTGTAAACATTCATAACATCCATCTCGTGCTATTTTTAATCAGGCAAAGTTGCTCATGAGGTATTTTAAATATAGTAGAGAGGTACAGCTTGATTTGTATTGCTTAATGAATTACTATTTTACCACCTATTTACTTATTTCAGCCTCTGGCCACAATACGTTAAGGATCGCATCAAGGCTACATATGGCTACATTGCTGGTTCACTTATCCTGACTGCTGGCAGTGCTGCAATGGTGTTTCGGACACCTGCATTACTTAATTTAGTAGCTCGAAACGGATGGGTCGTAAGTAGCATTTATTTTTAAAAGGTTTTTGAGCATTTTTGTTGGCCTGTTATGTTAACAGTATTTTGATACAGTCATTATTTAGAATTAATTGAAATTATACACATATTGGTATGTTAAGATACTGAGACTAGTTTATCTTGAGTAATCTCTATGAGACGACTATTCTTTTGCTTGCTTATTGTCATGACTCACGCCGGTTTTTGTTTTCAAATGTGACTAGGTAGTTGTTTAAAATTTATTTTCCTATATGATAATTTAAAAAAAATATGTTCAAAGCATCATTTCAATAAATCTGTTTTTGTGTGTGTGATTTTTTTTAAATTAATTAAACGAACAACATTTTTCATGTTGATGCCACTTTTAACTTTTGCCTCTGTGAAATGTTGGTTCAGCGATAGTAACATATTTTGGATAAATTTCAGTCGATTCTAGTGACAATGGGCCTGATGATCGGGTCGGGAATGGTCGTGCGGGGCATAGAATACCAGCCGGGTGTGGGCGCGAAGCAGATGGCGTGGATGGCGCACACGGCCATCTTGGGCGCGGTGATAGCGCCCATGTGCTTCCTCGGAGGCCCGATCTTGACCAGAGCCGCCTGGTACACGGCGGGCGTGGTGGGCGGATTGAGCACCATCGCTGTTTGCGCGCCCTCCGGAGAGTTCCTCAACATGAGAGCGCCTCTCGCCATGGGACTTGGAGCCGTCTTTGCCGCATCTCTGGCCAGCATGTTTCTGCCGCCAACGACCGCACTCGGAGCTGGTGAGGGACTGTTTACCTAAACTTTTCTTAAAGTTAAATATTAAAGTGAAACAATTATAACAAAAGATTCAAATGAATGTCTTGTCTTTAATCGATGGTCCACTTTACAATATACACGGTACACCATGTAGGCTACTTAGCTTTCATACGCAGATTTATACGTGTGACTCGATGTACTAGGTTAACATTGAATACTATTAATAACAAAATATTTCAATATTATATCTCAAAAGAAATGGATGGAAGTTACATTTTGTGGAGCTTTTTACTTCAGCACATTGTGTCCACATGGTTAGTTATAATAAACAAAGACTAATATCAGCAACAAGTTGTGCTGTGTACCATTGAAGCCATTCCTTAATATTTTTGCTGAAATTTAATAATATTACTATTAAACGATGAAACTACATTTTTTTAATATTGTATCTTTTGTTTGACAGGTCTCTATTCGTTCAGCTTGTATGGTGGTTTGATCGTGTTCGGTGGATTTCTGTTGTATGACACACAAGCTATCGTTAAACGAGCAGAAATGCATCCAGCTTACGGATTTCAGCCGTACGATCCAATTAACTCGTAAGTGTCTTGCCTTTGATTAATGAAGATTTATTTTTACATAATTATGAATTTGCATTAAATTTTATAGTTAAGAATTAATTAAATTAGTGTTAGTTTGTGTGATTTAAATAATTATATGTGCCATGTGCCATGGCACACAAATTCATGAAGTTACTACTATAAGCCCAAACAGCAAATAACTGTTTCATTTAATCACAATATACATATCTGTGGCCTGGTGCTAAAAGGGCCAAAGTCCTTTTTTGTGAAAAATGGGATTTAACAGCAAAGTTGTTGAAAAAGAATGATATTTATTTGTCCTAACAATAACAAAAAGATATTTTAGTAATACTACAATATAACATGTAAATTATAACTATCAATTCTTGTTCATTGTTCTAATGCTTATTACCGAAAGATAGGAATATAGATATTGGCCCTTTTAGCACCAGGCCACAGATATTATGTGTCAAAAGCCACTTTTAGTCTGCATATTATAAAATAGAACCAATAAATGATATCCGAACGACACGTAAAACAAATATCTAACTAACATAACCGTAACATAACTGATCTAACGCTCAGTGAAGTAAAGTTGAATTCAAAACTTGCACATGCATGTTTCTTGTGTCCAACCATAGAGTAACTATGTAACTGCGCAAATGTAGACTTGTGCAATTATTTACAATTTGAAAGAAAGAAAGAAAGATCGAGGATTCATTAGTTTTTTATTCTACTAGCTTTTGGGATTAAGTCTGTTTCTACTTTTTTATTATTTTATTTTTATTAAAGATGGGTTTGCTCTTGGCCAACGTCCAGCTGTGTAGCGAAGATGTGGCCTATGATGGAGCGAGCTCACCCAGAAGATGCCTAATTTACTCGAACTTTGAGAAGATTTGGGTTATATGAGCTCGGAAATACAGTTGCCGGCAGGGAGTTCTAAACTTTGGCAGTGCGCATTATATATAAAGAATGTTTTAAAGCGCTTGGTCCGTAAAAGAGGGATTTCGACAAGAAGAGGATGGTAACCAGCCGTAAGTATGTATGTCCGATGGAAGAAAGGGGAGGCCGGTATGAGCTCATGCAGCTCCTGAGCACACTCTCCGAAGTACTTCTTATAAAAGACACATGCCAGGCTCTGCATCTTAGTTTTTAAAAGCGTACAGTCGCCAATGGTATTTGGTTAAGCCATCTCAAAGGTGGGAGCCAATAATTTATATTTGTGTTAAATATAATTTATATTTGTCGACAGCGCCATCTCGGTGTACCTGGACGTGATAAACATCTTCATGCGCATCGCGATGATCCTGGCTGGCGGCGGCAATAGGAGAAAGTAGATCCTAAATACCTATTTATTTTTAAATTTAGATAAAAATAGAATACGGTTTTTGTTCTCATCATACGAGTATAGTTACTACTGCATAATAGTTCATGGATAACAAAATTAACTCTAGATTTTATTAATATAATTTTGTAATTTATGCGTTGTTAGATCATATCCGCAATTTTTACTGTCGAAAAATTTTAAGCAAAAAAAAAAACTTGATTTAAAATGTAAAAAGTGTTTGTATAATTGGAAAATTAATGAAAAAAAGTAAAATGTGGGTGGAATTAAAAAAAAACTCATTATGATTATGTACCTAATTATATCGTATAATATAAAGCTTTCCATCTTTTAGAATGCTTCGAATGTTGTGATATTACTTTTAGGAAACGATTACGATTCAAAACATTGAATTTGTGTTTGATATCAATAAAATGTTTAAAATTATCTTTGTTTTATTTATTTTTAGTCAGCTGTTCTTTTCAAAATGAGTGGTTAGGGTGAAATGAACTTTTCAAAGCTGGCTCTGGTCTGGATTTGGAAAGTAGTGGGGCACGCTGCTAAGGTACATTGGAGGTTCGGAACCAGTTTTGTATTATGTGATCTGTAGAATATGTGGGAGGTATCTATGTAGCCTTGGCCTGGTAAAGGGTTAAAGTTAATTTAACGGGATACCTGGGGCCACGAAACCAACGTTCGAAGCGAAATTACTTACTCCTGAGCCACGAAACCAACGCTCGAAGCGAATTCGCTTTGCGCTGCAAGCGTCAGCGTCGAGCGTCAAAAACCAATGGCCACAACATGGCAGCGCAAAGCGATTTCGCTTCGAGCGTTGGTTTCGTGGCTCAGGTCGTTATACACTAGTCATTTATATTTTCCCGAATACTTTGAATCTACTCCGTAAAAATTATCCAAGGACGAAAGCTTGTTAATAAAAACTGCAAAATATTTTATGGAGCGGTTTATTATTTACAATTCCACAGGAGTATACATTCGGCAATTAGAACACTTTGAAGGATATTTTCGAAATACAGTTTTGTAGGCCAATAAAACTATAGATTCATCATTAACATTACATATCATTATTAATTAAGAAAGATAGTTATGTATTTATTTCTATGGGTAAAGTAAAATTATATTTTTTTTTTGTGCAGTTATAAATATTTTTTGGATGACGATAAAAACTATTACATAAAATGAAGTCTTATTACATTATTGATTGATTAGGAATTGAGACAGATCCTGTAACAGAAACATGAACTAAAAATACTTTTTAAAACATTTCATTTTTACAATCAATCCATTTTTTGAAATTATTCTTTTTCTTTGTAACAGAATTTAAAAAATGCAAATTAAGTACAAATGCTAGTAAAATTAAAGTAAAAAAATATCACAATTTCATAAATTAAATAATACTTTGGGTTATTTTTGGTTCATAAAAATAAGTCGCGACACCAATTAGACCATTTTATTTTATTGGACATCCCTTAATTTTTTGTTTTGACAGTCAAATTTTATGACTTAATTGGCATCTCGATGTCTGTGTAAATAATAAGCTTTCTGGAAACAAAAACTTAATCCCTTAACACTTATCTAAAAGACGGTTTAATCGTTACGAATAAGAGAGTCACTACATTTATTCAACTGTTGACCATAGAAAAAAACCATTTTTTCTGGCGAAAACGTGAATTGTGTCGAATAAATGTAAACACTCGCTAAACTGATAAAAATACTAAACTATGAGCAATTACACTTTAGAGATCACATAATATTCAAGTAGTTATCTCTCCAGTCTTGTTCGCTTGTTGCTTCAAATACATCGCGTACATTTGCCGCGCCTGATTAAGCACCCTGTTCACGTTGTGTTTTCGGACCATTTTGTCGAAATGCATAGCCAACTCATTGTAATCCATACGATTCCTCATTATGTAGTCTCTGTGTTGTAGGAGAACCGTCAAACATAGGAACATTAGGAACGGATTTCCCCCACCGAACGAGCTCGGAGGTGGGAGACCGGCTATACCATTTTTACCCGAACTCTCTCCACTAGTTGGAGTCACGGACACGTTTCTCTGTACGGGTGGCTTAAAAACTTCATATTTCTTTTGAAAACTATTAATCGTGGACGCGACACTGTTCAGATTGGTCTGTTTCGCGTTTAAAAGAGATTCGCAGTTCCGTTTAGCGTTCTCCAACTCTTGAGACATACTAGAGAAGAAATTTTGCGACTTGGCAGCGCTGTTACTGTCGCCGGTGACACTTTGCACGACCGATTTGACAGGATCTTCATGATCCTTTCCCGAGGTATCGGACTCGCTGGAATGTACATCGGAATGTTTAGAATCAGGACGTTCTAAAGACTGATTCTTTCTAAGTAACCTAATAGGAGTTATGGACTTTTTCCCGGAGTGCTCCTCAAATATCTCTCCTGTGTCTCCATCGAAATCCAACTCGGCTTGCTCGTCTGGAGTCTGAGGGCAACTGGCTGTCGTTCGGGTTGTTGGTGTGTTTCTATGTAAGGGATTCTCCCATAGATAAATATCCTCAACACTCCTCGCGTTCAATTTCATTGTATCAAAAAATTGTGACTTTTTAGTCACAATTTCGGTGACCTCTGATGTTTCGACTCGCGTTTCTACAGTCTCAACTGTTACACAATCTATTTTGACTTCTGAAGCGTTATTTGTCGGTTTCTCTTCGGTGCTTGTAGAGTCCGAGGGAGAATCACATATGATGCTTTGTCTATTAACATAAGTCGGACCGAAAACTTGTCTATCTAAATGCTCCACCTCTAGTCTTAATTCTCTAGTCATGGAAGTAGTCATTGGGTAATACTCTTGCGAGTCGTCTGGACTGCTACCGTCGTTTGTGTCAGTGTAGATGTTCTTATTAATTTTATTCAATGGTTTTTGATCTTTACACTGTATTGTCAAATCGCTTTCATCGAACGATGCCTTATTCAGGTATATCCTGAGGGATTCTTTTGGAGAGTCTTTTTCAATAGCTGAATGGGTTCTTTGAAGTCTTGCATCAGGCCTGACATTACCGGTTTTGCTACTAGTGGCTAAGTTGAGAAATTCATTTAGATTTTTGATCATCTTCACCTTAGGTCTGTTCGGAGGCTGTTCCTGGTCAACTGAACTGTTCAGTTTATCTAGTGAGGAGAAAAATTTATTGTTGTGATTCGAAATCTTATCGGTCAACATTCTTATTTGATTTCTCAAAGGCGTTTCTTTTAAGGGTACGGACGAATCGCCATTCACCAAGTTTCCGGCACTAGACCAGCCATCGACAGTTTTTTCCGACTCTGCGTTTTTTCCGTGTTCAGGTACACTTTTCATACTTCTTCTCGCTATTATTTTCGAATCCTTCATGACTAGAGTTTTCTCTTTATTTTTATTTGATGCTCTATCGTTTTTGTCGTATTCGCGTTTTCGGATTTGCAACGCTGCGTCGTCTAAACTTTGAAATTCTTTCGCACATTTGAGTGTTGCGTTGCCTAGGATTTTTCTAGTTGCGTTCTCATCTAAACTGTGATTCATTTGCTTGCAAGTGGCCAGTTTCGGGGCTTTTACGTTGGCCAAACTGAAACTGGAGCTTTGTCGCCTTATTGCGCACACTTTTGTGTATGCGTTTTCTCTGGGCGTTTTGACTAGAGGACTGGAAGGTGATGGATTATCTACTATTTCTATAATTGGATCGAACTCTTTCTCCTTCAGAGGCAATTCAGTGATGGGAGTTTTATGGGGCAGAGAAGCCCAGAGAACTTCTAGCATCCTCAAGGCGTCATCGAATGCGAACTCCCTTTTCATTTCCAATAGCAACCATCTATAGCAAAACAGCAAGTCGTCCGCTTGCTGGGACTTCAAATAGTTGTAGAAATCCGAGTCGTAGACTTGCAGGGACTCGGTGAGATGGGAAAATTTGAGCGTCATGGCTTCACCGTCAAGTAGAAAGTTCGGATAGAGACGTGTCATGAGTGCGCAGAGGCAAATGTAAGCGTGAGCCTCGTCACCCATTGTCACTAAAAGTGGAGACGCAAGGTCTGACATGCCTTGACAGTAACTCACCGACGGATGATTCACTGCATACCTGCATGAAATAAAATAAAATTCCTCTGTAAAAACAATTAATTAAGCAACTAATAAGCAAACTAAACTATAAGTTACTATAACTAAACTATACTATTAAACTTAATAAGCAAGCCACAATATGTTGTGTTTTTTTTTAGTTATTGATGTGTGTAAGTTAATGTTGACTTACGTTGTAAGTATATTGAAGAGGGAAGCAATATTTTGATTGTCATCACTTCCGGCGTAAAAATTGTGATGTCTGTCGGTTCTCAATACATCTTTACGGACCATACTCGTTACATAGGCTAAATCGGCGTTTACCTGAACACGTTCAACATTAATTGTTAGAGGATAAAACAATAACATAGTATTGTTAAGACATAGATAAGTGCACATTTACTTAGTTACCTGTCCCTTCTGAATGCATTCTTTCCAGCGCGCTCTCAGGGCATAATAATCATTGGCTTTCCTCTTTATGTAATCCATTCTTTCTTTTCCATTCATTCCTTCAGGATACACGTTAAGTATATGTTTCCAAACTACTTTTCTGTAAAATTCAATTGACTCTTGATATTTTATTAGCTTATAAGACCCCCTCTTTCCCTATCCTTATCCTTAATCCTGCTAAGGTCGGCAATGGATTTGCAGCACCTGTAGTATTGCTTGTGTCAAAAGTAGAGAATACAATCCCGTTACCCGGCCATTTTCTGGCCCCGAAAATCTCGGGATATTCGGGATTGTTTTCATTTTAAAAAGGTTATAAAATAAACTAGCTATGTGACTGCTCTGTAGCAGAGATCCCGACAAAAGTGCTTACCTCTCATTTTAATATAAAATAATAAAGTAAAAGAAGTTTTATTTCAAACCAAAATGATAGAAAAGCAATTCTTTGAGTTACTTGGTGGTATACTTTATTTTTTGCATTTTTAACCTGAACGCGCTTTCTCAGCAGTTGCATAACATATGTGCAACAAATTAAGAAGCAGGCTTGCTGATGTGAAAGTGGACGCATTGTTATTTCTTAGATCATATTTTCGAAATTCAAATTAGAATGTTTCTATTAGATTAATTTTCTTTATACTTAAAAGAAATGTGACTGATTAATAACATTTTTAAATACTTTTTGCTAAGAAATTGACTTTACTACTTACTTGCTTTGCTATGCTGTTACATGAATGTTTTCTATTTAGTATTTAGTCAATGTTAAAGATATTTATCTTAATTTTCAAAGTTTATTCGCATAGTTTGTTACAGGTTTTATTAATTTATGTAAAAAGATTTAAGTATAAAGAGACTTCACTGATTTTTGAAAAAGAGTAACTTTACCATAAAGACTGAGTGATTTTAATTCTGGTTAGTCTAACTCTTAAGTTTGACTGATTACAATAATTACATTAGCAAGGTGTACACTATAAAATATGTTGATTTTTGTCTAAATTTTGATTACGTTTTTGTCAAAATTTTGTTTTGTTGATTACAGCTGACACCATATTTCCTTAAATTCAAGCCATAGATGTATCTGCTATATTGTTACTACTGAAATACTGACCTCAAACTGGGATCAATCCCACCACAATATATGACTTCTCGAAGTTTACTTGTGTTTGTGATTTGGCCAACTGTGTCCAAGAATGATCTGAATTCAATATCACTGAGCGGAGCTCTCGGAGGTGTGTTTGGATCATCATACAAGTTAAAGGCTCTTGACACCATGTTAAATGTCTTTTCAACCTACAAAAAAAATTTTTTTTTGTCATCATATTGCCCATACTTTTTATAAATAGCGTAAATCACCCTTTTCTTTTCACAAATTATATGCCATAGCATATTATTAAATGAATCTAAGTGTTTAAAAATATTACCTGGTTCATTAGCCCTTGGAACCCAATTTGAGTCTCTTGCTTCCCTGTTTGTGAAGTTAGAGGTATTACCGCAGGTTCTTTGATATTCTGAGCTATAGCTGGGATAGCTGCATCCACGTTCGGAGGCTCCCAATCTTCGGAAGCCTCTGCAAAAGGTTTCATGTCCACCCTTAACTGAACACATGGTTCAGACCTTTGGGTTATTGCTACATTATGGGTCCTGAAAAAGTTAGAAAAAAAAAATTTAAAGCATGAATGTAAGATAATTATGTGAATTATTGCTTTATTTATTTTATTAATTATACAGATTATACATTTAGACATTGGTTTAGTTGAAATTGCAAAATGGTATACTTGGTAGTTATAAAATTAAACAATGAGACACCTCAAATTAATTACAATTAGTCTGCCAAGTATATTAATGCAAATGGAGGGGGCAGAATTGCATTTGTAAAATGGTATGTACCTATAAGTTATCACAATCTATTTGAGTATATAATTCGAGTAACAAGCTCTTGCTGTTTGGTTAGCCAGTTTATTGTGATAGTAGGAAACTATGGATATCCAATTATATCCAATTAGTCTAAACAGTAAACTTTAATTTTTATACTTTTTAAGTACTCTAAAATTTATAATTATATAATTTATGATCTCTATTTATAATCTCACTTGAGAAAAGCAGCATCCAAATCCCAGTCGGAGAGTAGAGGTAAGTATATTTCTTGTCCATAGTCATCTACACTTCTATATGACAAAGTGAAATCAGACTTTATATCAAAAGCCTTCACTAAAATGCTTTGTAAAACTTCCAAAGAAGTGATTTGTGGATCTACAGAAAACTTTCTCAATTCTGGTTGAAGTTTTCCTTCACATTTCTGTAATAAAACAAACATTGACTAATACAAAACTTGCAAATAATTATTACAGTTTAATTGCCTATAAAGTTGTTTAAATGGAAACCTTATAAAAAATTTACTCGTTTTTAAAATGCCTTAAAATAATGACGAAAACATATTTACAAATTCTAGCGTAAGGAATAAAAAACCAACATAATTTTCATACCATCGACATAATGGCCATAGCCAATGGATATATTCATGAAATAAAGGTATTTTGTAATAAAACTGCTTTGATGTGTAATCGTAAATACAAACCTTGACTTTCACTCTAACTGCCTCTTTACTGTAACCAAACATTTTTTCACATTATTAACAGTTACTACTACACCCACATAAATTACTATCAGATTGCTATAGATTCCCACATAAATTATTAACAATGTTTCTTATAGCACACATTTTATATTGGTGCAGAAAATGCAAGAAATGTGTAAAAATACACAACGAACGAGAGACGAGACTGACGAGAGATGAAGTGAACTGTGAATATAGTTGCTGTGAAGTGAGAAATTTGTGAAATGCTTGAGTTGAGAAAACAAATCAAAATGAGAAGTCAAAAACACAGACTATTTAAAATAAAATTTGAGAACAAAGCACAGCTAATATTTAATTACTTGAAGGACAGACTGAGATTAATTTTTTTTTAATTAAAAAAATGGTATTTTTATAATTATTCCACCTTCCATTCCATTCCGTTTGTATTTTTATGCGTTTGAATATGTGTTATTAACGTGAAAACTAATAATGTATTTATTTCTGAGAAGAAAGAAATATGTTTACTGCAGAGTACTCAATATACAATATGTAAATTATATCCTGTCGTACATACGGACTTTTTTGGATTAAGTCTAGTTAAGAGGCTATAAAATTCCAAAAAAAAGCTTGCTACGTCTGTGGTGATTTCTATCTTCATTTAATTTTTTTTTTTATGCTGTTGTGGCGATTTCCTTCTCCGGACCCCTAGTCCGCTCCATATACTGTTAATCAGTGCTGCCACCTTAGCGCTTTCGGAGTCAAATCTAGTTCAGAGGCTCTAGAGCTTATTTATGTCATTTAGCCTATACACAGACTACATAGAAGATACTACTTGAGCCTATAGGAGTTGACAACAACTCCTAGCGGAAAATATAGCGCGTTTTTTGATTTTGTTTTTGATAATTTACTATTAACTGACTCTGATCCAGAGAATATTGCCTAAATTGTTATTTATAGTGTTAATTTTGTGTTTTAATTAATAAAAAACTTCAAATATTTAGTTCTTTTATTTTTCTGTAAAATATAAGTAAAGCTAGCGCTTTTAGCGCTCTTTGGTTATAGAGAGGTGGCAGCACTGCTGTTAATCAAAGAATATAAATTTGGTATAAATAATCACTAGTTTTAATCAGAAAAAATAAGTTACTGTAATGTAAACGTGTATGATTTCATTGATTGAATGGAAATCATTTAGAAACATTACATTAACTATATACCGACTAACTGATTAATTTACACAGTGATTTTGGATTTCTGACATTTTATTTTTAATATTGACAATGAGTGTAACAAATACTGCTGGCCCAATCATAGACCGTGAATTGGATTTATCAAACGCTGGAAGAGGCGTGTGGCTTGTAAAAGTTCCCAAGTATATCGCTAACAAATGGGAGAAAGCTCCGGGGAACATAGAAGTAGGCAAGTTGAAAATATCTCGGGCTCCAGGGCAGAAAGCTCAGGTGCAACTATCATTATCTGAAGCTGTTTTGTGTCTTAAAGAACCTGGAGAGCAATCTATCCCAAAGGAGCTGCGCCTCGATGTTTCTAATGTTACTCGACAGTCTTTAGGAGTGTTTTCACATGCCGCTCGTAAGTATCATTTTAAAACAAGCTTAATGTGTATAAACCTCAATAGATCTTGATAAAATTCAGTTTGCAATTTGATTTTGATTAATAGAAATGCAAGACTTAAAACATTCTAAGATTAAAAGCAATACCAAGAGGGATTGTGCCTATTACAATAAATTAATCATTAGTATTTTTTTAACATAAAAAACATATGTAGCTAATGAAATTATTGTTTAACACATTCATTGTTTCATAATTATTTATATTTGTTGAGTGCACATAAAGTTGTTTAAAAAACTATTAATAAGAAATCTAACTGTTTTTTGATTAGTGTTTTTGTATAATTGTATTCCAGCTGCAAACACAGACTCAGTTGTACCTGAATCCGAAAAACTATATATGGAGGGAAGAATAGTCCAAAAGTTAGAATGCAGACCTTACGCTGATAATACTTATTACAAATTAAAATCTGAATCTATAAGAAAGGCTTCCATGCCACAACGACAGGTGCAACAATTGGATAGGATAGTGCAGAACTATAAGCCAGTGTCGGATCATAAACATAATGTGAGTTTTTTTTTTAGCTTGTGAGAAAATCTATGGAGGCTACAGTTCACTTGATGGCAGGGGGCTACTTTTGCATATAATCCCAGGCAATACTAAAATTGAGTGAGTGCATGTCAGGATAAGGGAGTAACTACACTTAATCAGCGCCATTTGCATTTTGCTGGATGATTTTGGTTACACTTATACAGTTCCGTTTCTATCAGTTGTGTATTCTTATCTATACTAATATAATAAATAGTAAAGATTTGTATATTTGTAACAAATAAACTCAAAAACTATTAGACCAATTTTGAAAATTCTTTCACCTATCAGCTACATTATCAGCGAGTAACATAGGCTATATATTATTAAGTTACGCCGGCGAAGTCGCATGCAACAGTTACTTGTACATAGTTATAATATAAAAAGGATAAGTCATGTAAGGGAGTTACTACATTTATTCAGCTTAATTCAGCTTTAGTCCATAGAAAACAGAGGTGAGTGTAGATGCATACATGCGTCCAAAAGCTGAACGGACTTAGCGATTTTGTTTATACTATGTAAAGATAAAAATACTTATTAATAATCAATTATTTATATATAATAATAAAAATACATGGCTGATAGAAGTTTAACTATATAAGTTTAACCTAAATCATCCAGCGAATGGAGCTAAATAAATGTAGTTACTCCCTAAAGGTCAGGAGAGGTTAGTTAGATGAAAGGGGGTTGGGATTTACTTACAAAAGAACACATGGTTTTCTTGGGGTGTCTAGTTTACAACTTTTTTTAATATCTATACAGTGTGCCTATGATAATATGTTGCCAAAGGATAATCAGCAAACGGCACAATGGTTTTTTGGCTTTTTACTTATTGATTGGTATATGTAAGGTCGATAATATATAAATTTAATTTTCAAGTTTTTTTTAATCAGTGGGGATAAAATAACGTTTTCAGTATTTATCAGTTTAGATTTAACCCTATCAATGTTGCATTTGTTATTTTTAAAGTTTTTTTTTTTTTTTTTTTTTTACATCGCCATCTGTCTCAATCATGAACATTCAGCGGTACGTGTGTATATATTCAGCTGACATGCCGGGATGCATTCAGCCATACACCCCTCCAGATGATCAGTCGCTAACTATTCAGATAGTTAGTAAATCTGTTGGCAGTCTTTTTCTTAAGCGTCTTTCTGTCGGGACAACCTTCATCAGGTCCTGGGCCAAAACATTTGGATGCGAGTCCATTCTTCTTTTGTAGCTGGCGGCGATTCCCTTAATTTTTTCCTCTACTGGTGGCACCCCAAGATCCTTGTGAATTACCTCATTCGTAACAAACCATGGCGCATCAGCTATCATTCGGAGAATTTTTGACTGGAATCTTTGGATTATGTTCAGGTTTGACTTTGAGCAGGTGCCCCAAAGTTGAATCCCATAAGACCAAACCGGTACTATTATGCATTTATAGACCATTAGTTTTGATTCCAAAGCCAGTTTTGATTTTCTCTTCAGCATCCAGTACATTTTGTTCAATAACAGTCCGAGTTGCTTCCTTTTTGTTTGGATATGAGTTTTCCAGGTCAAGCGTCTGTCCAGGTGCATACCCAAGTACCGTACTACATTTTCTTGGGGTATTTGAATTCCATTCATGTAAACTGGTGGACATGTGTCTCTTCTGAGAGTAAATGTGACGTGAGCTGACTTGGTCTCATTGACTCTCAATCTCCAGCGTTTTAACCACGATGAAATGGTGTGGATGTGTTCCTGGAGTGCCCCAGCAGCCAAGACAGGATCGCTGTTAGTGGCCAGAATGGCAGTATCGTCAGCAAAAGTTCCCAAAAATACATCAGGGGATGTTGGGAGGTCTGCAGTGTGTAGCAAGTATAATATAGGCCCCAGAACACTGCCCTGGGGAACACCAGCTTGTATTTCATAAAGGGTAGTAATTGCATCTCCACACTGCACCATGAAGTGTCTCTCGCTCAAGTAGCTCCCGATCAAACGGAATATTGGATCCGGCAGTGCGTTTTTTATTTTGTATAAAAGGCCTTCGTGCCACACCCTATCGAACGCTTGGGAGACGTCCAGAAAGACGGCTGAGCAATATTTCTTCTCCTCAAATGCAGTGTTTACTGATTCAACTATTCTATGCACCTGCTCAATAGTGCCATGCTTCTGTCTGAATCCAAATTGATGAGATGGAATCAGATTTTTCTGGTGAATGATTGGTAGAACGCGTTATCTATATCTAATACAATTCCAATATCTTGGATGGTATGGGCAGCAGACTGATAGGTCTATACGACTTTGGATCATGTTCGCTTTTTCCCGGTTTGGGTATCATTATTGTTTTAGCAACTTTCCACTGCAATGGGTAGTGACAGGTCCTGAGAATCGCATTATATAGGTACAGTAGGAACTTGGTACCCTTCTGAGGCAGTTCTGATAGAATACGAGCTGTGATTAAATCATATCCAGGGGCTTTTTTAGGGTCAATGTGTTTTATAGCCGCAACCACTTCCTTGTAAGTTATTTGTTCCATTTTTGTTGAGTCAGAAATGATTGGATCATTAAGAGCACTCTCTATGTCTCTCAAGTCATTATTGTTGCCTTCATATTCAAAAGGCTTGAACACATTCGATAAATGGCTCGCGAAAGTGGACGCTTTTTCGCTATCACTCCTTGCCCATTCGCCATTGCTCTTCCTCAGTGGAGCTTGCCGACATTGTGGTTTTTTTAGTTTTCTGGTTGCTTTCCACAGAGAATACTCGGTAGCAGCAGTGTAGTCTAATTTCGAAAGGAAGGATTGCAATTCTTCATTTTTCTCTCTATCTATTGTTCTTTTTAATTTTTTAGTTAAATAGTTAAGCTTGGCTTTGTATGGAGGGTATTTGTATTTTTGCCAGTCCTTCCTAACTTTCCTTTTTTCAGCAACCAGTTCAAGGATATTGTTTGAGAAATTAAGCAATGGATCCCTGGTGTCTGTTAGTGGAGTACAATCCCAAGCCGCTTGTTGGATAGTAGTCGTAAAGTGTTCTACTGCTAGAAAGATCTCCCGTTTTGAACGGAGACTTATGTCCGTATTAAGGTTAGCATTCACGTTGTTCTTGAAGCATTGCCAGTTTGTTCGCCTGCTGTGGAGCCTACAAGGTCTTGGTTTCATCATAATTTGCCTGTGAAGTTTGAAAATGACTGGCGTGTGGTTACCCGACAAGTCAAAACATGATACAGCCTCCAGGTTTGATATATTTTTCGTGACACAAAAATCAATAAGGTCAGGTAATTTATTGACGTCGGTAGGCCAGTGCGTCGGCTCGCCGCTTGATACAGTTCGCAGACCCATTATACTGATGCACTTCATGAGCTCCTTTCCTTTAGCAAGGGTAATTCTTGATCCCCAATCTTTATGTTTGGCATTGTAATCACCTCCCGCTATAAATCGGCTACCCAGTCCATCAAAGAACCTAAAGTAATCTTCGCACTTTATATTATGTCTCGGCGGACTGTAAATTGCTGAAATCGTCAATGGTCCTGTTTTGTCTTCAATTTTTACACTAGAAGCCTGCAGATATTGCTCTCTAAATTCATTCATTTGGTAATGTTTAATTGTTTCTTTAATTATTACTGCAGCACCGCATCTTGCTGTTCCTTCAGGGTGGTTCGTGTTATAAATTAGGTAATTTGGTATTTCAACAAAACTTTTGGTTGTGAAGTGTGTCTCAGAAATTAGTGCGATATCAATTTTGTTAGTGCAAAGAAAGACTCCAAGCTCCTCCACGTGACTTGACAGCCCATCAGCGTTCCAGATTGCGATCTTTAAGGCGTTGAATTTAACATGAGTTTGGACATAAGTTCTGCTAATAGTGTTGTAATAGTATTCATTTGTTTTATGGCCGCCTGTAACAGGTCCTTTAGGTCTGATGATTGGCTAGTTTGTTGTAGTTCTTTACTAACTGGTGTATTTTTGTCCCTTTGGTCAATTTTACGGCCCAGTGCGTTTGCGTATGTCATGTTTTGTTTATGTACTTGTTCTTGTAGTGTGCTTTGGTAATTTTCTTTGGAGTTTTCAATTGGCCTGCTAGAAATTTTTGGTCTTGTGGAAGGAAATTTACTTTTCTGGAGTTCTTTGTAGACAGTGCAACCCCTGTAAATTTAAAGTTTGTCGTTTTAAATTACAATGAAATTATAAAACATCTCAATTCAACAGATTGAATACCAGGAGAAAAAGAAGGCTGAAGGCAAGAAAGCCCGCGACGACAAAGATGCAGTACTTAACATGCTATTTGCAGCGTTTGAGAAACATCAGTATTACAATATTAAGGATTTACAAAAGGTAATGTAAAACAATGCCTTGTTACATTTTACAATTACTAGTTTTGTAGTTTTTTCTTTATCAATAAGGGTGTTTACCCATGATCCCTGTACAATGTAACAACAGCACCACACGATTACAGCTGCCATACATTTGTATGAACCATTTTCACACGCAACAATACCACATCGGCACGACGATTTTCAACGATTGAAAATCACATAAACATTGACAATTGTTTGCGGTGATGACATAGCCACTGTACTACATACATTTTGTTATTTTTTTGAAGATTGTTTTGTTGATTCTTTTTAATAATGGAAAAGAAATTTAAGTATGACGTTTTGGATAAGGCTAATGAACAATAAGACAAAAAGAATAATTAAAATTTAATTCAAGAGTTTACATAAATTGTACGTAAGTAAAGATAATGTATGTAAGGAGATGGAGTTTGAAAATTTCGAAATAAAATGTCAGGAAGAATCTCACCACCAGAATTTCCTTTGTGAGTCTCATTAGTCTACTAACATTGATTACACTAATATGTTATATTCGTTTAGAAACTAATCATAATTGTTATATTAGTTAGAAACTCATCATCATAATAAGATTATAAAAGAAAACTGTAATAAAAATAATTGCAATAAGACAGTTGAGCAGATTCAATTCCTGTTCGCGTTATTTCTTAAAAAAGTTTAAATGCAGTTTTTCTTAATTCAAAAATCAAATTCTTAGTTCCTATTAGCTAATTTGGCTTTTTCTATTTTACAGATTACAAGACAACCTATTGTGTACTTAAAGGAAATCCTCAAGGAAGTGTGCAATTATAATATAAAGAATCCTCACAAAAACATGTGGGAACTTAAACCAGAGTACAGGCATTATAATAAACAAGATAATCCTGTACAGCAGAAGGATAAAGACAGTTCCGACAGCGACTAAGTTGTAAGAGATTGTGAATATCACATCCCTTACCGTGCCTGTGATTATTATTCTCATAAGTAATTATTAAATCTTTACATACAGTGTTGACTATTTCATAGGAATACTTGGAATGGAAGTGTATCATGTCAGCAATTTTAATGAAACAAAGTTGTGGTTTTTTTTAATATATTTATCTGAAATTTAATATATAATTTTTCATTGAAAATTGAAATATTAAAGACCATATAATCATAAAAAATATTTTCATTTAAATTATATATAATCCTTATAGAATACACAAGTAAAAAACAGGTAACATTCTCAACAAAGATTTAAATAAAATAGTCAAAATGCAAGAAAAATTGAGCTTGTACTTGCTAATAGAGATAAAATTTAGTTATTCCAGGACTTTCTATGCCTAGAGTAGATGAATATAATATTTTACAATTACGAACAAGGTTTTCCCTAATTAGTTTTTCCAACAGACTTACTTACAAAATTGTTAATAACGTCAGTTCATACCGAAACGCGACGCGACGTGAAGATGCTTTAGGGCTGGCGCTGACTGACGGTATAGCACGGCATAGCAAAGGATTTTTGCTAAACATATTATTTTAAACCTTATCGCAATGATCTTAGCACACACTCCTGTTTTTCAATAGCAAGAGGCCATAGCGTTCCGCGTCATGTCACATAATACCTCTGATGCAAAGGATAAGTGCAATAAGGTTAAAAATGATATATTTAGGAAAAAATCCTTTGCTGTGCCTTGCCATAAAGAGGTCATATATGGCGACGTCGCTAGGCGCAACAATAACATCATGAAGCTATAATTGAAGACGTAAGTGGATGAAGGTGATATGTCGCCTTTTTGGGTTTTTTCATTTTTTTGCGTTGATGAAGGTAATATGATTACAGACCTTCAGATTGTCGATTTAAGACATATTTTGGAAAATAGAAAGTTGAAAAAGGTGTTATGTACAGTTAATATTAAAAAAGATTAAAAAGCAAAAAGTGCAGAAAAGTTTACTTTTTTTAATGGAAGAAGGAGTTATGTTCACTTTTTATTTAAAAAAATAATACAAGTGTTTAAATGCTATCATACCATTAATATTTTAGGTTGTTTACACAACTTTGTACGTGACGACTTATCTCAAAAATTAAAAGTTAAACTTTAACCTCGATTTATTCAAAATTGGAATTAAGCGACATCACCTTCATCCACTCACGTCTTCAATTATAAGGTAGCATTCGCGCTGTCTCGGGACGCTGCGACGCCGTTGCGTAGCGTGGCGTAACCCGGCGTCTTGGCGTAACCTGTCAGCTCGCACCGTAACCCGACACTGCGCGTACGTTTTAATGCAATATAGAACTTATTACTACACAAAAAGGTGCACAGTCCAATCAGTTCCGAAAGTGGTGGCGGCGGCTTCACGCTGCGTTGTGATTCCTAAGGGTGCGTATATGGAAATGATTATTTCTCATCATACGTGGTTCATTTCAGCTCTTGGTCTTTCTTAAAATTCAAACGTGTCAAGCGTAATTTAACTAAAAATATATTATAATTGCATATTTTTAGTTTTACCGACAAAGGAAAAAAGAAATTTAGAAAATGTTGGATTCCCGCAGCGTCCCTAGATGCAGCCCAGAGGCTACTTTACATGAGCCGTGATACGCAACGCGACGTCGCGAGATGTATTATCGTGTTGTCGCATTTCGGTCTGATCTGACCCCCTTACCCATGGTTTATGTTCCATTTCAAATATTTCAATTAATAATTGCATCATATTTTGATTTATTTATGTAGTTAGCTAAAAAGCAGGATATGAATATTCCCACCAATGGAAACATAGCTGTGCCCAATGCGATGCCGGTCAACAATTTCATATTTGAATTCAAATACTTCATTATGATTTCGTAGCAACCCTGTAACAATAAGTTGGCTTATTATTTGGACACTTCACACTTTTCTGAAGTGTGCACCACGTCATATTTTAGAACAATTTTTTCAAATAAAAAATATTATTAAATGTGACAATGAAATCTATTTCTCTGCTATAAAATGATAGTGAAATAAAATGCACTTACGAGTTGATAGACATCATTATAGTTTGCGGTGACGCAGTGATTGGGATCTATGCAGCATGAGATTGGTATAACGCGTTGCGACGAATACTTCACCCAGTCCGTGTAGTTGGCAACACCGCAGCAGTGAAACTGTTAATTAATCGAATTCATTAGGTAACTGTGTTTATTGGACTCAGTATATAAGGTCTACGAGTAAAGGACACAAACTTATTATTACTTTACTTGTTACTTCTCAAAAAGGAGTTTTTAGACAAGTAGCTAGTTAGATAACTACCCTCCTGAAAGATATAGGTCTTATAACACGATACTTAGGCAGCACTAGATGTAATGTATGAGTATGACTAACCTGCCAGTACCGAAAGATAGAAATGTCCCTAAAAGCATCACTGTAATTACGAGTATATAATTCAAATTAATACAATTGCAAACAGAAACATTTTAACAAAATTAAATGACTGTCATGAATTTATTATTTTAAATTAAATTCTGTATATTGTTTGTACCGGTACCTAAAATTTCTTTTATCAAAAATACTTATACTTGAGCTTCGTCATGCTTAAGGCGCTATCAAATTGCTGTCAGATTACTCCTAACGGAGATTGTACTGTTATGCATCAATTTAAGTTCTTCATAAAGAAAAATTATAATCAATTAGATTATAATTTTTGAAAAATAGCCTGAAAATTATGTATTTGACGTAATAAATCAAACAATAAACAATCTTTGTTTAACTTTTTGTTCGCGATTTTACCCATTCTCTTATCATTGATTGGCAATTCAATTCAAAATGTCTAGACAAACCTAATAATAAAGGTTTTCAGACATTGTTATCATCTTGTGTAAAAATTCGTGTTAGATAATAAATAAATAAAATAATAGTTACTAGTATTTATTACCGTAGATTGTGCAAAGTCGAAGTTGGCTTTATGATCGTCATACGTGACAAGGGTTTGTGTGAGCCCATCGTGCAGTACTCGGGGGAACGTGTCGCCGTAGCAAGCCACGGAGACGCCCATTCCCACATTCATCATGAATATGCACGCCAAGAAACCACCGTACTGTACACAAAACAATAAATTATTCACGCTTGTAAATGTACTCGTAAATGTTTAAAGTTTGAGACGCTGTTTGTTTTTAAGAAGCATACCTAGTGGCCTGTGTCGTAGCTAGGGACAGACCAGTGGTGTAGCTGGCCCTTGATGGGCCCTGTTATACTATTTTGTCAAGGGGTCGTTCTACTTTACTGTGATGAAGCGCAAAAGGAGGGTAACGATTTCTCTTTCAGAAAAGGAACAAAAAGCTTGCATGTTTTTAGACGCAATACATTTGACTCAAAATGCTAAACAAGTAGGCGCAAAAATGCGCGTACGGCATAAAAATTTAAGTGAAATTGAAGATAGTGTTTTACTAATTTTTGCTTACACACGTCGGGGCATCTGTAGCCCAGGACCCCATACAGCGCAACTCCGCTCTGGATACAGATATTAATGATAGATTAGTTAGAGGCTAAAGTAGCGCCGTCTATCACGGTCAATAAGCTTTCAAGATCTTTTGAATCTTCAATAATTCAACTTGAGATTTGATTTGATCTTTGACTTTAGTTATTATAGTAGGTATATCTTAGTAAGCTAACGCAAAATTACTTTACGTACTTTACTTACCATATAAAGCAGAACCGGTTGGCCCTTGATGATGCATGAGAATGCAATAGAACTGAGCAGTACTGTGAGCCCCGCGATTGCGATCAGGGCGTGTGGTGCCGTTCCGGAGAATTCCGGTGACAATTCCATGTATTTGCAGAGATCCAAGGCTGCCCATAGGCCAAGTGTCAAAAGAAGTAAGCCAGTTAACTGTAAGAACAAATTTTATGGGTAATGCTAGAAACATAATGGACCGCGCCGTATGACGGCCCAATGTTAGCCGAAAGTTGGTGCGGTTCTTGCTCTGGCATCCCTTACTTACTCACCGAAAAACAACAGCAAACGTGCTGTTATTTCGCGGTGGTCTTCTTAGGGGGTAGTTACCTCCGCCAGACGGGCTGCCGAAATGACTGCGAAACGCAGTGCACACATCTCTAAGAAAACTAAATTTCGCTAATAGGCTAACTGCGGATTGTATTATCTTCGATTTTATTATTGAGACTTATATATAAACAGAACATTATATGTAATATCCCACACATGGCAACAAATATATTTAAAAAAATTAACTATTAGCATACGTAAACAAGCTCCTTACCCAAAAGACGATGTTGAAAACAAATAAAAATGTCTTGAGACAGGCGATTACCGCCACGTTCTCCAACTGGTTACCCATATCTGGTCTCTTCTTTAATCTTTACATTTTTATATTTGTAATAATAAAATAACTCATATCGAGTGTTGGTTCCTCGGAGTTTTCTTTCTTTCTCTGTGGTCAATTGAAGCCGAGGCCGCGCATTGCGCGGGCTGCTTTCGACCTTTGCGCATGCCTGACAATGTAAATACTTATCTAACACAATTAGCTCGAATAAAATAGATATCTATTTGTCGACACGTTTGGTCTAGTGCTGGTAACCCTAACTGTTAACTAAACGGTCGCGAGTTCGAATCCCGCCAGGAGCAAATGTTTGTGTTAACATTTTACTTTTGTACCTGAGTCATGGATGTTTTGTATTTATAATATGTAGTAAATATGTATTTACAAAAAAAAGTAATCAGTAAGTATATCATCTGTCTGGTATCCATAATACAAGAGCATTAGTTGCTTACTGTGGAACTAGATGGTGCTGTGTGGAATAATGTGTGAAGATATTTATTATTTATTTATTATTTGCACTTAAGGATCAAATTCTATTAAACTAAATTGCATGTTTATAAAATTATTATTTTTGTGTTTGTTATTTAAATTTTCGTACTAATATTATATATGTTTGTATTCTGTCTGTCTGTTTGTCTGTTTGTTTGTCCGACAGACCAATAGGAGCGGAGCGTCAATGGAAAATGTTGCAAAAACGGGAAAAATGATTCCTTTTTGAGAGCTTCCGTTGCGTGCGCTGCGTAAACGGTTTCAGTTACGCAAAAATTATGTATGATGGAATGCATACACATGTCTATCTTTTAAGATTGACTTACTATAACTTTTTTATGGTAATCAAATTTGATCCAAATTAATGCATTATTTGCGAGGTGTTTTATCAACATGACATTAATCCTTATCCAAATAAAATTAAATACGTTGTTCATCACAAGTATTTTTAATTGTGAACAAAATTGCCCTTGACATAACTTGATTTCAATCAACATCAAATTAACAAAAAATCAACTCAAGCGCCGTGCACAGCATCAGGCCAAGGACAGCAAAAGGACGCTGGAAATATAATTATTTTTGTGTAAGCCGAAAGTTTTATTAGTAGATAATATTTTATCAGTTATTAGATGAATTTATTCCTTGCTTTCGTTGCAATCATTATAAGTAGTAATATACTCGTAGTAATTTCATTTGCCATACGAGTAAAATGACGTGCGGTTGACGCTGTAGCTCTCAGTCTACAGCGTCATGGGCTCCTGCCACTTGGATCCACAGCTTGGCTCCACATGTGGATCCGCGGATACCTTGCCTGGACACTACCTATTATTTTTTTCTGTTTGAAATGTACCTATGTCTATCTGTATCCATGATAATGTGCATTGTATTTCATAATGATCAGTTGAGTTTGAGTAGTGTAAGAGTATCAAACTAACTCACATTCGAATTTATATGTATAGATATGTATAGATACATAGAGTAGGTAACTAATGGACAGTCCTTACAAACATTTTTCTTAGAGATCTCACAGGTATCGTGCGCCCCACTAAAACTTATTAACGTATTTAAATATTTTGCATAAGAAAAATCCTTTTACAGTGACGGTGTCTTCATGTAACTGTGTTCAGTCAAAAAGCACAGTTTTTGGTTTCATAGCCAGAGGAGACTCGGTCTAACTAACTCATAGTTTGTTTCGAGCGTCTCTGCCGGCTAGTCGTGACACGATCTCCGCGGCGCCCGCGCGTACCACACTTTAAAATTTCTGCGCACGTAATTAGTTACGTACAGAACGCGGAAAAGTTTTATAAACATCATGTTTTGTTAAAAGTTAAAAGTTTAAAAAAATCGATGGTGTAAAACAATTTTCCGGCATCATGATTTGCCTCGTGAATTTTATTATCGTTGGACTCATTTTTAGATTTACATGTGGAGCAAATGTTTCAGAAATTGAAATGGATGATGGTAAATAAGTTGTTTTATATAATATATTATTACCAATAATATTTAATTTTTTTTTAAATTAATGCGAAGTAACAATATTTAGTAGGTAACTAATAATTATCGTGATTATATCCTATCCGTATCCCTACATTACACATTCTGTCGCGACTTCATGTTATACAAAAATCTTTGTAAAATGTTTATAAAATTACTAGCTGACCAGGCAAACGTTGTTTTGCAATATTAATTATCTATCACTTAGGGGTATAAAAAATACTTTACGATCTCTCAGACCTACCAAATATACACAAAAAATTTCATAAAAATTGGTCAAACCGTTTTGGAGGAGTTTGGCTACCAACACTGTGACACAAGAATTTTATATATATATATATATATAGATAAGTAATAACAAATAATGAATTAAAAATATACTGCATTAATATTATTATTTATTGCACAATTATAAAGACTTTTTAAATAAATTAAAATTAAATAAAATTTTAATAAATAATATTAAAACTAATTATTTCTAATGATATTAAAACTATTTAAATATATAAAAAATGGGCGCTACTGTCGCCGTGGTGGCGCTACCGTCTTCACAGCGATAAAGATGTTTAGGTATCTATCATATTTTTCAACGCAGACGAATTCGCGGCACCAGTGCTCATATATTTCTGTCAGGCGTTAAAATTTTCATATTTTTATATGACTCCTGGGAAGAGTACTTTTTCAGGATGAAAATACTCGATGTCCCCTTTCTGTATTCCCTGTACAGGCATAATTTCATGACGACCGGTTGACTAGTCGTGAAAGCGTAATAATCATACAAAAAAAAATCAAAATTTCGCATTTATAATATTCGTTTGGATATAAAGTAAGGTAGATTTTAAAGTTAAACGATCATAAATAATAATAAGTTTAATACGAACAAAAAAATTTTTTTTTAAACAAATTAACATTTAAAACTACTCAATAAACCTTAATTTTACATTGCCTTGCGTTCCAGTTTAATATTTGCATCAAAACTGAATTCACGGACACAAATAGCTAATGGTCAATTTGACCGAATGCCTGAATTTAAAAATTGCGTGCTTTATACTGTGGCCAGTTTTTAATTGCATTCTCGTTTCAACACCTACTCTACTTAAACGATCTTAAGAACAGAGAGTCAACTATTATATTGTCTGAAAATAAAGTGTATTCTATTACTTTCACAGTGTAAGTTCAAACGGAACGAAACGCTCGACCAGTAAAGTAAGACGTCACCGGCCGTAACGTGCATAAACGACATCTAATAAATATTAAATAGGCCATTAAATTTATTAATACTTACTAGTAAATTTCGCACACCAACAATTTGATTTAGTTTTGATTTAGTTAAGTTTTAAAAATCTCAAGCTTATGCAAGAGACATAGAAATATTTTAGAAAAAAATACTACATTTTTAATATTTTTATATCTAAGCATACTATGTTAAAGTACATAATAACTGCTATAATTTTATCTAAACCACCTAAGGAGCTTGATGCGGTTTTCACTAGTAGCCTTATAAAATTAATAAAATCAGGGGAAATCATTCGTGTTGCTTTGTAAATTGGAACAGTTACATCTTGCGGTATTTAGTTGAACATATTACTAAAAGTGGCTTAGCCCTGAAGGGCGGGGATGTGCTGAGGGGTTGAAGGTACCTTTTTTCTGGTTTTTGCTCACATAGCGAATTGTACCAAATCGAATACCATTATCATGACTTCCGACAAAAGTTTCTACATAAAACTTTCTACAAATTTGGATATGATATTCATTTTTACTCTACGAACAATACTTTAGGAGCTACTCGTACAGGCTGTGTTGAGCTAACAAAGAGATAAAAATAGGCGCATGATTAGGTAGTATCTCTAGCAGGTGTACGTAGATAGTTTATATTCTTTCCATGGATATATATGAGTAGATTCACTCCATTTGGAGTGTCTTGAAGTAAGTTTTAACGATAGAGTCGATAATATGATTTAATTACTATATCACTGGATTTGAATATGTACTTATAGGTAAGTAACAATTTGTGTAGATAGATATAATTACCTACACTCGACTGCACTTTTTGACTGTACTTTTGTTTTGAAATACATGTAGATTATTGTTAAAATTATAATATAAGTGTAACAATAAGGAAAGTTATTAAATGAAATTGTTAGCAATAACCCGCATGAGATAGGTATACACAATGGCGATTGATATCTGTTAATAACGGTCGCGCGGCGTTTGTCGCACGCTGCTCGTTTACGCAATAGTGGCCCCGTAACGCTATAACAATACCCGCTTACCGCAACCATCGATATTTCACACTTTTCCCACATTGCAACGATAACATAACCCTAACGGGCCCACTTTAATTCGCAGTTGTCACGAACCTATGTCTTGGCAGATATATGCGTGCAACCCTGCTTTCTTACTTAACCTTTGTGTAACGTAACGGTGTTACCACTTTACAATTTACATAGCTCGAAGTTGGAGCTGGCAACTTCTCACATGTGCATACAAGTTTCAATATAAATAGGTGGCGCAAGGTTAAAATTATCCCTGTATTATTATTTTTTTACTTTAAAAGACATTTTTATATTATAGCGCTATTGTTGGTTTTATTACTTATTTTATCTGGAAACCTACCTATCTAATACATATAATAAAGTTGCTGTCCATCTCTGTCCCTCTAACTGATTCTAAACCACACAATGGATTAAGTATAATATGGTTTTCGCTAATGAAAACAACGATAAACGAGGAAGGTTTGTGTATACATATAATTTGCATAGAAAATTTCATCCGTGCAAAGCCGGAAGCGGGTCGCTAGTTATATATAAAAAAGTATCAACTACTATAAACTATAAAAAAGGATCAATATTGTTAATAAAACAATGCTCGGTACGTTAGTTCCCGCACGTGATACATTAATTACTCTGTCTGTTATTTTTTATCGCTTAAAACTGCATCAAATAAACTAATCGCAGACAATGAAACAATAGAAACAGACAATTAACACGACTCGTGCTGTCACCGTTAACTTCGTTTTCATTGTCTATTATAATATGACACGGTTCGATTCAAAAGCGGTCGTTACCGAATTTTTAAAAGAAATGTTTTTTAGTCGATCTTCTGATAACGACCGAGTGAATTGCTTTGGAACAACTCGTAGTAAAATAAACGGTGTAATACGTTTAGAGTTTAGTGGTGAACAAAATTGCTGTTCGTAATAGTAGGACAGCCGGATAGTGCATTAGATATGAAGGCAAGAGTGCGATAGATAACAAGGGCCGGGATCGCCGGGGGCCTCGGGCACTCGGGCCCAATCGTCGATCGAGTCAGGTTGATTCGCTCACTTGCGCCGTGATAGATTACGAGTACCGTCTACTAGGGCAGCGAATAGGCAAAAAACATGTGCGCAACATCGCTAATAGGGAGGTTTATTCGTGCTATTTGCTGTTCTCATCTCACTAACAAGTTAATACTAAATTTAAGTGTTAAATGTCGTTGCAATCTTTGAGCGAGGTTTTTTTTTTCTTCTTATTGTTACACCTCAAGAACATAATTTATTTTTGGCCTTTTATTTTTTATTCTATTAGTTTTCTTAGTTTAAAAATAGTTCAAGCCCAGTAGTCCAGTAGTTGAGATGCTTGAAATAGCGCAAGATTCAGGAGTCTCAGACTCAGTCTCAGGAGGAGGTCTCGATTGCTGACAGGGCTTCGACTTTGGATAAAAACTTTTCAAAGTTGGTTCTATTTCCATACTAATAAATCAAAGAATACTGAAATCACACATGATTCTAGTCGAACGATATTTGTTTGAGAACTGCATGTTTTTCTGAATAAAATAGTTAAGTACCTACCTAAAATACTTAATAAAAATTCTGAACTAGAAATGAAATCTAACTAGATTTATGTAATATAATAAACAGATTTACAGCTAGCTATAAAGTAGAGCGACTATTAAGGAAAAGGCGAGTTCAAAGTACCTTTGTTAGGTATTTTATTGTTCGACCACAGAATTCAAATCTATCTATACCTACTAACTATAAAGAGAGAAGATTTGTATTTTTGTTTGTAATGAATAAACTCAAAAACTACTGGACTGATTTCAACTTCATCACCATTTTCACCAAAAAATGATGCGGATGCGAAAAATGCGTTAAAGGACCGCCCTGGAGGTTTGGCTCCTCCAGGGAAATGTTACCTTAAAGGATAAGGTCAAAATGGGATAAGGGAATCGGGGGGTAGGTCTCACACCCGGCACAATCCCATACATTCACAGTGCGGACTTCGATAGCACAGGTGCGGCTTATGATGATAGGAAACTTAACTATTGTTCTTGCGTATTAAAGCGGGTTAATTAATTAAATTAAATTAATGCGGTCGACGACCCACACGCGCGCAGTCAGCAGTTTAGAAACACAGAATAAAAAGCAACATTATCAGCGAGTAACATAGGCGATATTTATAGTTATGCGGATGAAGTCGCGTGCAACAGATAGTTCTTAATATTAGTGTAGTCATTTCGATTAATCATATTTTAATCTATTCCAGTCCAGAATAAAGTTTACCTACAATTATTTAATATTTGTTGAACGCTCTTATTTTTTTATCTAAACCAAAGTACGGTGTGATAAAGTTGTTGGGCATTATGCATACGGTAACGGTCGCGGGCAACCCGACGCCTGCAGGTATGCTGCCGCTCTAATAAGTCTCCAACCGCACTCGACACACGAAAGTGTCGACGAACGGGTTACTACATTATTTCGCATTCGCATGCTCTCATGCTCTATAGGTAAGTGAAATGTCAAAACGCCTATGTTTGGCTCGGCTCTCGTTTTTCAACTTCGACGATATGGGACACATAATGATATATTCGCTTTCACTGCTCTGTGACGCATCATTCATCTGTCAAAACGATGCCGCATAATTAATCAGCTGATAATGAGGTTTTTAATGTTGTCTACCTTTTTTTATGTGCAAGTAACGGACAAGCGACATGCCTTCTTATAAGTACGGTAGTAAATAGAAGTCAGTTGTTCTTAATATGTATGTACTGCACCTTTAGAATTTATGCATTTAGAGCAATGGCCGCGTTTGTTCGTAAAGGGCTACTCGTCGGTCGAGCTTAGGATAATAAAAAACTATTAATACCTGTCGTATTAATAGTTTTTATGTAGGTAAATACCATGTATTGGTATTTTTAATGCGGTTTTATAGCGACAGTTGCTCCTGCATCTAAGTTATTCTGATTCGCAGCCCCGCTGTCATAAGCCATGTAAAAATCATAAGCCAAAAAAATTGGACATGGATTGAATAGCATATGAAGACCAGATGAGAATGTAGTACGGTATTCATTGTTATTACCTGTTTTGTCACATCCTAATATATCGTTAACTAATTGGACAAACAGTCCGTTTTTCATATACCTATTGCTTGGATTATTTTGTAACAATGTAACTTTCTTAAAAAATATTGTTTTATTGTAAGTTTTTTTTTAGTCGAGAAATGTCTGTTTACAAAACAAACCGGACTGCACACCATTTATTTATTTATTTTAATATAACTCAAACATGATTCACGTTTCATTTCCATAATTGGTTCGTAATGGATTCCATTTTGGTTCGACCAGTTCGACGCATTTGTCGTCCGGTGACATTAGGTACCTACCTACCATTTTCGTTAAATGCAAATTTTGTCACCAACAACGCCTACGTTTAACCTAAAATTTTAATATGGCTCAGTAACGTAGGTGCAACCTATCTTATTTTAATTTTGATAAGATTTATTTAACTATATTTTGCTTCGTAAGGATGTAATATTTTTCTACAAATTATGAATATTCAAAACTTTCCTGGTTTTTCGCTCTTTCCATTATCCAAAATTGCATCGAAATCTACCCTGAGACCGCGTGGTCCGACTGCTTCGTTACTGGATGATTAGCGGAGAAACTACAGAAGCGGATAGCGACTTGATTGTATAATATGTACAGATATATATATAAATACAGATCTATCCTATTAAATTGAAAAATATTCCATGAAATTGTACATTCACCGAACGGAAGAGTTGCAGTTTTAAAAGTAACGTAGCGTCACATTGACATCTGAAATTCGTTAAGGAATTCGGCATCGAATACCGGGTTGCATGCCGTTTACTTTAATTGCGCAATATTAACGGTTTTTGTCTGTGTGCAAAATTTATATTATGTCGTTGCACGAATCGCACGAGCAAATTTACCGCTGCCGTTTAGCGTCGAAACAGTCAACCGCCGGAACCCTGCTGTGACATCCTCACGATGTTACCTTATTGGGCGGCTGTACTGTCATTGTGATAAATCTTTTCTTTATCGTAAAACTAACGCCGTAAACGGGGTTAAGATTCGTGTGGGTATCCACTTTATAATATACCATCTGATTTAAATGTTAAATTTGCAAAAATATTTTTTTACAAATAAGTATTCACTTTACAAAGTCCACTCGATGATGCGTGTATATTATACAAGCTACGCTAAGGTGCTGCAAGTGCTCTGCCGACCTAATGCATTAGAAAGGAATAGGAAAATAAGTTCACTCACTAAAACACAACAACACATAGGTACCTATTTCCTTATTTCATGGTTGTCTTCTTTAAAAGTGTGATTAGTGCTGCCTGGCGAGCTGCCAATTTTAAGACCACTAAACGCCGTGCGTTACTAAATATTAATAAGAAAATAAAATAAATAGTATAAATATTTATTAAGAGCAAAGATACATGAATATGGAGTTAGTATACCTTAAGGATAAGGGATTAGGCAGGATAGGGTAATGGTCCTTAATTCTCTTCCCATTCTCTTTCTCAGTCATTAATGTATATCAAAAGTACGTTCACTATTTGGTAGTTATCTGTAAACAGAGATATTGGACGCGCCGCTTCCGTTTCCTATCCCTGTCCTTGTCCCGTGCACAACCGTCCAGCGAGGCAGAGGGAGAAGGAAGATGTCCGATGCGCTTGCATCGACGCATCGAGTATTCATATTGCACATACCATTGTCGCATATTGGCTTCGTAAAAACGAAGACGTCCGAACCGCTCCGCTACGCTTTAAATTGAACTTTATTAAACATAACCTCGTGTAAATAACGATATAGATAGATTGTGAAGGTGAAGTGAAACCAAGGTGAAGTGATTTGGTGTGATTGGATTCGACGAGATCATCGCACGGTGATCGCTTTCTCCGAGCGCAGTCCCGACCGGATCCTGGACCCCAGCAGCCCAAATTACGAGGTACGTGTTGTGCACCATCTCAATCCCCGCTACCGCTTCCTATTTCTCCCCTTAACGCACCTAGGATAATACGTCCATCCGCATACGAAGCAATTGGCTTCTGGTCCTTCAGCCGCCTCACCATAGTGTTGGTCCTTTTCGAACCGGATACAAACCGGCACATAACCGCTTTTCAATAATATTAAATCAACAATAACAAACAATATCAGTTTGTTATTCATTCCCATAGTTCATGCGTATTGTTATTTAGACGAGATTTTATGTTAATACCGCGCCCTCTGAGGGTAAATCTTAAAACCGCATCGCCCGACTTTCGGTCGATTTTCAGTATTGCATACATATTATTATTTATTATCTAGCCTACACCGCATCGCATAAAACCTATTCGTTTGAATAAGTTTATTACAACATTTATTTACATAATTTTCTTGCCGTATAACACAAACATTACATTAAATAATTACCTACATAAATGAAAATAAATATATGTTTCCGCATAAGTTAAAGTAAAGTAGGTAATACTTTAATTTGTATCTTTCATTTATTTGCGTTTTTTTGTATTCCTTTTATAAGAAAGTATACCTATACATAGATTACTTTACACTGTGCTGCAGCGCTTTAAAGCGATATATAATTTTGTACACGCTTTATAAATAATTTAATTTGTTTTCTATTCACATTTATTCAGCACTTTAGGTAATTTACATTTTGTTTGAATTCGTGACAGACGCGTTCGATTTGTGTTTAAAATTGTAAACATATTTTTTATATATATATAAACAGTCTTTAATTTGCCATCTTTTGCAATGGAGTCGAAATTAAAGTTATTACAGGCGAAAAATAAGGTCAGATTTGAACGTATTACGAGATTGTACAATGCTGGTAAACAGCTGTCTCAATCAACTACCGAATTACGCACGGTTGAAACTTTTATGTCTGATAGTGAGACCATAGACACATTACGTAATGATTTCATGCAAACATTGGATGAAATTATCGAAATGCAGATGCAATTAGAGCCCAAAGCTGAACCAAATTATCAGTCACTTTCATCATTTGAAGATCTTTTTGCTCGTGTCATAAGATACCGCGTAAATTTGAAGGGAAGTAGGTCCATAGCTTCGAATGCAAATTCACAAACCGCGGCTAAGGCTCCCTTCACACTGGCACCGCTCGCTATTCCCAACTTTGATGGAAAAATTGAAAACTGGCCAGTGTTCTATGAATCATTTAAGGCTAACATACATTGCAATCCAGACTTAACCGATTCACATCGAGTTCAGTATTTAGTCGGAAGACTTATTGGAAATGCACAAAAAATTATCGCAGGTGTAATTCCTTCCGGTGAGAATTATCCTTCTATTTGGGAAAGTCTAACAAAGAAATATCAAGATAAAAGAGCCCTAGGTTCATATTATGTGTCTACATTACTTAACATTAAAGGCGCTTCAAATGATTCAGTTTCATTAAATAATTTCATCGAAACATTTGATGCTGCTGCCGCTGCACTTAAGCAATTAAAAATTGAAAATATGTATGATTTCATTTTATTCAATTTAGCATTCCGCAAGATAGATTCAAGTACCGCTCAGGCCTTTGAAATGACTGCTAGGGATAAAGTTATTCCGAGTTACTCAGATTTAGTCGAATTTATTAAAAGTCAAGTAAAGATATTAGATAGAACTACTACTAGTAATAATAATTCATTCAACCGCACTACACGTAATAATAACGCCAATAATAATAATTCTAACCGCCCCCGCAATACAGTACATTCGTTCGTAACTCGTCATAATAATTACAACAGAAGCACTTTATGTTCTATGTGTAATACCTCGGAACATTATCAACTATATACTTGCCCCGCATTTAAATCAATTTTACCGAAAAATCGTATCGAATTTATTAAATCGAAACGAGGGTGTGTAAACTGCCTTAGTTTAACCCACTCAGTGTTGAATTGTAATTCGAAATATAGATGTAAACAGTGTGAAAAGAGACACCATACCTTGCTACATTTAGATATTATTAAAAATAAAAATATGTCGTCCGCGGCAAACCGGACAGCTAGGAACGACGTACCGGACATCGCTACGAATCGTACAGAGAATTGCGTCATCGCTTCGGCGTCGACGCCCGTTACCAAAGCCTTATCACTTTGCGCTCGCTCACCTGTCGTAACTGCAACTAAGTTACCCCCCTATACCACGTTATCTTGTACTAAACGTTCTGAAGTTGTTCTTTCTACTGCGAGTATTTACGCATATAATAATGATAAAAATATAAAAGAAACTGTTCGATGTCTTATTGATAATGCTTCACAGAATCATTTAATAACTGTGAACTGTTGCAGAAAACTTAATTTAAATATTATACCGCTTTCGAATTCCGTTTTAAAGGGTGTTGGTTTAACTTCTCGACCTGTTATAGGTTATGTCAATTTTATGATTTCCGCGAAAAATAATAAACAAAGTTTTAACTTAACCGCATTAGTTATCGATTGCATTACCGATCGACTTCCTATCGATTATGTTGATACATCTATCATTAGTCATTTAGCAGACATACCGCTTGCCGATCCATTTTGGCATATACCGAGTGAGATAGAACTCGTATTAGGAGCAAAATTATTTCCATTCATACTTCTTAGTGGAAAGATTATTGCACCGCCCGCTCCACCCGCTATTGAAACCGTGTTCGGATATGTGTTCATGGGTGACACCGCTTCTAGTACCGCTTCGCCAGTTCGGGGCGACCTAACCGCACTTCAACGCTCACCTACCGCTTCGTTTCTTACTTGTATTGAGAATAATATAGACTCTTCTCTTTCTAAATTTTGGGAGTTAGAAGAAGTTCCCGCAAAGAAATTTCTTAGTCAGTCTGAAGAAGAATGCGAGCAAATATACACTTCTACAATATCTCGCGACTCTTCAGGTCGCTATTGTACCGCATTGCCATTCTCTAAGGATCCGAGTAGCTTAGGGAATTCTTACGCTGTCGCTCATCGTCGTTTGTTAGCACTAGAGCGCAAGCTATGCCACAAAGATTTACGTTTGAGCTATAACGCCGCAATTAAGGACTACATAGATAATAAATATTTATCTCCAGTGTCATCATCGGACGAATCTGAAGGAGGTTATATAATTCCTCATCACCCGGTGATCAGGCAAGATAAACAAACCAGTAAAGTCAGAGTAGTTTTAGACGCAAGTGCTCAATGCCATAATGGAATATCTCTCAACGATATTTTACATACCGGACCCAATCTACAAGCAGATTTATTTTTACTTTTATTGAATTTCCGCCTTTTGCCAGTTGCTGTAACCGCCGACATAAAGCAGATGTATCTTCAAATACGTGTAACTGAAGAACATCAAAAATACCAACAAATACTTTTCCGCTTCGACACCTCTGAACCGATTCGTACTTTCAAGTTCAACAGAGTGACGTTTGGTCTTAAGTCGAGCCCATACGTTGCAATGCGCACCGTGCGCCAACTCTGTAATGATGAACGCAGCAATTTTCCAGTAGCAGCTGCCATAGCTGAGAAGGAACTTTATATGGATGATTTGGCTAGTTCAATTATAAATGAAACTGATGCTGTCGAGGCATCCGCTCAGTTAATTAATATGTTTAAATCTGCTGGCTTTGATTTAGTAAAATGGTCAAGCAATTCAAAAAAAGTGCTTGAGAGCATCCCGCAGCCGCTAAGACTTGCACAGCAAGTAGAATTTGATAAAACAACATCTCTTAAAATATTAGGGTTAGAATGGCAGCCAGAAAACGATACTTTCGTTTTTAAAACCAATAATGATGACCGCTCCTGTACCAAACGTTCAATTCTTTCTGTAATCGCCCGCTTGTGGGACGTGCTAGGTTTCGCTGCACCTGTAATCCTTTATGCCAAACTTCTAATTAAAGAACTCTGGATTCAAAAGGTCGGATGGGATGAAGAA
This sequence comes from Synanthedon myopaeformis, assembly GCA_944738685.1. NCBI lineage: Eukaryota > Metazoa > Arthropoda > Insecta > Lepidoptera > Sesiidae > Synanthedon > Synanthedon myopaeformis. The sequence continues at coordinate 4,088,511 of OX122915.1, forward strand.
CCCCCGGCAAATATAACAGCTAAATTTATTAAATTCAGAGAGCAATTGCCACTTCTTACTATTTTAAAAATACCGCGCCATGTTGCCGTAACACAGGGTTGTACGACAAATATAGTTGCATTCGCCGATGCTAGTATGAAAGCGTACGGCTGTGTAGTTTTCTTACATGTGACTGACTCCACAGGCAATGTACATGTACGGTTGGTCTGTGCGAAGTCGAAGGTCGCACCAGTTAAAGTAGTTTCACTTGCCCGCTTAGAACTTTGTGCCGCAGTCTTAATGTCAAAATTAACTAAATTGGTCTGCGATACTTATTCAGCACGCACATCTATACAGAATGTCTACGCCTTTTCGGATTCAAGAATCGCCCTCTCTTGGATTCATTCGTCTCCTCATCGATGGAATATTTTTGTTGGCAACCGCATAGCCAAATGTCAGGAGAATCTAGAACCTAAAACCTTCTACCATATCGCCGGAGTGCATAATCCTGCCGACTGTTTGTCTAGAGGCTTATTGCCAGAACAATTGCTAACTCACGAGTTATGGTGGAACGGTCCCGTTTGGCTGAACGCACCCATACTTGAGTGGCCGATAGAATCTTTCAAACCTGAAAAATGGGAAGATTTGCCTGAATTTAACAATAAGACATTTATTACAACCGCTCCTCATACCGTAGAATTCTCACCGCTCTGTTCACTCGCAAGTAAAGTCTCATCGTGGAATAAATTATTAAGAATAATTGTCTACATTTTACAATTTGTACGAATACTAACCCGCTCTAAAAATATAGAAACCGCTCATATACATACCGCTGAAAATTATCTGCTCCGTGCAGTTCAAGCTGCACATTTCCCGCATGTAATAAAGGATCTAAAAAAGGGTAATATACCCTCTGCACCGCTAAATAAATTAGATTTATTCATGTCTGAAGACAGATTGATTAGGATAGGAGGTAGATTATCAAATGCAAACTTACCCTTTGAAGCAAAGCATCCGATTTTGCTGCCTAAACATGATAATGTTACTTACCTGATAATTGATCACTTTCACCGCATAAATTGCCATACTGGAGCCACTCTTCTTAGCTCTTTGATTCGCCAAAAGTATTGGATATTATCCTCTAGGTCAGTTATACGTCAACGCGTACATAACTGTAACTTCTGTTTTAAGAGTTCTCCTTCGTATCAAACTCCTAAAATGGCGAACCTCCCCGCATTTCGAGTTCAAGAGACTAAAGCCTTCGTGCATACCGGCGTAGATTACGCTGGACCCATTAATATTACGCTATGTAGACGTCGTGGTCAGCGAAGTCAAAAAGCATACATTTGCTTATTTGTTTGTTTAGCGACAAAAGCTGTTCACATTGAGCTCGCATCAGATCTGTCGTCTGCTACTTTTCTTTCCGCCTTTAAGAGATTTATATCCCGGAGGGGTCCAGTTACCCATCTCTATTCTGATAATGGAACCAATTTCGTTGGTGCCAAGGCTCATTTAAACGAACTTTATCATCTTTTAGACTCTTCAGAGTACAATAAAGCACTATCGAGTGAGTTCGTTAATCGCCGTATCGAATGGCATATGTTACCACCGCGAGCACCGCATTTCGGAGGAATATGGGAGTCGAATATAAAAAGTTTAAAAACGCATTTATACCGCATTATTGGCAATCAACTGCTTACTTACGAAGAGCTTTTAACAGTCTTAACACAAATTGAAACTATTATGAATTCGCGCCCGCTCTGCGTTTTGCAGGAGGAACCACATCCCGAGCCTTTAACTCCAGCACATTTTATTATGGCTTCCCCTTTGCAGTACTTGCCACTTGCGCCGCTCTCTACAGCGCCGCTTCTTACGCGTAAATCACTACTCGATCAAATGATTCGCTCGTATTGGAAGAGATGGCATTTAGAGTACTTGAATAATTTGCAAGTCCGGCAAAAATGGTTAAAGGATGTTTCAAGTGTTGGGATTGGTACTGTCGTGCTACTGCATGATGATAATGCGCCACCCTTACGATGGCCAATGGGAATTATAGAACGAACTTATCCAGGCGCGGATGGTGTCGTTAGAGTGGCATTAGTTAAAACGCAAAATGGTCTACTGAAAAGACCACTAGTTAAATTGAGTCCATTACCGTCTCAATAACAATACCGCATCTCGTCAAATGTTTATCTAATTTTTTTTATTGTTAAGTACTTAATTTATTTCTTTGTCCGCTTTGGTTAATTCCACTCCATAATTAATTTGTGTGTAGTATATTTCATGTCACCATAATTATTTTAGTATCCTCTTTGGTTTCTTTTGAGAAAGCTCTGTTTCTCAAGGCGCCGGAGGATGGACGCGCCGCTTCCGTTTCCTATCCCTGTCCTTGTCCCGTGCACAACCGTCCAGCGAGGCAGAGGGAGAAGGAAGATGTCCGATGCGCTTGCATCGACGCATCGAGTATTCATATTGCACATACCATTGTCGCATATTGGCTTCGTAAAAACGAAGACGTCCGAACCGCTCCGCTACGCTTTAAATTGAACTTTATTAAACATAACCTCGTGTAAATAACGATATAGATAGATTGTGAAGGTGAAGTGAAACCAAGGTGAAGTGATTTGGTGTGATTGGATTCGACGAGATCATCGCACGGTGATCGCTTTCTCCGAGCGCAGTCCCGACCGGATCCTGGACCCCAGCAGCCCAAATTACGAGGTACGTGTTGTGCACCATCTCAATCCCCGCTACCGCTTCCTATTTCTCCCCTTAACGCACCTAGGATAATACGTCCATCCGCATACGAAGCAATTGGCTTCTGGTCCTTCAGCCGCCTCACCAGATATATTAAAAAAGCATCCATATTGGCTGTTTTGTTCTGCACGTGCTTTGTCGGGAGTGGGTCAAACGCTTAATTGAATGCGGCAAAAACGAAGATTATCCACGCACGGCCAACACTCGACATTCTTACAATGCTTTATGGATTTTGGGTCTGTTTTAAGGTACCGCGAACATTTCTGAACGACCTCACGTCTAACTGTCCTCGAATTACTAGTAATTCAATGACGGCCGGCAGCATGAAAATAAGTTAATAATTTAGGCTTGATCGGCAACGGATTCAATAGACGTAAATTCACTTGTGCGTAACATTGTCGATTATTGTAATGACACCATACCGTTTTCTGTGGCGTCGCATTAGGTAGTAATTACATTTATTTAGCTCAATTCAGCTTTTGTCCATAGAAAAAAATGGAGATGCGTACGCGTCCGTGCAGCTGAAACATTCAGCTTTCATTCCGTTCAGCTTAAATGTAGTTACTCCTTTATCTCATTTCAAAATATGATTTCAGCTGAACGGCGTAAGCATCTTCATAGAGAACTGTTTGTTTTTCTATGGACAAAAGCTGAATTGAGTTGAATAAATAATTAACTCCCACTGCACACTACAATACAGGCTTCAGACATGGCTTCAGCTGAACGATTGCGTACGCGTCTCCATAGAAAACTGTTTTTTATGGAGAAAAGGTGAATTAATCTGAATAAATGTAGTTACTCCCTTATCTCAATTCAAGATGTGGCTTCTAGTTTTAGAGGGTATACCTGTTGACCTTTCACTGTTACGGGTAAGCAACGGTGTAGAGTAGAGAGTCGCATAGACGCCCTCGGTTCCTGGAATAGAAACGGTGACAACGTTCGCGGTGACGCCGCGGAATCTGATGGCCCCATAATGTCAGGACAGGAAGAGCGCGATGCGTGAAGCGCTTTATTGTTTGCCTCAAATAAAAATGTTTCGCACCGTTCACTCTCAACAATGAAAGTATAAAAATAGGTGGCGCGCTGTAGGTTTGGTATTATCTAGAAAAAAAAAAAGTTTTAAAATCAAAAACAGCTTGAAGATTCTTGCACAAATGTTCTGCGAAGAAATGCTGCCAGCATTTTTACTTAGAGCTCTATTTACCGAATTCATAGAGATGTTTATAATTAATTAATTAAGAATAGAAAAACTAGCCGATGCCTGCGACTCAAGATACTTATGTAGTATAATATATATAATTTTTCAATGGTTAAATATGTTATTGGCATTCGTAACCGCTGAAGTAAAACATAGCTGTATAGTTCAAATAAACATGACAATAATAATTATTGTACACTAGAAAATCGTGACTTGGTATGACTATTCGAATAAGATAGCATCATGACAATCAGTGTTGATTTGAGATGGCTTCGAATGGATCGAGCGTTTATGAGACCGTGAGAAATATAAATTCGATCACAACTTGTATTGCAATGAGTTTTCCTCATTTTTTCCTACAATTGCACTAAGAATGAATAAAGACGTTATCCACTTCACAATTTTTGGTCTTTGGTGGTAAAAAAATAATTTTAAAGAGACTAGGTATAATACACATACCTTCCTCGTTGATCATTCTTTCTTTTTATAACGGGCCAGTAACTTGTTTAAATGATTAAACCCTTTTTCGTATTGAATTTTTTTTTCAGGCTAGAAAAATCAATACCGCCTCCTTTTTTACAAATGAATGTACTTATATTTAAGAGAGAACGTTGTGAAAATGAGATCTATGGATTTACCAAAATAAAATAATAATGGATGTCCTTTATAATGCGCACTGCCAAGGTTTGGAAGGTGTTTCAGAACTCATATAACCCAAATCTTTTCAAAGTTCGAGTGAATAGGCACCTTATGGGTGAGCTCGTTCCATCATAGGCCTCATATTCGCTACACGGCTGGATGCTGGCCAAGAGCAAACCCATCTCTAATAAAAAAAACTTTTTATAAAGTATTCTATGATTTATTAGTTACAATGATAACATCTCGTCATGGTTCAGTTGCCGGTCATGCAACTTCATGCATGCCTACAACCTACAAAACGCGTATCCGTCTCGTTATCCCTAACTATCTAGGTGACAACACACACTAACTACATATCTTGATTTATGTGGGGACATAATGTCAATACAAATTTATATCTACGCCTATGCTAACATTATAAAGAGATTTTGTTTGTTTGTTAATATGTAATTGTATTGCAATGTGTAAGAATGTTTAATCTTCGGAACTATTGATGATTCAATTGTGGGTTATTGTGTTGGTAATTTTTGTTTTTTACTTCAGAATCCAATACTTTCAATACCTATATGCTTGATGTATTATGTAATACGATACATGTTTGTATCAAAAACTCAGACAATTAATTAACATATCACACAGTCATATACTTAATTTCTATAGAAAAATCCATCCATATGCTTCAAACTTACGAATTGATATGATGGTATAGATAGGTAATCGGGGTGTAATAATCTGATGCATACCTAAAATTATTACCGCATGGTTTCCTCTTGCGAGGCCACATCCGTTTGGAAATGTACCAAATGCGGTGAAATAAAAATGTTAATGAGCGTACGATTTAGCCTTCCCACAATCGCATGTGTATAGCCTGTGTTATTTAGTATGTACAATTTTATTTGTATAACAAACACTGCCCGCATTGGATTTTGCCTACGCTAAAATCAATTTCAATTACCTATACATGTCGCCTACTTGCACCTATTCAATCATTTCTATTAAGTAGTAGTGAAATATTTCTGAAGGTTACAGAATTTTTAAATTTTACACAAGCTATTTAAGCATAAGTATATTAGATTAGATTAGAACGATTCTTCATATGAAACTCTACCATAGAGAAAATTGTTTATGTTAGGCGATGAAACGTAGGTTAATAAACAAAAGAAAAAATAAATTGATTATATTCATATTTTATAATTATGAATTTTAATTATATTATAATAAAGAAAGAACAATAATATAGAATATTATGATTCTATATTATAGGTACATACGTTACTGCTAGTATGTGCCTATAGGTAATATAGAAGGTCCCTGCAGACGTTGTCCCGCCTGAACCCTATTGCAGAGCCGCTTATCAGGTCAAGTAGTGAATCTAAAATATTCAGTTGCTCACTCACACAAAATAAATTCATAAAAATCGGTCCAGCTGATTAGAATACCTGAGAAAATATGGGAACGCGTAACATCTTTATTACTGTGACGACGGTGGCGCCGCCACATTTTTTTCTATTTTTAGATAATCCCTCGGGAACAGTACTTTTTTTGGATGCAAGGTACCCTATGTCCTTTACTGTATCCATGACAACGTGTATGCAAGATTTCATGACTATTTAAGGCGTGAAAAGGTTACATACAAACAGACAGTGTTACTTTCACATTTATAATATTAGTATGGATTTATGTCGACAAAATTATAAAACTGTGACGGTTATAACGTTTGTTCATAGGATACCTTTATCTGAATCTAAGTATACATATAACCTAAATAGTAATCCTATTTTATAGTAGCCGTTAATGCTTATAATTTATGTTAATAAAGTCATATAAGAACTAAATGCCATAATAAAATATTGCTATCCTAAATATTTTAGGAATTGCATTGCAGCGGATACTGCGATGTTTTATTGCGATAAGCCAGTGTGCGCTACCTACGGTACGTAGCACCGCTACCGACATGCTTCTGCGGTATACGGCCGCTCAGCATAATCGCTTAATTACATACTTTGCTTATATTATAGTCGCTTACTTAAATTCCATGCAATTTAACAGTACTTTAAGACAAGGACTAACCTCAGACCGAATACAATTTTTGTCAAAATGAGCGTAACTTAATAATTTATGAATTAAGGTGCAATATTGCATAACAAATTTTTTTGTAGCTTCTCGGAGATAACCGATCAGATTTAAAATTGCAAGGGTTTTCTTAAATATTGTGTAAAAAATGAAAAAAAGAAATAATAATAGCCGATTAAAACTTTAGTATAGAACCGTCGATAGATAATATATATCGACGTATAGAACTTAAATTAATGTAATATTATAAGTTTAAAAACAAATGTAAATACCTAGTTGTCGTTGAAAATATTTATTACTGTGATAGAAAGGTTTTTTGGACAGTAATTTACCTATGATAAATACTATTTTTTTCTCATAAATTACATTTTTTTTGTAAAAATTTGTCCGATTTAAACATTTATAAATATAGTCGATTATTCACTGTATTATTAGTTTTAATTTTACTTTAAGAAATCAAATTTCGCGTTGAAAATATCGCTTTTCTGCTAAGTCCTCGTCTTAATTTAGAAGCAGTCTCGCTACTAAAGTGGGCTTAAGCACTGTTAACTTGATTGCGACAATAAAATGTAGGTATAGCCACTGACGCATCATTGTCCTAAACGAGGTATAACATCTTTTAAAATTTGAGTTGATAACTTTCGAAGAAATCGAACCAAAATTGCACTGTCATCGCGTCTGTTGTTAGTAGTAGAACGATCCACTTTTTTCGATGTATCGAGGCATTGTTTTCTATTTCTTTTCTTTCTTAAGTATTTATTGGATAAAGTAACTCGCGTGAAATTTAGTGGACAGCTTCGACGTAATGCGACATATTGATGAAATTCTTTTCAATGTGAAAGCGGTATAGATGAAATAAATGGGTCGTTGTTTTTTGTTGTGCTAAAAAGCAAAGATTTCTATGTTCTATATTAGAATAAAATATAGTTATATTTCTCATTAGTGTCACAGGTGTGGCTCAAGGCTAGTCGAGCGGGAGCCTGCGGGTATATAAGATAAGAGTAGAGTGACTCGTGGCGTGATCTACAATATTCTATTATTTGTAATCTCCATTTTCATTGTATAGTAAAAATAGTCGTCTATGACCCACGGACCAATACCCACCAACGATTTGGTTCGTTTGGAAAATGTTACAATTTTTATGTCCTTCCGACCATCGAAATAATAAGTATATCTTTGCAAGTTCGCTGAATGTCGTCCATACAGTCTGTCATTTTAGCATAGAGACTTTTTAGAAAAAGCAGGCTTGTCATTATAAATAGTTCCTTATTAATATTTGCGAAATACTTAGAATTAGCAATGCATTCTAATGCTCACTTACGCGTGTTCTACATTTTCTAATAAGTATTAATGTTTTAAGCATTATATTGTTTTTGCTAGCCACCCGCCCCCAGCTTCGCACGGATGCAATTTGGACTCAACAGATTTTTTTTTAATACAGCGAATTCCAATATACCAAAAAATTCTTTAATCTTTTAGCTATCGAGTGGTGTAATTAAATTTTGAATGTAGATAATAGCTACGGCATCAAATGTATCATCAATTTTCTGAATTTGTATGCCACTATGGAAGCAAATTTAGAGTTGTATTCACATGAAAAAATCCCAGAGACCGAAATCCTGGGAGATATTTATTATATTTTTTTCATTATATCCTCTGAGTCCTAAGGTTTCACTGTACATACTTACTATTAAGAACCGTTTAAGATTTATATAATCTTTTAAGATGTCAACATCTCAATAAGAAACTACACAATGTTTAATGCAGGCTAATAGTGTCGTCGACCTTTTACAGGGTCAGTCTAGGCACAATCTAATACGGATGAAATGTATACCTACGTCATTGAATACACACTTACTTAAGTACTGTTGAGAACTATCGTGTGGTCCAGTGAACATGTCATTAGGTTAATAAGACATGTGGATTCATTACTGGCTCCCTTACCCACTAACGCTTTCAGGCATAAAACACAAAACTAAGTATATGTTACTATGTAAGGAGTTACTATGAAAATTATAAAATAAATATTGTTTTTTTTTTTAAACAGAAGTTCTTCATTTGATCGGCGAGCCGGATTTCCGAGATGTTCGTCTGCGGTGGGAATACGGTAAAAGTAATGATGACGACCAGCCAAGGTTACTGGCTTTTCAAGTTCATTACTGCGAACTGCAAGCATGGGGGCAATACCGGTGTCGTACTAAGGTAACAACAAATTTTTTATCACTTTGTTCCAGTTTATGTTTGTTTAATTAAAACCGTCACTTTTATTTCGTTTACAGGAAAAATCGGTTACAAATACAGAAGTGCAAACCATTTAGAAGTAAACAGGTTCTTCCAAAAATCGAATATTCAGGAGGCGAATATTTTTTTAAATAAGTTCATTGAGGCTTATTTTTCTTTAAATTATTTAGTACAGTTCACAGCCCAGATAAACTGCTTATATTTATTTTTTATGTTAAACTCGACAGACAGGCTGACGGTCCACTAGGTGGCTAGTAGCCATATATATGGCTACTATATATATACCCAGTGGCTACCGTTGCCTATAACGCTGGACATAAGCAACGGCACTGGTGCTGCAAGTGCGCTGCCGACCGTAGTAGGATATTAATTAGGAAGGGATACCGCCAAACTGGCTGCCCAAATGACTGCGATAATCGTACTTTCCAAAGTCAGACTTGAGCTAATTTTGAAAAGTTTGTACCAAAGTTGGCCCTGCCAGGAATCGAACCACTCATCCAATCCAACGGGCTTGTCAAGCGCCACACTAATGGTGAAGAAGGTTTTTTATTTACATCCGTGCGAAGCCGGGAGCGTGTAGCTAGTTATCTAATAAATAGAGCAAAAGTTATTTGATGGTTTCAGGTAATAGACGACGTTGACGAGGAGTCATCGGGCGTTGTGCCTAACTTAAGCACTAGTGCGCCGCCCTCATCGGCAGCGAGACGCGGTAGGAGCTATAGCGCCCGCATCACAGGCCTTCGCATGGCCACAACCTACTCTTTCGAAGTGCGCCCGGTGAGGCGAGACGCCCGCGACCTTGCCGACCCACACTCTATCAGCTCAAAGATTGTTATAGTTCCCACGAAAGGCTGTGAGTGTTACATTGACTAATTAATTAGTTCAATTTGCTTTGCCATTTCCTTAATTTTATTTAGGTCGATAAAATCTATACTTACATATAATAAAATAGTAAACGAGCCGTGTCTGTTATTAAATATAAAAAAAAACACGTAATTATGTTACCGAGGTCAAAAAAAATAGTTTTTAGAATTTTGTTTTAGAAATTTGGCACACAGATAGTTAATTTTACCTGTATTTAACATATAGGATACTTTTTATCCTGAAAAAGTTTTAGGTTCCTGTGTGATTTTTAAAAACTACAGCGCATACGAAGTTGCGATATTTAAAAGTATCTAAATTTTGTTTCATTTTTGAGATATATTGAATAAAACTGAAAAGCCTATTTTTTAACCCTTATTTTCAATTTTTACCTCAGTGTGCTTGTTTCATTTAATTTTTTTTAAAACAAATTTTTAACTAAACCCGTGAACTGTAAGTAAATCTTTAATTTCATTTTTAATATGACCACATATGTACCTACATAATTTTATTCTTTTTTGTACCGAAAAAATAAGTATTAAATCGAGACCCTGCAGCGCCATCTCTTGGTCAACCAAGAATAGTCAATATATGAATAAACATTAAGTAAACATCGCGTTTTCTTCTTCCTGTAATAAAAAGCGTCCTTACGTAATTATTATTAATGAATGGCCCTAACACAACTGTGTCGAGGCATATTGGGCCATAATAACATTGTATCACGGTCCAATTTAGCAAAGGCTCCATCAGTTTCAGCACGCGCCACGCAGTGTTTGCCTCAGGCAAGCGAAGTGGAGGTGTCGACGGGCCCGTACTTCGGCGGCAGGATCGCCGTGGAGGCGGCGGACGGAGGCCCCGAGCGTTGTTCGCTGCAAGGGAACCCCAACAGCGCTCAGGACGCCTACATCCTGCGCATACAGCACGACCAGTGCGGCTCCGAAGTCAACGACACCACCGTCGCCACTTACGTCATCGTGCAAGAGAACTTGCCCATACTCACACACAGCACCAGACGGTAACGACCCGCTCCCCCAAGAAAAAACTTCATTAGCTTTTGTATACCTACTAGCTGTTGCACGCGACTTCGTCCGCGTAACTTTATAAAATACTAGAGCTGTTTTATATCGCCTGAATGAAAATTAAATATCGCCTATGTTACAAGAGGTCAGCGTTATATTGCTTAAATATTTTATTATTTTTCAACGCGGGCGAAATCGCGGGCACCAGCTAGTACTCATATATTTTCTCAAGTGTTATATCTTTCACTTTTCAATGCGTACTAAGTCGCGAGCACCAACTAATATGTATTAATAAAATATGGTTGTAACGAATCCACGTTTTCTCTAAAATTTAATTGTATTTATGCTCTTTACAGATTCCTTGTTTTGTGTACTTACAAACCTGAAACTTTGACCGTGAGAGCTGGCATTAATTTGCCCAAAGCGAATCCGGGAGACGTACTTCATCATATGAAGCCACACATAGGCTCCGTGGAGCCCTACGACAATCAAGACATGGACTATAACGAGCTGCAGCCCGCTAGACTCGAGGCCAGGAAGGAAAGCAATCAAAGTGGGTATAGTAGAAAACTTTTATTTACAATTGAACAATCGATCATTAAAATAATAAACGTTTTCCTAAGGCTTTTTTTCCTGTAAAATGTTTATTTCAATTAAATATTTTTATATATACCTATGATTTGGCCTAAGTGACGTCATCAAACGAGCAATTAATTTTGAAAACTAGTAACTATACTGTTTTCGCTATGAGATTTGAAGAACCATTATTTTCACTCTTACAAGTTGCCACAAAAGTATACAAACTTGACATAATATATCAACTATATGGATTCATTAGAAATGTAATAAATTAAACAAATTTAAAATAAAATTTAGCTAAAACTGCAAAATGTGGTTCTTAAAATGTTATATGCTCAAGACATAGACAATATGTAACTATTCTACCAATGATGACTGATGAGGTATTTCAAATAATTTTTTAAAAAAGTATCAGGCATTTTATAATAACAAATAATATTCATATTTTATGATATATTTTATATATTCAAAAATGTCATCTAATTTGTGTATTCTCTCAGGCATGTTCGGTGAGATATCTTTGGTGATGTTCCTTGTGGTGGCCGCCTTCGGTGGCATTGCACTGTTGATATGGAAGATGGTTCCGCAGAGCGACAAGGACAACATGTCCATCGCCACCGTGTCGTCCTTGTCTCGCACAGGATTCTTCAGCAGAAGGAACAGAGACCGATTCTCGGACCAAAGCTCCGTATATTCAATAACCCTATCTGAAAAGGATGTCGACACTAAAAAACAAACCGGAGACAACACTTCGGAAGCGTGAGACTGCAATAATCTTAATGTATTTAATTAAGTTATTATATAAGAGTGTTTTTACTTTAAATTGTAAGTATAAACGATATTTAACAAGACTTGCACAAAATTGAATTTGAAAATATTGCTGAAATAAATGAAGTGGCCAGTATTTTTGACGGGTTCGGTTCGCATAGTCTAGATCTAGATTGTTGGAAATGGTAAAAAGTCTAAAATGTAAATGGTCATGATTTATTTTTATTTTATTTATTTACAACAACACACATGGTACATCATAACAGGAGTAAACCTAATTCAATGTATCAGTTCTCAATCTAAGTACATTATTTAAATTATTTACATTACACAAATTATAAAAATTACAAAAACATGCACAAGAAATTATATTATTTTAAATTATATTTAAACTGTCTGGATTGGTCTATCAAGGTGCCACGACTTTTTTGCACATATTATTATGTTATAATAGAAAAACGCATTTTATGATAAATGTCATTCAGCAATCTAGACTTTGTGAACCGTAGCCTTTCCAACGCTCATTTCGCAGCAGTATTTCATTGTAAAATTCGATAAATTTATGTAAAACTAGAGTTATTAAACCGAGTGTGATAAAATATTAACCGTTTCTCATTTCAATAAGTCCTCCGGCGTGTCTAGTACAAATATTTTCTTTTCCAATTTCACTTCGCTAAACAGGATCCCTCTGACTATGTCGTCTAGTTCTTCTAGAGCGATTTGCGCGTGTAGTCTTATCACCGAGTCCTCATTTGTGTCACTGTATAAATTCTTCAATGTCCTGTATATGGGCAGCAGATTTTCCTTCAATTGTAACAAATTGTCTTTGCCTAGACCCTTTATTAGACTCGATATTACCATCACAGCGGCCCTTTGGCATTCTATTGCTTTGTCCGTTTCAATTATACTCCATAGACACAGTAACACCTGGAAGTTTAATTTATAGCGTTAAATTATTGTTTTTTTTTTTTTTTTTTATTAAAATTTGATGTCAGTTTAATAAATTTTTATCTCCTCATTTCTGATTCGATCTCAAAGTGTAACCCCGAGGATAGCCCTCTCTAAAGCTCGTTGTGCTTTCTTACGTGGCTTATAGATAAAGAAAAAAAAATTGAATAAAGAGAGATAGGCGTAAGTATTCAAAAGGTAGCGTGAACGAGATAACCACACGAGTTACTGCTACGCATTCAAATCCAAACGAAAGCTGTTATTCACCGTTCGAGTGGTGTTAAAACGACTGAATAGAACTGAGACCGCTGGACTCAGTTTATAAGGACCATTTGCGGATAGTTAGTAGAGTATCTTCCTTTTTTGTTTCTATCTAAGTTCATTTTTAATTTTCATTTTTAAAGTTTATTTTCATTTTTTTTTGTTCTAGTCATTCATTTTTTTGTTCTAAAGTTTTGAGCCTACTGCGATGAGCGGCACTAGTAAGAAACAGCTGATATTGAAATGGTCTATTATATAATTTGTTCTAGAATTCATATATACATTTTCATAAAACAATACTTTCGTGTTTATTATTATTTTATTTTATTGTTTGAAAAACCAAAAGTGGATATTTTGCAAAATTAAAAGTATAAATTAACTGTCAATATTAAAAATTGCAATTTATTTTAGTGGCGCCATCTACAAATTGTGTACAAGTCTCCGTGAACTCGGTCAAATCTTTTGTAATAATTATTTTCTATTTAACTATCACATTTTCACTAAAGACAACTGTATATTAAGAGTAGTTTGAAAAATATATTTTTTTATAATTACCTCGTAAATAATAGATCCTATCTTGTAATGTAGCACAAGTGCTATTTCCGCCAAGTTAGATAAAGCCGATGTCCTTATGAGTGGATCTTCATCTCGGCATGCACAAAGCATTGTATTCAGTAATGTAGATTTGTGAACTACTGCCATTTCACCTGTTATTAAAAAATTAATGTCACATGAATTATTGAATTTTTGAATGACCACAAATATGGAAATATCACTGTTATTCTTTATGTATTATAGCAACTTAAGTAGCAATATCCAAATAAAACGAGAATATTTGTAATTTTAATATAAAAATAAAATTAACTTCACTTTCCTTTTTGCAATTTTAGAAAAATTTAGAAAAGTCAACTTTTGACTCATCCAGATTTTCTTATGGCGTTTTCCTTTACCGTTATAGCAAGTGAACAATAGTATAGTTTCAATCTGAAAAATCATTACAGACCCGACGAGACTGCGAATGTGCATTTACCATATCGGAATCAAGTGTACAAGCCACCGGGCTACCATTGCAACTTTCATGAACTGATTACTTTCAAAATTTTCAATAGCAAAACTAACTTACCCAGTCTTCTGGTGACCTTCACAATGATGTCACCAATCTTCATTCTAAGCTCAGAATTTTTATTTAGATCTTCTTTAGTTTCTAAATGTTGTGGCACAGAGGAAGATTGTAAGAACTCCTTGCACAACACTTGCAACACATCTTCAGTACAATGCAAGCAAAGTGATGCAATTCCATTTATTGCAGACAAATAAATGTAGGAATCTGGATCTTTGAGTTGCTCCTAAAAGTAACAAATAAATATTGCATTTCAAATTAATTTAAAAAAATAGTTTTCTAACAAATGGATCTGGCTTGAAGGACTAACTAAATATTCTTTAAATTATCAGTTGAGTTCTACTAAATTAAATACTTATAGTTATATCATAGTTTGCCATGGCTACAGAACAAAAAAAAATCATGACATAACATTATTATTTTATTATTATTTTAAAATTTCTAAGTAGGCTTTACAGTTTACAGCATTGTACTCACCTGGAAAAGTAATAAGACATAATGTTTCTTTGACATAGTTTCAGGGTCTTTTGCCGTAATCAACTTGGTCAGTTCAATTATACCATGTGCTCTGATCGGCAACAAGTTATCAAACACATTGGACAGAGCTTGTTCATAGAGTGTGTCTGATTTTTTATATTCATCAGAATTTATAAGAGATAGAGCTTCCTCACATAATAATTGATTTACATTGGATTTGTCTGACGCCATTCTCTTTAATATTGGCATTAATTCTAAGAATTTATCATCTAAATCATCTTTTTTCGTATTATCTAATACAGTATTTAGCAAAATTAAGGCTATCGTTACACACTCCTGATTCTTATCTATATCACTCTTAATGAAGTTTTTTACAAAATAAAGAACAGTGGATGGTTTATTCTTTAATATAGATGTAACTTTTGCTGACAAACTCATTTCAGATAACAACTGAAGAATAATTGCATACTGTTTATCAATATCATCTAATAAAAGTTCTTCTTCATTTCCTAATAAGTTTTTTCTCTCTTTCTTGTGCCTTTCTGCAGTAATATTAATAAGCTTTTGCAACATAGCTTTAAAAATTAATGTAATTACATTTTCATTTGTTAACATGTTAAACAAATCTATAAAATAAACAACAGCCTTATCTCTTGGATACTGAAACTCACTTCTTGTACATTTTATTCCAATGCCGGAGTCATATTCATCCATATCAATATATATTTTATTATTTTGTCCAAATATAAACATATCTACAATTCTACATACATCCATTTCATTTGACTCTTCCATACATTTAACTATAATGTCTTGTATTTTTATTTTTAATTCCTCGTTTTTATTACTTCTCATTCCAAGTAAGAAGAGTACGAAAAGATTGGGGATTAATAAGGTTATAAGAGATTCTGTATTTGGTCTGTCTATAGATGCATGTAAAATATTAATTTTTTGCTCTATATCCTGTGGAGTTAAGATCAAAGTGCCCGGTAAGTTAGATTTTGAATTAAAATACTCACAAGTGAAACTTTGAAACACTTGTTTCATAAGAGATTGGATACATTCTCTTTGAGGATATTTTTCATTTAGAGCTAATATACAAGCAATGGAGATAATCAGATAATGTGTATTGTTTAATTTAAGAATTCCAGTCAGTTGGTCACACATGTTACTGAGGTATTTCTCTTCTGTGTTATTGCCATGTTTCTCCTTTAAAATTTTACAAATAGTATCAATTTTTTTCCACTCAAGACCAATGTCTGTATTGTATGTTTCAGTGAAACATCGTATCAGACTCAACAATCCTTGTGGAGCTATCAATCTTTGACTCAACTCTTTTGCAATGACTCTCATAACAAATGGAGGAGGGTTTGGGTTTTTTACACTTTGCAATACAATTAGCTCCTTCATAAGAATAGGTTGAAAACAATTAGCAACAAAATTGTTATACAAAGTTAAATATTTTTTTCTATCTGCATTAAATTTCTCCCACATTTCTTGAGTCATTATAAAATCCTTGTAAACGCCTGGTTTCTTTAATGGAGCAAAAGATAGCTGTATTAAAGCAGCCAGATAATCTGATAAATGATATGATATAATTATATCTTTAAATATGGGAACTTTGTATGCTTCAGTAAAAAAACATGTACACTCTGTGAGAATTTCATATTTTTGCTTATCATTTAAATCAAGTAGAGGCAGTGAAGATGCAGATATGCATCTTTGCGATAGATTGATTCCCAAACCAGGTAATAATACGAAGGAATAACCCAGCACAGCAACAATGTGAAAACATTTCTGGAGTAGCTTTTTCTGCTTAACACTTATAAGTATTTCACTGCCCAATTTAATGATAGCTGACAAGTTCTCAAGTTCCACAAAAATTTTCTTTAAGTATGCTTTGTACGGACTATAGACTTCTAGAGGTTTAGTTCCATCTAATATTGCTTTAGATATTAAAGATATAAAATCACACTGTTCATCTGAAAAGCAAATTACGAATGAAATTAATAAAAGTAATAATGTAGGCATGAGAATTCTTTTCTTATAATATATTGTTGTCAATAATTAGTAGATTAATAATTAGATAATAAAAGTACGAAGACCTACCATCTATCATTAATTTTTCAAGGCGATCAAATACTGATTCAAGGGTCGACATGTTAAAACCACCATAAAAGTTTTAACTCTTTATAATTAACTTGAAAATTATCACAAAATCACGGAACTAAGAGCTAGATCTAGATTATTTTGTGACTTTGTATTGCAATTGCATTGCAGTTGCAGTTGCTGTTTATTAAAATTATTTAAATATAAATAATCGTGTTCGTGTTGACGAAAGATTGACTGATGTCAAACAAAAGTCAATCAAAGTCAAAACTATGACCACATGAGTACCACAGGCCGGTCATTCGAATTTCTAATGTACATGTTGCCAACCATTTTGTACTTACTGGCTACCAAACTATTTTAATTGCAAATATAGTTACAAATAAGTTATTATACAAAACTATATTTCCTAATAGTCAGGAAACGCTCTAAAGCTAGAAATAAACTATCGGACTCATCCTGTCCGACAGAGCTGACGGACGCGGCTGGCTGACATATGTGCACGGTCGTTCACATCCACGGTCGTTCTATCGGACGTTCGAACGCTCTAGGACGGTCCAAAGTCACGTCCGCAACTTACATCCGATAGTTTGGAAAGCTTAGTATATTTGTACTATCCAGTCCAGATACTAGCCAACCGCGTCCGTCAGCCGCGGCTGTCGGACGCGTCGGATAGTTTGTTCCCACCTTTACTGACAATAATTTGAATGCGATTTATATAAGAAAAAAAAAAGGCTAGTCAGACATTTATGTAATTCGCCCCGCCAGATCCAGTCAAACTACCTGAAAGTTGTTCTATATAAATATCATTTGACAAAAAATACATCCAAATAAATTGTTCTGTGGTTATAAAAATAGAGTATAATTGCGACAAGAAATTTGCCGAATAATTAAATTTTGTAAAACAATTTTTCACCATCGCAGTTTCTATTGTGTTAAGGGCTATTCTAATCATAATCAATTAAAATGTTGATTAAAGTAAAAGTATGTATTTTAACATTTAATAAGTATTTTTAATGGCTTCTTGATATCAAATAAACTAACCTACATTTGTTTTCAGACATTAACGGGCAAAGAGATTGAAATAGATATTGAACCTACAGATAAAGTAGAGAGAATTAAAGAAAGAGTAGAAGAGAAAGAAGGCATTCCACCACAACAACAGCGTTTAATTTTTTCTGGGAAACAAATGTGAGTGATTTTTATTATAAACTTGTAAACATAACTAATTTTGGTTGATATACAAACCAATTTTTATTTTATTTCAGTAGGTATAAGTAAATTTACTCCATGACTCATGTTTTAACTCCTCCACACATCCATACTAATTATAAATGTGAAAGTATTGTCTGTCTGTCTGTTACCTTTTCACGCCTTAACTTCTCAATTGATCATAATGAAATTTTACATACACGTTGTCGGCGATACAGAAAAGGATATAGGGTAGGTACCTTTCATTCAGGAAAAAATACTGTTTCCGAGGGATCACCTAAAATTTAAAAAAGCTAACACCTGGCAAAAGCACAATACTTAGCAATGAAGATGTCAGGCATTGTATTTTTTAGGTTTTTTTTTATTTCTAAAGTGGACGAAGTCGTGGGCACCAGCTAGTACCACACTCATATATACACACACTGTTTCATTAATGATTTCCTCGATTATTAACATTGAAATACTTGGTTTTGTAGGAGTTGTCGTGTCCCTAGCACTACACTTGAATTTTTTTAAAGAAAAAGCAACGCAATGATTTAAAAATAGTAGACGCATTTGTTGTATATATATATGGCTCTTGCAAAATGGACACGTAAATAATTGTCAAATAAACCCAACTGGCAGTTAAGCTTCTTTCTATAATAACAATATTGTCTTAGTTTTCAGTTTCTTTATGTATAATAGCAATATCTTTGCAGGAATGATGAAAAGACTGCGCAGGATTACAAAGTTCAGGGAGGTTCAGTACTTCATCTTGTATTGGCCTTGAGAGGGGGAGAGTAACTACATTGAAAAAATCTCATCAAATTCACGACTTTGTATAATTTAAGTCTTATTTCATGTAAAAATTAAATGTAATTATTTTCTATGTAAGATAAACTTTCATTACACTCTTCCTTTTGGTTTATCTTTATCTGAAATTTGCATCCTCAATTTTGTTGACTATAAAGTAAATTGTTTCCTAAATTACTAGGGAAATAAGCACAAAAATAGATTTGAGCAATTAATTTATTACATCCATAACAATATACATAATATTTCAGGTAAATACATTCTGCGATGTACGAATTTTACATAAAAATAACACATCTTTGGTTCCACCAAACAAATCAATAACATCAAGATTTATTATTAACTTACATATTTTTTTAAATCAGTAAATTTTCTATCATAATAACCACAAGCCTTTCATTTCACATTTTGTCAAAACATACATTTTGAGCATTTGATTTTAAAATTATTATACAGAGGCTACATTCATAAAAGCATGACGTCTATGTATTGTTAAGTAAAACATCAATTACATGTATTATATCTAAACATACCTATTACATGAAAAAACTTTGTGATCTATGTTATCTGATTATCTAAATATAATATCAAAATTATTAAATGACTTTGGGACGGAAACATTTTTCATTTAATGTGAAAATTGTTTTGCAAACTAAAATATTTTTGTTTTTTTGTGAATTTTGATATTAAAAGTGAGTACTTATCCCTTTTTATAGCCCTCTATCTTTTTTTATCCCTTTTTATATTGGCAGCTAAGTTTTTTTTTTCAGTCAATAGATCATATGTGATGAATCTGTTTATATATATATATATATCATGATACTGATACTGATGAGAAATTATCATATTTTGTTAGGTAGGTACATGATTCACCTAAAGGATTTATCTTATAATCTAAAAATTATTATTTAATACAGTTTGGCACAATGTTTTAATGTCCAAAATTTCCAAATGAATAAATTTTACAATAATTTTAAAACTTTCTCTTATTTTTCAATAGTTTTGTGCATAATGTGTTTGGCAAATCGTAGGTACTTATTGCATACTCAATGTTTTATACATTTCAACGATTACCGTATTTATAAATAAAATATTTTGGTAGGTACATCTGAAGCAGAGAACACCAATGAATTATACACTAACTATACACATTACAATGATTGATTATTTATTGACAAATAGATATTTTTTTAATAAAATTGCACTAATTAATTACATTTTGTTTTAAAATTATAATAATCTGGGAAATTAACTAAAGGAGATCCATTGTGTGTCACTGTTGAAACTTCGTTTATCTGAAAATAAAGAAGAAAATACATTGTTACGAATTTTATTCATAAAGAACAATATACATGGTGACAAGATAATAAGATATTTTAGAAAATACTAGTGACCCGCTCCCGGGTTCGCCTTGGACGCAATTTTACTATACAATCTTTCCCCATTTACCCAGGAGGATAAACGGTTTTCAATGATGGAATTATTTTCAACTGAATTAAAGTTGGTCTAGCCACTATTTTGCGAGACTAACGGCGATTTATATATAACTAGCTGGTGCTCGCGACTTCGTCGATATATAGAAAATATATGAGTAATAATGCTGTGACGACGGTGGCGCCGCCACGCGAGACGATCCCTCGGGAACAGTACTTTTTTTCTGGATGAAAGGTACCCTATGTCCTTTCTTGTATCCGTGACAACGTGTATGCAAAATTTCACGATTATCGGTTGAGTAGTTAAGGCTTGAAAAGGTAGCAGACAGACAGAGTTACTTTCGCATTTATAATATTAGTATGGATTTTTATATTACTTCGGTAGTATTTCCATAACTGGGTACCCTCGACCTGATGTTGTAGCTTCCAGTAGTCTCCGGGATACCCAACTTAGATATAGAATAAAAAGTTGGGGCTTAGTTAATATTTTTTAATTAGCAATAGCTTGTGCCTACTTTGGTAGGTAGGTATGTATGTATGTAGGTATTTGTGAAAACATTGTGTACCAACCTACTGATGGGTGTTCCATTGAATAAAATTGAATAGGGTGCCATTACTGTCTTTGTACACTACATTCGTTTAGTGTGTCGAGACTGGTCAACATATAAAGGCCTAAATTGATAAATGCCACTTGTGAATCGGTACAAACTACTCGGCCATGTTTTGTTGATGTGGGTCAATGTCATTTTATGCTAGAGGTAGTTGGGGGATATCAGATTAGTGTTTGTTTCATTCCAATCAGTTCACAAACAAAAAAGTTATACCGAAATACTAATTACCGGGCACACAAAGTTATGGGCACAGCTATACTTTAATAGTTTTCCTATAAGATACTCGCCTACGATTCAACCGTCTGACAACGCCGGCGTTACCCAGCCGTACTTGTCGTGAGTCTTGACCAGGGATCGGAAAGCCTCTTCGGCTCTTCGTCGCGAGAACTCTCTCGAAGATCGCGAAGGTGTCCTCGCCACCCGACCCTGGCCTTTCACGACCGAAGCTGCGAACTGCATCACTACTGCTTCCACTGTGTACGCCGATGCCCAGCCTCGGGGAGTGAGCAATTCCATACATATTGCGCCACCTGAACATTGCGTAACATACTTAGGTACACGATAAAAGACAGACATGTTTTTGTTTATGCTTAAAACAGTGCCATGCGTACCTATATTGATCGCGTATGAAACCGACAACCTGCCGTCGTAAATCATGCATTATCATTAGTGGCAAATGGATCCATTTGTTAATTGTTTAATAGCTGTGGTAGGTATGTATGCCTACGCGACTGATGTACCTACGCGTTGCGCTGTTTTAGACCTTATTTATACATAGGTATGTACTTTTGAAAATCACCTTGACGGTCCTAGGATCTAGAGAAAGTCAGACAGATGGCTGGTCTAACACACAGTCTTGTATAAGTTAGGCGAATTCATAGGATTTTGAATAATTCAGAGGATTGCTATTTTTCTGATATACTTACTTATATACACGCAAGTTACACATACCTACGAGTAACTACATCATGTGATTCTTTGAATTATTTATAAGTATTTATTCACACATTTTAAAAGTAAAGGTCCACACAATATAAAGGTCGTCAAATAGGTTGACGATCCACTTAACGGTAGGATTGGTAGGTGACTTAAATGTCGCTTATAACAGATACAACGCCACAGGTGCTGCAAATGTGCTGTCTGCTTTAGTATGATAAAGGATTAGAAAGGAATAAGGACATTAGTTCTGGCATCCCTTATTCACTCACCGAAACACAACATCACATACGGTGGTCTTCTGCAACGGGGTGATTACTGCTGCCAAAGGGCTTCCCGAATTACTGTGAAACGCAGTGTGAGTCCTTGCCAAATTCAGACCAGAGCCAACTTTGAAGAGTTCATTGCCAAAGTTGACCTAACTCCGAATTGAACTTGGGATCCCTGAGACAGCGCTAAGCACCTTAACCACTCGACCAATGGTCGTCATTATCAAAAGACTCGGTATAAAAGCTTACGTTTGTTGCACATGACTCACCTTCCATTACAAACCCTTTCTCTATCCTGGGTTCAATAACTCTCATAAAGGGCGGTGCGAAGGGGAAGTTCTCTGGGAATATGAGATGTAACAATATGTTGGGTATATGCAGTTCGCGCAGGTCTCCAGCGAGCTCACTCTCCGGGTCGATCTGATGAAGTCTCACGTGCCATTCGAACAGATTGTCGTTCACGAGCTCGACCTGAATTTTAAATTAAAGCCATAAAGATGGAACATAAATGCAATGATTACTGTGCAAAAATAAAAAATAATAATTTGAAGTATACGTAGAGTTGATATTTTGTTTTATTTTATTTATTTCTTACTAATGACTCCGCTCCCGGCTTCACTCGGGGTGCAATTTTTATACATTTATTTATATATTTTTTTACTTGATTGGTTTACGGTTCACTTAATGGTAGGCAGCAGTCGTTGCCTTAACTCAAGCTCAAGCAACGCCATATGGGCTATAAGCGTGTTGTTGCCGTTGATAGAAAAAGGTGGGATAGAGGAATAAATTCTAATATTCCTTATAGTTACTTCACTCACTGAAACAACAGCAAGCGATGCTGTTATTTCACGTCTGGTGACTGTAACCACCTACTTATAGCCTTCTCATTATGAGTTGGTGGTTACTTTACCTACTGCCACCAGACTGCCAACTATACTAAATTATATGACTATGAAGTGTACTTTAAAATCATACCGTAAAGATAGGGTCAGGTCGATTATTCTGTACTCGTTGGATTTCGTTTAATTCTTTCATGAGTCTTCGTGTGCGGACAGCTGCGGCCCGTTCACGCACTTCTGCTGTCGGTGCTCCCTTCTTTTTGACGAGGTTCGATGCTGCAGGGCTTGAAGGGAGACTAGCTGTCGCTTCCGCAGGGCTTACACCGTCTCTGTAATATTCAGCAGTAACAAGACATGTAATTAAACTGACGTATACTCTTCTCATCAGGCGTAAGACGTCCATGGACATAGGCCTCCCCTATAATTTCCCATATTATTTACAATTGGACTTAACTTCTGCTCTTTTAGTGAATAAATTGCCTTCTGAATGTTGTTTAAGAAAATATGAGCACTAGCAGTTGCACGGTATCGAAGATTTGTTTGAATTTAGAATAAAAAATAGATAAAATAATACCTACTTACCTACTCGGATGAAATAAAAACCTTAAAAACTTCCTTTTCCAAAGGAATCCTTTTGCATTGAATTGAATTGTTTGGCATTGAATTGATTTATACTTCAAGAATATGTATTTAGGTTATTAGTTGTCTATGAGTCAGGTCAGTTCGCACAATAACATTAATCACGCTATTTTTGTCTTGAAGATTCTACCACGTCCGGTCCGTTAAGTTTTATTCATCACGATGTAGCTTCCGGAATACAACTATAGGTTAGTTTAGATAGGTAACTAGGTATAATTATCTAAGTAATTGACCTAAAATTGAAGCTACAATTCATGAATTACTACTTTATTTTTGTATAAACCCGCTTTGTTGTTGTTAATATTATTTAGAATGACACTTATCTTATTATACTTATTAATAATTTATTTAGCGCATACTCGTATTAATGTGTAGTTTGTTGTTAGTCCCACTGCTTTAATATATGTAGGTGCTATAAACCGGATTTTGATACCGATTTTCTCGAAAACCGAAAAACTCGAAAATAATATTTTAATTATACTTCAAAGCATAGAGCAACAATCAACGAAATTATTGATACTTAAGTACCTATGTATGTATATACCTATTTACAATTTATAATCAGTTAATTTTGGAGTCGGAGAAGCCGCAGAATTAAACTGTCCTTTGCTGGCACCGACTCCAATATGAAATGCAAAAAAAAAATGGCCGTTGAGGTCACAAAATTCATATGAATTGGGTTATTAATTGTGTAGTTAATTGGAAGAGGAAATTGAAAACGTCAACGAATTACGGCGCTAGCATAAATAAATTTCGGAATCTGGGTCAAACTGCGGCATCTTTTCCTTTAGCTTTTCCCAGTAATCCAATGCGCGTTTGTTTTTATAGCGCAGAGCTAGTCTAATTACGGTTAGTATTAATTCCTAAGAATCGTTGTGGGAATATCGCCGCGCGGACGGGTCAATGACTTCAAGATTTATGCAAAGTGGCTTACGTAAACAACTTACAATTCAACCATAAATAAAATTGCACTCCACTTGCAAGAACTTGACGCTAAAAATAGTCGGCGGGTACAAACCCAGTAGCACTTAGAATTGAATCGAAAACTTTCAATTATTCTTGACTGCATATTCTGGTTTCCCTCGAGTGGTGCAGCAAAAGCAATTGGAATTGTTTTGGATGAGAAAAACTACTTTTTAGGTAGTTTTAGATATTTCTGAACAGTTTGAGATTATGCTAATAATATGTATAGGTATGGCGGAAATGATTATTCCGGAATTCCTAAATAATTGAAAAATTATAACAGTATAAGTATATGAAAATGAACTATATTCCTGTAGATCGCCACCACTGCGTGACTTGGACCTCTGTACTTTTTATTTTAACATTTTCATGTGCTCTAGTGATAGGTACTCTCTTAGTGAAAGAAAGTCTGCACGTTCATAAAGAACAGCAATGTTTGAAGACATGTAAAGGCCCTTGTAGGACTGATGTGATGAGTAGACTTAAGGTAGCTCAGAGCATTGAAAAGAGCTTAGTAACGGGGTTCGCGACGAGACAGAATCCGTAACAAAAATATTCGCAGAACTAAAATCTCAATTTGTTGCCCATAGGTATAAAAGTTGCTTTCTTCGTAATCTTGCAGGAATCGGTCGGATGTTAGGTTTACCAAGCGAACTAAAGAATTTTCAGGATATAATCTATACTAATATTATAAAGAGGAAAGATTTGATTGTTTATTTGTTTGCATTAAATAGGCTCCGAAACTACTGGACCGATTTGAAAAATTCTTTCACTGTTGGGAAGCTATATTCAGCGAGTAACATAGGCTATATTTTATAAAGTTACGCGGACGAAGTTGCGTGCAACAGTTAGTACTTAATATATAGAATCCTGTAGTATTCAGCAGACAGCGTTATAGACTAAGATGAAAATATAAAAAATATAAGCATGAAAACGTTTTAATGCCTCCTCAGTTGGTTTAAAATAAAGACAATTATACAAATTTTGTATTCATAGCTTTTCTTTTTGTGATCATAGCTAAATATGATTTTTTAGTCATAGTTAAAAGTCTATAAATATGTTTACTCTTGCACAATATAAGTTTAATTAACATGTAATGGATTTTAAAGAAATACATTAATGAAAAATACAACTATAGCTAGCATGAAAGTGAAATGGAATGCAGTTTGCCTGGCCTTGCGGAATGCAAGAGTATTCCCGTCAGAGACACGTTGCCTCTTTGGAGAAATATTATTACACAATGTTACTCTCCGATGTTATGATGATATGATTGATTTCATAGTCATTGGTCATTGAATTGTGAGTACACATTCTAAACATTAATATGGAAACAATGTTAGTTTTGAGTTATTTACATATAATTTTCCATTGTTATGATCTGTTTATTTTTGAGCCAATGGCTAGAAATAAATTGTGTCTTCAACATATGTTTTATTTTAATTTTAAAATAAATCCTCTTAAACCACGCAACGAATTGTGATGCGGTTTTCACTTACCTATCCGATAAATAGGGATATTGTATAGCAAATAAATATTTCATAAATTGTAGCCATTTAAAAGCAAGGAAAAGCGTCTTTTTGTCATTAGGTAAGTACATTTAATTTGGAGATTTATTAGTAGGTACAGAGCTCATCGCGATCCACATTAATAAACTGGGCAGCCCTTCTAACGACTGTCTATTTAGGCACCCCTTGCAGAAGATCACCGTAAAGTAACAGCACTTATAATTTTGTGTTTCGGTGTGCGAGTAAGGTATTACAAAGCTGCCTATCCCTCCTCATCTATCCTCAAAATGCATTTTAGCAGCACACTTACCCAATCACCCAATATAGTGTCTTAACAGTAGTTAGTTAGTAGTAAAGATATATTCCCTTTATGTTGAGTCGTAGAGCTTGCAGAAAATTACCATTATTGAATGTATTCAATAAAAAGATTAGAACCTACGAAATTTGTCTGGTAACATTATAAAATGGTTATTTCATTGAATCCCACAATCAGTATTGTAGGTTAGAAGACTTAGGTATATAAAAACTGTTATCCAAGTAGACGTTTGTTTGCTTATAAAATACGCAAACGATTTTGAAATTGATTTCACAATGACACCATTCTTATGCAACTATTTATGCCTATTTGTAAAATGCGATAGTAACTATCTGTAATAATTACATATAATAGGTATATAATTCTTACCATAATATAATAATTATAATTAAATTGATAAAACATTCTCTTAACTCTCTACCTATAATAAATAATTAATAAATCTAGTGGAAATAACGTTTTTCGAGCGCTTACAAAGTATAATCTATGCAGTTTTATTGTTTTACTGTAGTTAGACCAAAGAGCAGTCAATAGCACTACTGCGGATAGCTTCCATTACACAATAAAATTCAGCAGTCACCGTGTATATAGTATATGTCGCAGTATAATTGGAAAAAACGGATTTTTGCAAAGATCCTGAAAGTACCTCGGATGGTTACAAAATTCGTTGTTAGTTTCCTATTATCCGGTGTTACTAGGATTTTGCAATCTTACTAGGATTTTTGCAAAAATCCGTTTCTTCCGATTATACTGCGACACTGTGACCATTGCTAATGGGGATTGGCCTTCAGTGGTGGCCAAAGGGAAACCAGTGGTGACGATATTTAAGTAGTGGCTATCCTGAATTAACCTTTAATTTAGACTACCTAAAAGAAATGTAGGCACTTACCGACCTAATAATCATTTAACTAATACTAATTTACTATGCAGGTACTTAATTTTAATTATTACTATAATAAAATTGTATTTGTTGCCTTTGAATACATATGAGTTTTTATCAGGCCACTGGCGTATTTTTAGTTACATTATATATTATGTTCTACATACTAACTGTACTCATATGATATCTTTGTTTTACAATATTCCGTATTGATACATTGATACTGTGTGCCGACGACCGTTGCAGAATGACTATAATGCATAGGATTGCACCTAACTACCTATAGCTATGTGTATTCTTTGAGTAAATAACTCCTTTGTCTTTAGAGGCAATTGTTTTTATGAGAAAGCGTCCATTTCATATCACATCTGCATTGTTTTATAAAATTGGGATTTTTTAAATGATTAAACCTCGACAGATTGGCTGACAGATTGACCGTCCATTACTGGTAAATGGCATGCTAGTGCGTTGCTTACTCTTTAACCTAAATGGTAAAAACATAGTAAAAATAGAGCTTATAAATTATAAGATATAACTAGCTGTGCCCGCGACTTCTATCGCGCTGTAGTAGGTACGTTTTTTGAAAATCCTACAAGACCTAACATTTTTCCTGGATAAGATTAGGTTAACCGCAATGCTTTTTTCACTCGAGATTTTTTTAAAGCTAAGAAATTAGATAGGTCCTACCTTACATTTTATTGATTTTGTCATGGCATTGCAGTAGAAATAGAATATCTTATTAAATATTTTATTATTTGCGATGGGGCAACTCAAGGCTATATTGACGTTATTATTTCAGCTTCAGTTGCGTGTGTATTAATATTAGTATTGACCTTAACCGGCTAAAATGTTCTACTTGGCGCGAGTAGCACGTTTCAGTGCCTTGATCTAAAATCAATAGCACATCTTCTGTCTTTTGAGAAATAGTTACAGGTACCTAATAATATTAAAAATTTAAATTGTTAACAGTACAATAGGTGGTCATCGATTACTTCGGGTCGGGTTAGACCAAGTTAGAAATTTATTTATGGAGCCTGGTCATAAAATCTATTGTGAGCTTTCACATCTATTGTGTCTCATAAAATCTCTATTGTGTGCTTTTGTCTGCGGCTTCGCCAGCGTAAGAAAGCTTAAAAGTAGCCAAAAAAAAGTAGCTTAAAAGTTCCTTCCAGTAATTATTTTCCAGGAATGGTGTATGAGTTGGCTTATCCCTTTAACAAATTTCAAGCAAAATTTTAAGTTTGATCCTTAGGGTACCCATACCGAATGTCATCATAGCCATGAATACAACAACAAAGTTACTTTCGCTTTAGTTTACCTACCTATATTATTTAAAAAAAAATTGAAATTTTATTTGTTCTTTAATTATTTATTAGCCTTAAACGTCATTGTAAGGCCTTGGCAAGTATTTGTTATTAAATTTAAATCGCTAATAAAGTAACTTATCCTTCGTCCTTGTGTCTAATCTAATCATCTTAACTAATATTATAAATGCGAATGTGAGTTTGTTTGTTAGGCTTTCACACCTTAACTACAAAACCGATCATAATTAAATTTTTCATACGCGTTGTCAGAGATATAGAGACATAGGATAGAAAAAATGTACTATTCCCGAGATCATTCGATCTAAAAATTTATAAAATACAAAAATATATGAGTAACAAATAAATTTTGCTCATATATTCATAGCTCAAAAGTTAAGTTTTTAAATACTTAACTAAAGATTTAATCGATATTTTAGTATTATAATGAAAAAAGATTTGTATTTTTGTTTGTAATGAATAAACTCAAAAACTACTGGACCGATTTTAAAAATTCTTTCATCTGTAGAAAGCTACATTATCAGCGAGTAACATAGGCTATATTTTATAAAGTTACGCGGATCAAGTCGCGTGCAAGAGCTAGTAATACCTAATTGTGCATTTTGCTTACATTAAAATCAGTGAGACTCACCTGTGTCGCCGCAATAATCCACGTCTGGCCGGCGAACCACTGGGACCTGCGACACCATCCTTCTCCAATTTCTCCGAAGACCTAAACAACTTCCTGAATGCTGCCGCTATCTTCTCCTTAGAACGCGACGTCATTGTGCACTGTTTCAACTGACACTTTCAATAGTTTTTTTTTTTTTTTTTTGAATAGTTTACTATTGAACTGTCACTTGCGTCACCTCTGTTTATATTTACATGCGGACTCTGTTGCGTGATGTCGCGAGTGTCTTCGATTGTTCTCTCGGTAGCATCACTCGGTGCTCGGTCGAGACTCGTGATGCCACTACGGTGTTTCACGTGAGACTAGTCCGCTCCGAACCGAAAGGCAAATGAAGTGAAGTGAGTGCGCCGACGATGAAATCGAAACTTGGCACTTCGTTTGGAGATGGTTTGGAGGCGCGGTCGGTTAACGCTCTCTCGATGTGTACAACCGTGATTGCATGTCACACGGTCTTGTTCCATCCGTAGGTATAATGTTTTAACCCGTATGAAAATCTACTGATTCACAAATATGTGTAGGTGCCGTTGGGCCGTTGTGTCTATAACTTCTATCCAAAAGCTATGCCAATTCCGCCACGCACTGGAACAAAGGAAAATGCATTTATGTTTTCCTGTTAAATGCACGTGTATTGCTTTTGTTACTCATTGAATAAGAGATAGCTAAGTGGAACGAATGCAAGGCTACCAACAGCCAGACCCAAGTTCGATTGGGTCTAATATTTTGAAACTTTTCTATTTCATGTAGGTACAGTAATAAATACCATTTTCTCTAAACAATGAAAAAAATAAATCATATGTCTCAGAAGACCAGTTTCGCTCAAGCTTCAGTGGGCTAACGTTAAATACCACAAGCTAATCGGACGACATCCATGCACAAAGGACAAAAGATTTTTTGCGAAGAAATTCTCGGAAAAGAAAAAAGTTTTTCTCAAGAGCAAAAAATTTTTTTGCTTGCAAATAGGTAAATATATAATAACCAAATCTTAAATATATTTCTGTATTACCTCTAAAACATTATTTCGTTAGCTTAAGAGTGAAAGGTTGAATGGGGGAACCAAATAATATTTTTTGGGCTTTCAACCGGCTTATTTACTGATCCATCGAGGGTCATGAGCCTCCTAATGGAAGTGAACAAGAGACTTCCCTGCCCATTAGAGCTTGCGACGCGTTCAAATTAACTTCGCACCGCTACAAATGTTTAGTTCTTATTGCTTGGGGTCAAATTGATTTATCGTTCTTAGGGAAGCAATTACAAGTTGACCTAAGTTTCTGTTGTTCACTGTATTAACTATAATACTGACAGAACTTAATTGCACGAATAAATAGTGCAATCACAAATATAAGACAAATATAAGAAGATAGAAATACATAATTTATTAAATAATCTGATAATCTCGGTATAAAAAATATCAAACTGGCAAGGACTAGATATGCCTTGTAGACCTTGGCCGTGTCGAAGGACATCAGTTAGTTGGATAGAACTGGCTCTCTCCCTGTTATTGGCAAGATTCCAAAGGAAATCGTTGACTTAAAATCAAATACTATTGCGTAAGGACAGCGAGCAAAATATAAGGAGTTTTGAAATCGTACAATGGATGTATCTAACTCATTTATCAATTATCGATAAAAAAATATTTCGAACAAGTCTTATATAAAAGTATCACAATTAAACATGCCCGTGGTAAGATGCTATGTTTCTTTTGATTTTTTATTTTTATATGTAGGTACCGGTTTGTTTACATGTTTTGAAATTTCCCAACAGTTTCCTAACAATATTGAAAAAATTTAAAAACATGTTATTGTGCTTATGTTGTGTGCAAAGTGCACACTGGTCCTGTCAACATTCTCTTGACAGAATAATACCACATTAGTACTTTACTCTAATTAAGTATTCAGCTATATTTTGCTATTATAAAGAGCTTTCGTAACTTAGTCAGATTTTGAGAAAAAGTACTTAACAAAGAAAATGAAAGAAAATCCACAATAACAATACAGAATGGAAAAAAATATACAGAAACCTGTAGTAGAGAAAAATATATGAATTGTGGAAATATTTTAAAATATCTGGAATGAGTAGTCACATTCAACAAATAAATATGCGTTCCGAAGTTCCTATACATTTACGAAGTTAATAATATGCCCTTATATTACCACAGCAGCTGGTTCAACCTTAATTCCTATCTGCTGTCGTAACGGTTCCTAGTAATGTGCCTTTTACTTAGTCATGCTTATGGTTTTATTGTTAAACTCGTTAGGACCTTTGAATAATTTGTTGATAAATATTTTAGAACTAAATAGGTTTGACAGATTAGTATTCTACAAATTGTTTTATTACTAATAGAGTTCTTGCTATAGATTTTTTTTTAGGAAACATGTACTTAATGCACAGATAAATATTGTAAAACCCAGATACATGTTATCTAATTACGTTTTATTAGTTACCTACCGGAATGATGGTAAAGCAAAAATATCTTAAATTTTTTTGTATGAAACCATTGAACCATACATAAAACAATTAGGTAAGGTGAAGCAGCTAATAATATGAGTATCATAAGCTTTGGCGCGTATTAATTAGATCTCCCCTTGGTGCAGATCAAGAGATGTTCTAGGGGTGGGCAGCCAGAAATCGGAGGATAGAGTGTAGAGAAGTAGGGTGTGGGTGGTAAGGAAGGGGGGACTGTGACGTCATAGCTCTGACGCGCAGATAACTCCCAGATCAATTTATGTTTTGAGGATAACAGTAATTTGCGTAGGTAGGTTAGGGATGATTTCGTTTACATAGTAAACAGTAGGTATGTAGCTAGTGGCTAACTAATTAAGACGTTGCGTTGTACGGATATAAATAAAATTAACATCAAACAGAACAGATTAGTAATATAAGGAGGTTAATAGGTTGGTGTGGGTTTATTTATACCTACATAAACAGGATGTTACGAAAAGTATTTATCAAGTTATTACAAAATTAATTAACTTACTGAAAAAAGGGTACTTAACAATTTACATAAATTTGTAAGTACTGTGACACAAATATAATGTAACCCTATTCAGGGTTTGATAAGCCCTATTTTTCTGAATTTGTAACCGAGAAAAAAGCAAACTGTAGCAAAAGAACAAATATGAACTCCACAGACTCTGTTGCGGCCTATTAGGCTATAAATTTATCTTCATGTTATCATGAATATTAAGATTTTCAGCTTACTTACAGCGCCTGTGACTTATGCTATATTTGCTAAAGTGGACCTTCAGCCACTCTGCATGACTTACATGAACACCTGATTAAAAATTACATTAACAAAAATAATTTAGGTACTAAATTAGACCAATATTTAAATAGTAATTATTAAAAAAAAATACTAATTATAACGCACATTCCGTTTGTTTTCTGAGGAAACTATGCCGCAGTGTGCGTCATGGATTACTTACATAAAAGATTATAATAATTACTCTATATAATAACTATATAAGACTATAATAATTAGGAAATTGGCAGCCAGTATGGCATGTAGAGTCGGACGCAGAAGTCAACCGTCGTCGTTGCGTGCGAGGGCGCTGTAGTGTTCTTTCCCGCAAAGGAAACTGAATCACATTAAAAATAAGTTTTCTGGTTCCACTAAACAAAGTTTTCCTTTTAATTGACATGCTTAAAAAATTATCTTAATGAAATATTTGACTTTGACAACTAGAAAAAGGCCACATTTCACGTCGTAAAAGGTAGTTCCACATTTAGGCCGCCTCGGTTGACTTTTGCGACAGACTACCAATTAGTTTTTCTAAAATCTCATACTGGTGAAATTCATATTATACCTTTTAACTTTAAATTTTTTTATATATTTGATTAGATTTTATCTAAGTAGGTACTAGCTTTTTACCGGGACTGTCCGCGTCCTTTTTTCTTAGCTATGTCGAAAAATTTATCCAATCTTTATTGCTGATATATTTTTGTCAGTGTTATTATTTTTTTATTTTTATATGATCCCTCTTATTTTATATTAATTTTAGTTCATTTTTTTTCTGGATTAAAGGTTTCAGTATCCCTGACAACGTGTATACAAAATTTTATAATGGTCCCTTGAATAGCAAAGGCGTGAAAGCGCAACAAACAAACAAACGCACTTTTTCGTCTATATCATTATTTAGGATATCTTTAAGATTCAAAAACGTGACACGTTTATGTACTGATTTGATTATTTTGATAGAACCTCTATATTAAAAAGAAACAGGCTTAGGATGTTTCTTTTAAATATTTTTTATGATCTCTAAAACGAATTATGAATTATTTCTTAATTATTTGGCATTTCTTTGGATCAATCTGTATATATGCGTCTCTACTTCGAAATACCTCATGCAAAATAGATTTTACAATGTCCTAAAATATAATCTCTGTATAACTAGAAACGCTAAACTGTGATGTGTCAGTATAATAAATGTTCAACTCACATTGTACTACATATCTACGCCGTGTAAACTTATACTCATACTCATATGTACAACAATGTATAAATATTGTATGAAAATATAAATTTAGACGATTAGGGACCACAAAAGTTTTCGGTAGGTATATTTATTTTAGAAAATAAATTATCTATAATATAGTGAAAAAAAAGGTGGCAGAGATTTTTTTGGAAAAAATATAGGTCATATTAGATTTTTTTCTAATAAAAGTAACAACAATAAAAGAAAAATGAATCAAAAGAAATTTTTTTTTCTAGACTATTTGAACTACTCGATTAGGAGATTTATGATCTATGCCGCCAAAGATACGTCTCTTTTGCAGTTGAGCAGTTTATTACCTCTGTATTGCGGCTTTCATTTTCTCTGTCCCAGCTATCAAAGATTGCTAACCAAAGGGTTATCTAACCACTAACCACTACTTGTATCTATTCAGCTGACAAAGACGAATGCTTTGACCCCGATCTTCTTGTTTGGAGTTTGAGGTAGCCTTAATTTCTTTATTGGCAAACCTCAACGGAGACCTTAGGAACAATAATAATATGCATAATTTATAAAAGAAACACAGGCACAATCAATTCAGGTAAATTCTCGTGTTGTATTGAACGCATGTACTGACACTAATAATCCTAGAAAATTAAAAGGGACATATTCAAACATAGCTTTGTACGTACCTACTTTACAAATAAGTAAAATCTAAGTATCTGCTTATTTGTTTCTTTTCGTTTTTTTATAATCTCAAAAACTCCGGCATTTAGTTAAACGATGGCAGGTAAAAGATTTCATTCTTTATATTCCGTTGTGAAGCAGGGTGAATGTCCCAAGGGACACAATTTCAAAAGTATAAGAACTAATCAAAAGAAAGCCTTTTTCTTTGATTGTTAAAACGAAATTCATTTGTGAAAAGAAGACAAGGCTTACGAACAGAAGATATTCGTTCGTACTGTTCGAATTTAAAAAGCCTTTGTTGTGCATTTAATAAGATAGCTTTGTGTTGAGTTGAGACCTCCATCCTCTGCAGGGGATAATAATTAATGAGTACTTTGCGAATTGCTTATTTTTATAACCAATTCGCAACTAAGTTTGGTTAGTTTTATTAAATTAAATTTGGAATTTTGCATGCAGCCATGTAGCTAATTAGGAACTTACGAAAACGATATTTAGTTCTATGCAGCTCGCCGCATGTATGTTGCCATTTCACGCAAAAACTAAACGAATTTTGTTAAGACGAAGTTAGTATTTAATGAGTTTTTTCGTGCACTGGTTTCATGTGACTATAGGAAGTGCATTTCACAGTTGATGGTATCTAAATTTAAATAATTATTTAATTAGATTTTATAGAATTACATTAATATTTACTGATTTAAAAATTATTTGTGCTAAATATAGTATAGGCATGTCCTTTGTCTTCATGTCTTGTCATGATTTTACTAAGTATGGTGATGTCATACAAACAAAAATGGGATTAAAAGTCAGGTATTCTTATGTTTTTATCGTGTGATTTAGAGATCACAATAAAAAAACACTAAGTAATGCAAATAAGGAATTCACTAGAAGTTATGAATTAGTCGCCAAACGAGCTTTATTATAAATTATATAAATATTACGATGATGTTTTAATTGATATTTTCGAATAGCCGGTGGCGAAAGTCTGACGTAGCAATTTGAAAAACAAAACGGGTTGGGTGGCTACTCGCTTGCCGAGAAGCAATGAGATAAATTGTTGTGCCCGGGGTCCCTCTTGAATGCGTATAGCGGTCGTAGCAGACCCACCCCTTCGGGCGTTAACTACGCCGACAGTGAACTAACATTTCGCACACTACCCTTATAATCACTTCACAAAATCCTTTTTCATTTGTGAAAATTCAATAAAAACCTTAACATAAACGTACGTATACTAAAATCTAAATGAATTATCACAAAGCTTAACCCTATTATAGCATACTAGCTTTTGCACGCGACTTCGCCCGCGTAGCTTTATAAAATATAAATAAATATATGTAGCTCGCTGATAATGTAGCTTGAAACAACAGCACACATGCTGTTATTTCACGGTGCTGATCTGAAAGGGGGTGGTTAAGGTCGCTTATAATACAAGCAACAACGCAGAAGTGCGGTGCCGATCATAGTAGGATTAAGACTGTGGTTACTACCGCCATATGGGCTGCCCAAATAATTGTGAAATTTCACTATTTGCTAGAGCCATCTTTGAATAATTCATTTCCAAAATTTAGAAGATTTTTTGTCAAATTTGCTAAATTTTATATAAATAAAATCAACTATATCTACTCTATTTGTATGTGTTGGTTGTGAATATCTGAATGTCAGTACATAAAGATAACAAGACAAGACATGACTAATAGAGTGGCATTTGATAAGTAAATAAAATCCAGTTCCTAACGTTTTGTCTTACGTGTGTAATCAGAATGTATTTATATTGATTTTCTTGTCTGCCTGGCCTTTCGTTCGCGGAGAATTAAGTCTATATGGAAATGTGCAATGATAATATTTGACACTACTCCTTTGTGTTGAATCCTTCACCAAAACGTTTAGTTAGTTTGCCACAAAATCCGTCCTTTCAGTCTTTGCTTTTGATCTGACATACTTACTTTTAAAAATAATATTTTAGCAACCGACAACGTAGGTATGTGGAATTATAGATGTTTGGAACATTCATTATTACAGGAAAGATATGTTTATGCATTTTTTAAACTTTCTTTTGTTTTTTATCTTTGATTCAATGCCTATTCATGTAACGGAATTCCATAACATTTAATCTATAGGTACTAATATTACAAAGAGAGAAGATTTGTATTTTTGTATGTTTGTATTTTGTATTTCTGATTGAAATGAATAAACTCAAACACTACTGGACCGATTTTAATATTCTTTCACCGATAGACATTAGCAGCGAGTTACTTAGGCTATACTTTATAAAGCTACGCAGACGAAGTCGCGTGCTAGTCCTATATAAACAATTGAATTATATAATTATGTATATAGGTGCAGTGTTGTTGGGAGCGCTATTCTCGGTGATAAATATTCGCAAACTTTACGACTTGGTTCCAGTAAGTGGTCAACCGATGTATCTAATATATTTCGGTGGACTATTTGGGATTTGTTTATTTTTAGTATTTTGGACGAGAAAACGATGATGAGTTTTCTGCTGTTTTCTTGTTCAAAATAACTAAAATAAAATCCTTGAGCTTACGTATGTTGGCACCTTATAGTACAGAATGTTAAGTTAAGAGGAAGTCTCTTCTCCATATGACGGACCACGAAATGAGGAGTTCGGAGAGTCACGGCAAATTAATAATAATATATAATAATAATAATAACTTTATTTCAGACATAAATGTCCATAGCTTAAATATACACACCATGTCCATAGCAAAAGTAAAATAAAAATTAATATAAACTGAAATTATAAATTTGATATAATAATAATTTTATATAAATTAATATAAAATTAATATAAATTATACATAATTCTGCAGATCTAGCTATTCAAATTCAAATTCAAATTCAAATTCAAAACATTTTTATTCGAAATAAGATTTACAAAATCGCTTTTCGACGTCAGAGAATGGCAGAGAATGGCACGTTCACTACAAAGGTGTGCATTCCTCTGTGGAGAAGAACAGCCAAAGAAACTCCACAGGAATCGCATCTTTTATATTTTAATTTCTAAAAAAAAAACATATTTTTTACATTATTTATTTTTACATTACATTAATTGTAAAGTTAATATTATTCTAATTCATTATGCTGAGTTGGAGCAACCGTAGACCAAACGTCATTATCCTCCAACTAATCATCTACATTGTAATATGCCTTAGAATACAGAATCTTTTTAATATAAATTTACAATTAAAACTTATTGTAATTAAAACAATTAAAATAGTTTTATTTTTATAATTTAATATATTTATATAAATAAATAATATAATAAATAATAAAATTATAATAAAAAAGTAAAAGAATTAATTTAATAGTAATTTACCATATTTTTTTCTCAGTAAATAGAATTTTTTGTATAAATCAGCATGGTCCTAACTTTATAAAATATTGACCATTATGCACTGTATTTTTATCTAAGTTTTAATTTTACTCTAAGAAATAAAATTAGCTTCTAAGTAATTATTGCATATCAAGTAGCTTATAAGTAGCTCAGCCCATGTAAGCTTTAATGAGAATAAAATAAATATAAATAAGTATAATATAGAGATGACAAAAAGCGAAACACGTGTGGTGGTTGGTTCTTGGGTTGGTGTTTCTGCTGACAGACAGTACAGGAAGCAATAGGGTGGGCACTTCGTATTACAATGTACATTGTGTTAAGTCACGTATTACTCGAGACGAGTACCTATCGTCATAATAACGATTGTAGCGACCAAGTAGTGCAGGGTAAGTACTTATCCATTCAAAAGAAATTATGTAGTGTTATGCTACGTTTAAAACTTCAAAAGACCTTTGTCCAGTTTGACGTCAGTTACATAAATATTTTCAAAAACGTTTGTCTTAGAAGAAAGAAAATTTTTGAGATGGTTCAACCGGATGGATATCTTTTCCGTATTTCTTAATTTTTTTTTAGAAAATATAGAAATTATAATAAAACCATGCATTTTCAAAATCCAGAAACACAGGAGACAATTTAATTTGCCTCTCACAATTTCTATATTAAAGAACACCTACTCATACTCATATTTCAGACAAACAATCAATCAATGATGTAAACAAAAGCTCGTTTTATACTAAACAGTTAAGTTTACTTATGCAAAAAAGTATGAATTAAATTCTTAATGGTTTTTAATATTCATTAATCAAAAAAATACCGATTTCTCAGCTGGAATGTCTAGTGACTTAAGTGATTTATATAATAATGCAAAATTGTGATTTCCAAAAAGTAAATAAATAATTAAAAATGAAATAAATTGTCATAAAACTTATAGAATAGTTACACGTGTCGCAGAGAAACGTCTGATTAAAACGCACCTCAGAAAGTACACAATCCGATTAGTCGTTGTTGTTAGCTTCCTGTTTTGATCCCAATGTTCATAAAAGCGTTAGCAACATTATATAACTGCTGGACGACGGCGGTGTTGTGGCTAGTGAGGCTTGTCATATGATGATAGAACCGCATCTAAACGAGTTTGCGTACTTGAACGTATTTGGTATTTTGTAAGTACTAACAGCTCCCGGGCTAATTCGCTTTACACACTCGAAGATTGAGAAAAGTTAATTGATTATTTTTAATCATTACTACGATTTCCAAGATTGTGCAATTTCTTTGAAGAAATAAAACTCTTAAAACATTTTTTTTCTATCAAAATTAAGCTTATTTTGCTAAATACTCGTATCCACCGTGTCCATTTTAAGGGCAATTATTAGATATCTTTTCTAACCTGTAGTCATAAAATCATTGTCATTGTGAACGGTTATTGTGGAAGAAACTCTTAGAAAACTTGAATCTCGCTTTAAAAAAGCTCAACGAGTTATGAAGAAGGATATCCCCGGGGTTACTCTGTGTGAACGAATCAAATCAACGAAAGTCTGCCGGGATTTGTTAATTTGAAGTGGCAATGGGAAGGACAAATACTGCGAAAAACGTCTGAAAAACTGTCCTCACAAGGTGGGCAGATGATAAGGGCACTGGGGCGACGCTACTAGATCTACGCTTCTGACCGTACAATTGGAAAAATATTAAATCTACAAATTAATCACTAAAAAAAGCAATAAGCCCTCCTTCTGACATGATGATGGCAAGAATTATTTCTTAAAGTAACTAATCAACACTTTACTTGTAGTTGGTGAACGAGGCCCATATATAAATTTTAAATTTAAAAGTGTTAAAGTGGGAGGTACAAAATTATTAAGATAAAAACAGTTTAAATAGAGACCCGTAAGAAACAGGATATCACTATGATACCAACTGTCTAAAATATATATATACCTACTTAGTTTGGATGTTTTTTTAAACTCTATCCTACTCTGAAAACCATTATTATAAAAACCATTAGTGAAAACCATTTATAGATTAATCCGCTTTTAATTCCACTCCGATCCATCAATGGATTAGATTTCGCTTTAAAAATAATTTGAGCTGGATTATAAGTACTTCTGTTCTGAACCCAGTTGAGTACATAAAGTACTCAAAAACCAATTGAGTACATAAAGTAAAATATTTATAAGCTTTAAGTTTAGATTATCTTTTAAATCTTGCGCATAAGTTGGAGACGAAGATGGAGTGATCCTAACAAATTCAAACACGAATATATAATTAAAATGGCATATGCCATTTTAAGTGAAAGATGTCTGATTCTTAAATAAAATCACATTTATCTGAATATTTACTGATGAAATTTTATATCGACTTAATACAATTTTGGGGGAGACTGCCGCCCGTCGTATGGTCCCCCGAGATGGCCGGCGTACCTTCACTTTCGGGTACGCCGAGGTTCTGACAGGGAGCAAGGCCTCCCCGCGTTGAATAGCCGTGGCGGGGCACCGAAGTCGTGTCACAACGTCCCCGCGACCCCGCCAATGAACGGCCGCGCTGATAGAAAGTCGTTGGGTTTTAGCCGGTAGGAATCCGGCATAACCCGGCAGTGTCCCCTACACTGCCGGGTATCCAAGAGGATTTCCCAACGTTAATTACAAAGTAGTCAAAGGGAAAGGGGAAAAGCACTAAAGGGAAACGACTTTTCATAAACAAATTCAATAGGAGGGTTGTAAATTATGTGCTCTCAATACAGAACGTTGGTAATACGGTTCGAAATAAAAAAAAATGTTTTTGCAATTAACAAGTGATGCAAGTGAGTTGCCGAATTTAGTAGGAATAAGGATAAGGATAAAAAGAGAAATGGTTTCATAGAAACACATGCTGTTATTCCACTATGGAGTGGCCGTCCAATTTATGAATGTGAAACGTAGTGTGCTCCGCCACTGCTACAACTATACGAAAACAATTTGTTTTCTGAATAAAAGTGATTCAGATGTTAGGCTCTCTGATCCAAAAGTTTCAAAATCGATTCCAGGCATGGTAAACTACTAACTCTTAAAAGTTGACTCTATCACAAATCTAGTATTAGTGATATTTAAAGCCATAGGAATACTGTTTAGAACAAGTAATTTATTTTCAAGAAAGCAAGTATGTCGGTAGGTACATAATTGTTATATTTGTATAACTGGTTTCATAGGAAGCTTCATAGAATCGTGACAATGTACCTTATTATAACCTTAACAACATACGCAACACTACCAATAATGTCACAATAACCTCAGTGCTTCCGGTAAATATTATTACTTATTACTACACATTTTATTTCTTTGTTGATAATCTTATGAAAATATTATTAAATTGAAAATGGAATGTTGGTATCAAAAAGAGAAATGTTAGAACTGCGAAACACCTAAATTCTTTAGGACAGTTAGGCAAGGGGCCTACAAGTATTTTATTAAAAACTAGCTAGTTCTCGCAACTTCCTACGCGCCTTAGTTCGTTTTTTTTTTATATCCCACAAGAACTAAACATTTTTTTCAGGTTAAAAAGTATCCTATATGTTAATCCATCTAATCACCACTACATCAGTAAAAACCGCATTCAAATCGGTTAAGACGTTTTTGAGATTAGCACTCATAAACGCAAATACAAACATTCTAAAAACTATTTTTTGATCACGGTAGCATATGTAAGTACAACGTGTACATTTTTGAAAAAAATATTTAATCGATAAATATCTATGGGACTAAGCTGTTTTTCTCTTTAATAAATATTATAAGAAAATTGTAAACATCATTAGGTTTAGGTGATTAGTCCATCTCATGTAGAAAGGGTCGCCCACACTTACTAAAGATAGCCTTATACCGCCTCCTTCCTTAAAAGAAAACGCATAAATCTCCCCTAATATTAGAAATACAATTAAATATTAAACCTTTATTAGGAATAAAAATAACAAACGAAATTTTAAACTACTATTTTTTGTAACGAGCTTAAATACTACTTAGGTATTATTATGAAAAATAAATTGAAATAAAAATTTTGGGTAATTTTAGTAACTTGTAGAGATACGTATTTTGCAAATTGTGTTGCATTTAGACGATTATTAGTTTTAATCGGCACCACAAAACTATATTCATAATAAAAATTAATGAAAAGGCCTGATTCATAATTCATGATCCGACAAGGAAAACAAACATGATAATTAAAACAGTGCAAATATAATCTATTAAAGGATTATATATTTACAGTAGTGTAGTTGTGACTATCTAAATAAATACCTAGACTATTAATAAAATCCTTTATAATTGCATTATATTTTATATTAGTTTAATAAGTTCCTGTTATAAAGTACGCAACACAAGCTTAACACCCAAAGCTGAGGCTATAATATATAAATTTGACATAATATGTATCGTAGGAAAGAGGAAAAGAAACAAAGCATCATAATAACTAATTAGAAGAAACATAAAAATGAACAATTAACAACAGTTAATTCCCAATAACCCTACGTTAATTAATAGTTGACACATTGGAGCACTTAATCAACTGATTGAGTAGTCCACTTACCTCGCTGCGGAGGCTGCGCGGTTTTAGTGGATAGAGAAAAACACACGTCTGCCTTCAGCAAGTGAGGCTGGTACACTGCCGCCTGCCTTAAGCCCACACAAACACCGCGCGCCGACCGTAGGAATTCCCCCCTCTTTCTACCCACAGCCTCCCTAAACCATCGATCCACCCTTGTGCCAACCACCGCAGCCATACTACTCCGCACGCATCCCAACCCTTAGAGCTCGTTTTACAACGACTCAACTACATGAATATACGAATAATTGTCACCGCCAACGATCTGCCGTTTGTATAGAAAATTATGCTTA
Organism: Synanthedon myopaeformis; assembly: GCA_944738685.1. Lineage (NCBI taxonomy): Eukaryota > Metazoa > Arthropoda > Insecta > Lepidoptera > Sesiidae > Synanthedon > Synanthedon myopaeformis. Next base: position 4,131,252 of record OX122915.1, read on the forward strand.
ATGGTCTTGAACGTCTACTGGACTCTATGTTTATATCATCACGGTGTAATATTGCACAATCAAATTAAAATTAAGGGGAGACGGTCTAGCTTTGATATCGCGTAAAAGGCTTTCCGAGTACAAAAGTTCAAGGCGTGTACTTGGTAGTTTATTTGAATTACCAAATGAATTAAATATTACAATATAGTCATTACCTAATCATAAAGTTGATGTCAATTTTTATTGGCCTCGAATTTCTACTTACACTCGCGAGCAAAAATATGAAAACACCCATTGGTTTTTCAAAGTAGGTAGTTTTGTAAATAATTCCCCTATAAATGTTAATATATAAAAATATTACTGTATTAATTTACTAAACTTTAGGCTATAAAACAATACCATTTTTATTAATATTCATTTAGTAATCTATTAGCCAGAAAAGAGATATAATTATTCGATAAATATTTTCGTAATATGTATACTGTGTGTATAGATTCATATATATCGTCAGTTCTGAATTATTTTTAATTTCTAAAACAGAGTTGTAGGCAAAAAGAACTATATAATAAGAGGGATAATAAAAAAACCATTAACAAACAATATATTTTATTTTGAATAAAAGAAATTATAAACCATAAAAATCACAACGTACAATGATTACAATCTATTTCTATAATAATACAAGGTGTATAATTGACGTAGGTAAACTCATAGCTACTATTTCTAATTGTTCGGATTATATTTTTAATAATCAATAATCAATAATCAATAGGTATCTAAATGTGTACTAAATAATATAGTACTATGATATGTTTTATCACATTTCATAAATCTATATTATCATAAATATTCACCCAAAAAAAAAATAAAATAGCATTATTCTGGAACAATTTCGTTGGGCGTAATCTCACAAAATGCATTTTTACACTGTTTGTTATTTAAACACATCAAAGTATCGCCAATACATTGAAGACAGATTGGCTTTTGCTGTGTCAGAGGTCGCGGGTTCGAACCCCGCTTAAGCCAAATATGCATGAACATTGTCTGGTATATTTTCTATGCATTATATGTACATATTTATTTAAAAAAACTATATTTATCATTTGTTTATTATGTACGTACTATAACTCAACTCAACTCAGTTTTGTGTCATGTACCAAAAAAATACAACATAAATATAATGTATGCTACCAAAAAATACAGGCGCTGATCTTCTACAATTATTGAACAAAGTATGTTGTTTTTGATGTGTTAAAACAAAAAAAAATTCACTAGACGAATTTAGCTCAAAATATATTACATAATTAAGTATAGTCTTTTTTTAGAACTTGTAGATAATGTAAACAATCCATATTGGTTTTGTCAATGGAGGATTAAAAAACTAGTCATGCGAACAATTTGAAAACTACAAATGAAAAATACGTAAAAATATAGAGTTTGGATCACTGAATTTATAATCAAATTTTAAATTTATTACCAAGCAAAGTTTGGAATTAAACACTTTAATTTTAAGTTTTTGAGGTTATGTAAAATAACTCTTGAATATAATATATATGGATTCAAATATATTATGTTCAGGATATTTTTTGATTAAAATAAATTGTACTATAAAACTAATATACAATTTTTAAATTTTAAATTAAAAAATACCCACAATTTTTAAAAATTAAACAAACATGAAATACAATTTTCTTTTTTAAATCAAATTAAAGAACACATTTTTTAACTTTCTATCGAAATTTCAATAAAATATCTGATATAAATATTGGATTTGGAAAATATTAAGTTTAAATTAATTTCGTAACATCACAGACTTTTAGAGACAAGATAGATTTCGAAGAGACAAAACATGTCATTATTTGACGTACTAACGTCAACCGCAATTAGAATTTCAGCTTTTAGTGAAATTATTAAGTTTTAATGAATATATTTTCTTTTGATTGAGTTAAGAGTTTAAAGAAAGTTAATACTTTATGAAGGAAATCTTTGGTTGTCTAGTGTTAAAGTGCATGGAGAAATAAAGACTAACGTGTTTGTTTACATTGTCGACAAGTTCTAAAAAAATATGGTATAGTGAAATTATTAGGCTTAAATAATGGTATTATTATACATAAAAATGAAATATTAAATTTATGCTAACGCGACTTTTTATTATTAAGTGAACGCTGCTGTTTTTAAATAGGTACTTTAACAACATATTATATTTAACCATAAGTTTTAATAAAAATAAAAAAAATCGGTTTTATTATAAAAGCTGAAAGTGCTCACTTCGTTGTGATAAATAAATAGGAAGACTGACGTATTTGTATACACTTATTATCAAAACGGATCTGACGCATACAGTTTATATTGAAAATGATGAGGCAAAATGCGGTCAAGTCAAATATTTAAAACGGTCAGGTCACTTACGTATTTATTTTATATTTTTAAATATATTATTTTGACAAGCAAATATATACATATACATGACCATATTTAACACAAACTCTACACAATATACATCCGATCGCACACAACGTCAAAAATCCAACCACAGTCACAACGAAAACGAATTCAATGTTTATAACTAATATTTTGTACTATTTAATATTTAAAAATACAATTAAAAATTAAATAAATTGAATAATTTACAAACAAAATAATACTAGAGAGAATCTCATATAAAATTAAAAACATCAAAATTTAAAATGGAATTTTTCAATCTAGAAAATTGTTAATAATAATGAAAGACTACTTTTAGGAAGAACAACGAGACACCCGACTTCTTACGACATTTACGATACGATATTTCCCAATTTGGTCGAGCAGTATTCAATCTTATCTATACAAAAAGCACAATTTTAAAGTTGTTAGCCTAATTCGAGTCTAGAGATTCCCTCATGGCAACCCTTTTTAGAAAAACACCAATAGCACTGGTACAGTAATAGTAAACATTTTAAATGCCATCCGTGAAACATTTAAATTCCAAATTCAAGACAAATTGTGAAATTTCAAGACAATTTTAAAATTTTAATACATTCAAGAATATTTTAAAATAATGAAATTTTTTTTAAAAATATTATTTCTAGTTTTTATTTGAAGACATATTTTTATAATAATAGTGATTTTTAACGTACAATTAAGTATACGTCTGCAGGAAAAAGATCATTTAATTGCTAAGACTTGTTACATCTTTTATATACTTCAACTGTAATATCACAGGCAAATTAAAATATCTAGCAAAAAAAAAAACGGAATTAATCTCTCCCTTCAGCAATTTTCAATTCAATGTTTTTAATAAGACCATTCACAAAATCAAATATTCATTTCTAAGATGGGTACAGCTGTTAATCCAGGAAATAACTTCGTCTACAATGTCCTTAAAACGTTTAATACAATGTCAAATAATAATATGTCCATTAATTTTTCGTTTTACATAAATGCTTATTATTTCATTAATTTTTCTAGCTACTTAAAATTATCTAAAATACTTATTACATATTCTTATAAAATGATAACATCACACAATATCATCACTAAACACTAAATTAATTAGTTAAAATTTAATCGTGGGAAGCACCACGGAAGATGGTCTAAAAAGCATACCTACTTACACGAACAATAACTTTTTATATAATATGTACGAGTATACCTAAAATGGCAAAGGTAGCTTGAGAAATTTCACATGATTATAGATTTAGATGCAGAGTTTCCTAACACATTTTAATATGTGTGTTAGCGGCAGCAAGTTACTTAAAAATTCGTCTTACATATGATATGAAATGGACAGTACAAAAATAAAACTTATGTTAATTCATTAGAAAAATTTTGGGTTCATGTACCAGTAAACATTTTAGTATTGAGACCTTACAATTTATTATACAATGACAGCAATAGATTAATAAATAAGTCTTGAATAAAATTTATTAGATCAAAAGACGATGTAGTTTTTCAAAATGTTGTTTTTTTTTTATTTAGTATTCAACCATCGATGAAGGAACAATGTCGCATAAAAATTATATTTGGCAATTTTTCGAAAAACGTCCATCAGATTCGTCCAAAGCTTACATTCTTTAGCAAACACTGTGTGGCGACCTCCTTTAAGTTACCTATTTGGAACTTACGTTTTAGTTTCCGTGTCATTCTTTCAAATGAAGAAGCACGGAAACGAGAGACAGTCGGCCTTCAACTCTGCTACAGAAAGCACGCGCTTTCTCGCCACTCAACAACACTAACGCCCATCGTGCGTAATGTAAATCGTGCCCATTCGTGCGTTTCATCAAATGTATAAATGTATATAATAAATGTGTGTAAATATGTAAATAATTAATGTGGAGTCATTTCATCCCACAACTGCACTAAATTACATTCAGAGCCTAAAAGGTAAACTATTCATGATTTTCAGTTACAGAAAAGCACAAATTAGAAACTAAAAAAGTGCTTTGCTTTAATACGATTCATTAAACTCGGTTGTCAGCACTAATAGTGGTAGCAAACTTGTGCAGACAACAATCACTAATAGCTTTAGGCTATTAGGAATTTATTTATATTGTAATTTACAATAGTAACATAGGGTGGCCAGATCTTTATGAGATATCACGTCACAGACCACTCTATGTATCACGCAGAATTGATAAAGTTACATATGAACTAAATAAATTGTTCATTTACTTACACGTTAAATATATATATCAAAAATTATATTTATCCAAAATCCATTAGGAGTCATGGCTAGATATGTGTATGCTAGATATAAGGGTAAGGCTTACTACCATGTAAAAAAAGTAAAAAAAGCAAAAATAATATAATTAATCGTTAGCTATCATCATACAAAAGTACCATATTCAGTATACCCATATTCAATGTCATTTTAATAAGAAAGTTTCAAAATAATAGATTTAAGACGTTAGAAGAGGAACTTTGGATATATACAGTGCCTGTATTGTAAAATAATATTATTCTTAATTGCTGCCTAATTTGAAGGATTCATTATTAATAGTTATGAAAATAAAAAGGGTATATTTGATAACTTATAGAAGTTACCAAAAGAATTCATCACATAATTATTTTTCATAGAGAAAATAGTCAAATACACGAGGTATTAATTAAGTTAATGATTTTTTCTCAAAGTACCTGTACCATTATTAAACAAGTTAACAGCCGTCATTTTATTAATAATTCTTATAGTAATATGCTTACACTAGTAATGTTTTTTTTTCGATCAAAACGGGCCTACATCTAAATATACCTAATTAAATTAAATTAATTAAATATAAAATCAATCTGTCAGAATTTGACTAGACTAAAAAAAATTATGGTTACTTTTCTTCAGGAAGAAAATATGTAATATTATACATAATATATGTAATTAAAAAATAACTTTATCAAAAGTATGGTACATAAAGTAATTTCCTACTTTCATCTTGACAAGCGTTTCGTTTTGAAATCTTTCGGTTTTCTTATTACGACATAAGAATTGTTTTATTATTTTCAAACGCTCTAATGACGACATTTGCTTTCCTACTTTTCCTTTAAAAAAGCGTAGCAATATGGCGACGGTAAAACTATCTCATGACGCTAATATTAGCGCAATAATATTGCTAATGTTACTGACGTTAATGATCGATTCTAAATTATTATATAACAAGATGGCAACCCTAACCCCTGGGCCACGAAACCAACGCTCGAAGCGAATCCGCTTTGCGCTGCGAGCGTCAAAAACGAGTGGTTGTAGTTCATGTAAGAGGCCACAACACGGCGCTGCAAATTGCTTCTAAATTTTTGACGCTAGACGCTGACGCTTGTAGCGAATTCGCTTCGAGCGTTGGTTTCGTGGCCCTAGGGTAAGAACATTTTCAAGCGGCCACGCACCAACGCGAATATCTATGAAAAGCAGTGGGCTTCAACGGGCTTATGACGATCACCACGAGACTATATAGTATAGCACCTGTGGCTTACCGTAGAAAACCTCCACACGAGGTGACGGAACAGCTGACGTCATAAGGCGAGGTTGACGGGCGAGTAGAAGACGTGTTGATAGGGCGCAGACGGTGCGGGGCTCGCGGTCGACTGCTATAAGTCGGTCTCTGTCCACTGCTAGTCCCCGCGCCGCGTTCGACGCGCCGCTGCGGTGTTGTGCCGATACAGCCACACCTGACACCAAACAAAATCACACCATATAGTCTGTCTAAACCGTCGATCGACTATAATACTAGATACACAAACGGCTACAAAAAAAAAAAAAAACGTACTCAGCAAATGAACACCCACTTGAACATTTTGGTGCGCTTTTGTATTAGTATCATTCGATCCGTTCAACCGCAAACATGCCACAGTGCTCCTTTAGACGCGTATGCGTTTTACAATCTTACGAACTCAGTGTATAACTTTCATTTTGTATAAACTGTATGTAAATTTTAAGACTTTTCTTAGATAGATTAAGCGTTATGCCACTTATTGGGTTTTGTTTTGCCTATACTTGTCTTAAGTTGTAAACAAATATGGCGTACTATAACAACTATCGACAATTGATAGAGTCGGGAATCACTAAAATGAAATTAAATCCAAAACAAAGTGAAACAACGAAAAACGTTATTTGTTTAGTTGAGAGTTCTACCCATAAAGCTATTCAAGGCCAAACCAAAAGGTTGGCTAATCCTAAACAGTTTTTATACTGTCCGAGAGTATTTTGAACATTTCGGCTAGGCGTTGTAACCCATATAATATTTTTTTGTATATTTTATATTCTACATGGATTATTTTTTTATTAATTGTTTGACATGATATTGAAAATTATTTATATTAGTTGAATTAAATCCACATATTTGATTATTGTTTATAACTGCTATTGCTTATAACTGATTTTGCATGCCAGATTCTGGTAAAAGCGCGAACTGTGTCATTTAATTTAACGATGGTTTTGTACCGCTTTTTTAGCAAAATAAATGAATTTGAGTCTACCATTATAAAGTGTGATCATGAATAAAAAGTGAAATGGCTTACTTGGAAGAGAATTACAATGTCGAGGGACACTTGAAGAGCCCCGCAAATCGAAAACTGGAGCGGAGCTTCTCTCATGACGAAATAAGCAGTCTTAAACACGTCACCGCATGTCCACATTACAACCATGCTTACGCTGAAATATATTTATTGTCTATGACAAAAATTACATAAGAGTGACTGCTGGAAAAGACTGGAATGGAAAAAGTTAGACTCGCCAGGACACGTTGTAAATCAGCAAATAAAGGATATTCATTTATTTATCTAATATTTTATGATAACATTTATTTTCTCCTGTCTTTTAAAAATAATTGTGGTAGTTAATTAAGATAACATCCAAACAAAGTAGCGATAACACACACTAACCACCGCATTATAAAAGATCACCATGAAATAAGTAACAGCTATATAAAAATAAAACGTGTTGTTGTGTTTCATAAAATACAAGGTAAAGTAAGCTGTTTTATTTCAGTTAGGTGAACCCATTCCTATGGCATGGGCAACAATAAAGACATGAAGCTCAAAGTTCAATGTTATTGTTTTTTTAGTCATGACCTTTTCGTGTAGAAAATTTAGTGACAATTTCTTTTTATATTTACCTCATTCCCTCTGTACTTTTATTTTGATGGTTCTTTGCGATTTGCGGTGCACCCAGCATCGCCTCGGTGAACAGAGCCAGGAAGCCAATTAATTCGATAAAAGGCGCAAACTCTATCAACAAGTAAGTGATGGCAGCACCGATCACAGAAAACACCAGCATACAGTCTACGTAGCTTTGGAAGTCTGTCCACGCCCAGAAGTATTTCCTTTCCATGTCTAAAATTTAAGCGGACTTTCGTTTTGTTCACTGTGAATTTTCACTTAGGCTAGGTTCTCACTACGCCAGGACCGGCGAATTTCACAGGTCGGTAAAAGTGTCGGAAAGTCGAGTGGCTACAATTTATATGAAGCTGTTCAAACTATGCCGGATCCGGTAAAAACACCGAGATAGGCATTCTTGTCAGGTGTTTTGTCACTACGAGGTTCACATTACTTCGTCCGGCAGAACGCCCGGACGGAGTAATGTGAACGAGCTCGCACAGGTATCCCCGTTCCCTGATCGGTCGCTTTAAAATTAGTAGCATGGCGTGAGGTACGTTTTATACTGAAGTCAAACTTCAATGATGCGGTATCCGGTTTAGTGTGAACACCTACGTGCGAGCCGGTTTCTGGCAATTTTACCGGTCTTGCGTAGTGGGACCTAGCCTTATAAGGAACATTCATTTGCACTCATTGCGAAATTCATTTCTGACAATCTCGGAAATGCATGTTTGTTTTCAAACACATTTAATGTTTATCTCTGTTTATCTTTCAACTCAAAAACTAAAGCTATTTCAACGATAAAATTGGCCATAGATAGCGTCAACAAACTCATTGACTCATTGACTCTTGAGTTTAAAAAGAAAATTTATGGATATATAGTACCGATTTGTTCAAAATAGATGTTCTTGAGTTGTTAAAATAACAAACAGATTAAAACAGAGAATTACATTCGAGATTAGTTAAAAAAATTAAGTACACTAACATTGGCTGAAAGCTCTTGTCGCAAATGAGTGTTTTTAGATGTAACATAATACCAGTCAAGGGATTTTTCACTGAAAATACCAAATTATAATTAGTTAATAAGCGCACATGCTAGTATGGAGTAAAAGTTATAATAAAATGCTATGATTTGTATTTATGTAGTATGCAAAATAATAATGTTTTTATTATAAATAACACAAAATTAATCTTCAAAATATAATTTTTCATTCAATAAAGCATATAATATATATTATATCTCATGCAAAAGGCGAATGACACAAATAGATAACGTGATATTACTCTACACATGTGACCCCGGTCATTGATCTGTTTCCAATAAAGATAAATGTATTTTTCACCTCTCTAGGACGAAAAGGGTGCACATTTGGTGCCTAAAAACACGCAAAAAAATAGTTTCTTTTTCTGTGAGCGTGATTCGAAATTCGAACACCACATTTTGCAATTATTTGCAAAAAGTGCGTTCAGAAACTCAATAAATAGAAACAAAATAAAATGTTTTTATTTATTGAAATTTAAGTTTGTAAATAGTATTATTGCTATTTTTAAATCGTAATATTTAAAATAGATACATTAATATCACATAATAAAAAATAACATGTTTGGTTTTCATAAAAATGTCAAATTTAATTTCCAAACGCAACCAAAAAAGGAATGGCCCTTTTAGCAACTCATTTTGGCCTAGCGATTTAAATCACAGGAATAACATTTTGTTTTTATTTATTGATATTTAAATTTGTAAATTGTATTATTGCTATTTGTTAATTGTAATATTTAAAATAAATAATAGTAAACATTATATCACTTACTTAAAAATATCATGTTTGCTTTTCATAAAAATGTCAATGCAATATCCGAACGCAACATCTAAAAAACAATATTGTAAAACAAAATGAAATCAACCTTTTTTTTCAGCATTAGGTCTTGGTGTTTTTGTACTCAGAGTATCACTAAGTTATTTGTACTGTTTTGGTAAATATAAAAAAATGAATACGCCCAGCGGTGAAGATTCTCTAACTCCAAAAGAATGAGATCAAGTTTCAAATGCAGATAGCTTTCTTCCAGAAAAGTCGCGTGAAAAATATCTTCAGGCGTACGAATTATTCAATAATTAGCGACTGTCAAAAGGTGCTAAAACTTATTCTGAGACAGTGCTTTTGTCATATTTCATGGAATTATCAAAAACAAGGCTACCAACTACGCTATGAAGTATTTAATTTAGTTATAATTTATGTGACTATGGCTATGTGAATTTTATTAAAATTGTCTTAATAGATTTTCTTACCTAAAGATGACCTAGTAACGCTTTTCTCGCTGTTGAGGTGAAAAGTTGTATGTTTAACACGAGAGCAAATTTTTTTATGTCTCGTGTCTTTAAATCACGAACTAGCGACGTAGTCTATAGAATCGAATCACGAGCGTAGCGAGTGATTCTAATATAGACTACTGAGCGAAGTCGGCACTAGCAGCAAAAAACGATTTTGCTCTCTAGTTGAACAATGTACTATTAAGCTGTTAATACTTAAGATATACAAATGCTTGCCTAGTAACTAAAATAACATTAATTTTCTAATTTAATATTAAAACTCATACACACACATTTAACGCGATTTACTTACACAAAAGCATACATTCAAGTTTATATTATATCGTCATCGTCAAACCAAAATCTGCAGTGTGTACTCTTAACTTTGACCTTAGTGAATAGTCCACTGCCTTATCTATCGTAAAAAAAAAACTGCTAAGTGGTTATGAGCACTATTTGTTTCAAACTATGATCTCTTAATAAAGCTAAAATCTGTTACGTGCAAAATTTACTCTATTATCAAAATAATAAATCAACTATTAAATTTTCATGTTTAAAAGACAACCATGAATTTCAAATAAAATACTTTTATGATAAAACCTTCATGTAAAATTTTCCAGGAAAACTTTTTTGTCAATATGTCAAAATTATACTTTTTGCACATTGCAGATTTTGGTTTGACAATGGCTATATGTAAATTTTTTAATGCGAAAGTTATTTTTTGTATGTTATGTTTGTATATATTTTTTTGGCTAAATCATTTATCCAACAGAGTTGAAATTTAACATGACAATAGCCTCAACCCTGAGATAGGAAATGAATTAATTTAAATTTACACACAACTGTAACCGAAAGCTGGAGCCTAGCACTTGCATTATGGAGAACTATTAGTGTTATGCGTCTTAGGTCAAAGAGCAAAGAACTTTTATGCTATCACGTAATATTCAGTTGGCATTACATTGTATATTAGATAGTTAACCTTTAGATAACTTGTAAATAATTTATTCCGAATTAATTAGCAAAACAACCAATTTATAACTAAATTTATATTACTGATAATGTTATAACTGTTATAAAATTTGATATTTAATAAGGAAATAAATTGGCATAACATATAAAATTCTTAGAATTAGAATTTTATTATTCATTCTTCTTATAGTTTCTATAGATAGTATTAAACATATTTTCAAGAATGTTATTATTTTAATTTTAAGTAACTATATTAATATTAAATAAGTATATAAAAATTACAATATATTAAAGTATATTATTATATAAAGTACATTATAGATATATATTAATTATCTTTTATATTTTAAGTATTTTTCAATAGGCAAAAATTAGAGGAAGAGAAAAAAAGTTTTTGCTAAAATAACAGCATTTTTAACTTCTGTTTACAGACTTCTAAAATAGATAAATAAAACCTTGTGGAAGTATGAACTTCAGATAAATCTTTTCATTATGATTCCTTTATATGTCTTAATTTTCTATTTGAAATATAGATTTATTTACAAATAACATAAAAATGTGTGACAATATTGTGTGGCACAAACATGATGATTTATTACAATGTACACCAAGCTCTGGTAACTCCAAATAAATTATTGCTCTAAAACTGTGACATGAACATACAGTACAAATGGCCACTCACCATAAAATCTATGTGCTTTCTCCCGGCTGGAGATGCCACTGTTTTGGTCGAGCCAGCGTGCTGTTTCATCTGGCTGAGCTGAGCCATTCACACAACACAACAGTATATATAACATGAATATTGCACCTAATGCAATTTTCACAAATCCCCAACCACCAAAGAAAACATAAAATTAAAATAAAAAAAATTCAAACACAAAAGTTTCAGGAATAATGTAAAACAAAATACAAATTATAGCATTTTAAAAAGAAAAGAAGAGAAAATAATTAAAACTACTTAATAAGTTTCAAATAACATTAGTTGTAATATATAAATTAAAATAGGTTAACAAATATAAATAAATAGTGCATCATCACAATATTACATAAAAAAAAAAAATTAAAATATGCAGGTTAATTATATCTAAGCACATAACAGTGAGAAAGAGTTTTTATAAAAGCCTTGTATTATATAAAGGTATTTATAAAATTAATTCAATAATTTAATATTCTTTGTACAAAATGTTTAAAGAACACAAATTTTGTATTAATAGACAAAATCAAAGACTTTCCAACATGAAAGTTGAAAAACCTTTTATATGGTTATTGCAGTATTGAAAGCAAGATTATTAGATAAAGCCTAATGCAATGAATTTATAACAAACCTGTAAATATTCTCTCCCGTGCCCTTATTATCTGATTCTTTTTACGTACACTGACACATAAATATATCATTACAAACATGGTTATATTCATTACAATGCTTTGAATCAGTAAAGGAACTTCATAGCGTTTTCCAAACCTGAAAAAAGCAACCAAAAATTTCAATGAACCAAAAGGTATTCAATAGTATACAAAATTATGAGATAGCTTCTGAAGTTCACAAGCTATAATATTTATTCTGAAGTTCAGTAGCAAATATAATCTGAACTTGTCAACATTATAAAAATATTGACAAGCCCATTGGATGAATGGTTAGGGTGATTGCCTTAACATTCTGTCTCAAGGTTCTGGGTGTGATTCCCAGCAGGGTTAATCTTAGAAATGAACTTTTCAAAGTGGGCTCTAGTCTGGATTTGGAAAGTAGCACACTGCGTTTTACAGTCAGTACCAATGACCACCCTTACAGAAGACCTTTCCTGAATCCTGCTTATGATAGGCAGCACTCTTGCAGCACCTACCATCAAGTGGACAGTCAGCCTGTCAACCTTAATATAAAAAAGGTAGATATAAAATAGCTATAATATTTATCATGGGTGTAGGGCAAATATAATCTGAACTTATCAATGTTAATTCACTCTGATTGCTTTAAATTAAAAATATTATGAACTTGTAATCTGAATAAAGAGCATATATAGGGTAATCAAGTAAACTGAGGGATACTTTAGTAGTAGAGATTAGTCTCCACTGTCTAAAGAGCTTGGTGACAGAACTTTTTGAACCAATGCTCACTAGAGCAATTCAGCTGGCATTCCAGACAATATTTCAGCCAGGTGATTAAAAAGAATATATCAATACAAAACATATACATACCAGAACAATATACGCAACGTATTAGCTATGAGTAGAGCTAAACAAACGTAAAGTGAAAAGCCTTCAGCGTCCTGCGTTTTCTTTATCTGTCTATACTGTGGAATGTATGGGGCTACACCTCCTACTATCATCGCACCAGCTGCACTCCATCCCACTACATGGCCCACAGTCAGCCCCAATTCATCAGAGATAATCCAATCCATTCTTAAAAAATATGTCAGTATCGCACAATCGTATAAATTCAGCCCAAAATATTTAGTTACTTCTGGTTCCTACGAAACCATTTAATCGATACAAAGAATAAGAAAACAATACATTGTTTTCTTAAACGCCGCAATGTAATAAGGAATAATTTAAAAATAAATCTCATGCACGAAATTAACCGAATGAATCGATCTCTAAAAACTTTGTTTTGTTCTGTGCTGTGTGGAGTCGATCAAATCAAAATCAAGTAACGCCCACAGAATATTGTAGGATATGACATGAAACCATTGACCGGTAATATATACCACTGGTACATTACATGAAACAATGTGATTGGAGTCATAAAACAGAATAGTATATATTAGGTAAACTAAAATAAACATGGTGAATGTGTTTTTGATTAATATAATATTTGTAATCTGGCGTTTTATTAGAATTTTCGTTCATAATTACAGAGTAAGAAATATTTCAAGCACTCACTCAATGTCAACACAATACACAGATTATGACACAGACGCCATAAATATGTGTCAATTCAGTCAACTGTCAATAGTGTCAACAAACAAATCACGTAACAATAATTATTAATCAAAAATATCATATAATTAGTTGTTCACAGTTATCATTTTTTTAATATTATGTCTCGAGTTTTTAGTTATATCTAAAAAAAAAATAAAGTTAAGAAGTGCAAAAGAAAATTACTATTACAAAATATGACTGTTATATCAACTCTTTTACCATCATATCGTACTAAGTTTGTTAATATTTTCCCTGTATTATTAAAATGTTCGAAATTTAAACATGCCCGAAGTTATTCTTCGAGAGACACGGGTGGTTTAACTAAAAGCAAAGAAAGAGCTGATATTTCTGCAGATGTTCGTCCTCTCGGAGAGAAAATAAAAGAAACAACCAAGACTGTCTCTTATACTGGAATAATTTTGATTGGACTTAGTGCCACAGGCGTGATATTTTACTATGTTTTCCGAGAATTGTTTTCAAGTAACAGTCCAAATAGCATATATTCAGTAGCACTTGAAAAATGTAGAAGTGTAAGTATGCCATTAGTACACATACTATTACAACAGATGGTACACAGATTATGAACTATTCATACGTCTAGAGACGTCATTTCCTTACCCTTTAGTATAAACTGAAGGTACTTATAAATATAGGGAATCTTCTTGGAAGACTTTCAAACTTTGCAAACCATCTGCTTAAAGTCGACGACTGATTGCAGATTTGACTGGAGAGAAAAAAAAAGGTTATGAACACACCCATTGACTATTCCATCTTATCAAATGATATATGATAGGTATAAGACATATGTTAAAAATGGGGTGTTGCTGTGTCTTGCATATGGTCATGTTACATGAATATGTGCAAGCAATATAATATTTACATAAAAGGCAACAGGGTAAAAATTATATGTAGATAATCTAAATCTAATAAAATCTAAGAAATCTAAAGGAACTGAAGTTTCCTAGAACTGGCGTTTCTAATAAAATTGTATTATAGAAGTAAATAGATCATAATATTTGTATCATATTGTTTACTCCTTAGGAAATATTTTCAGAATCCTACAGTTGAAGAAGCTTTGGGTGCCCCAATTAAAGGTTACGGGGAAGAGACAACAAGAAGAAGACGCACACATGTCAGTCATGCTGTTTATGAAAAAAATGGAGTTAAGCATATGAGGATGAAATTTTACATTAAAGGCATAAGAAATAAAGCTGTTGTTGAGTTAGACATGAAGCAGGTATATTTTTAATCTTTGACATTTGAGGGCCGGTGCTGACTGACGGTATTATCACTAAATCCCAATCATTTTAACAAAATTACACATATAAAACCAACTTCAGAATAATGCAATGCTAACCTGAATAGTTTTCGGCATGAAAACTGTATTATGGGATACACAATGTGCCACGCCATACCTTCAGTCAGCGGCTCTATAAATATATTTATTTATTACTCTTGATTGCAATTGTTTTTATAAAAACTATATTTGTAACACAATATTAATGTTTAATTTTCAGAATGAATTTGGCAATTATCAGTGTAGATACCTGTTAGTTCAATTGGATGATTATAGTGGCAAAACATTTATCATTGAGGACAATAGAGCAGAACTAGACCATAAAGCTGATTTGGGTGGCCAGTTACCTGTTCTTACGTTAACATAAAATGTAACATGATGCAATCAACAAGTGTATCTAAAAATAATAGTGTATCATGATAGTTAGTTGTAAATAAAAGCTAAATAAAATTTTTAAACTTTTTTAATTTTTCTTACTATTTAATTACTAATACAACTCTATCTTTGGTATTCTTTGGAGTTAAAATGAAGTTTTTAATTTTTCTTCCAGGGTACAACTTTCCATGCCATAAGTAAACGATTGTTGAAGACAAACTTTTTGATTTGGTTAAATACCCAATAAAAAATTACCACAAGAGAGAGATATTGAGGCAACGCCCATTTAAGTTCTTGTAAGATACTCGGAACATAGTTCACTTTCATTTCCGGTACTCTGAGATGAACCAGTAAATCCATTGTTCCTGTGTGACCGTTTTGACTTTTTGAATAAATAGTTTTAACGTGTGTAGATACTGGAAAAAATATAAAAAATTTAAATCTTACAATTTATTGCAAACTACGACTTTTTAACGCCCGACGCGAAAACAGGGTGTTATAAATTTGACAGGTGTATGTGTATCTTTGTGTCTGTCTATGGAATTATAGGTCTCAAACAAATGGACTGATTTATATCCGTTTCTGTATGAAAGCCGATGTGAAAAACCATATCTTAACTATAGTTTATGAAGATCTGTCCAGGCGTTTGAAGATCATCAGCCCATTTACTAATTGACTAAGGGATTTCACTAACTTCCACATGTTCCATTGATGTGAAATTTGGTTTACTGTTACTTTGGTGGTAATTCCATGACATGGTAACCTCGACTTGACGCTGCAGCATCAAGTAATCTGCGGGATACCCAACTCCTCAACAACTTACAACAGATATAGTGTGTTTGGGCTGAATAGAAAGTCTGGGGTTAGTTTATAATTTTGTTAATATCATCATAGCTTGTTATTATAATGATTAATTAATTACCTTTCCTTGAGAAGTAATTTTCCATTATATAATCAGTAACACTATTGTCACTCTTCACTGGCGTAATTTTTAATAAAGAACTATTGTATTTGGTATTGATTTGATTGATTTGGCACGGTAAGTGTTCTATCTGATAAAAAGAGAGATCACCAAAGTACTTCAATCCCGATGGGGGCAATGGAAAATCTCTGTTGATAATAGCCAAACTTTGCATGTGTAATGGGCATACTGTCTGAAAATCGTAAAAGATACTTTGATAAAATATTTTAAAATTTATCTCATAAATTGTATCAAATCATCTAAGTATAAGTATCAAAATGTCTATGCAACTATATTGATAAACTCACATTAATTTGGAAATCTAATGACAGAATCAAGACAAGTGAAGATACTGTCCTGTGAGGAGGTATGTTCAATTGAAATTGGATTTGTAGTGCATCATTTCTACCATCCCTATTGTAATCATTTTCCTGTACCTAAAATAGAGACAAATTTTTATATTATAAGCAAAATAATTGAATACACCTGCTTTTTAAATTAAAATAATGTTAAAAGTGTATTTTTTAATCTACTTAATAAACTTCTTATAAATAAAAACTAAAATCACAAAAACAAATATTGAAAAGATAAGCACACTATATAACTGACTTACTTTTATTAACAATAATAGAATAATAGTAAAAGAAATTAATTTAATTGATGAAAAATTTTAAAGAAATTAAAAATATAATAAGACTATATAAATTGTAGCAAGTTATATATATTTTTATAATTACTTTAGCTGGTGCTCCTGACTTCATCCTCAAAAAATAAAAAATATAACGCCAGACAATATATGAGCAACTAGCTGGTGCCTGCGACTAGCTGAAAATAAAGATCTAATGCTTGGCAAAAGTATATCAAGATATCTTTTTTTTTCAACGCAGATAAAGTGGCAGTCACCAGTTAGTAAGTAGATATTCTACATATTGTCACTATCTGGAATTCTAATTTATAAATACTTGTATTTCTGCACAGGCGGCACCATTATAATTTTTATCGTCTATAAACATTGCTTCACTGCATACAATTGGTTGGCTAGGATCTTCAGTTTCTGCTATAAGTAAATAGTCGTACGTAAAGTGAACTTTTGGCTGTTCGTGAAAACTATGCGACTTGAGCCAAAATCCTATAATAAAATAAAATATTTATTTAATGTAGGTAATACAAAGTATTAATTGACATATGTGTATTAATTTAATGATTGCTTTACCTCTGCTCCTATAAGCCAGAATAAACGGTAAAACTATATTAACAATTGTAGTTATTAACGTAAACAACATAGCCTTCGATAAAAAGCTGCTTTTATATTGAATTTCCACATTAGTGCTAAATAGCTTATACAGCCCCATAATAAATGAGTTTATTTCCTGCGTCTCACATATAGTTATTGGTTGGTAAAAATTTAATAAGAAATCCTTTAATTTATTCCTTGTTGTAGCTGTTTATATTAGCGCTTTCTTTTTCCTACAGACTTGTTTGTTGTTATTATTTGGTTTGGTCTTAGTCTTCATCTAACATCTTTTAGATCTTTATTATTTTGAATTGAATTGACCATAGAGTAACTTTTTATATATTGTTATTTGTCGCTAAGTGCCACAGACTATATCAAAAAACTAGCATTTTTAACACAGAGTCTCAGACCAGATAAGAACTATCATGGATTTTTATGGATTGAACAAAAAGGTAAACAAATATGATGTCGCTAGGGTCACTGACCTGTTTTAAAGATGGGATTTGTTCAATAGGCATATGAAAGAGAGTTGACTCAGTATCTCATTTAGAACTTGTTCATATTGTTTAAATTGATGAATTTCTTGTCTTTTATTTGTTATTTGACACACTAAAGCAACATTAACAAAGTTTAAAATAATAAAGACAATTATTTACCATTGCAACACTGCATTAAAAACCAAAACTGAATAAAATATTATTATTAATGAGAATAATAAATAAAATACAAACTGTTAGCAGTAATTTTAAGTCATCTATTTAATTAATGCCATTTAATCAGAAACAATGTTATAAAGTGGTTTCGTCTACGGTTATGAATTATGATAAACTAAAACTTTAAAATGTATGCAGAATTGTGAATTTGATAATTTATGTACGAATCAAAACTTCATGTGATTTTTTGTGGTGCGCAGGGCTTGGTCTTAAATTGAATAATTATGCCTTTGTGCTGCACCAAGAAGTGTCGTTATAGAAAAAACAAAAATCAACGTAAAAGTAGCTTACACAGTAACAATTTTTTTTAAATGTTTTTATATATTTAGTCATGTATCATAACATTTTGGCCCTTTAAATAATGATTATTAAGACGGACGTTGGTTCCATTAATATTTTACAACGGTTATTTCAACATTATTTATTATAAAAGGTAGCCATCTTATGTGCCAAATTTTAGTAGGTAGGTATGCACGCCGGTTCTGTCGGTATGCCCGGTTTATATTGTTCTCAGGTCATTGGAAAAAAGACCCTACGTGAAAAGAGTGAACTAAAAGCTGGCTGTCACTCACTGACAGTGACATAGCATCTTATCTTATTTTTAATCGTTACCTTCACTCATTCACTCTCTCACTTGGTTGTCACCCCCGTGTGTGGGTTGGTAGTGTTGTGGAGTTTTTCAAATTTTGTAATTTTTTTTATTTCTTAATATGAATTGAGATCTACGTATATCATAGATAAAATAATTAGAATTTTAATTATATCGAAGTGATAACGTAGATAGAATTAAAATTATGAAGATTTGGACATCAGAACACACATTCAAGTAAGTTCTGGGTTCGTATATTTATGTGACGCAACTTTGGTAATATTTGGAATTTTTTTATTATTATTTTTTGTTTTAATTTTGCAGCCATCCTTGGGAAACCGTCGCGCAAGCAGCATGGCGGAAGTATCCCAATCCTATGAATCCAGCCGTTATAGGAACCGATGTAGTTGAAAGAAAACTAGTAAATGGCGTTTTGCACACAAATAGGCTCGTTAGTTCAAAATGGTTTTTCCCTAGATGGGCACAAGCGGTAAATAAGCATAATTTCCTTATTACATAGTATAAATTTAAGTCCCTGCCTGTATATCCGCTAACTCTTTCTAAACCACACTACGGATCTTGATGTGGTTTTCACTAATGGAATGAATGTTAAACAAGGATATATAATTTGCAAAAAAAATTGCAATAAATAAAAATCGATATGTGTTTCCCTATGGACTCCAAAACTGATCACCATGGAATTTCGCATACAGGATTCCAGAAAATGACATCACATGCGATATCCAGTCTTCAATAAATAATAATTATATAAAACTGTTTTAGCTCATTGGAACAGCCAAAATATGCTATGCTAGAGAACAATCAGAAGTCAACCCTGATAAACGACAAATGACACTGAAAACAATCAATTTAACATTTTGTCGATACATTGCTGTTGACGAAACAGTGAGATATACACCACACCCTTCAGATCCTGCTAAAACACTACTCACACAAGAAGCTGTTGTTACTGTCCAAGTAAGTCATATTAGTGACCAATAGTGAATAGAATGACTAATATTTTTTAGTAAATTAATTAATGTAATATTGTGTAATTGAAATCACCTTTTAAAGCTTGATAAACAAAGGGGGCACCCAAGTATAATAAAAAGAGAAATAATGTCTTTAAGTCAAACTAGTAGACATCTGTTAAAGCATTTGGAGATCAACCAATTGGCAGTAAATAATAAGCAGGTGGTTTCATTAGCTTAGCAACTCTTACTCTTGACAATCATTTCTTGATCAAGCAGTGATAAGCACTGGGTCAAATACTCCCCTACAAAAAAAATCATATTCAATAATACAAAGTATTATTGAATGTAAAAATTGTGCCAATATTACTTATATCAATTTACATGCAACCTATTACAACACACTGTAGGTATTTCCTACTATATAATTTAGGGGGAGTTAGACAATGACAATCTAGTTGTATTGGAATGCTATATGGACGAAGTTCAATTTTAAATGTACTTTTGTTTAACTTTTTAAACTGAAGGTCACCTTCACCTCTGATAAAGTATTGTGACGCCAATAAATCAATACAGATAAGATTGTGTGTGTGAATTATTATAAGAAAAATAAGTATTGGCAAGTATTTGGATTGGCTCATGAGATGACTCCAATTGTGGAATATGGATTACACAATCGCCGTCCTACTTCCTACTAATATTATAAATGCGAAAGTATGTATGAATGTATGGATTTTTCCTAATCTTTCACGCAAAAACGGCCTAGCTGATTTGGATGAAATTTGGCACACAGATAGTTTTTTACCTGGATTTAGACACATTTTTTAAGGATACTTTTTATCCTGTTGTTCCCGAAGGATCGCCAAAAAATATTTTAAAAATGGCTCCACTGTTGCCGTGGCGGCGCCACCGTAGCTAGCGATAAAGATGTAGACATTTACTCAGGTGTTATATTTTTCATTATTCAACATGCACGAAGTCGCGGGCACCAGCTAATAATAAGATACGATACTGACTTGACTTTGCATACTCGTCATGAACTAAAACATATTAACAGTGCAGATTAAAAAAAATATGATTTTTTTTGTTGCAGGGGGTACCACTTAGTAGTGTAATGGAAGATTTATTAACAAACAAAATATCATTAAATGCAGGAAAAGGACGACAGGCCATTGAATGGGTAATTGGCAAGTTAGATTCTGAAATAAAAGAACTAGCAAATTCAGCTTGTAAAAGTACAGATGAGCTTTTGTCGCAAACAAAGAAATCTATTGATGACATAACGTCTACTGCAAGAAGATCTATGGATGACATATCATCAAAAGCAAAGAGATCTTTTGATGACATTGAAAAATTCACAAAGGGCAATGCTAATCAACGAAACTGAAAAAGGGAGTCATGATAGCGGAATTACAATTTCTTTAAACTGTACATATGTGAACTAAATTTTATGTTTTGAGATCTTCAGTAAATTTATTTATTGTAGTAATAAAATGAAATATATTTTGTATATATAATATGTGCTTGTAATATGGTTAGTTAAATACTGAGTTGGTTCTGCACCAGTTTGTGAAAATAATGCCTATATGACAGTATTGTCGACCTGTCTTCTAATAATATAAATAAGATGAAAGAAATAGTAAATAATAAATGTTACAAAATTACACACTTGTGATGTCACACATTATTTTAATAAGTACCTATTTATTTTTTAAGTTAGTTTTCAAAGCTTGTAGATGCATTTAAAAAAAACATATATGTATATTATGCAAAAATGTGAAGACCCTATCCAATAGACAAATCACCTTTTGTTGTTCCCTTAATAGCAATAAATTACTGTCATCAAAATGAGGTAATGTCTTTTATTCAAACACTTACAGTGCAACTGATTTGGAATAAGACCTAATTAAAAGAGGATACTTTTTTAGGGCACTACCTCACCGGGACCTAAAATAAAGTTTCAAATTGAAGTGTTATGGAAAGGTCTTTATTATGATTTTACACATACATTATTATTATTATGATACATTTATTCATTTAATTCCTTAGTATTCAATTTTTTACAATATAATATCTATGAAAAACTTAAAACTAGATTGCCACAAGAGGGGAAAGGCCCAAGCTACCGGTGGTTAGGGCTGCAGAGTGAGCTAGAATAGGTCAATAACCACGATGATAGGCTTATTGGCGACAATAGTCCTGTCCATGATTATTCAGCGGTCCCAGTAGTGTAGCATGAGTGTTGGCATGTACTTGTAGTACGGCACCTCAGACTCAATAAGGCCGTATCAAAGGGCAAGATGTTACACAATATAGGGCCAAGCACTAAACTCTGCGTTTAATAATATTACACATCTTAATAGGCAATTTTTGCATAAATTCATTTGTAACAAATTTAAAGAGGACAATTACATAAGTCATGTGTACAGTAGAAATCGGATATAACAACTTCCGTTAAGATAGATCAGCTATAATGACAAAATGGCAAGGGCCCTGCTGAATCCCTATAACAAATTAATATGGTTTACAATGACTATCCATTTATTACAACCAATATTTGTTGTCTTTTGAAAGTTGCTATAAGCAATTTTCAGTGTATTTGGTTGGTGACAACAAAGAATTGACATTTATTGACTTTAACCTATATAAAAAAGCATGAAGAAATAACTTATTATTGCTCAATTCTTAATTCAGTCTAGTGGGGTAAGGGAAATGATGAGTTTTGAAAGAAATTTAGTTAAGTACATTTTGTTTTTTATTTCATTAAGTTCTGTTTAAAATATACAAATTATATAATAAATGTTTGTGAGATCTGACCATGACAACATTATGTTTCACTTATCCCAAATTGTATTTTTACAGTTTTATTTCTAAAACTGAGCTCTATGTGGATTTAACAAGATACACTATAGAAACACAAATTTTGAATTTTTGTTTGAATCAAGTTCATTATACACATTATTTTAAGACCTGGCAACTGACCATGGTTTATAAATATGTTTTATCACTTATGGTAAGATTAAAGTTGTAAATGTCATAGTACCATAAAAGGCTGATTTCAAGGAGAGTATTTTGAACTGATTACTGCTGATATTAAGAGTTGTGTTCCAGTGTTAGATACCCTGACATTAAAATACAAGTATGTTTCACTTACCCCACTTGACCATACATAATTTATATAATATTATTATACTTGAACCTAATTCACTTATGTCATATAAAAATTAATTATTCCCTATGTACTAGTTCCTGATGACGTCATATTGCCATTAGAGATACTGTTCGATGAGGATGCTCTAGTAGAAGTTGCTAGGTGTGACGCCTTAAGTCTGTCCAGCTCATTGACCCATGAACGGACATGCTCCAAACGATGCCATGCCATTTGTAATACCTTCTGTGAAGCATACCCAGAGCCCTCATGAGGTTGTCCAGTCGACACTTGAGTCAAATAATTTATTTGATCGCTTAATTTCGATTCAACTTGGCTTAAAGTTCTAAAAAACTGAGATGTATTGGACTCTGCTTGTTTTTGGCTTGACTTCTCTTTGCTTAATTCCGACAGTGCTTGAGCTAAAAGCATTAAATGTTTATTATAAATTAAAAAACATAAAAATACACAAATTTCATTATAAATTTCATTGCTAACCTGCACATTGTAGGCAGGTTATGATGTCTTTTTCAATATCATCCAACACTTGAATTCTTTCCATAGGACCAGCCATCGTAAAGTATAATATCTTGACGCTGGACAGGGGAATATTTTTACCGTGCAACTTAATATTTTAAATAAACTGTAAATAAATCTTTTTGTTACAATAATAAACTAGCTCATAAAAACTAGCCATGTACCGTGTACGTAAACGTAAACCTAAACTGTAAACGAAAATGAAATTGCAGTATTTATTTGCAGGTTTTGTCAGTGTCAGCCTCTGACGGATTGTTTAAATTAATTAGACTGTGGTATATCTATATAGGTACAGGATTCTTGAATCATAAAATCACCAAATAAGTATTTATGAACAACTAGTTAAAGATTTAATTTCCTTAAAAACAAAACTATTTAAAATAAAATTATCCTCTCATTCCGGTTGTTCGTAATTACTTATTTGGTAATTCTACAGCTCCAGAATCCTTTAATAGACATTAGACTCTCTATAATAGAAATGATAATTATAGAGAGACCACAGACTACTTCAATTTTTAAGACTGGTGGACTGACAGAAAGAAAGAACGATTCATCATTCATTTCATTTCATTTTCGTTCGTTTCGTTTATCGTTGATTGACAGAAATATTGAAATTACTGTTTATTTAAAATATTGAATATTGAGTTAAATGATAAAAAATATTTGCCTGTCCATCGTCAAGATATTATATTATATACTTTATGATGGCCGGCCCTATGGAAAGAATTGAAGTGTTGAATGATATTGAAAAAGACATCATAACTTGTCTGCAGTGTGCAGGTAAGCAATGAAATTTATCAATGATTTATAATGAAATTTCTATATTTGTGTTTTTTTAACTTATAAGTATTCAATGTTTTTAGCTCAAGCACTGTCGGAATTAAGCAAAGAGAAGTCAAGCCAAAAGCAAGCCGAGTCCAATACATCTCAGTTTTTTAGAACTTTAAGCCAAGTTGAATCGAAATTAAGCGATCAAATAAATTATTTGACTCAAGTCTCGTCTGGACAACCGCATGAAGGTTCGGGCTATGCTTCACAGAAGGTATTAAAAATGTCATGGCATCGGTTGGAGTATGTCCGTGCAGGGGTCAATGATCTGGACAAGCTTAAAGCGTCACATCTAGCAACTCCTACTAGAGCATCCTCATCAAGCAGTATCTCAAATGACTATATGACGTAATCAGAAACTCGTACATAGGGAATTATTAACTTTTATATGACATAAGTGAAAATTTGTGTATATGTGCGAGTAAGTTTATAATGACATGGTCAACATAAATAAATTGAATAAAGTATTCAACATAATTATTCATTCCGTGGGTTGTGACACTGTGTGAAATTGTCATTAAATTGTTATTATTTATTGTATTCCAAATTGTTTTTTTTTTCATTAGTGATTAGATTTTGCGAAAGCAAATTTAATTACATTTTGTTAACATTCATTTTGATTGGCCATTCTATTAATTAGAGTTAACTGACTTGGAAGGCTTAGACATAACTCAAGGACATATTTTGTAGATTTCAGTATTGTTAATTTTTCAAGAGTCAAAGGTAAACAGATTTGAGTGACTTAAAAGACTGAAGAGAAAACAAAAATGAGAGGACATAGGTAGTCAAAGTCAGTGAATGTGCAATTGTATGTGCAAGCTGCACTGGCATGATGTGGACATAGAGTTGGAGTTATAAGGTTGATTAGGATTGATAATCCCTTATAAAGAGTTACAATTAAATACCTACCTACATAGTTTTGCTAGTGATTGGTAGGAAAACTGCTCCAAATAAGAAGCAACAGCTTCAATTTCATTGGTGGTTGCTTCTGTTTTTTCTCAGTATCCTGAGTTACAAAATACCAATAAGTAAACCCTAGCAGTCACAAATTATGTATTTTTGGATGTGTTTATAGTTTCCACATATCAAGTTGCAAAATTAATAACAAAATAATGGAATGACCAATTTCTAAATTCATTAATTATTGATGAATTATTGGTAAAAAATGTCACCATGCCTGAAATACAGTGTATATTAAATACCTCAATACAAAGTGGTTGCGAATTCTATAGACCGCAAAGTATTAATTCAAATGCACATGAAACAATACCTACCTATACATATGGAGTGCTTCAAGCAAAATTAAAGATTTTTTTACAAGATTATCGATGTCTCAATCACCTCTAAAAACAACTCGGTGAATAGATATGTGAACAGTTATTTGGTGTGCAGGTATCTTCAGGCTAGGGAATACCACAAATTCGATGCTTGCTTGTTGTTTATATTCTGATGACATTCGACGTTACAATGTAAATGTGGTAGACTAGACTGACGCAAATGGATTTAACTGGAAACGCAGTGTGATCGTCGCGGAACTAGCTTGACATATTGTTTTCGCTTTGAACACGAGCAGAATACCCTCTCTGTAGATATATACTATAGATGAAAAGGCCCCCTCTATCATTTGCGACCCTCATACTTTCCCCTCGTCCAGATACCCAATCCTTCCGCTTGTGGCGCCACTTCAGGATATTTCACACGGGCTCCTGAAACAGCAAAATAAACTCGCAAAAGTATATGCTCACGATCTCAGCCACCTGACCATATAAGTAGGAGAGACAGTGACGTTATTTGTCATCGACTTTCTTAAAAAATCGATGTTATTTGTACTTCACAAAAGCTCTCTTTAATCTCATGAAGATTGATTATAAATATTATAATCAAAATCTTTAATCCTAAAACTACAATCCTAAGGGGGCGTCCTAATTAGCCACGATCGTACGATCCCATCGTGCGATGGTGATTTTGTTTTACGCATACAATGACCGCGAGGAGCAAGCCGAGTGAGTGCGTATACTATATATTTTTAGAACTTGTGGACAATGTAAATTGTAAAAAAAACACAAAAAACAAAACCACACTGTTGATGAGGAAATTGTATACTGACTAAATACACTGACTGCATGAGCAATATCTGGTCTACTATCAATGGCTAAGTAAATTAAGGAGCCTATGATTTGTTGGTAATGACTTTTTTCAGCTTTCTTTTCCACTTTGACTTGACTTTGACTTTTCCAAAGATAGCTGACAGACAGCGCTGTTTTTTAACAGGAACCAATTCCCAAACCCTCCACTTGTGGTGCTACTTAAGGACTGCGACATAATATATTTGAGGAGCACATTGGTGTTTGTCTCAGCAGTCTGACTCAAGGGTGACGGCTTCGATTCCCGGCATCTTTGAAAATGGAATTTTTATAGTTAGCTTTAATCTGGCGTTAATGGCCAGAGCAGACTGCGTTTCTCAGTCGCGAATTGGGCAGTACGTCTGGCGGTAGCGACCACCCCTTTACAGAAAGACCACCGTGAAAAACAGCATTATTTGAGTGTTGTGTCGGTTGTGTTGCGACGAAGGATTAAGGAACGCCACAGCTCACTTCCCTAATCTGGTTTTGCTTCTGTTATTGGGCGACGGTAGCCACCTACCATTAAGTGGCCAATCAGCTTGTCTGACGACCTTCACATAAAAAGAGGTTAGGTAAGTATAATACATAGTTTACAAATTGCAATTCTTTAGAATGCAAAGTTACACTATTATTATTTATTGTTTATTAGCAACTACTTATGTTGTTATTAACATTAATTGCAAAGTTATTATTAACAACACTTAATAACAATTAGGTTCTTTATTAAGGTTACCTATACTTTTTTTATTTTATTTTGGACTACTAAAAAGTATAGGTACTTACATGATAACTACAGATTAAAATATGGTAACAATGAATATCAGTTACCAGGTTTTATGTGTTATAACAATAGGAATGTAATAAAAGATGTTACTTTCAACTCTTATTTGGGTACAGTTAAGTTGAAATTAAGTTTAAACTAAATTATTCTGTATAAGAGTGAATCATTACCCTGAATTATATAAATAATCTTGAAGTATTACATTTAAATAGGTACCTATAGTTACTTATTATTGAAAGGATTTAAAAAAAAAGAAACAATTTAACTGCTGCCAACAAAACAATAAACAATTGATTACAAGGAATTAATATAGTAATTAGATTACTAAGTCGTCAACAATGTTACAGTGGCAACTTGGTATACTTACGTTTTTTTATACTTTGTTTCGGGGTCCGATCGAACTGCACCATGATTTTCTCTATATTAGTGAAAAGAAAATATAGGTTAACCTAGATAAATACGCGAAGGTATCTTAAGTCAGGGTTAGATAAATACACGAAGGTATATTTAAGCAATACTAAATGCAAAGAGTGCCTACTCTTGGAGAAGCAGCAGATCAATATGCCCTCTTACTTCTTCATCCTCACTATCGTTTATTGAGAAAATTGTAATCACATTAACTTCTTGTTGGCATATAGAACACTTATAACGGTTACCCATTTAAAATGCCTACTAATGATAGGGATGCACACAAATAAATATAACTTCCATAGGATACATTGCCACTAATTCATATGACTGTAGAAAGGTAAGTAGATAGGGATTAATTTTATTTGTTAAATCAGGTTCTAATAAAAAATAATTATATAATCTAAGTTGACACTTTTCTACGTCTCTGTACTATTTCGTTTAGCTTCAAATGAGTGAACCCAGACAATTGGTACAGCCAGAACACACAGCTCCGGCGCCCGCTATGACAACTGACACCTTAGAGGTGAATGATTTTCGCCTACCTCAAGTTATATAAAGACAGAAAATGATATAAACGCACCATACGCTCTGGTGTGATCACCAGAGCATCATCTCGTTATTTTTAAGAAACAAGTGAGTTCAACACATAACAACCGTGTGCGTCCAGAAGGGGATGTCCATAGTTAGTCTGGCATGGATAGAATGTCTTCAAGTATGACGTCCAGCATGACTGGTATGGGACTCGGCGGTATCACCGGTCTTGCTACGGGAATAAGCACGTTAAGCTGCAAAGAGCAACACTTGACTATCGGAGGAATGCCTTCGAACTACGTTCCTGGATTGTCGGCGTATTATAATATTTCAAGCTTTTCTCAGCGTCCTGGACAACCTCGTCGTTCGCCGATACAACGAGCCGGCCCCACTGCCCAATATCGACCAGGACGTTCCCACAGCACTGGTGCGCTCCATCGGCTCAACCATTCTTTGCGAAACAGTCCCAACACCACATACGCTCATAATTTGATCTGCAAACTTGCTGATCAAAATGAACGTCGTCGTCGCCAAGATACTTTGGACATGATTCCACAAAATTATTACTCCCAGCCTCCGTTGAAGGTCGAATTGACCGAGTTTTACTCGCGAGATAATTCTAAAGACCATCATACAGAACAGTATGAATTGGTAAATGACAGTATCTTACCTAATCCAGTTTTGAGACGAGGTCAAAATTTCTACTTCGCCGTGAGATTCGATAGAACTTGCGATAAACAACAAGACACAATTCGAGTTATATTTTGTTTCGGTAAGTTTTATATTAGTATTTCGGTAAGTAAGGAGTTTTATGCTTTTTATAGATAGATTTCCTGTATTTTTATACTAATTATCATTTATAACGTCTATTTATAGGACCAAAGCCAAGTGTTACAAAAGGCACACGAGTTGTTCTTCCTGTTAATTTGAACAATCAACAGGGAGCACTTCAGCATTCCCGTGATGTTATCGGAATGGGTGGCGGAATTCAACGTTTGCCAGAAACCAATACTAACACATCTTCAATTGGATCTATGGGGACAATGGGTAATGTTGGTACAATAGGAGCAATAACTGGTATTAGAGAAACCACTACATATGGCGTACGACGCAGTTCCTTTAGTAACGAGCAGCTTCCTATACAACACAGCCCTTTGAGCCCTCACGGAGCTATGGAGCGCCCGATAATTGAACGTTACGGAGTAACCACCCAACATTCTTCCTTCGGACGTGGCTTCGCATCTCACCATGGTTCGTGTAGCGGTTCAACGACAAATCTTGCATCATTAGCTCAAGAAATGGACCGTTGGGATATAAGCGTACAACGTCAGGATGGAAACACTATAACATTCCAAGTACATATCCCCTCATCTGCCCCCGTGGGAGTCTGGAATTGTTGGGTTCAGACTAATCGTCTTGGTCAACGTGATAACCGCCATGATTACAAATGCGACGAGGATGTTTATATTTTATTCAACCCCTGGTCTCGTGAAGATTCAGTGTACATGGATAACGAAGCTTCAAGGAAGGAGTACATTCTTAACGAGCAAGGGAAGATATGGTGCGGAACTTGGCGCCAACCCAAGGGCCGCAAATGGATATATGGGCAGTTCGATGATGTCGTTTTGCCTGCGTGTATGTATTTGTTGGAACGAAGCGGCCTCGAACACTCAGAACGCGGTAATCCGATTCGAGTTTGCAGAGCTATTTCGGCTATGGTAAATTTCATGAATGCGTTTGCAAAATAAGATATTTTGTAAATGATTAGATAATACTTAGATGGTGATCGATTTCAATTTTTTTCAGATTAATGCAAATAATGATGACGATGGGTTGATGGTGGGCCGATATGATGGGGAATACAAAGATGGTGTTGCACCTCATGCATGGACTGGTTCTGTAGCCATACTTGAACGTTACTTAGCTGATGGTGGTCGACCTGTTGAATATGGTCAATGTTGGGTATTTTCTGGTCTTGTCGTTACGATTTGCAGAGCACTAGGTAATTAGAATGTATTGAATTTTTCACATGTAAGTACCTATAGGTATTTATAATGAATTTATCATTACCTACATATTGGTCGTTCATTTTAGGCATTCCTTGCCGTTCTGTGACAAACTATGTGTCGGCACACGATACTAACAAAACGCTCACTATCGACAAATACTTTGACCGAGATGGTAACGAAGTGCCCAATGGGCCGGATGAAGACTGTTATGATTCTTGTTGGAATTTCCATGTTTGGAATGATGTTTGGATGCAACGTCCTGATTTACCTCAAGGTAACAAATAAAGCGAGACATAAGCAGCTAAAACTTTTGAACATCTTTTTAAACATATTTTCAATGGTGGTTTACAGCATATGGGGGCTGGCAAATCATCGACTCAACCCCCCAGGAGGAAGCAGAGTCAGTGTATCAATGTGGACCGGCAAGTGTTGAGGCAGTTCGTAGGGGTGAAATAGGATTCCAATATGACACGCCGTTCATGTACTGCCAATTGAACGCTGAACTATGTCACTTCCAAGAGGACGAGAACTCTGAATGGGGATTTGTTAGAATGGCATCGAATCAATACCAGTAAGTTTTTGAAATAAGAAGCGGACATTTTTCATTAAAGATATTTCATTATTATTTTATAATTCTTTTAGAGTTGGTCGCAAAATAGTTACTAAGAATCCCGGTCGTGAAGATGACGAAGGGGAAAGCGATATGCAAGAAATAACTCAGGAGTATAAGGCAGTTGACAGCACTCCACCCGAACGTCTAGCGGTTGTGGCTTCGTGCCGTGGGTATCAGCGCTTGCAACAGTACTACGAATACCCTGATCGCAATTATGAGGACGTTTTCTTTGATCTTATGGATATTGATGTAGTTCAGTATGGGCAACCTTTTGATTGTACCATGAATATTCAGGTGAGGAATCTTTATTGCTAAACGAAAGTGGTTATCCGTGTCTATGAGTTTACGAAAGTTTTTGCACAAAGACACCATCTCCGAGATTAAATAAGGTTAAGTCATCAGGAAAAGGTTGCTTTTCTATCAGGGAATTTTTGGTAATCTACAACCAATTATACATTCCTAGCAGCCGATTGATGAACCACGATTGCACCTAATAATAATTGTTTAGATTTGCAAGTAGGTAGGTATTAGAATTTTTATAAAAACCAAAATTTTTAAAAATTTTTTTCATGTTTAGAACAAATCTCACGAAGATCGTACAATTTGGTGCGTGTTGACGGCTTCCTCTTGCTACTACACTGGAGCGATTGTCTCGCGTCTCAGAAGGGCTCAAGGAGAATTTATAGTTCGTGCGGGACAACGTGAAGTCCTCAAACTTCATGTCACTCCACAAGAATATATGGATAAACTGGTAGATCACTCCATGGTTAAGATTCACGCTATGGCTTCCGTAAAGCAAACACGTCAAGCTTGGTCTGACGAAGATGATTTTCCGCTTCAGAAGCCGAGGATGCAAGTTCAGGTAATATTATACTTAGGTAAAAATATAGTCTGGTATTTTACTATATAGAATACTATGTGTAACACTAGTAACATTTGAACAGGTGAGAAACCAACCATGCGTTGGGCAGGAGTCCTCTGTGACATTTAGCTTCCAGAATCCATTGAATATTAATTTGACGGATTGCTACTTCACTTTCGAAGGACCAGGCGTGCAGAGACCGAGACAGGTACACAAATTCATTACTTACTGAAAAATATGTGCAATATACCCAAACATTTTATCCAGTATTCATAAATTTTATGTTTTGTCTATGATACAAAACCAAAAATTCCAGACTTCCTCCTTTGACCTGTATTTTGTTAACGTATGAGCTATAGTCGACCTCCCAGAACTTTGTGAATTCTAGACTAATTCGACTAATTGAGTAAGGCATTCTTATTGCTCTAATTGTGTTTTGATGGCCTGGCCCCATCTTGGTCCTAATCCCTTATTCCTATCCACTTACAGCACCTGTGGCGTTGCTTGTGTTATAAACCGTCAAGTCGACCGTATGAATTGTTCATTTATCACTTAAAAACTTTAAAAGCATCTAAATACTTTCTGTAACATTATAATTGTATATTTTTATGATCACAAGTTGATGTATTGTATTATCCGCTTAATGAAATCGATTTGTCTTTTCAGATAAAATTCCGCGATGTGAAGCCAGGTGAGTTCGTGAACTATCAGGATAAGTTTATAGCTCGACGTACTGGCGAACGTCGTATAGTTGTGACTTTCTCGTCCCGTCAATTGGACGAGATCTTTGGCTGTACGATGGTGAATGTGCGCGGCTAGCTAATAGCCCCCCAGCCCCGAGAACAATCTCCGGGGCCAACTTCTTTGTTACAACTGGACCGTTCGATCATTTCATACACCGTGCCCGATCAACATATATACGTCCAGGAGGAAGAAGTTGTTATGAAAAAATCGTCCGCATTACCCTAGTAGCACTCATACTTATTTAGTTTTCAGAGAATCTATCAAAACAACTCTAATAAAAGCATGTTTGTACACCTCAGACCAAATAAAAATTAGACAGAATTTTGAGGACAACATAGTGAAGTCGGTTTTATCAATGTCTAGTACGTATTTAACACCGACCTCGGTGCTGCCATAATAATTCATTTTATTGAAAATATTTGAATTCAAGTGTGAAATTTGATTGGAGTCTGATTTTTATTTTTTGAAGACTTTTTTACATCCTTTCATAACGCAATTCGACATTTTCTCTAGTAAATTATTTTAATAAGGAGAGGCGCAGTTTGATTGCATTTGTATGCGTGTAACAGTGTTTGTACATGGCGAAGGCATAGTTTTACCGGCTTCACTCTGCCGTCAACAGGGCTCTATCTTTAGTTCTTATTTTATCTGAGTCGTACACAACAGTTTGGTATTTTGATGATATCGATAGGAATTAGTTCGTTAGACTTTTTTGTATATTGCAACCAAAAATTGAATGCACGTAGGGGACATACAGGAACGATATTTTAAATTTAAGGAACATAAAAGAATATCAAACGACTACGACGACAACGGCTTACGAAAACGGAACAACGAAAGATACTTACTTTTGTTTTTTTTTTCACATGCACGATTAAAAGAAAAAGAAAAAAAAAAGAAAATAATAATAATAACATGAACACTATTTTGTATCACAGAGTGTTTTAGTCTTAATCAATATTATAATATCCGTTATTTATAAGTGCCATTTTTTTCTCTCTACACAAGAGTAAAGACATTGTTTTTTTTTAGTCTAAGACGTATTTACAATTATATTATATATTTTTATTTTTTATTTTATATTTTTTATTTTTGATATAGTTTAATGTGAAATGTTTTGCACGGTGTTTGTGTGTTTTTTGGATATTAAAAAATGAAGCATTTATTATAATATTATATTCGTTTTTTCTCTTATTAAAAATAGTTTAGTCCACTTAAATCTAGACCGTAGAACGAATTAATAAAGATAATTTTCATACCTATCTATGGAGTAGAATAACTCGTCAGAGCACTTAAAATATTATACCGGGGCGTCTGTATTTCCGAGCTCATATAACCCAAACTTTTTCAAAGTTCGAGTGAATAGACATCTTTTGGGTGAGCTCGTTCCATCATAGTCCTCATCTTCGCTACACAGCTGAATATTGGCCAAGAGCAAATTCATCTCTAATAAAAAAAAATACCATACTCGTTTATAGATTGATTTCCATATGTGTGAAGTATACTTATAATTCTAATAGACGTCAGTTGTCCATTGGTTTTATGAGTCACGAAAATATGTAGTAGGTAAATATGTGTAATTTACTTTAATTGGAAATGCAAACAATTTCAATGAATGAAATGAAACAGGAGTCATATCAACTGGTAAGAGGAAAAGTTTCATAGAACTACTTCTACCTGTACCAGTTAGATTAGAAGTGTTCGTTTAATTTTACCAATTAATAATAAACCTAAACTTGTTCTTGTTATGTTCTTGATTTAGCACATTCATTCATATGTAATGTTGCGTTTTCATCTTTTTCCATGTTATTGGTCTTATTTGGGAGACCTATGTCAAGCAGTGAACATCTTGCGGCTGATATGATGATAAGCTGAAGCTTGAAATTGCATTATAAGTAGGTACCTATGCTTATATTTAAAACATTTTTTTTGTAATTTGTTCACTTATTTAAATCGAATGAATAGTTTTCGTTTGTTATATAAAGGTTAATTTTGTATAATACATATTTTTGATTTTGAACATTCACACCTCTATCATCGTGATTCATTACTATTCACCACAACTAAGTATAATACGTCATCGAGGTCAGGGGTCATGCTTGGAATCCCCAGTATTCGCCAAATCGTTGATAAAAGGGTCTTAGGGCGACGTACGCGACGATGACCAAGTTCGACAGATCCACATTTGTTTCTCAGCTCAGACGAATCAATCTCGTGGCAAAGTGCAGACGCGTTAGTTAGCGGCTAGTGCCTACTAAAAAATTTTTAAGAAGGGGGTCAATGAGAGTTTGTGAGAGTGGGCTGTTTGCTTTAGCAACAGCTGATAGTCGTGTTTACATTTTAACAAACTATAAACTCGTCGACCGTGACGGGCATTGAATCGGTTGGCCGTACACATATTAAGTGATATTAAAGTGATAATAATTATAAAACATATAGAATAAGCTAATAAAAAAAATTCAATTTATGAGCCATTAAGCCGTCAGTTATGGGTGCTGTAAAAAGCAAGCTGCTGGGATGGTGTCCACCTCAGTGTAGCTGTTGTAAACAAGTGTTGAAATCTGCTTCCTATGACTTGAAGGAGTTACCGAGACCGCCACGATTGGACAGCTCAAATGGTATGTAAATTTTTCTTGTATAAAAATAACAAAACAATATTAAAAGAACACCGAAGCATTCTCAAACAAACAAACAACTATAGAATGACGTAAAGTCTATTTATAATAAGTAAGTATTTAGGTACCTGTATTAATTAATTTGGTATTAGTAATATCTCAGACATTTGTTTATTTATAAAAACAAATATTGCGACGATTCGGTAATTGTTTACTATAATTGTACAAATTCCATTTTTAATTATTATAAAAAAATTTAAAAGCAAGTAAAGCAAAAAATTCGTCCTATCTCATATTTTTCTAGAAATTGACTCTTTTATTTCAGTGATTGTAATATTCATTTTTATGTATTTTGGTGAAACTACTTTGAAGTAAACTTTAACTATTTTGAACCGCAATTTCTATGTTATTTATACTTTATTATAAATGAATTTATTGATTTTTAAGTTGTACCTAATGAAACTAAAAGTTTTTTAATTTTTCATAAAAAATGGCATTTCGCAGAAAGTATTGGCATTTTGCAATCGAACATGAAAAAAATATCTTATTTTATACTTAATTTGAGCTTGTTTCATCACTTAAAAATTACGTCAATCTTCTTAATTTTAGAGTTGTGTTAATTATTGTTAAGGCGAATGAAATTCATATCAAAGAAATATATCTGTCCGTTTTAACTCTTCAGCGGTCTTGACGGTGTTCAGAGAACATACCTAATAATTTAAAATTATCTCTTAAAGTGGAACAGATATAAAAATATCCCATTAATTTGACCACCTTGCTTTTGAAGTGAAGTGGATTATAAATAGAGGTTTTTGGTTGAGAAATTCAGCACCTGTGGCGTTCTTTGTATTGGCTGCGTTTGTTTTAACATTTAACACGTTTAGGTATTAGGACTCGTTCAAGGCCCATTACAAAATACATTTTGTATTTCGTCGTATGGCTTACGAAGTGAATTCTTGACCTAGGTACTATATTTATCCGTTTTGAGCAAACATTTGTTAATACGGGAAATGGTACTAAGTAGAATTTCATTTTATTGTAGGTATATTTTTTATTATTTACTAGCTGTCCCGCTCCCGGCTTCGCCCGGGACAAAATTTTTATAATAAATATTTATGTAATCCAGCCGGTAGTTTTTATATTAATACTAGCTGGTGCCCGCGACTTCGTTCTCGTTGAAAAATAAAAATAAGTACTTCTCTCAACGAAAGGACTTGACCGATTTTTATGAAATTTTTTGTGTATATTCGGTAGCTCTGAGGTATAGGTCGTGAACTATTGTTAAGGGTTTCCCACCCCAAAATTTTTTTATATGGCAAAACAACGTTTGTCTATTAAAATCTATAGAGCGGTCATATAGAAAGAAGGCGACCTCGAATTTTATGATATTTAATCTATTTAGATATAAGTATTATATATAAGATGATATAGATAGATAATACTGATTAACCTTTCGTAGTTTGATATTAGGCCAAGAAAAGTAACGGAAAAAAGTCCTGTAAAAGTGTCCTTTTTCACAATAGGTAGGTATGTATTTCTAATACTTAGGTTAATTTTGGTTAGTAACACTGTATGAGTAAGTAATATTAATGTTACAATAACAATTTGAATTGTATTCGATACAAACGTGAGCTTTTCAGTGGAAAATTAAAAACAATCACGCTCGTGCCGGATATTGCTAAAACATAGGTCTTATTTTAACATAGGTACCTATATAGATTTGCTAAAAACATAATCTTACAAATGTAGGTTATTGCAACATTCATAGCATAAGTTTTATACTTACATTTTTTTATTATTATAAGAGCAATTGAGCAAACTAAATATTGATTGTACGTAAAAATGTGTAAGAAATATTTTGTAGAGAATTGCATAAAGAACAATATTAGTCCTTATAATTTTTGTCGTACGGTAAAAAATAACGAAGTTATAAGCTAAAATATGTTACCCCTTAATATCACGATAACGGGCGTAGCGGACCTTAAGAATGGTCGAGATTCTTTTTTTACACTCCCACTGGACCCCCCTAAAGGTGGATGAAAGGATTCGTTGCCACAAATTAATGCATTAAGCCCAAATTAAGCCCGTTTTTCGTCTAACCTGACTGGACTACTACGAACATTTCACTGTTAGTGGGCAATAATAGATGAGGCAGCCTTACTTTTGAGTGTATCGAGTTTATCGAAAATTTTTATTTGAAGCATACAACCATTTTGTTGGAATACGACAAAAAAACAAATCTTTTCTCTAAAATCTTATAGGTAATTTTCTTCATATGCAACTTTGATTTTGATACCGAAATAACAAACTTAAAATTGTTAAGAATTGCTTAAAGTGAACCATGTTAATTAAAAGAAAAACAATAACAAGGCGCGTATTATGGCAAGGAATGTTACTTGGTTAGTTGACATGTACGAGGATGATGATGGCAGTGCGCTCAAGGTGAGCCAGATGATCGTTGCTAGTCTCGGCGCCCGCGTATCGATCGACCTACGTTACAATATAAACAAAGCACTAGCGAGCGCCGTCCACAGTTTATGTAGTTCCGGTACAAGTATGGGATCCTGACATATTATTATTGACATGACAAGTAGGTTATGTTATGTTATGTTGACTCCTATATTTTTTTAATGCACTCGCTTTGAAAACAATGCAACACTCAAATGATTAAAATGCAAAAGTATGTGTTTGTTAATCAATTATTTAAAATAATGTTCGAATGAAATTCCCCACAAAGATATAATATATATGCTGTGTCTTGTTCAAATATATTGTTAGACACTTTTTCCGATAATGCGTTCCAACAGGGTAACACAACAAAGATATATTTCGAGAGTATACAATAACTACATAAGTATCAAGGCAACAAAGTGTAACCTTCAATTTTAAAATGCCTGGAATCCATTTTTAAAATTCTTCTAATTCGGGCAGGATGTTTTCCGTCTGCTGAATTTTCTCGGATTTTTCATTTGCATCACGCAGCTGCAGAATTCGTTATCTTTTGTTTTTCCCGATATGTTAAAATAATGACATCATAGAGCTAGATTTAGTTCATATTAAGTTGCATTGTGGTTGCTACCATAACTGTTAAAATAAAATAAAACAAACACTTTGTAAAATTCCATTCCCAATGCTAATAAGTGATTTAATACCAATAATCTTTATAAAAATAAAATAAAGGACAAATCTAAATATTCTATTAAATATTTATTTAATCTAAATCGTATTAATATCATAAATGCGAAAGTTTGTTACTCTTTTACGCAAAAACGGCTTAACGGATTTGGATGAAATTTGGCACACATATAGGTTATTACCAGGATTAACATAAAGGATAAAGGTTCCCGAGGGATCGTCTAAAAATAAAAAAATCTAAAAATAAAAAAATGTAATAGGAATTTTTAGTAGTTCGATTAGTAGTTCCAGAGTTTTACCGTTTTACGCGTTCAATCAAACGAACAAACAAACATGCTCTTCAGCTTTACTATATTGGTATAGATACCATGGTATACATACCTATTAAAATTTCAATTGGACATAATTATGAAACTATTCATTCGAGAGATTGTATAGAAACAAATAATCAATTAATTAGACTCAGATTCGATTTATCAACAGATATCCATCTTATAACTTTCGGAACGACCTCTAGCTTATCGCAATAGAACTTTTAATCCTACGCAGTTCGCACGTCATGTTTTTATTGTCTACTAGCGACTAGCTCTCGCCTTCGGCCTGGAAAAAAATTAATTGGGTTTTATTATATATATAAAAATATGTGATAAATCATCTAACTGACCAAACTGTATCAAAATCCGTTGCGTGGTTTAGGAGATACAGACTGACGCGGAAAGCAACTTCAAATTATATATACTTACTATGCAATTCACAATCATTTGAAATTGATACCTATACCTATATCATAATAAAAGTAAAACTAGTAAAAGTAAGTAATCACTATAAATTAATCATTTGATATATTTAGGTATTTTGAATCAAAGTTTTTAAAATAATACCATTGAAATACTTTTACTTATGTATTTACATATTTAATGCTACGACTTCGACCGCCGTCCGTTTTTCTTAGATTTTAAAGTATTTATTCAGCCTTTATTGCTCATAAGTGTATTTTATTTTTGTCTTATTTATCTTTGGGAAACAAAGAGAAACAAAAACAAAAATATAGTAAAAAAAAAACAAAAAAAAAAAAAGAACAACACATTCCACAAGCACGTCCACAGATACCTAGATATTACATTAGAGAGAACAGAACCATTATGACAGGTTATGAATGAATAATTCATTTTCATTTTTAAGTAGAAAAATCTAATTTTGTATTTAATTAGTACGGAAAACATGACACCAAATTACAAAAAAAAAAAGATTCATTGAAAATTTCATCAAAATCGATTAAACACTTTTGGAGTCCATTTTTCCGCTGAATTCTTCTAATGGATTTTGATACGATTTCCACTAATGGAATGAGCGATAACGAGAAAGGTTAGCGTATGAAATTTGCAGAACATAATATACGAGTTAACCATAAATATTATAATAATACCTAGTGATAAGCTTTGTGGTAGACTTCATTTAAACTTTATATTTATGTTCAGGTTTTAATGAATTTTTACAAATGAAAAAATATTTTGTGAAGCGATTATAAGGATGATGTGTGGAATGTTAGCCGTGCGAAGCCGGGGGCGGGTCGCTAGTTAAAGATAAATGTGAAATCGTCTGTCTAGGTTCCCCGAATTGCCTGATTAGGTGTTCGTCTAAATTTTTAATTGAGCATATTCAACTAACATTTACCTATTTAAAATATTCGTGTCGACTCATACGCGAGTTCCTTAATGAAATGTACATTATGTACAAATAAGGTTTCGCCTCAAACTATGGCCATCATAATATGAAACCAGCCCACACTAATGATTGCATGCCTTTAAATGTAATAGAAACAGATTATTTTATGTCATTACGATACCTACTCATATACGAATCGAAATCTAGAGTTGTTCAAAACTTATGTTTCCAATATTAAAACTGAATAAATGATTTTGCAGTTGCCTTCGACAGTATAAAACTTTATATTACGCATAATCTTAGTAAAAAAAAAGCACCTTGAGTTTATTTTAAAAATATTTCGTTAATAAATGTGTAAAGTTTTGTCACAAATTTAAAAAAAAATTATTCACTTTCTTACTAAATATTTTAGTTATATAATTGCCCTAATAATATCATACATCGACCGAAAATAAAATACTTATATTTCGAAATGTAATTAAAAAAAATGCTGTTTTGTACTTTAGTATTTAATGATAACTACATCACGAATAGTAAGTATAGAAATACGAGTACACTTGAAAATCATGTATAATAAAATTTTCGAAATTTATCGTGTGGTTGTTCTACTATCACAGTATTCTCTAATTAAACAAGTGTCAATTGATTGACCTACAGAGACTCTTCACAATTGAAACGGTACATTCTTATACAGATTGAATTCACGACGATTTTTACCATACAACTTTTAATTACCAGGGGTTGAGTAAGTAAATTAATTTTATCAAATCTTTATCAATTTTTTTTGTTTTAATATTTTTAATGTTATCAAATCTTTATCGTACTTTAATAAAAATTCTTAGATTATGCGTGTACACTCTTCAGTAGTTTTAGAAACTCATTGAAATTTTGGATGAATAATAATCAATACCTTGACTTGATTTCAAAGATTAGAGAATTTCAAGAATTTAAAACTTTTATTAAAATATTTTAAAGTCAAATCATGAAATCTACAAGAATACAGTGTTTATTGCCTATAAGATACCAAAAGTGTATAACCGTACTAACGACGCGCCCCTGGCTTCGCACGGATGTAATTTTTTTCTGAAAATTATGTACCCTTACTTGTTATGTACCCCCCCAAACCTTACTTGTTTATCGCTCTTTCCATTTGTGAAAACCATATCATAATCCACTGGGTGGTTTAGAGGAAGTTATCGGATAAACAGACAGAGGCGGGCACGCCTTTATTTTATCAATACTATTATTATAAAGAGGAAAGATTTGATTGTTTGTTTGTTTACATTAAATAGGCTCGAAACTACTGGACCGATTTGAAAAATTCTTTCACTGTTGGGAAGCTATATTATCAGCGAGTAACACAGGCTATATTTTATAAAGTTACGCGGACGAAGCTAGTGTGCAACAGCTAGTAACATCTACAGTTAGATTGTAGCCTTTAGACATAAATTAAGTCGAGCGAGACGGAATAATTCATTCATATATATGACTGTTTACTTTGACATATCTGATGTCACCATTATACGTCTTGGTACAAGTAGATAGCAAGAAATATATGATGGTATGACTAAGGTGGACCTTGACAATTGGTTCCGTCAACTAACAGAGTCTGTTCTCGGTGACGAGATGAAGCTTTTTGCATTTTGTTGATTCAATGACATCATCGTTTGTGTTGGCGGTGCCGGTATTAGTGTTGTGGGTATCGCGGGAACCATCGAACAGTCAATGCCGTCATGTTACAAGGCTTACACGCTTGCTAACACAATTAGCAGATTAAGATCTTGGTGCCGCTAAATTTGAATCGCGGTTTAATTCAGGCAATGTGTGCCTTGTTACAATCCTGATTGATTTCGCTATGGAATATCTTAAGAATCTGTGGAGGCATTATTTCGGGAGACGTCGCAAGTACGTCATAGTGCCGTTTCAGCCAGGTAATAATTAAATTTTGATATATAGACCATTAAAAATTAGGTCCCTTGCAAACGTTTTACCTAATTATTATTTGAAAATTACTCTCTACTTTGATTTGATTTCTAAAATGAAATGTTTTCATTTAAAGTAACTAATTTTAATTTGTTTTTTTAAAAGTTAATTTAAAAATATTTTAGACGCTTAAAAAGTTTGGCTGCCATCCAAGTGCGGTAATGGACGCGAATAAATCGAACTATGATTGATTCAATACGCCAATACGATACCAAACATACCTATCTAAAGATTATAATATGATACTAAATGATCTTTTCATACCTTTATAAATCATTGTATAATATATAAATATAAATTAAACTTAATAATAAATATGAGTAAGAATTAAATATAGATTTACGAAAGAAAAAATCATAAATCAGAATATTTAAGCAAATTTTAGTCATCCTATGACATTAAAGATGATGAACCTGTTGGATGAGTGGTTAGCGTGGTTGCCTTAATGCGTGTTTACGAATCCTGGCCGGGTTCGATTCCCGGCAGGGTAAACTTTGTAAGTGAACCTTCAAAGTTGACTCTGGTCTGCCATCTGGAAAGTAATGGCTGGGCACAACGCGCTTTGGAGTAATTTTAGCAGTAAAATAAATATATATATAAAAAAAAATGAAAAAAACCATTTTGTTTAGATAAGGATAGCCATAATATATAGAACATTATAATATTAATATAACTTTTTTTAGATGTAGTCGACGCGACAAGACAAGGAGTCGTAGCTGTTCAAGGCATCGATTTCTGCATAGACACAAATGGAGAAAATCATCACACAAGCAAATTTAATTTGATGACCAGAAGCGTCGACAAATGTCTGGTTATCAGAAGAGGACAGGCTTTCAAATTGGACCTGCTACTGAACAGACCCTTCGATATCACCAGAGATGCAGTTTCGTTCATATTCTATGTGTCAGGTAATATTAAACACTGAATTATACGAAATATCTTATAATCTTATAATGTACCCAAATTAGCTCTTTTTTGATATACTCTTTCATGAATTGAAAAAAAAAAAATGTAGATACTGTCCTTATTAACAGTCAGAACTAAAAAAAATTACTTTCAGGCCTAACTAGATTTGGTTAAATTGTTTATTTAGTGTGTCCAGTCAGTACCTACCAACAGGAAATTCAGACAGTTATTTTTTTCTTTACAAAAAAAATAACTTACATTTTAATACCTAAATTTAAATGCCTAAAATTTACACATTCAGAAAAAGTCTACAAAGAAAAATAACTAAGTATATAGATTTATTAATATAAGTTACTTAAAATATTATAGAGTATACAGGTTTACTTTTCTCTATATTTCAGGCCTACAGTCATTGCTGTTCCCCCTTTTTCTATGCCCTTGATTAAAAATTTCTTGATTGTTACGTGCCCATGCGCATAGTGGTTACCAATAATTGATTTGAAGGACTATACTCTATCTATAGAATATAATAATTATATTGTGCATAAATGAATCTTCTATGGTATTATTTAGTAATTTTAAAAAGATTACATTTGTTGGTTTAAGGTAAGAGTAGTAGAACAGAAATTATGTACCTACAAAAGATTATTAGCTCGGAATAATGCCGTGAATAATTGGGATTAATGGCTAACTATTTGTTAATAGAAATTACATAGAAAA
The DNA here is from genome assembly GCA_944738685.1 of Synanthedon myopaeformis. Taxonomy (NCBI): domain Eukaryota; kingdom Metazoa; phylum Arthropoda; class Insecta; order Lepidoptera; family Sesiidae; genus Synanthedon; species Synanthedon myopaeformis. Next base: position 4,174,732 of record OX122915.1, read on the forward strand.
TTTAACATCTATAGTACTTGCTATTTCTTGCTAATTCTTCCTCATAGAAAGTGCATTTTGGACTGGCGTTAAATGCAAAAAGATTAATTAACTTAATTATAAGACATTGAAATTTAGAGCCACGCAACAAAGAACATTTTTATTTATTGTTCAAAATATAAACACTAATGAGATGAGGAAATAATTAAAATATGAATTAAATCATAAAAAGCTCATAATTATGTTTCCTACGTTTCTTTTGACACTGAATATGATTGTATACTATAATTTTAAATAATTAATACATTTCAAAATTTCAATTAAGTTTATCTATTATTTATAGATGTAATTATAATATTTTTTTTAAATTGAGATTAAGAGCACATACAAAGTTATTACCTATTGGTTGGTGAAAATATTTTTCTTTTCCTAATTGTAGCATTATATCGATTACTAACAGGATATTATTGTTATAACCACAGTCGTTTCCTTTTTGCAAGCAATACCAGTCATGTTTATTTTGAGCCTAATGCATGTTAATGAAACAGATGTGGAGAAGCGTGGGCCGTCGGACGATACGACTGCGGCCGTGGCGTTGCTAGAGAAGGGATCCGAAGGTATGGGGACATGGAGTGCGGTGTACGAAGGTCAAATGGACTCCCACCTGATGGTGGCCATCACACCAGCCGCCGATTGCATAGTTGCAGCTTGGCGTATCGACATAGACACACGGCTCAGTTCGGGAGGCTCGTTAAGCTACACACATCCGCAACCGATTTACATACTTTTTAATCCCTGGTGCTTAAACGACACGGTATATATGCCAGGTAAGCAAGAACAAAGTATAAGTGTTTCAATGCTCGATATACTTAGTACATATAGGTATAATACATCTCAAATATATTTGTATTTCAAACTAGCGAGCTGCTTTACACGGATGCAATTTTCCGGGCATATTTTTCCATATTTCTTTTTATAAGGTACATAAGGATCTTAAATATGAATATTGAAAAAAATAATAATAATAAAATAAAATATATTCTTATTGATTATTAATCAAAAAGAAATTCACTTTAGTATAAGCTATAATTTTTGATTCCGATAAGCTCGATAGAAGTTTGATAAGTATAACCAAAGTGGAAACGACAGTAAGTTATAAAAAAACGAATGCACGATTGTATTTTGTTATTTATTCTTATTCTTTTTACAGGCCACAGTCACCGCGAAGAGTACGTGCAAGAAGACGGCGGTCTTATGTTCAGAGGAGTTCACAATGTTATAAAACCGATGCCTTGGAACTATGCACAGTATGAGAAAGATATTCTCGAATGCGCACTCTATTTAGTCAGAGAAATAGGAAAGGTGTGTTTACCGATTTCAATTCTAATGTTTTAATTATACGGTTGAAAATTGCTTGATTTTATCGTCTACTTTATTTTACAGGTCAAAGGTCGTGCCAGAAGCGACCCAATCAGGACAGTACGCGCTTTGTCTGCTGCTGTCAATGTTCAGGACGACAATGGTGTGTTAATTGGCAACTGGGCAAAGGAGCCTAGCGATTATAGCGGCGGCACACATCCGCTCAAATGGGTCGGTTCTATGGTCATCATACAGAAGTACTATGAGAAGAAAAAACCTATAAAATATGCCCAGTGTTGGGTCTATGCTGGAGTACTTACGACCAGTAAGTGAAATTCACTATGTTTACTTATATATTTTTTGTAGTGGAAGGAGCCGACAGCCTCCCACCCTTGAGCAAAAAAAAAAATGTAGATATAATGTATAATTTGTTAATTTTTTAATAATTAAACACAAACTTAACCCGGAAATAAATAATGAAATACTTGAAAAAAAAAAAAAAAAAAAAAAATCTACTCAAAAACGGCTACACGCGGATTAACGAGGCGTAAACATCTTCATACATTGTTAATATTTTTACACTAGAATAAGAAGTAGATAACAAAAACACTACAATTATCACGTTTCAATATTAATACTGTGTGTAATTACTTATAATTATGGATGTTCCAATGTTTATATAGGCAAAAAGTAGGTAGGTAGCCTGCCTAAGTACCTAAGGTAGGTATCAACAAAAAAGTCCATATATTAGAACAAAATGTAGATGGAATATTGACCATCAGAATAATCTGTTTGGACACCAACATGTATAACATGTAATATATACAATCTAGCCGTACCGGGGTCAGTAAGCTGTGCGTGATCGTTTGCGGCTCGTATAAAGCATAAAAGCCAATATTTTTTTGGACAATTTTGTCGCCTAATAGATACCTTATTAATTTAGTATTACAGTCAGAATCCGCGTGTTTTATGTTTATCAAAGATCACAAAATACAAGTTACATGCTAGACTAAAATGGTTTAATTTTATAGATAATATGCGAATTTTTTACTTTTACGTCATAATTAAAGTTCCTAAGCTTCCTCTATTGATGACCAAAGTACTTAATCGACTCAATTACGATCTATTAGCTGTTTTAACTATATTTTATTAGCTATTGTACGCGACTTCGTCCGCGTAACTTTATAAAATATAGACTACTAGCTGGTCTATGCAAAATTTCATGGTGATCGGTTCTGTAGTTTTTGCGTGAAAGAGTTACAAACATCCATACATTCATATATCCAAACATACTTTCGCATTTATAATATTAGTACAGATGTTATTCACTGATAGTGTAGCTTTCTATAGGTGCAAGAGTTTTTAAAGTCGGTCCTATAGTTTTTTAGTTTATTCATTACAAACAAAAATACAAAAATACAAAATTTTTCTCTTTATAATATTAAGTAGGTATAGATCCATGGATATAACTACTAAAATTTTAATTGTAAATCTTTGAATTTCCAAAATGTCTCGACTACAGATAACATTATTTTGAAAAGTCATATATTACACGTTCTCACCTGACTGACTCATCTTCAATCAATTACAATGTGTGTAAAATAGTTTTTATCGTACTTATTACAGTTTGTCGGGCGTTGGGAATCCCCTGTCGTCCCGTTTCGGGATACAATGCAGCGCACGACAGTCAGGGCAGTCTGACTATTGACGTTATCAAGGATGAGGATGGGAATACCCTTGATGAGTTCACAAGAGACTCTGTATGGAACTATCACGTTTGGAATGAGGTAAGCATTCGTCATTTAAAATGCTCTATAACGAATCATTCAACTTTGTAATAATTTCTATATGACTCAAGCTTTGGTCACACGGAGTTAGGTTGACCTATCACCAAGGTCAATTTATTCATACTCTTTGTTTAGTTTGTTTGATTCATTATTCGCAACTTCAGATTTATCTATAAATCATTGACTAAAATGTGTACCTAATATTTTTTTAAATATAACTGTGTGACATAATTATTAAACATTCAATATTTGTGCTGCAAAAAGGCTGCAATAAGTTTAAACAAATCAATTTACTATACTAACTGTATTATCTTAATACATTTGTGAAAATTGGTAAATTTTTGAACAATATACGTATTAAGTAAGTACTTACTTTCATAATTTAAAAATAATCTTCCTAGTTTTAATAGGCTCTATAAAAGTAGTAATATTCAAGTCGCTGCAATATTGTATCGACGTCTACCTACTTATAACTTATGTATAACTAACTTGGTATGTTAAAATCCGAGGTAGCTTTCTTTTGTATAACTGAAATATTGTATTCTTTACATATGCGTCCGTCCATGCCTATACATTAAAAGTTTTATGTTATTTGTAGGTTTGGTTGGAGCGTCCAGATCTGGGTTCGGACTATGGTGGGTGGCAAGCGATCGATGCGACTCCTCAGGAGTTGTCTGAGGATGTATATAGATGCGGGCCTGCTTCATTGCGCGCCGTACGTGACGCTGAAGTACAAAGGCCTTACGACTCTGGATATGTCTTTGCGCAAGTTAACGCCGACAAGGTTTGAGATACTGATAATTATTTTACTAAACTAAGTAAGCTAAGCTGAACCATCTTGAAAATAAAAATTATTATCATACTAATAATTAATGTTGTCAATTACAGGTATTATGGAAATACGCGGGTGAAATTCAGCCACTGAAATTAATAGGACGCGATACGACTTCAATTGGACAAGATATATCCACAAAAACTATCGGGAAAATGGAGAGAGAGGTAATATAAGTATTTATTTGACATATTACAATTTATTTGACAAAACATATCTAGTGTTTTTGTAATAAATCAGCGGACTTAGAGAGCGCCTATAAATTTATTCATAGCAACATTGATGTTATCAATGGAATGATTGCTTATATAAAAGTGATTAATTCCAGCGCTTTACATATTGTTCCTAACAAAACTATATATAAGCAAGTATTCATTTATATTCATTACAGGACATAACGAGTCTGTACAAATATCCAGAAAGTACTCGCGAAGAACGTATCACAATGGAAAAGGCATTGCGAAAGTCAGAAAGTATATTTGCTCGGTACTACTTGAACGATGCTTTCAACGACGTTATTTTCGACTTTGAACTAAGAAGCGACATAAAAATTGGACAAGACTTTAATGTTGTAAGTTTGGAAAAAAATTATAATTTATTTTCAAATTATAATATAGAAACTGTAAACCCTGAACACCTACAATATTTTTTTTTAAAATACACACTAAAGAAGGATAATAATCTTATCTTGTACAACGCCATCTATATTATATAACAAAGAGGCTGTAATCGAAGGACATTGTTATAATGACTATAAAATTAGCAATACCCGGTGGCTTGGATTTTGTCTTTGTCGTGTTTAATTGGACAAATGAAGAAACGATGTTGTTAATGTTGATAAAATTTATTTAAGAACTTACCTGCTTTCATCTCAATTTCATAAACAGTCAATAAAACACAATGTTTATTTAAATTTTCGCAGGTGTTACACATGAAAAATCGATCCCTTAGTGATTCACATCAAGTCAAGGGTGTGCTACGAGTGGATACAGTGACGTATACAGGCGTGACAGGGGACGGAGTCAAGAGAGAGGAGTTTGAGTACAACCTTCCACCAGAAGGCAAAAACCAAATCAATTTACTCGTCACCTTCCACGATTATTTCAGCAAATTAGTTGACCAGGTAATTTGACAATAGTCGTCAATAACTTGACCTTTTCATATTTGTGGTGAGATCATGATTTATCCTGCCACCATAAAAGTCGTGGTACCAGTAAATTAAACCTAAATTTTTTTAATCATGACAAATATTCAAAAGATACCCTTGTAGAACACAGAACTGGTCTGCTTATATGTCAGGGGTATGTGGGATTTTTACTCACTAAAATTCTCTTCGGTATACTTTCTGCTTTTGGTCCTTAAACCTTAAAGCGTCACCGGGTTTTCCGTGAGCGAGCGCTCAGCCAAAAACCTATATTGATTTGAAAACTTTCTTATATAATAAAGGGCGTCCCAAGACTATGCGACATGAAGGGAAAGTACCTTAAATATCGTAGATATTAAAGGTATAAAAATAACATAAAGTCTTCATCAGCAAAATATCCTATCAAAATTTTTGTCATTTGCTGTCAATGTCGTAGCAATATTGACAATCGCTTCATTGGCATGTTGTAAACGATCATTTTTTCTATCAATTAGCGCCAATCACGTAAATATTGTCATTCGCAATTGATCGTTTTGCGGACGCTTAAGATGCGATAAAAAAAAATAATATAATTATATACTTTTATTAATATATAATGAATTAGTTAGAAAAGCAAATTTTATCCAATAATCATTTGTGTCTTCCAGGCATCTTTCAACATCGCCTGTATAGCTACAATAGTCGATACGAAGTTCGATTACTTCGCGCAAGACGACTTCCGCGTTCGTAACCCCGACATTAAGATTACGATAGAAGGTAAACCGATCTCCCGGCAAGAGTTTACCGCGACAGTGAAATTGGAAAATCCGCTGCCAATCCCGCTCAAGAATGGAAAATTCTATATACAAGGACCCGGATTAGATAAGCAACTCAAGATTGAACTCGACGAGGTAGATATCTTTTATTACAGCTTACAACTTTCTTTTTGTGGCATAAAATAAAACTTGTCCTTTATAATATCTGTTCTCTATATAATATTAGTATAGATAAATATGACGCGAACATTAGTAAATTCTTCGTAAGTAACTTACGTGAGTAAAAGTTACAAGTGTAATAAAATACTAGCCCTATAATTAGAAATGATGACTTATAACGTACTAGCAACCTTCCACGGTTTCGCACAAATGCAGTTTTATTCTGCAAATTATATCTGCACAAGCCTTCCTCGTATATAAAAACTCTTTCATTCTTTCATTCTCTTCGGTTAAGAGAAATAGGCAAAGGTAGGCAGTGACACGGTCTTATAACATGTATTGATTTATTTAATAATATATATAGATAAAAATGAATCGTTAAATATGTTGCTAAGCGTAAAACTCGAGAACGGCTGGACCAATTAAGCTTTTTTAAAAAAAATATTCTTTGAAGTCCGAGGGAGGTTCTTAATTTCTTATTAAGAGAAAAATTGTAAAAATTGCCCGGATATTTGCATCCGTGCGAAGCCTGGGACGGGTCGCTAATGTATAAAGAAATTAACATTACTTATATTGTATTTTTATATTACTTATATTAATGATACTTTTTTTGCTTTTCAGAACATAGCACCAGGAGCTACAGCGACATCGGAGTTCAAGCTGACACCGCCATGGGCTGGTCGCCATCAAATCACTGCCAAGTTTTCATCAAAAGAAATTCGAGATATCGACGGCTTCCTCTCCTTCATGGTCTCAATGTCTCCCGAAAGCAATGGTCTTCCACCTTCAGACAGTAACGAAAGTCATCAAATTTAGGTATAAAAAGCGTGTGGCTGATATTCTCATAATAATTATATGCATTTCAGTTACTTTATATTAAAGCTATATTTTACTTTTGTTAGGAATTTAATGATTTTTATTTTGCAACTGCAACTGTAGATAATTTATTTACTCTAATATAAGGAACAACCCAGTTTTTCATTAAATTAAAAATACTTATACTTATGTACTCTTTTTAAAGATAATTTTAACAAAATAATCATTAAGCGCTTATTTTTGTACATAATTTTTCTTCTGATTAAAAGTGATCGTAACAGATATTTTTAAAAATAAAAAACAAAAGTTTACCTTATTTTTATTGTGCCTTAAAGAGCTTTAATTTAATGTTCGTTAGTATAAGATATAAATTATTAAATAGAAAAACGAAATTATAATTTTTTTATTTAAACACCTTTTAAATAAGACCTGGAACTTCTGGATTATCCACGAAATCTCTAGGTGGCTGTTTTTCATGTAATTGAAATCTGGGATCAATGTAATCAGGAGTTGCTTTTCTCAGAAATAATTTTGTAAGATCTAACACTTTATCGGGTGGACCTATTTCTAAGAATTCCCTTTTATTTTGTCCTGAATGACAATCTTCAACTTTGTGTTCTGTGTGCAATTGAGCTTGTGTCTCGACTTTAGTTTTAGGCTGAATGCTTGTGATGGCTACGTTAGCTTTTGGCATAGTTACCACTAGATGGCCGGTTGTTTGCGATCGTACTGCAGTTGACTTCGTAATATTGACTTCTTCCGGCAGATGGAGCTGAAATATTTTATCTTTAACTGTAATTCTAACATAATTTGTTTCCACGTCTATATCCAAAAGACTCGTGTCTAAATGTTTATATACAGCCAAATCTAATATGTATTTGTCTGGTTCTGCATCACTAAAAGAAAAGTCTAATTTTGCTTGATTAATGTTGAAAGGTCTACCGTCGGATGCAAAAAGCTTATAAACCCTTTTTTCTTCGGGCTTCTTATCCGTTTCGTAACTTTTTAATTTCAATTGTCTCATATGTTCTATTTCCAAACGAACTTCAGGAGCGTGTTCGCATTTTTCTGCCCAAAATTTTTTATTTCTTTCATCAGGGTCCATGTCCTTATATTCATTTTCCCATTTGTCATGAATTTCGTTTTGCAGACGATGTTTTTGTTTCTCCCTTTTGTGTTTATAATCGATTTGTTCAAATAGAATGTCTGACCTAATTGTTTTGAGATTTTGAAGGGCCTTAATTCTATCAGAGCGTTCTATATCGACACCATCGAGGTATTTAAGCTGAGGAAGTGTACCAATTACAAAATCTCTGTAGTTATCGAAATCTGTGCACGGATTTCCAGTAAGATACAGGTTTTCCAAGTTATAATTGTTTATTAGCGATTCTATGCTTATTAATTCGCCAATAAAATTTAGTGTCAGATCCAATTTTTCCAAAGACTCACATCTGTCTAGATTTTCCACGACTTCAATATTATTTAATGCCAGATTAAGGTAGGTGAGGTGTTTCAATTTGTTTAAATTTTCAATTTTTGCTATCAAATTACTTTGCATCAAAAGTATTTTTAGTTTAGGACACCAGTCTTGAATGAACTCTATCTTTTCAATATTTTCCTGATGCAATGCGATTTCTTCTAGAGGAGCTAGTAGTCTATCGTGATGTTCAGCTTTCTTACGTACCATTTCAACAGTGATTCGCACCATTTTCTAATTTATATACACTAATAATATTTAATCAACTTGGTCACCGCTGCTAGTGAAAAATGTCAGTGTTTTAATAAATCGATAGAGGAAAAATTCTGACATATATAAACATCACTATGGTAACTGATTGTGGCTATAGCAACGAATAAACATACGAATCAATTGGAATACCGAATTTTCGTAATTCAAATAAAAAGAAAATTATAATTATTAGGTAAATTATAATAATATTTATTAGTTACGCAGATTTTTTTTTACAATTACATGTTACATTCTTTATATAGGGTATCAAAATGTTACTTTGGTTTGTGTACGCTTCAACAACTCGAGAATGAGTAGACCGATTTTGATTCGGTTTTCACATAATGGAAAGAGGGATAAGCGGGTAAGGATAGGTATATAAAAATTGCACCCAGAGCGAAGCCGGGAGCGGGTCGTTATTTTATTATAAATTTACAATTACATTTAATTTAAAATTAAATTTACTAATATTTGAGCATCCACGGCAGTGATTATGATTAATTCTCCGAAGTGGAACAGATCTAGAAAAACTCCGGAACCATTTTTTTAAATTTAAAATTTAAAATTTGAATTTTTTTTTTAAATTATAAGAGAATTTCTAGCCTAGAGAAGACATCGATTATTTAGGCATTTGTTTCTTTTTAAACTCTACTGAACAGACATGCTAAAATCTATTAATTTTGTTCTTTTATTTATGTGATGGGTTGATAGACAAGTTAACCAACCCATTAGATAATCTACATTGAGCAACCTATCGTCTACCTTGAGCATTAAGGATACGACAAAATTTCGAAGTTTTGAGTACATCGACACAATATACTTACTAAACCAATTTTGGTTTTCACCAAAATCAAATTTCCATTTCCATTCAGCAATTGTGAAAATTTCCTTTCTCTTTTTACTATATAGATTTTATTTCTATACGTACCTATAGATTGCTTACTAATACTGATTAAAGGGTAGCGATAGAACGATAGCATCTACGAGGTCAGTAAGTGGTTATCTTCCGATCTCGGTGGTCGGTAATCCGTCATTTAACATTCCTCCGGTGGCACCGGGACCGGGACTGCTCTACTCGACCGTACTAAATTAATATTGCTCTGATGTAGATGGTATTAAAATATTTTAAGCGACGCCATTTATAACTATGACGTTCAGATGTCTCGTCGCAAGAGCACAACATATATTATTCCACGAAACTGCCAAAAGACAATGAGGATGAAGGATTACTATCATCAGGAACTCGTTTTGTTAATATTCGATGTCGGCTCATGGGGAGAAAAAAAAGCTAAAACGGAAAAAAAGTTATGGGATGTTTGAGTGAAATAAGGCTATGGAGGGTAAGACGGTGTTATTAGTGTGCAGTCGGGGCGCGGCGCCCTGCGGTCTGTGTGTGTTTAGGGGCCCGGACGCGACGGGGCGCCAACACTGCTTCGGCTGACAAACAACGTGCCCACTTATTGAAAGCAGCTAATTTAACATTAAATTTTGTTGTTTAAACAAACAACCTATCGCTGTGAAGAGCTGATACCAAACTTTATCCTGCTTTCTATTTGAATTGAACTTCTGCTTGAAATTCAAAGTTGCCAATTTTAATTTACGTTTTACTAAAATTAATGCCCAACTAGATAATTCAAGTTTTGCCTGCTGTACAGTGTTTTACAAGCCCGAACACTTTTTTTATATTTTTTTAGAAATGAAATACCTTTTTGACGAGCCCATTAGACCCGTGGTTAAGGTGCTTGATTTAACGTTCGATGCCGCGGCGGCTCGAAATTCCGAAGGTCCCGGGTTGGATTCCCGGCTTGGTCCCGGGTTGGATTCATGGCAGGGAATACTTTGAAAATGAACTTTTCGAAATTGGCTCTGGTCTGAAATTAGCAAGTAGTGGTAGGGCATACTGAAACCACCTCCTTACAGGAGACCACCGTTAAATGACATCATGTGCTCTGTTGTGTTTAGGTGTGTGACTAACAGAGCCTATTTCCCAGTCCCTTCCTAATCCCTTATCCTTAAACATACCTACTATGGTCGGCAGCGCACTTGTAGCACCTGTGGCGTTGCTTGTGTTGTAGGCGACGCGCGAAGGTAGCCGCCTACCTTGATGGTAATTCTACTTCTACCGTCAGCCTGTCTTACGACCTTCACATTTAAAAAAATCATGTCAGTTGTTTGACTGCAGGTCAGAAGTGAAAAATAATAAACCTAAAAAGGTAATAGATTAGTTTAAGAACTTAGTTATTAAGGTTAAATAAAAAAAAGGTTTATTATTTTTTGCATTTCAGTTTTTTCGGCGGTTTTTTGAACGACAGATGTCGCTGTGCTGGCATATTATCACACGCTATTGTTTCGTTCCTCCAAATTCCTTACGCTTTTCAAACTTTTCATTTACTCAAAATCCCACTGACAAAGTTGCGGGCAAAAGTATCCGGATAAATTTGTGTAAGTATATAATATGCAGAAAAAAAATCCAGTAATATTCTAGCACGAGATCGCTAGTATAGAATATATTTACACGATAAACATTATTTATGCATATTATATTTATTACATAAAAACTAATTTAAAAAAAGCTTGCACATTTTCAGCTTTTAAAAAGGTGCAATCGGCCGATATTAAGTGATAAAATCACATTACAAAAGTGGATCACGAATATAGATTGTTAAAGGTCGTTATTTTAATTTAACACACCAATAAATGGCAGGAAACGAGTATCAGTGGGTATTAATGCAGCCAGTTGCATCGATTGGTTTAATAAAATCATATCACAATTACCTAGACCTTTTGTAGATAGTATAGTAGCAACTTAGCAAGAGATTCTTACAAATATGTACCACCTTAGAATGACATCGATAATTGTGTGACCTTTTATGGCTTTATGACTTCCCTATATCCCAACAGGATAGACAGTATATACCTACTAGCGCCTGCTACCCTTTCAATAAAAACGTGTAGCAATTACTTTAACAAGAGCTTATAACAAGACTTTCACAGCTATTAGCGTTATTTATTAAGGCTAGGCATAGGCACGTAAGTATATATATCAAGAGGTAGGGACGCTTATATAATTTGCAAAAAAAAATATACATCCATGTAAAGTCGGGAGCGGATCTCTAGTTAATAATATAAATGAAAAAGCATGCAATGTATTTTGTTTTGTTGCACACCGAATAAATTTATAAATTGTTGCATGCGACGAGGAAAAAGCTCTCATAATCGTATAGGCGTTACAATCGATCGGCCAAATGTGAAATTCGGTGTAATATCAGAATATTAAGACATGGATGTTGTCACGCAAATGTCAGAGCAAGTCAAAACAACCGTCGTCACAACAACGCCAGATTTTTGCAAAAGATAAAAACACATGATATTTTGCCTTGTCTTGTCGTGCGCTAAATTGCCGTGCTAATGCGATGTGATTTTTCTCTTTTAGTAGCTTCTTTTTTTAATGTTTTTTTTTTACTATTATAAAGGTTTTTAATTCTGTGGTAATATGGTTGTAGATTTGTGTGATTAGGCGCAAAGACACAATAAATGTTTGATTCTTTTACGAATATGTTTTTAGATTTGTCGGTGGAATGGTAATACGACTCGGTGGGCACTAAGACATGACTAAGACACAAATACTTGATTTTTTTCCGAATATGTTGACGTGTAGACTATGTTATCGAACCGAATTAGTCTTCGAGTAAGTGTGGATGGTTTATGTGTTGGGCGGCGGGTACTAGAGCGTGAGCAACAATCTAGCGGCGGCATCGACTCGCGCGCAATCAACGATTCGTTCCGGTGAGGAGTCCCAGGGGGTGAGGCCCAGGTGCGGGGAGGGAGGAAGGCTCTCGGTCCATTCTCACGTAAATAATTACCGGCGAGTCTCAAATTACAAGGCGCCGCTGCAGCCTGCCGATACATATGCATCACATGTTCGCGCCGCGCGTGACAGCTTCCTCAGGGCAGTCCGATGGTCCTCGCATCGCCGCGTTTCGCGTCGATCCATGGACGACGCTTCATATTTTACATATACCTTCCTAAAATAATTAATAATTACAGGTCCTTTCTTTCACAGAAAGAGTTTAAAAAAAAATTCAATAATTTTTGAAATTTTTAAATTTTACTAAGTAGATGTTTATTTTTAAGTTCAATCGCTAAATTCGCCCCCGGCTTCGTACGGATGAAAAAAATTTTCTGTAAATTATATACACAAGCCTTCCTCGTTTATCGCTATTTCCATCAATAAGAACCGTATCAATATCAGTTGAGTTGTTTAGAAGAATTTAGCGGAGAAACAGACAGAAGCGGATAAGCGGACAGAAAAAGTAAATTAAATGCCATGAACTCATCACAGTCATGATAGAAAGCTGGGATTTAGTTTATTTTTCATTTTGGTTTCATTTTATTTCCTAAGTGTACCTATTTAAATTTTGTTTGTGGGTATTCTTTGATATAATGAAATAAATTTTGAAAATACAACAGAAAGCCATGGAGTTTACCTATAACTGTAGTGACAAATGACGTGACAGGCATGCTCAATGTAAGTATTTTTTCTTGCACAAGTTAACATTTTTAACTAACATTCCTGGCATGTTTCTTATTGTAACACTTAAACACTTTTTCTTAGTCTAGCGTGAACATGTTTGCTTTATTTAAAACGTTTCGAACGCTATGTTTTGAAATGGTCCATTAATACCACCGAAATTCTAATTAGAAACATCGCACATACCGGATGAAGTCTAAACGATAAATTATGCACCCTGCGAAGAGTACTAATTTCGGAGCCGACAAATTTTCTACAATCGCGAATTTAATGTGTTTCAAATAATGTCTGTAGGCAACGCTAAATGATAAATCGTCAAAGGAACGCCCACGAGACGAGTTTAGTATAAATGAGCCGAGCTCCCACTCTGGAGGGCCGAGAAGGAAGGAGACGGATGCGTCTCGTAAAAAAGGAATATTTTAGGTGAGAGCGCGATGGTGTTGAGATAATAACAGTGCCGGCGCACACCGGTCAGCGTTCGGCTTTGATTTGAGCCGCGCCTCATTGCCGAATATTACCATTAGTCGCAATTTGAATATTGCTGTCTAAGTAGATCGTCATCGCTGCCCAACGGCTGGACAGCAAGCATTTTTTATGTTAAGGTCGTTCAGACAGGCTGACGGTCACTTGATGGTAGGTGGCTACCGTATCCTATATAACACGAGCAACGCCACAGGTGCTGCAAGTTTGCCGCTGACCATAGTAAGAGATAGAGCGCGTAAAAGCAAGCACCTTAACCACTCATCGAACAGGCTCGTCAAGTCTTACCGATAGATGGCGTTATCGTCTTCGTGAGCACTTGTTATATGGGTGAAGTAATGGATAATTCAGTAGAATCCCGGTTATTCTACTGAATTATCCATAAGAGGTTAGGAATGAAATGCAGTGTGCCCTGCCATTTCTTTCCAAATCCAGACCAGACCCCTGAAACAGAACGGTATAGCAAGCACCTTAACCACTCGACCAAGGGGCTCGTTATCGTTTACCGTGGGGTAGAATAGAAAAGGCGTGGCGGGGATGCGATGCGGTCGCACAAGGTGGCTTCAAGGAATGTGAGGTTCGTTGCTGCACCGGGGCGTATCGGCACTCGGGGCCGTGTAAAACAAACAAGTTAATTGTATTTATTCAAATGTGGAAGACAGGGGCTGCGAGTTCGAGCACAGCCGTCGCTCAGCTACTCATGAATAGACATGCGTCGATCGCCCGACCTTTCCCGCTATGTGCTGCGTCATCTCTTCTCACTGCTGTGACATTGTTTATGCAAATTCCAAGTTCCATGGATACGCCCTTTTGTTCAGATATTAGAATACTTTTGTAAGTGCTTTGGTTAGGTATACATACCTACTTATGCGTGTAGCATGACACTTTGAATGTTACCTGAATATTTTGACATGAAAAGAGATCAGGAAGTCTGCTTGTCTCTCCTGGTGTTATCTGTGATCAATGACGTGAATACCCGCAGTTTTGAACAAATGCAATAGACTGGAATTTTTTTCGATTTGTCTCCTCCTAGGACTTCAACGAATATTAAAAAAAAAAACTTCCTGGCCTACTATGGCAAATAAGAATTTGTGCAAAGGAAAATAGGTCTGTTGAAAATAGGACTAACATAACTAGCACCAACAAATATGATTTAAGTTCAAAATACATTCCTGATATAAGAAATATTAAAATTTGATAAATTGTTCTTAAATTTAGTAAAATTAAAGTTAGATTTAAGCCATGGATCTAATAATGATTTAAAGCAGAAAATGGAGAAAATTCTGACACGTAGATGTCACATAGATGTCAGAATTTTCTACGCATATACCTACTATCTATGCAGTAGGTAGACCTATATATGAGGTACAGGTGTTAACTAGTTCTCCACTATGTTAATAAATGTGTTAAGATCAGAGGATCTTTTTTATGTCAGACAGTCTGTCGGTAGTAGGTGCCATAGGTGCAGCAAGTGCGATCATAGTAGGATTAAGGATAAGGATTAGAAAGGAATAAATAAGATTAAGGAAAGAATAATTCACGGAGGTCTTCTTGTTACTGACGCCAGACGCGTTGACTACCCGCTGTCCCCTGCAACTATTACTGCGAAACGCACTGTGCCCTGCAACTAAGTATACCTACTAATAAGACAGAAAGTGAAAGAGTGTAAAATGATGGTCGAAAACAATTTGTTTTTTCGACCATCATTTTATAGTGTTGTTATAGTTGTATAAAAACAATTATAGTTATAGTGTTGTTTAAAACAAACAGGATGTTATTCATTGTGATTGCTGCTATCTATTTACATATTGTTTATTGTGTATAGTCGAGTGGCACGTATAGCCTCTCTGCATGCTTGGGCGGAGACCTGTCTCTTAACGTTGCCACCTTATATTGTTATATTGATCAGGATCCTATTGTTAAAGGCAATATGAAAATATTATCGGTTATTGTTAAATGGTAGTTCAACAGAGTGCTATCTAAGATTACAGCTGTCAAAATATACGAGTACATATCATTATGCTTGAGAGATCGCCTGATATACCTATTTAGAATTCAGTTTATGACAAAAGCTAAGTATTTGAATTGTAGTTACTTTAATTTTATGGAAAATGGCGATGAGTATCTAAATTAACTATATATTTATCTTTTACTTGACCAATTTCACTCAATATTGATCATTTACAAAAAAAAAACAAAATTGAAATATTTATTTAAAAAAAACAAAAAACAAAAGGTTTTTTAAAACCTTTCAAAGATTAATGCAGATATTATAGATTTAAGAAAATGTGGTGATAAGAAGAAGAAGACTTAAGAAAAATATATTATGTTTTTTCAACCAACGAAAAACAAAAACATTCTTAAACTAATGTAAGTATACCTAAGTAATTTTGAGTCTGCGCCAAACAATTAATGAACAAAGATCACTAAATTACCTTAAATTTAAAGAAATAACCAAATCAAATTAACAATGCAAAGTGAAATCTTCAGCGATAAACATTAACATTCCAAAAAAATGCGGCGCCGACTCAAAATTACTTAGGTATACTTACATTAGTTTAAGAACTTAGTTATTAAGGTTAAATAAAAAAGGTTTATTATTTGTTTCCCTTTCAGTTTTTTCGGGGGTTTAATTTTTTCGTTAAAAAGTTTTTATGATACCTACTAGATTTGTATATTTCTGCGTACAAAATTTCATCAAAATAGGTTCAGTAGTTAACAGGTTCAGTAGGTAATTAATTTTACCTTTTCAATATCGACATATAAAAAATATTTCCAACATAATAATAATTTTGACCAACATTATAAACATATGTTTCAACTAATTAGTACAAGTAGGTACTCGTATGTAGGTATATTAGCGTCACCTTGCGCCACATAATCCGATTAGCTGCAGCTACGCTATCATCCCTTGACAATAGAACAAGCCAAATGTTTATTTGCACAAGATATTTAGCCACTTCCCCAACGGATTAGTTGCGGACAAAGACGAGGGGCAACATTTGAACAGATAAAGTAAGCGAAGCTAATAGAAGGGGCGGTCCCTTCTCCCTATCTGTTAGTTGAACAATAATTGTGTGATTTAGAAGGGATTACAGGAAACGAAAACTAGACGTATGTAATGGGAGAATATATTATTATCTTCACTTATTTTAAAGGAGCTACACTTAGCTATAGAAAAAAGTCGATTGCAGGATATTGCAGGATAAAGTCACCGATAAACGGGAATTATGGAGCTGATATAACTTTGTTTGTACGGTAAAAGTCCCAAAGATTAAAAAGAAAAAAATTAAAAATCGCCTATCAAAGGATGCAGTAAACCGAGTAACAAATAAGCATAAGTCACAAGTGAATCTGCAAGTTAGGCGTAAATTATCCCCCTTTGTTCTAGGGGGATTGTTAATTCGATTGAGTATTTAATTTATTAATAATACTGAGTAATAATAATGAGCTACGTTGCTTGTGGACAAGGTGAGTTTAATTCCAGAGTTTTATTCCACCATACAAAATATATTTGAACATTCCAGCTGTACCGTTATAAACTTATTATATTCTATTATTTAATTTGTCGTTACATTGTGTCCCCTACGATCCCCTATTCGCGCGGGTAATGCTTCCGTATTTATGACTTACACATACATGCAGAATATGCACAGAAGTCAAATTCTGACAATGTCAACATGTCACGCTGACAATGGCTATCACATGTCACTCGCTGTCAATCGAAAAACATGAGAAGCGACCGCCCGGACCCAAGGGACGGTCGTTCGTGGGATCAGTGGCTAATAACAATTAAAATATTCGTTCAAATATAAAAGCTCGTTGTTTAGCCGATGAAGGATTTGTCCCTAGACGTAGGATTAAAATTCTTAGAAAGATGAGTATACTTTTTATGATTTTTCTGAAGATTCGTTACGATTAATGTAGGTACAATAACTTTGGTGCTATAATCTCAGAAAGGGAGAGGTAGGTGCAAAGTGGAAGTAGCTAATTCTTGCATATATAACAAATAAGACTAAGTTTTATTTTTCGAAATTAGAAAAGATAAACATAACGCTCCTCAATAATTAACTGGCGGCCTGTTTGGCTACGGTGACCACTCACTCGAGAGCGCCATAAAAAGAAAACTCACGTTGTGTTTTAGTAACGTCTTAGCCCATTCTCCTATCCTTATCTGGTCCCATATCCTTTTATCTTATTTTATACCTACTTACATTCTTTTTATTTTTAGGGGATCGAAAATGCTACAAATTATTGTAATATTAACATACAATTTAATCTTACTTTTTTACATCGTGTTGCTTGTGTCTAAAGGCGACTTACCTAGTGGACCCTCAGCATGCTTGTCAACTTTAATAATACTTTCCTATATATGAAAAAATCTATTAGGCATTAATTGAAACAACTCACCAAAGCACTCACACAGTATTAGGTAAAAGTATTCATTAACTTTAATGAATAGATATATTTCAGAGGGCACATTTCAAAATTATAAATACCCACAAAAATAAAATATAATACTTATGTGTTGTTCAATTTTAAATTAAAATACCTGTCGATAAAACATAAAGTTGTTCGCAACACCGATTAATTATAACAATTTATGATATGTGTACACGCGTATGCCATTTCTGGGCAATAACGAGCAAAGTAAACGGTTTATATTTGTTGTAGTCCTTTTTTTTGTGTGATCACACCCAGTTAGTTTGGAATAATTTATCCTGTGAATGATGGTACGAAACGGGCCGAGTCCGCAAACAAAGCGGGATGTTTCACCGTCGTCACACAATGAGAGATTAATGGCTCTCTTTTTGTTATCGCTTGCTGGTCTTTACGCATTTTGTGGTCTCGTTTCACGGTTTATTTATCTGGTTAAATAATCAATGAGCAAGTAATATATGGTGTTATTATGCGTTAAATGAAAAATAAAAACACTTGTAAATCACCTCTTTTTTTTTTAAAGCGGAGTTGTTAAAAAGTTTTTGCTCCGTGTCTGTAGATATTCTGATTGCAATTGGCTTTTTTTTTATAAAATGCCATTAATGGTCTCTACGCATATAATAGACATAGTGAGAAATTGAAATATCATTATCATCTCAGCCGTAGGACGTCCGCAGCTGGACATAGGCCTCCACCATTATTGTACTGTAGTATCAGTTAAGCAACTTGGATCCGCGGCCCTTATTAAGTACATATGTTATTATTACCCTTATTAGGTCTTATTCTTCCGTCAATCTTGAGAATGGACGTCCTACGCTGTTCTTTAGGGTGAGTGTTCTAGGTACATTCAAGAACTTTCGGCACCAGCAGCGTACGGCTCTCCATTCTGTGTCACACAACTCCGCCAGACGGGCTAATACCCTGGCTTGCTACTATAAAATAAAATAAAATAAGTATAACACTTAGTAAAAATAAAAATACTTATTTTTACTAGGATGTTATTTGAATGAGTTCTTGCGACACTGTCAAATCGAAGTTACAAGTTCAAAACTTTCACAACTTTGTCATTTTATAACTATTAATAATATCGGCCGGATACTTAAAATATTAACGATGCCCCATAACCTTGGGCTTCATGGAAACTCGTAAAGTGAAGTGTATTGTGATGTAAGGAATCCACATAAAAGCGTAGGTAGGTACAAAATTTGGTGCGGCACTAGGTCGGGCAGCCAGCAGTGTTCGCTGCGTGAGAGTCCCTTTTTGGCCGTAAAATCTTTTTTTTGTAGCACGTTAACTGTCGTCTTATCATCGTGTCGAGTTGTCGACGCCTCCAGCCGGCCGCAATCAAAACACCATTCGAAGCAGTCATTAAAAATGATATAAAGTTAAATTTACAGCAGTGGCCGCGTCTCCGGGTCAGGATTTAACGGTTCGGGAATGTTATGTCCATAGTCGCAGCGTGTAAATTGTTTTCTTTCTTAAATAACATTATTAATTGCTTAATATCTTTCTTTCCTTTTTAAATATTACATTTTAATTAATTTCTCAGTGAATTCCGATTACAGTTGGTATTCCAATGTCGTTGAGTTAAGTGATTTTACTGAATTACAGCAAGCAAATTAGCCCTCTCTATCTACAATTATGTAATAACCCAAGCTGACGAAAATATCTTGGTTTCCATTTTTCCTTTCCCTGGCTTGACAAGGAATATTTGCTGTTGGTGATAGAGCCATTAGAATAACTACTAAATCCACATCTTCCCAACAACAGCATCTTACACGTCTTAACTCTCTGTTAACTTACACAACCTGTAGCTCCTAAACTATTGATCGTAGAGTAAAAATGAATATATCCAAATTTGTAGAAAATTTTATATAGAAACTTTTGTCAGAAATAATCATAATGCTATTCGCACATATATTCGCGTACCTTCAAAACTTTTGTTTTGGGGCACAGAGGAATTTTGGTCGACAAGATGTTTCGGAGTTTCCCTAACATTGCTCATACGAGCTGGATTCCAATTGTTTTTATATAAATTTAACAATTTAAAAAAAGAGCGGAGATAATCAATTTGTTAAATGATGTAGAACAATCTTTTATAGATGACTAAATAGACATACCTATTGGTGAGGCGGCTGAAGGACCAGAAGCCAATTGCTTCGTATGCGGATGGACGTATTATCCTAGGTGCGTTAAGGGGAGAAATAGGAAGCGGTAGCGGGGATTGAGATGGTGCACAACACGTACCTCGTAATTTGGGCTGCTGGGGTCCAGGATCCGGTCGGGACTGCGCTCGGAGAAAGCGATCACCGTGCGATGATCTCGTCGAATCCAATCACACCAAATCACTTCACCTTGGTTTCACTTCACCTTCACAATCTATCTATATCGTTATTTACACGAGGTTATGTTTAATAAAGTTCAATTTAAAGCGTAGCGGAGCGGTTCGGACGTCTTCGTTTTTACGAAGCCAATATGCGACAATGGTATGTGCAATATGAATACTCGATGCGTCGATGCAAGCGCATCGGACATCTTCCTTCTCCCTCTGCCTCGCTGGACGGTTGTGCACGGGACAAGGACAGGGATAGGAAACGGAAGCGGCGCGTCCATCCTCCGGCGCCTTGAGAAACAGAGCTTTCTCAAAAGAAACCAAAGAGGATACTAAAATAATTATGGTGACATGAAATATACTACACACAAATTAATTATGGAGTGGAATTAACCAAAGCGGACAAAGAAATAAATTAAGTACTTAACAATAAAAAAAATTAGATAAACATTTGACGAGATGCGGTATTGTTATTGAGACGGTAATGGACTCAATTTAACTAGTGGTCTTTTCAGTAGACCATTTTGCGTTTTAACTAATGCCACTCTAACGACACCATCCGCGCCTGGATAAGTTCGTTCTATAATTCCCATTGGCCATCGTAAGGGTGGCGCATTATCATCATGCAGTAGCACGACAGTACCAATCCCAACACTTGAAACATCCTTTAACCATTTTTGCCGGACTTGCAAATTATTCAAGTACTCTAAATGCCATCTCTTCCAATACGAGCGAATCATTTGATCGAGTAGTGATTTACGCGTAAGAAGCGGCGCTGTAGAGAGCGGCGCAAGTGGCAAGTACTGCAAAGGGGAAGCCATAATAAAATGTGCTGGAGTTAAAGGCTCGGGATGTGGTTCCTCCTGCAAAACGCAGAGCGGGCGCGAATTCATAATAGTTTCAATTTGTGTTAAGACTGTTAAAAGCTCTTCGTAAGTAAGCAGTTGATTGCCAATAATGCGGTATAAATGCGTTTTTAAACTTTTTATATTCGACTCCCATATTCCTCCGAAATGCGGTGCTCGCGGTGGTAACATATGCCATTCGATACGGCGATTAACGAACTCACTCGATAGTGCTTTATTGTACTCTGAAGAGTCTAAAAGATGATAAAGTTCGTTTAAATGAGCCTTGGCACCAACGAAATTGGTTCCATTATCAGAATAGAGATGGGTAACTGGACCCCTCCGGGATATAAATCTCTTAAAGGCGGAAAGAAAAGTAGCAGACGACAGATCTGATGCGAGCTCAATGTGAACAGCTTTTGTCGCTAAACAAACAAATAAGCAAATGTATGCTTTTTGACTTCGCTGACCACGACGTCTACATAGCGTAATATTAATGGGTCCAGCGTAATCTACGCCGGTATGCACGAAGGCTTTAGTCTCTTGAACTCGAAATGCGGGGAGGTTCGCCATTTTAGGAGTTTGATACGAAGGAGAACTCTTAAAACAGAAGTTACAGTTATGTACGCGTTGACGTATAACTGACCTAGAGGATAATATCCAATACTTTTGGCGAATCAAAGAGCTAAGAAGAGTGGCTCCAGTATGGCAATTTATGCGGTGAAAGTGATCAATTATCAGGTAAGTAACATTATCATGTTTAGGCAGCAAAATCGGATGCTTTGCTTCAAAGGGTAAGTTTGCATTTGATAATCTACCTCCTATCCTAATCAATCTGTCTTCAGACATGAATAAATCTAATTTATTTAGCGGTGCAGAGGGTATATTACCCTTTTTTAGATCCTTTATTACATGCGGGAAATGTGCAGCTTGAACTGCACGGAGCAGATAATTTTCAGCGGTATGTATATGAGCGGTTTCTATATTTTTAGAGCGGGTTAGTATTCGTACAAATTGTAAAATGTAGACAATTATTCTTAATAATTTATTCCACGATGAGACTTTACTTGCGAGTGAACAGAGCGGTGAGAATTCTACGGTATGAGGAGCGGTTGTAATAAATGTCTTATTGTTAAATTCAGGCAAATCTTCCCATTTTTCAGGTTTGAAAGATTCTATCGGCCACTCAAGTATGGGTGCGTTCAGCCAAACGGGACCGTTCCACCATAACTCGTGAGTTAGCAATTGTTCTGGCAATAAGCCTCTAGACAAACAGTCGGCAGGATTATGCACTCCGGCGATATGGTAGAAGGTTTTAGGTTCTAGATTCTCCTGACATTTGGCTATGCGGTTGCCAACAAAAATATTCCATCGATGAGGAGACGAATGAATCCAAGAGAGGGCGATTCTTGAATCCGAAAAGGCGTAGACATTCTGTATAGATGTGCGTGCTGAATAAGTATCGCAGACCAATTTAGTTAATTTTGACATTAAGACTGCGGCACAAAGTTCTAAGCGGGCAAGTGAAACTACTTTAACTGGTGCGACCTTCGACTTCGCACAGACCAACCGTACATGTACATTGCCTGTGGAGTCAGTCACATGTAAGAAAACTACACAGCCGTACGCTTTCATACTAGCATCGGCGAATGCAACTATATTTGTCGTACAACCCTGTGTTACGGCAACATGGCGCGGTATTTTTAAAATAGTAAGAAGTGGCAATTGCTCTCTGAATTTAATAAATTTAGCTGTTATATTTGCCGGGGGTTCTTCATCCCATCCGACCTTTTGAATCCAGAGTTCTTTAATTAGAAGTTTGGCATAAAGGATTACAGGTGCAGCGAAACCTAGCACGTCCCACAAGCGGGCGATTACAGAAAGAATTGAACGTTTGGTACAGGAGCGGTCATCATTATTGGTTTTAAAAACGAAAGTATCGTTTTCTGGCTGCCATTCTAACCCTAATATTTTAAGAGATGTTGTTTTATCAAATTCTACTTGCTGTGCAAGTCTTAGCGGCTGCGGGATGCTCTCAAGCACTTTTTTTGAATTGCTTGACCATTTTACTAAATCAAAGCCAGCAGATTTAAACATATTAATTAACTGAGCGGATGCCTCGACAGCATCAGTTTCATTTATAATTGAACTAGCCAAATCATCCATATAAAGTTCCTTCTCAGCTATGGCAGCTGCTACTGGAAAATTGCTGCGTTCATCATTACAGAGTTGGCGCACGGTGCGCATTGCAACGTATGGGCTCGACTTAAGACCAAACGTCACTCTGTTGAACTTGAAAGTACGAATCGGTTCAGAGGTGTCGAAGCGGAAAAGTATTTGTTGGTATTTTTGATGTTCTTCAGTTACACGTATTTGAAGATACATCTGCTTTATGTCGGCGGTTACAGCAACTGGCAAAAGGCGGAAATTCAATAAAAGTAAAAATAAATCTGCTTGTAGATTGGGTCCGGTATGTAAAATATCGTTGAGAGATATTCCATTATGGCATTGAGCACTTGCGTCTAAAACTACTCTGACTTTACTGGTTTGTTTATCTTGCCTGATCACCGGGTGATGAGGAATTATATAACCTCCTTCAGATTCGTCCGATGATGACACTGGAGATAAATATTTATTATCTATGTAGTCCTTAATTGCGGCGTTATAGCTCAAACGTAAATCTTTGTGGCATAGCTTGCGCTCTAGTGCTAACAAACGACGATGAGCGACAGCGTAAGAATTCCCTAAGCTACTCGGATCCTTAGAGAATGGCAATGCGGTACAATAGCGACCTGAAGAGTCGCGAGATATTGTAGAAGTGTATATTTGCTCGCATTCTTCTTCAGACTGACTAAGAAATTTCTTTGCGGGAACTTCTTCTAACTCCCAAAATTTAGAAAGAGAAGAGTCTATATTATTCTCAATACAAGTAAGAAACGAAGCGGTAGGTGAGCGTTGAAGTGCGGTTAGGTCGCCCCGAACTGGCGAAGCGGTACTAGAAGCGGTGTCACCCATGAACACATATCCGAACACGGTTTCAATAGCGGGTGGAGCGGGCGGTGCAATAATCTTTCCACTAAGAAGTATGAATGGAAATAATTTTGCTCCTAATACGAGTTCTATCTCACTCGGTATATGCCAAAATGGATCGGCAAGCGGTATGTCTGCTAAATGACTAATGATAGATGTATCAACATAATCGATAGGAAGTCGATCGGTAATGCAATCGATAACTAATGCGGTTAAGTTAAAACTTTGTTTATTATTTTTCGCGGAAATCATAAAATTGACATAACCTATAACAGGTCGAGAAGTTAAACCAACACCCTTTAAAACGGAATTCGAAAGCGGTATAATATTTAAATTAAGTTTTCTGCAACAGTTCACAGTTATTAAATGATTCTGTGAAGCATTATCAATAAGACATCGAACAGTTTCTTTTATATTTTTATCATTATTATATGCGTAAATACTCGCAGTAGAAAGAACAACTTCAGAACGTTTAGTACAAGATAACGTGGTATAGGGGGGTAACTTAGTTGCAGTTACGACAGGTGAGCGAGCGCAAAGTGATAAGGCTTTGGTAACGGGCGTCGACGCCGAAGCGATGACGCAATTCTCTGTACGATTCGTAGCGATGTCCGGTACGTCGTTCCTAGCTGTCCGGTTTGCCGCGGACGACATATTTTTATTTTTAATAATATCTAAATGTAGCAAGGTATGGTGTCTCTTTTCACACTGTTTACATCTATATTTCGAATTACAATTCAACACTGAGTGGGTTAAACTAAGGCAGTTTACACACCCTCGTTTCGATTTAATAAATTCGATACGATTTTTCGGTAAAATTGATTTAAATGCGGGGCAAGTATATAGTTGATAATGTTCCGAGGTATTACACATAGAACATAAAGTGCTTCTGTTGTAATTATTATGACGAGTTACGAACGAATGTACTGTATTGCGGGGGCGGTTAGAATTATTATTATTGGCGTTATTATTACGTGTAGTGCGGTTGAATGAATTATTATTACTAGTAGTAGTTCTATCTAATATCTTTACTTGACTTTTAATAAATTCGACTAAATCTGAGTAACTCGGAATAACTTTATCCCTAGCAGTCATTTCAAAGGCCTGAGCGGTACTTGAATCTATCTTGCGGAATGCTAAATTGAATAAAATGAAATCATACATATTTTCAATTTTTAATTGCTTAAGTGCAGCGGCAGCAGCATCAAATGTTTCGATGAAATTATTTAATGAAACTGAATCATTTGAAGCGCCTTTAATGTTAAGTAATGTAGACACATAATATGAACCTAGGGCTCTTTTATCTTGATATTTCTTTGTTAGACTTTCCCAAATAGAAGGATAATTCTCACCGGAAGGAATTACACCTGCGATAATTTTTTGTGCATTTCCAATAAGTCTTCCGACTAAATACTGAACTCGATGTGAATCGGTTAAGTCTGGATTGCAATGTATGTTAGCCTTAAATGATTCATAGAACACTGGCCAGTTTTCAATTTTTCCATCAAAGTTGGGAATAGCGAGCGGTGCCAGTGTGAAGGGAGCCTTAGCCGCGGTTTGTGAATTTGCATTCGAAGCTATGGACCTACTTCCCTTCAAATTTACGCGGTATCTTATGACACGAGCAAAAAGATCTTCAAATGATGAAAGTGACTGATAATTTGGTTCAGCTTTGGGCTCTAATTGCATCTGCATTTCGATAATTTCATCCAATGTTTGCATGAAATCATTACGTAATGTGTCTATGGTCTCACTATCAGACATAAAAGTTTCAACCGTGCGTAATTCGGTAGTTGATTGAGACAGCTGTTTACCAGCATTGTACAATCTCGTAATACGTTCAAATCTGACCTTATTTTTCGCCTGTAATAACTTTAATTTCGACTCCATTGCAAAAGATGGCAAATTAAAGACTGTTTATATATATATAAAAAATATGTTTACAATTTTAAACACAAATCGAACGCGTCTGTCACGAATTCAAACAAAATGTAAATTACCTAAAGTGCTGAATAAATGTGAATAGAAAACAAATTAAATTATTTATAAAGCGTGTACAAAATTATATATCGCTTTAAAGCGCTGCAGCACAGTGTAAAGTAATCTATGTATAGGTATACTTTCTTATAAAAGGAATACAAAAAAACGCAAATAAATGAAAGATACAAATTAAAGTATTACCTACTTTACTTTAACTTATGCGGAAACATATATTTATTTTCATTTATGTAGGTAATTATTTAATGTAATGTTTGTGTTATACGGCAAGAAAATTATGTAAATAAATGTTGTAATAAACTTATTCAAACGAATAGGTTTTATGCGATGCGGTGTAGGCTAGATAATAAATAATAATATGTATGCAATACTGAAAATCGACCGAAAGTCGGGCGATGCGGTTTTAAGATTTACCCTCAGAGGGCGCGGTATTAACATAAAATCTCGTCTAAATAACAATACGCATGAACTATGGGAATGAATAACAAACTGATATTGTTTGTTATTGTTGATTTAATATTATTGAAAAGCGGTTATGTGCCGGTTTGTATCCGGCTCGAAGGACCAACACTATGGTGAGGCGGCTGAAGGACCAGAAGCCAATTGCTTCGTATGCGGATGGACGTATTATCCTAGGTGCGTTAAGGGGAGAAATAGGAAGCGGTAGCGGGGATTGAGATGGTGCACAACACGTACCTCGTAATTTGGGCTGCTGGGGTCCAGGATCCGGTCGGGACTGCGCTCGGAGAAAGCGATCACCGTGCGATGATCTCGTCGAATCCAATCACACCAAATCACTTCACCTTGGTTTCACTTCACCTTCACAATCTATCTATATCGTTATTTACACGAGGTTATGTTTAATAAAGTTCAATTTAAAGCGTAGCGGAGCGGTTCGGACGTCTTCGTTTTTACGAAGCCAATATGCGACAATGGTATGTGCAATATGAATACTCGATGCGTCGATGCAAGCGCATCGGACATCTTCCTTCTCCCTCTGCCTCGCTGGACGGTTGTGCACGGGACAAGGACAGGGATAGGAAACGGAAGCGGCGCGTCCACCTATAGCACGAGTGAAATTGGCTATTATCAACACATTGGCATGTTGTGGTGTTGGACGCGAGCACCATGAATAGAGGTGGCCTCATGGGCCTGCGACGCGGATGGCTCCCCGTCGTGGGACGCATATTGTTTACGAGTGTACACCTATTCCAGCACAATGATTTACGAACCGTGTGCTTCCATAAAAGCGGGGACACAACACACTAAAAGACATAAAAGGTGCTAAAGAAAAAGTAATATATTTTAAGTTGGAGTGAACGGATATAAAAATTTGGTGAAATATATCAGTTTTAGTGTTGGGCGCGAGTGTTTGTTTATAAGTCAACGATTATTCACGCTCCTTCGCACCTTTATTCGACCCTGTTGATCCTGTTGATCGTATAGAGGAGTCAATGAAATTCATTCGTTACAACTGTCTCACGGATCACTTTGTGTTAAGCTAGTTTTGCGACCGTAAAACATGTGCCACTTTAATAAGTTTGCTAACACTTTGAAATGATACTCTGTGAATATGTGAATTAAGATATGTTTTAAACATAATGTGATTGTTACAACATAAAAAGTCTTTAATGAGTACAATTATTATAGTTTTATTGTAGGTAAAAATGAGTATAAAAATAAATAAATACATCATTTTACATCTCAGAAAAACCATCTGAACATTTTCAGAATAAGTATAAAAGAGAGTGGCCCTTAGAGCAATGTTTATTTTATTATTTATTGTCATGTTTTATAAAGAACAAATACGTATTTTATACTGATAACAAATTTGTCGTGTGATTTTTAAAAAATAGGTATTTTAAGTTTTTGAGACATTATATATGCAGAAAGTGTTAACTTAACAAATAGGTACTTGCTTTATGTTTTAACTAATGTACTTATGTACCTACTTATTCACTGATACTTATAAGTTGTATTCATTGGTACTATCAGGTTTAATAGTTCTTTTAATATTTAGTTATTTATTTTTGAAGGTTACGACTAAGAAATTTACATATAAACCAGTATACTTAATTACTTGTATTATTATAATCTATTCTGGCGTTATGCTCTATTTTTCAGGAATCAAAATTACATTCTGTATTTTTAGTCAGTTTTGCACAAATTAATATCTCGTGTTTTATGCGTCTTTTTATACTAAACTAGGTTGTGCTCCGCAGTTTCACCCGCCTTAAAATTTGACAAAATGACGTGCCAGTTTCCATGATGTCAGTCAAACGGTGTTGCGATTACATTTGCATCAATTGATTTATCAGAATTATGGTCACAGTAAAAATCCTAATTTCCACGTCAGTAATTTAAACAACACTAGGTAATACATACCTAAGTCACATCTAAAGGCAATCTGACACCTCGCGCTGATTGCGTCTCTGCGGCGTTTATTTTTTCAGGAGACCTTTCACCGGCTGTGAACTTTCGGGTGTCGACGGGTGACTACCGCCTTACACACAAAAAATGAGTCGCATTCGTATGCAATAATCTCCAAGGATTTATTCCGACCGCGGCCCACCCACGTGGCGTCCGTATTTCTTCTGGAACGAGCTAACTTCATTATTGTGGCGTAAGATACAATAGTTAAGCGCACGATTTATAAGTCCAACACGTTGACTTCTGTTTATAGCTAGCGGCGGCCGCGGGGCGGGGTGAGGCCGAGGCGGGACGGGGATTACTTGCGTCTGAGCAGCGATTTATGGCTGCTCCTCGATAAAAGCTTAAATACTCTCAACTGGGAATTATTGAATAATAAACCGCAATTGTAGAGGTGGTATTGTGTTGTCGCAACGCGACCGAGACTGCCTCAACTCGCACACAGGTTGTCCGAGCATTCACACGTGGGGTGGCCATTAACGAGCACTTTAAATCAATGAGTGTTTGTTTGCCTTCAGAAGACTCCACCAATACATTATGTTTTCTTTGCCAATATTAAGAGTTATCGTCTTATTAGCACTACACGAAGAAATCAGTGCACATATTGTGGGCTTATTCTGAATCTTAATCTTCTTCCATTTCAGATAAAAGCTACTACTCCTACCAGTGAGAATACTTAGTAGGGATAGGTGGAACGGGGTGAAATTTTCGATACAAAGAATACAAGTAATAATGCACAAATTTTTAATCAAATGTAAATAGAAATAAAGCATGCTATAAAAATATATATCACAATATTTAACTCATTGTTTTAGTAAAATCTATCTAAAATTCATCTATCTAAAACCCGCCTCGGCTTCGCATGAAATTAGATATAGGTAATAATGTATACCTATACAAACTTTTCTCGTTTATTGCTTCGTTTAAAATTGACAACCGTATCAAAATCCGTTGGGTGGTTTAGATGAAACAGACAGAGGCGTATCTACAGCGACTTTATTTTGAGTATAATATATACTTAGATACAGATATAGTTTTGGCGACCAAGTCGCTTTGCCTTTTTTCCATCTGTTTGTATATTGACTTTATTTGGATATAGGTTTATTTATTATTTATTTATAATATTTAACAATTTTAAGACTAATATATAAAATAACATGTAAAATGATAACACTAAAAACCACTAAGGTTTAATCTCGTGTTATCATTGGTAATTATTAATAAAATCATAACTATATACTATAAATTACAGTTTAAAAAATATTGCTTTTACCTAAATTTAATATTTTTAATTATTATATTGTTACATAGATCTGAAGATGTGGGATTACAAGGCTATTGATAAGGTGTGGGACAATGTAAGCGGTAGTTCTTTCGCCGTACGTATTATTGGAGCGTTGTGTACGTAACCGTTTTTTTGAAATTGCTCTGGTGCATATAGGATATAGGTATAGTATATAGGTATACTTGTATGCACGTGTTTTTGAGGCAATTTTGTATAATATCTTAATTACAATTTGATTCCAGCCTGTCACTTTCAGAAGATAATTTTAATGCCTGTCAAATTTATAAAAATATTATTTAGGTAGACATTTACCCCCACAAAACTAGTTTTGAATGCTTTCACATTATGTAAATATTTTTTAATTTTTTAATATAAGGCCATACAATTTAATTATGATCTCTGGAAATCGACGGACAGGAATCACATTGTAATTAAAATCTTGTAATACTTACACACACCCGAACTTATTAAAGTATTTTATTGTAGTGAAAGGTCTATTTGAATTTATGCTTTGTGTAATACAGACAGATTTGTAATCTAGAATGTCACTGCCAACTTCCAACCCACCGGTAGTTGTATTAAGTAGGCATTTCTTTTACAAATGATGAATAAGTGTATTTCTGTCCTTACCCATATTATT
Source organism: Synanthedon myopaeformis (assembly GCA_944738685.1). Taxonomy (NCBI): domain Eukaryota; kingdom Metazoa; phylum Arthropoda; class Insecta; order Lepidoptera; family Sesiidae; genus Synanthedon; species Synanthedon myopaeformis. The sequence continues at coordinate 4,205,303 of OX122915.1, forward strand.
AGAGTAAGTATTGATGGCAGTATAGGGTGATGTCAAGGGCGCAGGGCGCAGGGCGCAGGGCGCAGGGCGCATGCTATTTCTGTGCACCAGGGAATGGGAGCCGGGAGCTAAACGGAAAGTAAGTTGAAACTAATCCGGCGGACGGCGGCGCGGGTGGGCGCAACCCGACACCGCGTGCGCTCAGCTTACATTTGTCATTTATAATGCGCGCGATTTGTTGCTCCTCACCTCAACCCACAACGCAGCCTTTTTATGCTCACTTATACTTTATTCAAATATTCAAAACGCACGATGTTCGCAATATTTTTTTATGAAAGTTTATGGCAACAGTTCTGTCGTATGAGTACCTACATACGAGTACGGTGGCAGTACCACTTTTGTGGTGATGGATTAAATGTATTATGACAAGGTGTATAAAGCTACTTCCTCGATGTAAAAATAACAGTTTTGTAACATAAGAATAAAAGATTGAACAATAAACTTACCATTTATTGTTTAGTTGATGATACCTATGTAATTTTGAAAAGGTAAGGTTACAAGTAGGTAGAGTTACAGCAGTGTCGCTGTGGGATTCAAGTTAATATAGATTAACCCCAACATTGTTTTATAGATTTGAATGGGTAAACGCATTTTGATGAAAATTAATGCACAAATAGATCAGTCCTGAATCAATAGTTAACAATTCCAAAGTTACAAATGATGGTAAAGTCGACTTTAATTTTGTTTAAACAAAATTTTAGTTCTGTAGTGACAATGAACACTGCACCAAGTTCTGTTTCGAAGTCATAAATTGGGTAGCCCGCCTGGCGACCGTTACCACCTCCTTTCAGAACACCACTGAGAAATAACAGCATGTGCTCCTGGTGTGTTTCAGTGAGTTAGTAAAGGAATGCCGTGATCCCTTATCCTTAACCCAACTAAAGTCTAAGAATAATGTTAGGTTCCCCGAGGGATTTTCAAAAAACGAACTAAAGCGCGTACGAAGTCGCGGACACAGCTAGTTATTTATGTGCCAAAGTCAATGAAATGACCTACATAAGATGGAGTAGGAATAATCGCATTGATTAATTAGATAATTACGAAAACAAATTGATGTTGTAGAACAAATGATGTGGAAAGGAATATAAATACAATATAATGCTTAGTATGAAAACTTAATCACATTTATGATTGTTTATCATTTTTAGCAACGTTATTCATTGTACCGAATTGATTTCCAAACGTCCCACATGCAGTTAAACACTTCATTTCACGGTTGATGTGGAACTGATGTACGATTTTTGATTTCATTAACTTTTTAGGCGAAAAGTCATAACTCTACGACGCCTTCAGCTAATATTTCTCAAAATGGTCATGTGGCGTCCTGTGTGGCCCTGTCGCCATGTGTGTTCCTTTTGACAAATATTTGCCTGACATTTAGAGGTTCATTGACGTTTTGACGAACGCTTTTGAACAGCTTTTGAAATAATAAAAGTCACAGTTGCGCGGTCGCTGTACAAAGAGTGTTACAGGGATTGCACAATACAATAAACATTTTTTTTGTCAATTGCTTCTTCGATTTTGCAAACATTTCCCGAGGTATAAGCCGTTTGTGGTGTTGACTTAAGATGATTTATGAGTTCCGACACGCTACATTTGTTACAACGATGTTTTGACTGATGTTATAGGATTAGCTGTTCGCTTTGAATCATTCGAACACGAATTCGAGAGTGATGGCACGCTGCGTAGGTACCAATAAATTGCGCTGGACATCGCGTCTGGTGACAGTAACCACTGTTGCTGTTTCTGTGCATGAGCAAGTATTCTGTTTGTCCCGCACAGAGTAGGAATACATTTATTTCTTTTCCTTGAGAAATTCAAAATGTGTAAGAAGATCTGTTGTGTTTCTCAAAATCTATGCTACTCCTGCGACCTTAAATACAGATTAAGCGATACTCGTATCAGACTGTCCATGCAACATGCTACATACCTATATTATCAGGATGCTGAGCAAATCAAAGTTATAAAAATATTTATAAAACGAACACATAATATAATATTCAGACAAAAACGACTATTTAGAACCATTGTTTTGAAAAGTTTCGTTATTTGCAGTTGAATGCCCTTGAATGATTTAGGAAGAAATGGTTGAGATTATATTTTTATGTTTTTTTTTATGATATTAGACTGACGGTCCACTTGATGGTAGGTGACTCCCTACCATCGAGCGAACTTGATGTATGCTACCATCAACTTGATGTACGCCACAAGACTGTCAATTTGCTGCAAGTGCAGCAAATTGAGGACAAAGGGAATTGTCTTTTGTATTACTCAGACTCACGCATTAATTATAAGTACAATTAAAATTCGTACAGATTCATCATCACCATTACCACCACCACCGTTAGTTGGCTCTATCTAATTGGATGGTTTGGACTGTTTTTATAGATTACTCCTCTATATATTATACTTATTGCTATAATATTTTTGTTCTTATTCCATAAGTTCAAACCTTCTAAACGCCATAAAGACAAAGTTCGCAGACACCATTCAACTAAATTGAAAAAACGTGGAGGTTAGTCGTAACGTCTCTTAATGCTTCACCAAGAGAGTTATAACTCTTTAAGAGCGCAATATTTTTCATATTTTCGCGAATAATGTTCATTCGGCGAGAGCGCCTCGTAAGAGGAGTTTTTGTAGATGGATTCGCACCTATGCGGTGTGAGTATGCGGAATTGTCTCTGTGCCTGTTCGTTTCGCGTTGTGGGTGAGATATGGAAAGTATTTTGTGTCTGGCGTCGTAATGCAGCATAATGGTTAGGCGGCGAGGAACGCGATATTTCACAATTTATACGTAAATACATGAACACTGCGAGACTTGGACGCCTGAATAGGTTTCTCTGTGTTGTTCCCATCTCTCATTTCGTTTAAAGGGGTATGAATTACTAAGAGCCCCTTATGGATGTTGAGCCAACATACTTAGACCCTAAAGTCGTACAAACGAAAAAAAATAAAAGAAGAAACATTTTAGAGTTTACGCAGACATTTTTTAAGTAATTAATAATTCATGCAACATTGATCTTTAATTGAAGTTAGGTAAGACTAAATCTTGAGTTGAATCTTTAGATAGATAAGATGTTCTTCACTGTCGGATGAAATGGGAAGTCTTTTTTTGTTCAGATCGACAGACATACTGCTGATGGTCTGCCGATCTTAACATCTTGTTGCGTATCCTATTTTTGAGAAGTAAATGATTTGACTAGATTTGAAGATGTTTTCGTCTATAATTTTGATAATTCTTTTTATTACCCACCTAGTACCTAACCAATGGAATAAACATATTTAACTATGAGTATCTCTTTTTATTTAAGATAATTAAATATGTACTTACCTAGTTCATGTTACCAGGAATGTTTCAAAAATTTTTAGCTTCTCTACCTACCTAAGTACTTACCTACTTTCTTGCACTTAATTAAATTGAGTAGGTGGATTTTCGAAGAAAGAAGGTACATTTTTTTATCACAAGCCTTACTGAACTATTATATTGATGTTAAGTAGGTTTTATACAATATTTACAGATTTTGAATGTTTTGAAAGAAAAAAAATTTCTATATTAAATTTCCTAATCTCAACACTTTCTAGTTTATTCTCTTAATACTCGTCCAATATAGATAATTACGAAGGTTTTGTTATTATTAAATAAATATTAACTCTTTTATGTTAATAGGTTATGATGAAGCAAACAAAATATTCCCGCCATTGTAAACACGCTGCGCAAAGCGTTCGGCGACAACGACCGATATCTATGTGGCGTTGTCTCGCTCTAACTTCTCACCAATCACATTAAAACGTTATGCTCTCTCTCACTCTTTAATCTAGTTGTCTGTTTTTATGGGCGGCGCATTCGGACGGGGACTGCGCGTGCGTTTTCCTTTTAGATTACAAAATAAATTATTCCTTTATTTAATTTTATTTTAAATTATATTTAGATATTTAATCTATTTTTTATAATAAACTAGCGACCCGCCCCCGGCTTCGTACGGGTGCAATTTTTTGTAAATTATATAATAAAAAACATCCTCGTTGAACGCTCTTTCCATTAGTGAAATCCGCATTAAAATCCGTTGCGTAGATTAAAAGATCTAAGTGCACATACAGAGGGACAGACAACAGACTTTGTTTAATAGTACCTACCTACTTATGTAAAAACAGTAACACTACCGTATATTTTTAAATTTTTAATAAATAAGTACGTATAAGTATGTTATAAAAACGTTTTAATTATATTTAAACAATATTAAATAATTGAGAACAAATAAGAAAAATATGTTCAAATAGAATTTCTTGATAATGAAAGTACACTGCTTTTGTAGGGGTAACGTTAGCTAAGTATGAATGTATGAAGCTAGTAGGGGAAGGGGGGATATTGGCAACAGCGGGTACAACTGCCAGTGGTTGAACTGGGGAGGCGGCCCCGCCTGCCCGCCCCGCCCCCTCTCTCACCCCGCTGCTCCCGCGCGTTCAGTCCGCGCCCGACCGTCCGTAATATTGTCGTCTGTGTGCATTCACGGACAGTTGCACCTAAGACACGCGGTTACCGGTTTCATATAGTTTCTGGACGACAATCGTTCTGTGATTTATTATATATCTATCGCCAATGCAGTGCGCCTTATCATTTAAATACTTTTAATTAATAAAAAAAATGTTCACAAAACGTTTAACGGGTATAAGAAACTGATTGAATTACTTTAAAAAAGGTTGTTGTAGAGTACGATGATGCGAAAACAAGGTAACGATTGGTCGCGGTGAAATGGGTTGTGTTGTAGTTGGACTGAGGTAATTGAGTTGTTTGATGGATGTGGAAAACTCGGAGTGTTGGAGGTCGGAGTCCGGCGAGAGGATGGTGGCGGAGGATAGCAAGACGAGGGCGACTGACTTCTCGATTGCGGCCATCATGGCGCGCGGCGCTACCGAGCCGCGCAGTCCGATCGCGCGAACTCCGCCACGCAATGGTAAACAATAGGCCTAATCATTTTAAACTTAAATTATAAAAACACTTTGTATAAAACTTATTTGTTTGTTATAAGTCCCGTGTTAATATTTGTAAAAAGAGCCATTTCAAGAGCATCTTCATATTTATAGTAAGAATTTTACCAAAACTTTTGTACAGCTTGCTAAATTGTTAATATTTTTTTGGGCAGGTACCTAATCTTTTTATAAATAGGTAAACATAAAACAGTTCAGTACCTACCCTTTTTTCTCTGTTTGTCAACCAATTTCCTTTTTTGTTTAGTAGGTAACTATTGACGAGCTTTAGAGTTATCAGTTAATAAATTTAACAAACGTTTAACATCTTTTAACATTCGACAGAGCTAGTAATAGTAATTAACTTTTTTAATATAAAAGCAATTAAGTAAATGCAAAAGAAACGTCATCAATTTATGTGTATATATCAAATAAGTATGATAAAATAAGATTTTATCATGATTAAAAATGGCATTAGTTACAGCATATTCGTAGAGATTTAGTTAAGTTGGCGTTCCACAAAGTTAAGGAGTTAGTTAAGCTATATGCACTCCCAGTATAATAAAAAGAGTAGAAAATCGAGTGAAATTACTTTTATTTATTTAGGATATTTTTTTTACCAGTGAGCAGTCACTGGACAAAGTGCACGTTAAATGCCTATTGTGTCGTTCTAATATGTAAAAATGCCCTTAGACATACTGGAGAATAGATATATATATATAAGTAAGTATATTTAAGAAATGATTTATTTTTACCTAACACAAATCATTGTTATTTTAGGGCCTATTTCACCATGTGTCAAGTAGGCTAACCGCCATTTAAAGTCACCAGTAACCGGCAATGATATACCTTTGTTGTACGATAAAAGTCCCAAACATTAAAAAGAAAATAATAAAAAAAAAATCGTTATCGAAGGATGCAGTAAACCGAGTGCATAATTTAATAAAACATAACATTATTTCTAAAAGTAACTAATCAACACTTTACTTGTAGTTGGTGAAAGAGGCCCTAAATGAAGATCCATCTTGTTTTTGGACACTGTGCAAGGCGTGTAATTTTGTTTAACGCTCTTTTTTGTTTGTTATGTATTCTGAGGGTGTTCTTAAAAAATCATGTTTTAAATTGCTTTTATTTAAGGGAAATAGTTGATGGATACATTGTTTCATGCCCACAGTGAAGGATTCTACTGTAACAAAGTAGATAACCCGGTAACCTATATATTAGGTAACATTCAATCAATAGAAATACTTATGTATACCTGCAAGATTGCATATGCATATAATTTCCCTGCTTGTTTTTTTTCTTACGAGGACTTATGGACTGATGAGTAGTAGGTACATAGTATATATGTGCCATCAATTGGCAATAATTTAAATTTCCTAATTTTCAAAATTTTTATTATTTTTGTAAATTAATTATGAAGTTTTCTATAAATCTAATAGGATACTATATTATCTAATAGTGGTAATAGTGTAGATATATAAAGTGTCACCTGTTGGCGTTCATTTTGACTTCCTAAATGGCAAAATTCCATTTTTTATATTTTTTCCCCCTGTAAATTTACTATTTTATCTGAGAGTGGGAATAGTGTAGGTATATAATGTGCCATTAGTTGGCTTGGCCACTAACTTTTTAATTCTTGAAAATTCATTGTTTTGTAAAATAATACACAAGTCCCGGGCACCAGCTAGTATTCTATAAATTTACCATTTTATCTAACTAATGAACGAGTAAGTAGGCAAGTAGATATGTCCATTAGAACTGTGCATATGAAATTTTAAACTTGACATGAATATATCGTATGATATTCTCGTGTCTGTTTGAAAATTTAGTGCAGCTAATAAAAGTCAACTCGAAGCAGCTCACAAGGGTTTATAGTATCTAAGTAATAATTGGTGTGCGCGCCGGAGTCGTATCGCCGTTCGTTATTTCCGATTAATTGTGTGGAACCGAGCGGGGCACGGCCAGCTATGTCCCGACACGCAAATTACTACAAATATACTTACTTTTATTACCTTAATTTGACACCCGTCTACTGTAACAGCTTCACTTAAATTTATGTCTAACGGAACACGGCTTATTTAAGGCACGTCACATGTAACTCACCGATAGATTTGTGTGATCCGTATTGAAGTATCCGTATGGGGTATAGGAGGCAAAATAGAACACTTCTTTTAAGTAGGTATAAGAAAATCAGGCTATACCTATGTAGGCATAGTAAGTGTCCTTAATCAACTTAATGGTAGTAAAATTACAATCAACTCAACGATACATATTTCAAAATTTAAAACATTAATTATCTTAACTAGTATTAAAATATAAAAAAATATAAAATATGAGAATCGAATCAATTTTACTACCACGTACCTACATTAGTATATGACTGTAAGTAATTGTAAAAAAGTAAGTTTGTTTAGTTTTGTAATTTGTAGACAAGTAATTTTGCAAATTGTAGGTATTTTGTAATTAGTTATTGTGATTATGTTCTAATATTTTATATTAAATTAATTCTTTTCAAACTGGATACACTATAATCATTATGAAGTAACATTTACTTATGAATATCATTATGCAAGATTGTAGAGTCAGTTTACTCTATGTAGAGAAATTAATTACTTAAAATTGGGTATATAAAGAAAACAATAGCAAGCAACGTCTTTATATACTTAGTAGGTAACTTGTATCAATTTTGGTTTAATATTTTACTTTCATTTAAATAAAAATTTGCAACTGTCAATATGCACACATGAATTTATCATAATCGTAACGTGTAGCAATTTCCTACATTCCTTTTCATATAGGTACTATTAATAAAACAAGTTTTTTCGTTTACTAGTGAGCGCTCAGCGCGTATAAACTAGTAATCGAGCAAAGGGTAAAACAAAGCATTTATTTTAGTATTTCCATACAAAATTCAATACAATGAAAAGTTATTTCCAATGTGGACACTGCCGGAAATCAAACCCGGGACCCTATAAACCTGCATTTTGTTAATGTAAAGGTTATCTTTCAGACTGAGTTACTGTCGCCTACACAAACAACGCCATAGGGCTTGTAATTATGTTGCCAATTGATAGTATTGGTAGGAATCGATAGGATAAGGTATAAAGAAGGGCAGAAGATAAGGATATAGCATCCCTTACTCACTCACTGAAACAGAACCACACATGAGCTGTTATTTTATATCGGTCTTAGAGGTGGATTACTGCATTCAGTGTGTGCAAAACACAATAGGTATGCCTGTCACTCATAAAGTTACGAACTGTTACTGTAGATTCCTATATTCTATGCTGTCACTACTTTAGCGACATTATTAATTATCTTAACAACATCTGCTACTATAATTTTCTAAAATATAAAATATCTATTTATTAGGTATTGTTATATTGATATAATTACATTTCAACTTTCGCACTTAGTCGTTGAGCGATAGAAATCATTTTTAAACTCTTAATTGTGTTTAAATGTCGAGTTGGCAATAAAAATTGCAATCTTTGAAAAATATACGTCTACAACGTTCGTAGATGTTTTTATGGAAGGAAATGTTTAGGTTTCTAAATGTGTTTAAGCGATTAGCATAAGTTAAGTAGTGTAGTAACGAAGCTACTACATTTTTATAGAATGCGTATATGTAATGAACGCCAGCTACACTGCCACTTAAGAAAAGGCCAAACGCACACATAGTATAAATAATTTATAATTTATTGAAATGTCTGATGTTAGAAACACACTTGCAACTAATTTGTAAACAATCGTTCCTGTCAAGTGAAGTTGTTAGCGTCGAAGACAATATTTTTCTTTTTACATCTTTTCTTCTAATTGTTTTCCATTAGCCAAACATATGTCTTTTCTGTTAATAAGTAAATTATTCTTAGCATAAATATTTTCTACCTGCACCCTATACGTATATCATCATATTTTGGTGTAAGTAGGTAACTTATGATTCTTGTTTCTAACATAAAATATAAAAACAATGTAGGTGAGTAAAATCTATCTCCATGGCATTAAGGGTGAACGGCCCAAAGGTGGTTTCCGCCTCACATTTCCACATCAATCGCGGCAGCCCGAGAGACAGGCTCCACCTCGTATTGTCGTCGGAAGAGTTACTAGGCCGGGTAGCGGGTTCACTCTTCCGGACGACTCAGAAGTCGGGTTCCTAGCTAGGTACTGCCGGGTCTTCACTACCCTCCACAATCTCTGTTCAACGCACAAGGACCGGGGGTGCCGTCTCTCACCGGCCAACACCCGCGTGGGCCGAGTACGAATCCTCGGCCCAGCGAGCGGTGACCGATGAAGCTCCAACGGACCGTTGGAGCCTCCAAACTGATGCTCCGCCACGAGCTCCGATGATCGGAGCCCGCTCGGAACACATGCACGCACTTAGTTCCCCAGCGACAATCCGATCAACCAAGCAAAGGCCGGCGACCTCACCGGCCCCTGCAACCTCCCGGACCGCACGGTCATGACCCACCTTTGAGCTGGTATAACCTAGCCTATCGTCTAATCACACACAAACACAAAACTATATTATAAATATCAAAGCATGTCGGTCCCGCGAGTCTAGTTTTTATCTCCATATATAAAAAGTGCCCAACGCGCTAAAGTAGTTCAAAAACAATGGCTTGGTTTTGAATGATGTCCTTTTTGTGTAACATAGGTTCAGTGTCGAGACAAAGTTCCCCGGCTACCCTCAGCTCGCCGGCGTCCAGTTGCCGGTCTCCACCTCCCGAAGAAGATGTGGAGGTGGATGTCGAACAGTGTTCGGATGGTGAGGGGGATGCGTCGGATCACGCGGCACCTTCACCTGCCCCGTCATCAGGTAAATTACTTTACATACCTAATTAGTTTTGTAATTTAATTGTCTTTAAATCAATAAATTAATTTAATGAAATTTATATCCTTTTAATTAAACGATATAATTTGGGAGATAATGAATTTTATTTATAGTAATGTAAAGAGTTAAAGTTGTTGGTGCCTACCTAAAGACAGGTAACAAGTAACCAAGTATTCTATTCTGATGCTTATGTAGATACTTATCAATTAATGATTTACTTAAGTGAATGTCGTTTTGAAATCACCATTTTGTTGTCACTTTTTTGTGCAACTTGTTTAGATAACATTAATATTGTAATTAAGCAATAAATAAAATTTTCTCATACAAATACAATTTGGTTCTCACAACAGTTGATTAAGAGCGTGTAATAAAATGATGATATTGCTTTGTAGACGTCGCCAATAATGCGGTCTGATATAAAAATGCAACCGCGTTTTCTTGACATAACACCTCTCGGAACGTATGCACAATGTTATTGTTTAACATGGTATACTCTCTTGCTACTTCTGACACCTTTTTTCATTAAGAGAATAAATTTCAAAGGCAATAATGAGATCTATAACAGTCGATTTCTATTTTTACTGCAGATATTTTGTTATAATTTCTATTTTCTGTTACTATTAGATATCTACTTAATTTTCAAGTTATTTAGCTGATTTAGATAAGTAAGTGATTTATGCTCCAAATTCTAAGTGATGTATAAAAATAATAATTATCATACAATTATCTACAATACGAGTAAGTTCAAAAAGTCTTGAAGTAAGATGAATTTTCTAGGATTGTCTAAAAAGAACTTCAAGCGAAAGCAAGTCCAGGTGTTACAGGTGTTCTTTTATTGGACAAAATGTTTTTCATAAATGAACTTGCTTGGAAACGAATCTGTAAACCTTTAAACCGAGAACTTAAATTATTAAAACTCTGGCCCAATCTTTCTTTATTCAATTTCTATTAATTTATATAATTTTCATTTATTCTCTTTTAGGACAGGCTTTAGGTTTATCCACGACGTTTTCTTTTACCATTAGATCAAGTGACCTTAATTTTATTTCACACATGAAATAGAATAACACTCAGGAGCGCACATCCGACAAGGATTGGAACCTTTCGTCAGATGTGCCAGATGGCTTATTGATATTGAACTACAAATATTTAAATATTTTAATATTAATATTTTAATATTTTTGTCAGAACTTGGTGAGCGCGATACGCCTTCGCCAGCGAGGCCGTTACCAGCAACATCATGTAATTGTGAAGAATTGCTTAGCGTCGACTGTCAACTCGAGACGAAGGAACTCTGGGATAAGTTCCACGATCTCGGCACAGAAATGATCATAACCAAGACAGGAAGGTGAGTACTTTGTGGCTCTTTCTCTCTTAATATTTTTTTTTTGTAATCTTTGGTTTGGTTTCTTTAAGAATTGGATCGGCACACAGGAGAGGAGAATTCCTTAAGCCAATTTCTTTATAGATAAGCATTAGTGCTAAATTGCTATGCCTAATTAATAAATCTGTTCGAACATAATTAATCTCATAAATTACATAAGCGTCGATTTGATCAATATAAATTTATCTCCAATGGATATACTCACAAATTAATACATTTTCCATAAATTTATAAATTTATATTTTAGTTGCACCTTATATTTTAGTGAGGTGTCAAAACAGTTATAAAGTTATGTTGGAAGGTTGATAGGGAGTGAATCATGGTAAATATCAATAAAGAATGAAGAAGCAATGGGGATTTCTTGTAATTTGAACATTTTTACACAACATTGCATTTAAACAGAGGAATGTTTAAATGTTTAATAAATAACAAATTAATCTTATACTTTTTCCCAAAACTCCAACGGAAACCGATTTTTTTTTTTTATAAAAAAAACTAAATAGTCATACATTGACCGTTTTTATGGCAATCGTGGAACGTTGCTGACTGAGCCACACCGAAACGTGGCCGGGTTCAGCTAGTACCTTATATTATTACTACTGTAATAATTGATATTCACAGTGATATTCTCATACAACCGAATTTATTATAATTATAACCTTAAAAAGTGTTAAGAAGTTAAATGAACGCCAAAAGAAGATTCTGTTGAAGACAATCCTTTTAAATTAATTCCCTAGCTCATCAACGTAATGCAATCTTTCACTCCGCCAAGATCGAAGTCAAAAACAAATTAATTCACTCCACAGTCACCCCCAAACAAAGGGCTCAACAGAATGGATTCATCAGCTAAAGTGGCCAATTCCGGAATAATTACTTCGCGAACCCGCTCGTCCTTCAACCCTTTAACGAGATAAATTAAAAGTACATTTTTTTTCCTAACCGTCGGTGTAATGTCGGGCTATAAATTTACAAAGCCCCAAAGACAACAAACAGCGGCATGGGGCAGGGGGAAGATGTTTTTATAGTCACGCCGAGAGGTTTATCTAAATAATTGCAAAGTCGGCGGCGGTGAGCGGAAAATTGGCATTTTGTGGGTCCCCGGTTTCTCCGCTCCCCAGACTGTGAGAGATCACTCTACTCTGAGTTACACTTCACTCGGGGGAGACATACGGCTCGCCATAGTCTTGCTGACTAACTAAGAATGCTCAACAATTGCTTATGTATCATAAGCTAAAAAGGTAACTGTGCCAACAAAATGTACAACGTACTTCCTCAACTCAGTTCTAGCGAAAAATTGTAAACACAAAATACAAAAAAAATATACTTATTATATATGGATAAACAGGATTGATTAAGATGAACACGTAATTGATTTTATTAGAACTTACACTTAGGTGACAAATTCCTTTATGTATGATTTAATTCTTATAAAACTTTTAAAACTGACAATAAACTTATGAAAAGAAAAAAGGATAATGGGTTCTTAATATTACATGAATTAATGTTTCTAACACACTTCTGTTATACTGAATAATATCACAATTTATCAAAACAAAAATGTTACCTGATTGCTACTTACCTACTAAAATCTGGTTAATATGACGTTCATCACATTTCTTTAGACACTATTAGATCAAAAACCATTTGTTTAGCAATGGTAGATAATAAACCAGTACCAGTCCCTAAGTAATGTTTTGGTTAAAAAAGTAGTAGAAATTACTTAGCACTTTAGTGTAGTAATAAATAAAACTGATTGTGATTTTATATGCTATTTTTTTATTTATTTTTTTACAATACAATTACTTTAAATATATCTTTTACAAAGCATCAGCGTTAATTTACATAAGTTTCCTGTATAAAACTACTCTGCAAAGATGTAAAGATACATTGCTGAGATTATGGTTCGAGACAACAACGCCGATAAATCATTTTTAACGCAATCCTAGCTTTAAGCTTGTTTTTGCTCGGTTGGAGATGTAGGTAAATATTTTATTTAAAAATGTTTTTTAGTTAGATTCATTTACCTAACTAAATTTAGATAATACTCGTAGTGTAAAATATTGATTTAGACTTATCTACTATCATATAACTGTGCCTAAATCAGTCGAAAATTATCTGTGCCATGAGTGCTTTAGTTGCCAGTCAAGTTCAGTTTAAAATGTGATGATATTGATTCCCTGTGAATGTTCGTATTAGTGTGACGTTATATGTTATTTTGCCCACTCGGGAAGACCCTCGCAACAAGTGCAGTTAGTCTAAATCACCGTATCACACTCGCCCGGAGAGGATTTCAATCTCGGGGGATTAAGTGGAAGGTATTGTTGTTACATTCATTGCCTGTGATGCGACTGTTGCATCTTGACAATTGGCCAACAATATTATTTTTAATATTCGTACTCAATTGTGGATGGTTTGCTCGACTTAAATGGAAATCAAAATATCTTTGTAGCATAAAATTTGAATGATAGGACAAATTTTTAGTTGTTCTTAATAATGATATTATAATTTTAAAAATTTATGGAATTGACAACCATTTAGGGATGTTGATTTCTGGACAAGGATAAAAATTACTATCCTAGTAGTGTTCTTTGCAAATTTTATTTGTCAAATTAATTATTGTCTAACAAATACAAAGGCCCGGTTTATCAATTTTTTCTACAGGTAAGCACTAGTAGTGATTGAAAATTGTAAGATTTAGCAAATCAATATTCCTATTCATCAATGACTGTAAAATAGACATTAAAATATGACAGATATTATGATCAAGTTGCTGAGATTTGGACCTAAACTTGCCTACTATAAAAACCTAGTATACATTTGATTTTTAATGACTATGAAATCAGACTGTTGACTAGTATGAAGAGATACAATGTTAATCAGCAAAATTCGAAATGGTCTCAATATGACTTGATACACTGAGTTCGAATTCATACACTGGGTTGGTAATCACAGGCATTAGCCAGAATCTGAATTTCTAGCCTAACATTTATTTAGTTCATGATCTGATCTACGAACCTAATTTGTTAAGAAATATATGCAATTCAAACAATTAAAAAAAATGTGACAGAATATGTATGGAATATTCTATCACATTCAGATGTATCATTAGGGTAATTAACCTAACTTTAATGACATTTATAGCTCATAAACTAGCAACATGAAGTGAGATAAAATCTGATGACAGAATATTAAATTTTGATTAGAGGTATTCAAGAAGTAGCCTCTCTGATTATAACACAACAAATGATTTTGAAGACTTAAGAAAAATATGATATTCTTTTAATAGAAAGGCTTAAGTTTGCTGTTTTGTTTCGGTGAGCGAGTAATGGATATCAGAGCCTATTCTTATCCTTAATCCTTCTATGGTTGGCAGCGTACTTGCAACACTTATGACGTTGCTTGTGTTATAGGCGACGGTAGCCACCTACCATCAAGTGGACCGTCAGCCTGTCTGTCGACTTTATCATAAAAAAGCAAAACATATAGGGATTACGCTAAATAATGGACAGATTATGATTATTATAATCAGACGATAACGTCTGATTAAGAAGTTAAAAAAATAATTAATATATAAAAATAAGACAAGAATGAAAATTTTTAAAGTATCAATGTGTATTGTTCGCTGTATATTTGGCTAAACAAGAGATAAATCAACCCGGCCAATCAAAACGGGATATCAGAGACAAATTTTGTTGGGGGAGGGTGTTGGAGCGTGTTTTTAAATTGCTTTACAATGCGTGTCTATTAATTTCTGTGTAGCGCATTTTGAATGTCTTTACGTATATGAGGAACTCTGGTAGTAAGTTATTTTTTGATTTGCCAAATTTTTCAAAGTTTCACAGACATAGACGTACAATTGATTTAGAATTGATTTATTCCAATTGTTGATCCAGGTTTTAAAAATACAATTATTATTTTTTTCTCAATAGACTTGTAACTCTGTTTAATTAACTTCTTTTCACTACTATTATATAGGTCAATATTTAATGTTTAATATTTAAATATTTGCAATATGATTAACTATGCGTAGTATTTAGATAATAAAATTTGTAAAAAAATTATAATTTAATATATATTCTTATTTATAATTAATTAATTACTAAATAATAATTATACCTACCTACTTCTATAGGAAATTTCCTTAGTAGGTAACATGACAACATTTTAACATTGAAGCATGAAATAATTAATAGTACTCAAGGATTTTTTAATAGTTGCCTTGTCCAAGCTCTTATTTATTTCACTTTTATTTTGATTTTGAAATAAGTATATGTTATAATGCAAATACAAAAGCTGCTTTGCCACCTAAAAGTTTTAAGTAAGGGCCAGGCAAACCAATAGCACTAAAATATGTTGGTTCGCTTATTTTTATGACAAAGTTAATATGAAAACATAAAGTGGCCTCTTATCTCCGGACATCCCGTAATACGCTTTATCTTTTTTTATTGCGAAGCGCAAGCCGTTCGTTTCCATGTCGCCTCCGCTCCGCTGTTCACCTTCTATTTCTTTCATGTCGATAACTTGTTACAACCTTATAAGGCTAAAATATTTAACAGTATTTTTTAAGTTGTTAGTTTTAATCACATTCTCGTTTAAGGTAGTTACAAGCTATATTATAAATTAAAAAAAAAAACCCCACATTCTAATGAGCCCAAACACGCTATATCTGCTGTAAGTTGCTGGAGTTGGGTATACCGCAGTCTATTCGATGCTACAGCATCAGCTCAACCTAGAGCTGATTACCACCGAAATAATTGCCGAAATGATTGGAATTAACACCCTAATAACTACACCAAATTTCAAATTAATCGAACCTGTGGATGTTAGTGAGATCCCTTCGTTTAATAGGAAATGAGGTGATATCTTCCAATGCTGAACAAATCTCAGGAAATTATAACTAAGATTCATCTCGATCACGTCAGCTTTAAAAACAAAAAAAAATTTAAAATCAAATGAAACAAAACTCAGCAAAACAACAGAAGAAGTTAGCGGAGAATTAGACTTTTTAATTATGTACAGTCGGGGTTCGTCACCTTACATTTGCTTGTACCAGAGCAATTATCAGTAATGCCAAAATTTCGTTTTAAATCTGTCAGTTGTCAGTGATTTAATTTCAAAAGATACTTTATAGTCTACGACTTGATATAGGAATGAATTTGAAAATAGACGAAAGTTTTCGTACCTCGACTTTACTAGTTAGGTATAGGTAAGTTAGGTATAGGTATTAGTAAGTTAATAAGAGTTTGACGGATATCTTGTTAGAAGGTCTAATTGATGTTGAATCGATACACGTCGATGTCCGCCAACAATCCCATCACTACTGTTGCTGGTTCAAGAGAAATGTCGGCTTGTTTCGATATTATTTATTTTTTCATTTTTTCCAATTCGTCGTTTTGATTTACAAGCGGCCACTTTACTGCCGAGTTGACTTTGTTAGAAGGAACTAACTGGTTGACGATTTATGTCGGACTGGCCGGACAATACGATTGTCCAAAATATTTGGATGTTAAGTCATAACGTATCCTTTTTATGTTTCGAGGCGTTTATAAAATGTTAACAACATTATTGCGTCCATATAAGTTGTTTTTTTAACGAATATGGATCTGTGTAAAATGTTTTATAACTGAACCTTTTATACTTAGAAATTCTATAACAATATGTCAATTATCAACTTCTACGATCACCGAAAATTCGTAAAACTAGTCACCTAAGTACAGATTTTTTAAAAATAAATTATGATTAAAAACTCTTCGGCTTCTCTGTTGAATAGAAGGTATGTTCCCATTGAATAGAAGGCTACCACAATGTTCTTCATGAGTGGCAAATGGGATTAACACTTTGGCCAGGAGCTAGCTTTTTAAATTTTATTTTAGATGATTCCTTGGGAGCAGTACTTTTTCTGGATTATCCCTGACAACGTGTATGAAAAATTTCATGATGACGGGTTAAGTAGTTAAGGCGTGAAAAAGTAACCAACAGACGGACATAGTTACTTTCACATTTACTTATAATATTAGTATTGATTTTCAGAAAAAAATCTGTGCGAAGACGGGGGCGGCCCACTAGTGTATTATAAATAAATCGATTTAGAAGTGATTTTCTTATTTCCTATTTTTACACTATTAAATGAAAATGAGTTTTTGAATTTATCTAAAAAAAAAACACAAAAAATAAGTTATTTTTATTTTTATTATTATCAAATTAATTACACACTAGTACATGTTTCGTCTACTCTCTCCCTAACTTGTTCATATCCGCCATAAGAGCAATCACTCTTTACCAACTATTAACTCTTTTTATGGTGTTTTAATACTTCCACAATTACCCATTTTGGTCGACGGACGCGGTGCTTATAATAAGTAAGACGTGCAAGTTATACACAACCATTCATTCATTATTTAATTCTATAGACAACGCTAAATGTACACCGAGTAGGTGCAAACTTACATCGTTCCGTGATATTATAAACCCATCTATTACAATGTTGACAGGTGTAGTGAGTGTATGTGTCAAATGTAATGTAGGCATCAAAAATATTCTAGATATCATACTGAATACTTTGTCGTTGTTACTTGAGTTTAGTATTCACTAGCGACCCGCCCCCGGCTTCGTACGGTTGCAATTTTTTTGCAATGATAATTGATAAACAAATGTGTCTCGTTTATCGCTCATTCCGTTAGTGAAAACCGTATCAAAATCTGTTGAATGGTTTACTTTTAGAAGAAATTAGAGGAGAAACAGACAGTTAGCGACTTAATTTAATTAGTTTTTTTTAGATAATTGCGAACATACATACAGACATACAGACGCGGCGTGAGACTTTTTTTATATTATAATAGGGATAATATTTCAATTTATAGAAGTAAACAAATTATTAAAATTAATAAAAATAATAATAATTAATAAAATTAATAATTAAAAATTAGTAAAATTAAGTATTATTACAAACAAATAAATTTAATAAACGCTTTTCCTGTTCTCATCCTTAAATAAATAGTTAATAGTGGTAAATAACGTCTTTACGATTAAGTCAAGAAGACAAAAGATGTTATCAGCCTATGAAGTTAATTAAGTAAATTAAACGTTTAAGCTGGCAACTAATTATAAAGTGGTAATAAACTTGTACCTACTTAGACCATAAAAAACAAAGAAATTGTCACCTGGCTTATATTAGATTAACACTAGAACTATGTATTCACCGATTACATAGTTCTTTGCATGCTTATAGTGCAAACTAAAAATGAACGCCAATGACATTAAATGCGTATAACATACAAAATTTAGTGTTACTTTGACAGTTATGGTACCTGATGATTACTGCCTATTAGACCTACGGTTGTTATGATGCTTTTTGAAAATTACAAAGGACATCTCGTTGAACAGATGATTCGTTATAATATAAGAAGGATTATGGCTCAGGCGGTTTAACGGTTTGCTTTTGTTAATTATATTCTTAAAATGAGAGTTTCATAATATTTAAAGATATAGATTTATCGATTATAAAATGAGGTTAAAAAAAAATATTTTTAGGATTTAATATTGACTGGAAATAAACTAATAAAATTTAAAGTGACTAGAATAAAACTAATTTAAGCTAGTACGTACTACATAATAATACAGGTTCAATATAAATCTTCCAGAATTTTTTAAAATTATCTACGAGTAAATCCGTAACGCTACGTCAAAAATGCAAATAAAAAGCGACCTTATCATGTAGCGCTTTAAGACTAATAATCTATAAATGTTAAAAATTTAATGGTCTTGTTCATAACTGCAAATCGCCGAAAGTACTTTAATATTATCACCATGAAATGTATAGAGGTCTATATCCAACAGTAGAGAGACATAGACTGATGATGAAGATGTTACTATTTTCAAATTTTAAAAAGACGATACTCGTCGAAGATTGTTTTAAGGTCTCTCCCAAATTAAAATAGGACATCGCGTGCGTTTCGTTTACAGAAGCTGAAATAATTGATTCAAAAAGAATAATGCCATTGTGTACCACTTCGCTTTAAGAGACCCTAAATGCAGATAGTTTAACAATTTCACGATTATTAATGGTGAACAGTGTGGCTACTGGTTATTGTGGCTTCAATGAGAGAGAACGAAGTGCTCTGAGCACAATGAGGGAGGCGCCCACGCATTGCGCGCCCGATTCGCGCCGGAGCTCTATGACCTGTCAGCTACTGTTCTGATACGTATCGTATGCTTCACGTTGTATCACTTTGAAGTATATAAATTGAATGTTAAAATGATTTATTTTATTGCGAGATAATGCTAGCAACAAACTTTTGAAATAAAATCCCTTGCCAATTCCTTATCCTTAATCCTACTGTAGACGGCAGCGCACTTGCAGCATCTGTGGCGTTGCTTGTATTCACATAAAAAAATAAAATTATTATATACGTTTAAATATAAAAGTATATTAACTTCCGCGTCGTCGGTTTTTACGCTAAGAGATACTGTTCATGATAATTTTTATGTTTAAATATAAAGTTAAATAACACCATTTATTGACTAATCAATTTAATTGATTAAATAATTGATTCAGTCAGGTAAAAATATAATAGTTAATTGAGTTAAACATTTAATTAAGCATTCATGTAATTTAACAAATTAAGTGAGATATGAAATTAGTTAAGAAAATAATTTGGATAAGAAAAACAATTGATTACTTAAGTTAAAAAGCTTATGAAAAAACAATTTAATTGAATATTAGTTAAAAAAAATTTAATTGAATATTATTCTCAACTAATATTCAATTAAATTCTTATTATTATTTTTATTATTTGACAAATTATTTTGTAATTGAGAACTAAAAAAATGTTTTCTGTCGTTTACACGGTTTTCGTTGATAATACCTTAATTAGTATGGGCGGACACTACTTAATGTCGATTAAAATTGCCCTTTAGTCAATTGCAGTGCGGGACCGGGTCGTTACTCTTAAATAATTTAAAGTCAATTTGGGCATGCAAAATCTGATGCAATTTGCTTTTAACGAGAATGAATACGGAGGAGTCATCGCAAGGAAGGAAGGTGGTCGTTTAAGAGCCATTAACGCCTAAACATAATAAGCAGCTTAAATAATTATGAAAAAAGTGAAAAAAGGCCAATTGAAAACAGACAAGAGTGATGCGCGCGCGCAGCCCGATGAAAGGCCCGATGTAATGGCGGACGGAGATTGATTACGTAATCACGGCCACGAGGCGATTTCGGGAATCTCATAGAGAGTAATCATCATCCATCTCGTGTCTCGTTCATATTACAATGAAGAAATGTTTCCGACATATGAAAATTTGTATGTCTAAGTGATAATTAAATATATATTAGCGCTTTGACCTCCTTAATGTGACAAGAGAAGTTTCTGCGCTTCGTACAAAACGGAATGGGATCATACTTTAGTCAATAACTAAACAATTAGTTTATTATATGTCAATTAATGTGCCCGATGGATCGATGGTTAGGGTGCTTGCCTTAACGCTCTATCTCAGGGGTCCCGGGTTCGATTTCCAACAGGGTCAATTTATGAAATGAACTTTTCGAAGTTGACTCTGGTCTTTATCTTAAAAGTATTTCGGTGATTCAATAAGGGATTCAAAAGCCGTACTTAGGTTTATAGGCGACAGTAGCCACGTTATCAAGACAAGTGGACCATCAGCCTGTCTGTCGACATTAACATATAAAAAGGTCTTATATAATACTAGCTGATGCCCGCGACTTCATCCGCTTTCTAAATATTATATAGCGTAAAGTCTTTCTCGATAAATGGACTATCCAACACAAAAAGAATTTTTCAATTCGAACCTGTAGTTCCTGAGAATAATGCGTTCAACCAAACAAACTCTTCAGCTTTATAATATTAGTAATAAGTATAGATTTGATTTAAAATCAAATTATAAATGTAAATATTAGATCCAAAAGTAATGTTAACCGAGAGATCACCATTGAACATGATCGTTTTAATAAGGTCCAAGACAAGTTGGTATTGGTGTGTCGATGCACAATTAGCCTCCTATTGTACAGTGTGCGCGGGCGCTTAATCGTCGTAAGCGAGTTGGTTTACTCCTACGACAAGGGACAATCGTTGATTCAATCGCTCCGCCATTACCTACACTATCCATATGCAATGAGATATTATCAACACTATTAGTTAAAGATTCACTATTTAAATGAATAATGATATTTTAAATAAAATAAAATAAAGAAAAATAAATAAAATATCATGTAGATACTTCATACTGCTTCGTGTAATATTCTTTTTCATAACAGAAAGAATGCAAAAGCATCAAATAATTGTTAACATTATAGTTTTGTTTTCGGCGTTACAATTTTGGGACATTGTGTTCAAAAGAGCCGACGAAGTTTTGTTTTAGAATCGCTTTGATGTGCCGTTTGAAACAAAAGCTTTGGCGGCATGTTTCAGCAAGCGAACAGCTGTGTTGGGTCACACAGATCCGGAGCCGCACGATCGCGCGTGCCTTGTGCAGTACAATACCTGCGTAATGAAGTGGGCCACGAGGGGGCGGCATTGTGTGGCCAAACGAGCCATTGTAAGTGGCAGCCTTCGGCCGCGACCCGCGACCTGCCACTCGTTACCCCGGAACTCGGACCTACTCTTGTTAACCGGCTACGGCGACCTCAATCTTTATACCTATTTACTTTGATAGTGCTCAGTAGGTACTGGTGCAGTTTTCAAGCGAAAGCGTTTACCTCAACATTTAACTATAACAAGTCTTAACAAAAGGTTTAAATGATTTAATTAACTGAGTTCTTAATAAATTCAATAATTGATTTTTATTGAGACCTGTAATCAGCCACAGTAGCAAATTAGCAATTGATTCAATACACTTTTTTAAAATTGATTAAATTTCATTGGAGTGGAGGATTTCTTTTGCCATAAAATAGTAGTCACAAAATGGAGTGAATTTTTTGGTTGCTTTAAGTTTTCAATGTTTAAACTACTTGGGGTTTTTAAAATTTACGAAAGGATTATTTACAGAATATCTTTTAAAGAAAGTTTTAAAAATAGAAAAGAGTCCGTGATGGTCCATTGGAAGGTAGGCTAAAATCGTCTAGTAACGCAAGGAGAAATTATTTCTGGGTTTGGTTTCTGCAGCTAGAAGGGCATCTAGAAGTCTAGTTTGTAACCGAGAAATGCATTGTGCTCTGCTACTATTAGACTAAAAATAATTTGTAAAAAAATTTAGGCGTGATTGGAACAATGTCTTTGTTGAGTAACTAATGATATACGAGATAAGGATAAGTAGTTTCATACCATTGATTTAGATAAGTTTTCTTTTTAGATTATCACAATTCCTACATAAAAACCTTTGTAGATGACATAATTATTGGCAAAATCACATGCATAAGAGAAGTTCTATTCAATGCTATGTAGGTATATGTTCTTTGATAACTTCTTAATGTACCCACAAGTTACATTTTCTTGAATTAAATTGCAACATTTGCTGTTTTTTTTTTCTAATTATTTTTACTATCTGAAATTTTAAATTCACGACTATAAATAATATATTTCTGGCATTCGATCGGGGAAGTTATGTACAATTCATCTGTCGTACAACTAATAATGGTGTTTACAAGTGACACACCCACGGGATCGGTGAATGCTAACGACGCACACGGAAGTAATCTGCCAGTTGCACCATGAACTTTTTAATCTAATGGCTTCAGGCGACACGATAAAAAACGTGACAGTTTCCCTTTCACCCTCACACAACGCCGGACAGTAAAGGACAGAAACTGTATTATACTCAGTCATGTGGTGTCACTTTTTCACGTGAAGCGTTAAATTTTCACGGCTACCCCACGAATACATTATTTTTATGTCGATTCCGGGTGGCCGAGTCAGTCGCTGTTGTAACAAAAACGTTATCGTAACTCTTGTCGGGGAAGTAAGGGTTGGTTAAGACGTGCTCAAGTCTTACGAAGGATCGGCAGATGCGAACGTGAAATTAAAACTGGCTTCCGCTATTAATTTAATTGTTACAAGGCCCGCGCTGCTAAAAATCATAAAAAAATATTTATTGCAACGATTATTGCCGTTCGAGTTTTATTTGTTGCTCTTTTTTATGTTAATATCGGAAGACAAGCTGACGGTCCACTTGGTGGTTGGTGGCTACCGTCGCCTATAACACAAGCGACGCCACATGTACCTACTGAAAGTGCACTGACGACTACAGTAGAATTAAGGATAAGGGATTGGGTAAATGAACTCTGACATACCCTACTCATTCACCGAAACACAAGAGCACAAGTGCTGTTGTTTCACGGTGGTATTCTATAAAGGGGTGGTTACTGCCGCCAGGCGGGCTGCCCAAATGACTACGAAACGCAGTGTATCCTGCCGCTACAATTTCGTACTGCTCCGAAATGATCAACGTCAAATAAATGGATCCATTTATTTGTAATGAGTGGGTCGGTGTCGTACGAATACGTTTCTAATGCGACCGAATTATATTTGTCGTCGTCGCCACCCGACGATGAAGTCATTATTTTCCATTTCCGCGGCGGTGTTAAGTCGATAACTCGAAAATGACTGCCATTCGGACCGACTAGTTCACAATCCGCCTTCACCTGCTCATTACCAAATCATGGAACCTTCGAGTTAAGTCGTACGTTGACATGACTAACTAAAATGTGTAATGCCCAGGATATTATATTGAAGTTTAGAACAACGCCTACCACTGTGTCACAAACTTATTTCGTCGGAATCAAGTAATATCGGAATAAGTAAGTAGTAGTAAGTTTAGTTAGGTAATTAAATTCCATTTTGGCATCTTAACATTTTGGTACTTACTTAAAAAAATTCAAAAATTTGAAATTTTACTGTTTTTTTTTTTGTATTTTTGTATATTTTTTTTGTATAAATTCTTTTGGATATGAAATATAAAAAGTGAGCAGTTGAGTAGCACAAGGGTAAAAAAATTAACAAAATTTTGTCATAAACTCGACAGTATGAAACACTGTACAAAAGACCTTTGAGAAATAACAGCGTATCGCTGTTGTGTTTCCGTAACAGCGGAATCCATAGAATATAGGAATAACTTTATAGCGATATCCTATCAAGACAAGCACACTTTCATTCCCTCTTTTCATTACTTGAGTTAGTAACGAACGAAACCAACCACCAAGCGGTGTGTCAGGATGTCTGCCGATCTTGACATTTGAATATAACCTTCATTTATTAAACGTGCATTTGTGCAAATCAACATATTGATCTGGGCTGCAATATTACATATAGCTAGTTCTGTCTTTCAATTATAATTATTAAACGCTGAAGCCAGTAAAAGTCCCGCAATATAATCATTTCAACGTCCCTACGGAAAACTAGAGAAATTGTGTACTATTTAGTAACCGTTGCATGATTGGGCGACAATATTGAATTTGGTGACGTCACGCAAAACGCTCGTCAGCTTTGTTCCGTTGATGTTTATTGTCGGTTTACAGCTTACTTCGGGGCTGACAAGCTGTGGGGAAATTCCACGCGTGCGGACAAATTGTATCCGTTACCATTCAAGCTGAATTAACATGTTATGCGTTGCCAACATGAACTCGTACAGATTTACAGGCGTACGTGTAATGTAATCGTAAACTTTTATAATGACTGCCTACCCTCGTGACAACGGCTTCGACAGAGTTTGTTTATAAAATATTTTGTCTTGACAGACTATCAACGCACAACCAAAACTACTAAGCCTAGAAAGCTGAAATTTAGAAAAATAGTCTTATTTTATAACGTAAGCATCCGCTAAGAAAGGATTTTTTAAAATTTCCATTCCGTAAAAAGCCAAGGTTTAGCCTTATAGCTAATATTTTAAATACATAACAATATATCCTATTGTTGAGCGTCCCTAAAAAGGTATTCCCTGTTTTTGTATTTTCAGACTTTGCTGACTTATGCAGTTACAGGGAATCTACATTGTGTATAGGGAATCTACATAAGTAAATTGACCTGTTGTTAGAACTTAGAATGAAGACGCAAAAATTACCTCCCACTTTTGAAGCCTGGCAAGGCTTATACTACACTCTCTCCTAAAATGCTCAGTTCGAAAATATCTTTGTTTTGACATTTCTCTCTACGAAGGTTAGCGACCGTCATGTATATCTTACCTTTGGAATCTGCTGCACGACAGCAAAAGTCATTAATAATAAGCCACTCTCTTAAATTCTTCACCAGGATGTGTTTCTTCTAACTTGTACGTTTGTCCTGTATTTTACTTTGGATCACTAGTTGAAATACCGTATCTTTAGTACATATTTATTTCAAATTACATTTGTATTTATAAATCAACGGCACCTAACAGCAGACATAACCTGATAACTTTGCATCAAATTGTGGAAAATTCTTTGAAAAATTATACAAAATTACCTACACCGCGTCTTACATTACCCGGTTGTTTAGCTTACTGGAACATTACGAGAAATGGTTGAGTAAATTTCGAATTGTAAAAGATAAAACGATTTCACGTGAACAAATACCGCGTGCATAACAAATAATGACTGCTCCGTGTTATGTTATGCCATGAGTTACAAACGTGAATTGACGGCTGCGCGATATACCTATACACACTTCCACGTTTTTATTCGTAACCGGTTCCGAAATAACGGAACAAAAATGCACAAAAAATATTGATGGTGTAAACCTAGTTGCATGCAACGCTGCTTATTTTGCAAATGTTCGGGTCCATTGCGTTCGCGCTTTGCAAATGTGTCATGTTTAATTTCATGACAGTTTTATGTCAGGCTTTTTATTAAAACAAGTTAGCGTGTATTGTTGTCGTGTTCTATGTTTGTATAATGTGATTTTCTGTATCATAATTCACAATACTTTCTGTTTGAAATCAAAAACTTCACTGAATAACTTTGCTTTGTAAAGTAGTAGGTATTATAAAAAAATATCCAGAAAATCAATGTTACATTGTTAGTCATTCATCAACCTGGTAGCCTGTCTTACGGCAGAAACTATCAACTTACACAAGAATATATAATGAAATAGCAAGAGATGTCAAATTCCAATACACAAGTCCCTCTATAGTTGATTGTTGCTGGTATTGAAAAATGAGGGTTGCCACTTACACGCAAGTACCTACATGGTTCATTCTTTAAAAAATTATCTTTTTTATAATTTACTAGCTACACGCTCCCGGCTTCGCACGGGTGCAAAATAAAAACTATCCTATCTTTTAAGTTGGACAAAATCACACATAGTTACTAAATTCATCGCGCATAAACAACGTGACACGTAATTGATATATAAGATTAGATAATATTATTTACCATATCACCAGCCGAGGACGAGTTGGACGCGTGACCAGCCCATTGACCGTGTGGTTTAGGTACTTGCCTTAGCGCTCTGACTCAGAGGTTCCTGGTTTGATTCCCGGCAGTGTAAAGTTTACAAATGAACTATTCATATCTGAGTGTGCAGGGTTTCGTCCCCTGTCCGTTGTAAGGTTATTCCATAACACAAGCCTAACTGTTCTTACTTTGGGGGCCATAGAATTGGTGGGTTTCCTACATATACAAAAAACTAATCTTGAAACTATAACTATAAGAAAATGTAATAAAGGGACTGATTAAATAAAATCAAAATTATGTACTATAAATAATCAAGAAAACGTTAAAAAACAACTAAGTAGAACTTTTTGAAAGAGCTTTGAGCTTTATATCTGATATATTCGGTAGGTTCAGCGTTATATTGTAGCTAGAGTACAGAGAATCTAGAAGCATATGACGTGAAAGTTCACGTAGGCGACCCCAGTTTTCCGAGTGGCGTGGAAATATGGCGGGCTGTGAGTGCGAGCGGGAGACACTAAGGCACGTCCGCAGCGGTTTCGTATACATCGCCACCCGTCCGCGCCAGTAAGCTCGTAATTTGCCTTTCTATTAGAGCTAGGGCGTGAAAAAAGGAAAGCGTTTACGGTGTGTTTAATGCGAGCGAAAGGGAAGAAATATGGCCGCCGGTCGGGAGACAGGAAAATTTTGGTTTTCAAAAGTTTTTGCAGAGATGTGCATCGGCTTGCGAAGTGCGAGGGGGAACGCAGTATTTGCGGAAGCGCTCCACGAAATAATTAGCGGAAGTCGTGGCTTAGTTTTCCCCCAAGTCACCCAAGCGGAGGGTGCGGGAAGGGAGTTCCTCTATTTGTCGTTTGAGTTAATCGGACGAGCGATTCGTCACCCTTGGGGAGCACGCCATCGGCGATATTATATCTTTATTAGGAGCCTCGCTGTCTATACGAGTCCTCCGGGCGATAAACGAAATGATAATTATAGATAACTTTGTTTGCAACTTGTTAGACGCCATTGACCTTTCCTAATGATGTAAATATTTAGTGATTCGTGATATTAATGTTGGATTAGCAAATAATTTATTTTTAGATAATATACCTAACTATAAGCTTCAAACAATCTTATAGTGTACAGTAAATCGTTTTAAATTTTACTAAGATTCAATATATTACTTATACATACTTACTATCTAAATATATTTGTATTTTTTTTACTTTTTTTTGTAGTGAATAAACTCCAAAACTACTGATCGATTATAAAAATTCTTTCACCTATAGAAAGCTACATTATCAGCGAGTAACATGGGCTATATTTTATAAAGTTACGGGGGCGAAGTCGTGTATTAGAATATAATTTAATTGAATATTCAATTATATTTACTCACATACAAATAATTGCTCACTAAATTAGCGATGAATCTATGTATACCTACCACATTATAAAATAACCTTTGCATGTTTCTCTGCTTTTTCTTTTAAACCACCCAATAGATTTCGATACAGTTTTCACTAGTGGAAAGAGCGATAAACGAGGAAGGCTTGTGTTTATAATTTGCAGTAAGAAATGGTTTAGTAGTGGTTTCCCACAATTTTGTTTCGTACGAATTGTGCGAAGAAGTGACTTTAAAATCCATATATATTGGATTCAAAAACCGGTGAACCGATTTTAATGAAATTTTCAGACAATCTTCAGATTAGTCCAGCGGGTAATCCTATGAAGTTTGGTAGTGTGACGCGGACGAAATCGCGGGCAAAACCTAGTTAAATATATTTTTAGTAGTTGTCTCGCACACTTTGGTTTTGTATCTCTGCGAAGACGGATCGCTAGTTATGAATATTTAAAGAAAATACGTACACCTTAAAGTACGTATACTTACATTCTCTGGCGTTAATATTAACGATTCACAAATTACTACAGTAAAAACTAAATTCTCTTTGCAATGTTTGTCAGTTCAATTTCGTCGTTGCTTTGGTAGATAGTAAACGCGAGTACTAACTAACAGCTGTCAATTACAAGTAATAGAATCGGTATTACTATCCTCTCGCTCATGACATTATGTAAGTCAGCTTTTGTATTTGTTATCCGTTTTACTGCACAAAATTATACAACATTGGCGCAACACCGGCTACAAACCACATCTTATTAAATGTTATGGTTACAGTAAAAAACAAAAAGTCAACCTATTAGTTTTGTCTGCAAATAAGTACAATACAAGTTTACTGCGGCGCACTGTCAGCTCTATGGTATATTATGCCTCTCTGAAAGTATTAATTAAACACTTACAGGTGATGATGATTGTAAAATATATACGCAGGATATGTAAAGATTTTCCAGGGTATATCCTGGACTATCCTTCCTTCCCATGACAATTAAGCTTATCCTATTAGGATCGACCACGCACTATCCTTCTACTTGTATTTCTTGTTTTTAGACGACAATGTAGGTACAATTGGGTCAGTTCTTTTATAATTAAAAAAGACCTTTGTTACTATACTATAGTGGTCATACTGTAGAGAATGTATGTCTCGCTGGTTAGTAATTAAAACGGATCGTTTTACGTACCTAAATCAATAAACTTGCCTTAAGCTAATTAATGGAACAAGCTACTGGCTCCTTGAGACCGATTTGAATGATTTAGCGTTGAATTGCACAGTATAATGTGTTTGCCAATTAAATATTACTGTTCTCAAATAATAATTGATTAGGTAATATGGTCTTGTAGGTAAGTGCACAAAATCTATTAATCGATATTTTTAATGTATATAGTGGACATACATTATTAACAAAATAAAATATATGAAAACAGGCTAATTATGTTTTAACTATTTGGCTATTAAATCAACGTGTTTCACTAACAGTTGAATCAACAGTTAACGCCTAGTCATCTTAAACGAGCCCATTTCTAAACTCAAAGATTTAAGTGCACAATTTTGACATAAAAATATTTATGTGTCGACTCCGTGTGAGGTCACTGTTGTAGTTGCACCTTATAAAGAGCGTCTAACCATTTACAGCGTTTTAAAATTTGACTTGATGTTTGGATCGCGACGGGAGATGTTCTCAGAATTTGCGTTCAACTTGCAGCGAGTGAGGTGCAGACATAGTCATTAATTTTACTAGGACAATGGCAATGTCGTGGTCGTTGAAAAGGTTTCGCCAATAGTAACGCACAATGGACTTTTTGCATATGTGTTTACTATTAAAATTCAGTTCCGTTCTTAACCATTACTTTCTAATTAGACCTTTTATCTTGAAAGATACTCTTTTATTGTGTACTCTCTTCCTGTCTGCGCACATATGCTATTAGAGTTTATTGTACACAATACATTTTAAGCATTAGGTATAGCGTATATTAATGACTATGAAAGATAACCTCTACAAACTTGCAAGATAAGCTTTAGTGGCAGACAAAATAGACTAATATAGTTTGAGATTTTGATTTATAAAGTTATATATTTATACTTATCGTAATAATTCTTCAAAAAATTAAAGGAAATCTTTAGTTTTATAGTGTCTTCGTTATTTTTTGTCATTTTTAATTTTTTTTTAATAAGTTACCTACTTCATAGTTAAGTACCCTTTAAATAATCAAATTAAAGTTAGATACTAAAATTAAGGTTAATTTAATTTTAATTTGATGTTTAAATTTTTATAATTTTTCACATGAATTAATATAAAAAATGCTTGGATTTGTACAATACGAGGCTTTCAAATTTACTTAAATTATTTTATTGAATACCGATGATGTTAGAAGTCATTAGAATGTTATTAGAAGTGTTAGGTAAATTAGAAATTATCTTACCAAAGTAAAATTGATTCGCACAATGGTTTCGCAAATAAAGATCAATGTGGGAGGTATCGTTGACAATGGTGTTTGAGTTGGCATGTCGTCTCGTCGCGGGGCGCCCGAGGTGCGGGGTCGCGGCGGACGCGAAACTGGCCGCACAGTGATTGATGATCCTCCTCAACACCACCTCTACGCTATGAGAAACCTTCGCCCAATATATCTCTGTGGAATTTGCTCATTAGGCGAAATACCACTCTCCATAAATCCGAGCGTACATAAATTCACACAAAGGCTTCTGGAGAAGGCATCGAGTGAAAATAATATTTCACTGAAACGCAAATCTTAGTATAGGGCCTATGCACACGATCTCTTTTAAACGAACGTTAAACGCGATCTTTGCACACGATCCTCGCGTTTGTATATCTATCTACAAACGCACAGATACGCACCCCTCCTCAACACTCCTTTCCCCGCTTTCGGCTGTTTGAAACATTGCGTTTGTATCGAGATTTCATGGTATGTACATTTATGTAGACTTCATAAGAATTGCTATTTTCAATGAGTATTCCTTCTGTTTAATTAAATTATATTCAGTATATTCTTTACTTTCATCGATTTACCTACATAGGTAACTACTTAGATCCGATGAATGAGATATTGATTCCCTTTCCCCACTTTCGGAAGTTGGTAACGCGTACTACGTTATCGATAAAAACGCACGTTTGAAGCGCGTTTCATTTGCGATTGCGTTCATTTGTAGTAGGTACTTAATACTGCTTCTATGCGCTGACGACACGCTAATGGAAAACGCCCGTCATCAGCTTGTTTAAAAAACGTCGTGTGCATAGGCCTTAACTGCGCCTACGTCTGTAAATTATGGGTCGTCATAGTTTTACTCCGCGCCCGTAACATAATATGCGGTTCGATGTTGGAAGAGATAGCACAAAGAAATATTCATAATCTGTGGAGGGCTTCGTAAATAAAAATTATTTCATACGGAGACAGGTGAAGCGTCGGGTTACGCGGGCCGGTGCTCATTAACATTCGGACGAATTAGATCGTCCATTCGAAGTACAGGTGCAGCCTGTCCTATCAAACGATTAACTACAAACATATTATGACATTATCTCACCGATAACCCAGTCGTTTAGTGGATAATAAGTTTTATAAACATTTAAATAAGTAGTTTCTGACACCGTCAAACATACCAGACAGCGAAGAAGCTTTGAATTTATAGAACGAGTGAATTATTCATATTTTAATATTAACTAATGACTGCCCCAAGTTGGGACGATGGCAATTAAATTTGAAGCAGATTTTTTGACCGTTTCACTAATGTTAACTTGTTTAATTGGGTTTAAGTGGCAAATTACTCTACATTCTGCTTGTATAACAACACTAAATAACTATAAGTAATTACTAAGAGTAAAGTTATGTCTAGTTCACTCCAACAAATGCTTAGTCCAAAACTATAATAATCTATATATATTATAAAATAAAGTACTTTTCTGCCTGTTCTAACTTCTTCTAAACTAATCAACGGATTTTGATACGGTTTCACTAATGGAAAGAGTGACAAACGAGTTAGGTTTGTGTAGGTAAATAATTTGCAGAAAAAATGTACCCATGAGAAGCGTAGTATAGAGAGCCTATAAGTATGCGCTATAGTAAGTTATATTATATTATAGATATAGGTATACATTTGTGAAAAGTAAATGCTTAAGTACATATAAAGTTTTTAATAGATATTAGTTATAGATTTCAAAATAAGATTTCGCAATTTAAGAAATTTCAATAAATCTTAGTTACTTTATATAATTACTACTACAATAGACTTGATAAGTTATAAATTGTGTGTCCTACGACAGTTCACGACAATATAGATGTGAAAGACAGCCATTAATTTATATTTTTTAAATAACAGTGGCATATTTTGTGGCCCCACAACATTCTTGGCTTGCCTTTCACTCACACTAATGAACGTTTTCCTTGTACTCACTACACACAAAGAACTCACTCCCTTTTCGAACGTTACTATATTGTGAACTCGACCGGAACTATATGCTTAAGTAGTTATGCAACGTGAAATTGTACATACATTCTGTCCACATTCATTGGGGTTCATACGGATTTAAATAGTTACTTATGTAGGTAGGTACATAGTTGAAATTAAGGTTCGGTTCCAGGCAGGGCCAACTTTGGAAATGAACTTTTGAAAGTTGGGTCTGGTCTAGATCTGGAAAGTAGTGACAGTGCACACTGCGTTTGGCAGCCCGTCTGGCGGCAGTAACCACCCGTACAAAATGCCACCGTGAAAAGAGTAAGGGATGCCAGGTCCTTAATCATACTATAGTCGGCAGCGCACCTGCGTTGCCGTAGCTTGTTTTATAGGTGACAGTAGCCACCTACCATAAAGGAGACCGTCACCTTTCTTCCGACCTTAACATAAAAAAAGCTTTTGCACACAGTTCACTGTTTTATACCGTGATTCCATCCCGTTAAAACAAGGGAATCTTCAAGTAAACAAATCCTAGTAGTATTCACATCTGTATTTACTAGTAATATAGTATTCGCATCAGTATTTACATTTCATCAGTTCGAACCACCCACCTTTATATAGACAAAAAGACCTCGAAAAGATACATGGTCTTGCATATTAGGCTTCGAGTTAAAACAAATCATATCGACAACTATCATCTCAAAATGAACAGCGATTTTAAAATTTAAAACGACATAAGAAGTGTCGGACAATTAGATGTATTTTTTTTAAATCCGTCAGATTACAAGTGGACAACTTTCTTGTCACCAAACGCTGCTGTTAAGTGCCTTATCGGTGACGGATCAGTGTCCTCTGGAATTCAAATTGTTCTGAGCTTATAGGTTAGCCGAGTGTATTGATATTTTTGGAAATTACACCCTAAAGTTAAAGCGTTAGGGTCGTGTGTTCGTCGTCTGATATTGCTTATTGGTTTGTTTCTTATAATAGCTACATATCACCTTCAGATCCGGGATCGACTTTGTGACGCGTCTCTCTCGTTTTGTGCTTCTCACCTAAACCCCGCT
Organism: Synanthedon myopaeformis; assembly: GCA_944738685.1. NCBI lineage: Eukaryota > Metazoa > Arthropoda > Insecta > Lepidoptera > Sesiidae > Synanthedon > Synanthedon myopaeformis. The sequence continues at coordinate 4,238,685 of OX122915.1, forward strand.
TAGCTTAAACGTCTTGACAAGATTTTAGATTATCGATAAAGTAGTTGTATATTAAAGTTGTAAAAATTAAAACCCATTTTTAGACCGCACTAAGAAAGTGTATCACTTTCTTGTTTCGTTTGTTTTTTTTTTTTTTTTAAGATTTGTAAACGAACTCTAAGAATATCTTGGATGTAAATATTTTTGTATATATTTAGGTATATACAAAAATATTTACATCCTATTCTGCTTCTATTTGAATCATTAAATTTTTTTCGTCTAACTTGTCATTTATTATGCTGTATTTTAGGTTACCTATACATAATATGTAAGTAATATTTATTACATACTTTTATCATTTGAAAAATCCATTTGAATAATAGGTAAGTGTAGTTTTAAATATAGTGAAAAATTATAATACAAAATTATTTAAATAATAAAATACGTTAGCATCCATTATAAAATATTAATAACAATAATATCCACCATTTTTAATTCGAAAAATAAAGCCCTGTGTGTGTTATTTACCTATGTGTCAAAATTTTAAGAGCTACAAAAGTTATTTCACATTATAACTTAGGTAGGTACGTACGTCCACGTAAAAATGTAGATATTTGAAGATTAGCACCTCTAAAGAGGTTTGCTCTAGTTTTGTTTTATTTACCTATATCAAAAAATGTATTTAAACCGGTATGATCACCCATTTGAAATAATCACACAAAATGTCGTTTACAAATTTAAACGTTACTTCTTTTATAGAACTTTTTTGGGGGGCACTAAAATATAATTTAATGGTTATTGTCAAGAAAAATAAAGCTTCCTAGTTCTAAGACGAGATATTATCGACGTGTCAAGAGAGTTTGAGAAAAGACACCGGCCGCCGGACTGACAGCACTTTACAATACAGTCGTTTAATACGCTCATCGCATTTGGATGATCTCTTGACAGCTTACATGTTTAAACGCATTACAAGTTTCGGACCGTTCGTGTTGTGGTGAGGACCTTGTTCCGACAACGGCTACCTTTACCTACTAGTATAGCAGCCGATTCATATTATATTCTAGTTTTAAAGTTTCCATTGCGTCACCAAGTCATCGGGTAGCTGTAGGTACACATTTTTATGTAAAAGTGATCAAACAGGCTAATGAACTAAAATAAATACTCTATCACATTTATTTTATATAAGACTGCCTTATATGATTTCGAACCTAAGTGGCTTTTTAGGCATTTAGAAAAAATATTCTTTTGGGAGAATTTCTAAACCTTTCTAAACGCTTGTTGAAAATTCCTATACTCTATAAAAAAATTGGCTTAAAAAACTTAAAATAGGAGTTCATTTCCTACTGTTGAAGTAGTCATTCTTATAAGCGTCAGTAGCACATCGAAACGGTTTAGTCTATAGGTAAGAGTAGTCGACTTTAAAAAACCTTGAGATTAGAGAATAGATCTATGGATCTATTAGCTTAAGGGTACAGCTTGAGAAGTAGTATAACAGCACATAGAAGTTGCTCACAATAAGCACCAGGTATAAGTAATTTGATAATAATAAATAAACAAACAAAATAGAATATTATTTATTTTATAGAGAATTTTAACTTCTGGTATACCTACGTCTTACTTTTTTAAATTATCGCCAGTTCGGAATACAGATTCTATGAGGAGAAATACTTCAAGAAACCTCATAGATGTTCTTTGCAAACATGAATTTGTATCAATATAACGTTAAAATATTAAACGTCTCGCATAGTAATTTTTACCGAATTTGTACATAGCATAGGTTTTTTTTGCTTTGACATTTAATCAACATTTGATGTGAAATTCAAGGCTAATAAACGTTTCATTCAAATTAGGTTATGTTTTTTTTAAAACGGTAACCCTTTAAAAAGGACCTTTTATTCCGTTGACTGCTTAGTGTAGGTATGCGTGATGAGTTGTGTGCATGTTAAGGCAAACAGAGGAGGTGTCGGTTGAATCAACAATGAGCGTAGGTTAGGTTGCGGGTAGCGGGTAGCGCGAGGCGTGTCCGCGCTTCATCGATCGCAGCCTCCGACGCTTCTCGACGACGTCTGCTCCCCAGCGCCCCGCCGCACACAACTCTCCCCCGCCGCACCCTGCCCGCACCCCCGCGCTTTCCCCGCGCACGTTAGCGCCCCGACCGAATGCATTTACCACCCCCCAGTCATACACACTTCTACATAGCGCCCCCAACCCTACCTGGCTACGTCGAGACGTCTGTTCTAACGGTAAACAACTTTTCTCAACATATTTTGCATTGTTCCTTCTGTGGAATAAAAGTTGAGAGGCAAAGTTATACCTACCTTAGTAGCTGATAGGTAAAGAATTATTCTGTAAGTTACTGGCAGTATCTCGTTCTGGCGGAATACCTACTATAGAAGCGAATCAATAAAACAAACTTATGCAATTTAATGAACGATATTTGATGGCAGTAATAGAAGGACACAGAAGATCACCGTGAAATAAAAGCACCTGTGCTATTGTGTTAAAGTGAGTTTTTTTTTGTTGACTGCTTTTTTGTTGACGTGTGAGGTCCCATATCTCTCAGTTATTGTAGGTACTTCTAAATTATATACACAATAATTACGAAATATACCAGAATTGCAGAAAATAGATTTTATTAAAAGCACATTTAATAAATGAATGAATTTCAAGCATTAACCTTAAGTTCAGTTATCGATTTATACTATACTTTAAAGACCCTTCGATCCTTCGAACAAATTGTTTTGCTGATATACAACTATACAGGATGCACTAAATATTACACAAAGAACACATACCTACCTACAACTTAGGAATAAACATTTTCATTGTAAAATAAATTACAGAATTATTAGTAGTCCATGGAGGCCATGGACCACACTCTACTTACCCTGAAATGATGTATTTTTAGTATCTATACTAAATAATACAAAACAAACAATTTCTTTTATTGGAACTATTTAGTATTTCCTAAAATATAATATAAAATACAATGAAGAAGTTTGAAGAGTGAGTGCAGATTCATGATGTATATGGCGCTGAATTAATTATAGCACTACTTTTAGGCTTGTGGATATTACATCCATAATTAGCAATTAGTGATTAATATTGTAAGTTTTAGTTGCGCTAAAACAATGAAAATATAAAAATAATGCCTACTTTCCAAGACTATCTTGTACAAAGTTCGTTCAGGCAATCTCGTACGGATTTTAAATATTACCGCGTTTACTGCTCTGTTTTATACAATAATTAGAAGCGAAGGTGTTGATTGGACGTCTCGCCGGTAGCAGTTCGAACAGCGCAATAAACTGTTTATATAACTCTTCGCGAGTTATCTGTAAATGTTATTTGCGTTCATTAAAATAAAGTTGCGTTATAAATTTTATGAGAGCAGCCTGTAGCTGTGTTAATGTGCTCGAGAAATTGTCGAAACATTGTATTGGCTTCATTTCATTTTATCGCTAAAGAACATGGAAAAAGTATATAGAGGTGTAGAGGAAAAAATGACTTAATTATATCTGTATGGTAAATAAAACTACCCACCTAATACAACATTGCGTGTTACTGGAAACGGAAATCATAAAGGTGAATTACGTGTTGCATACAAGTGGCCGGCGTGGAATGCCTGCTGTTTTAGAAATATACTATAGTTTATTTTAGCGTGACTGGAAAGAAACTTTTCTGACTTCATCAGAGCTAAGATTTGACTGTCATTTAGTCCCAGTGATTATGATTTATGGTCTCTTAACGAGGGTATGACATGTTCTATCTATTCAAGATATTAATTGGCGATTCCAGAGCTGGCAATTACCTTGGTCAGAAAATAAGCTGTGTAATACAACGAGGTAATGCAACCACCATCTTTGGGATGTTTAATATGATACACACTATGTGTACCTAAATAGAGAGAAGATTTGTATGTTTGTAATGAATAAACTCAAAAACTACTGGATCGATTTTGAAAATTCTTTCACCTATAGAAAGCTACATCAGCGAGTAATATAGGCTATATTTTGTAAAGTTACACGGGCGAAGTCGCGTGCCACAGCTAATTATTTATAATATAATTAATTTCTTGTAAATTTATTAACACACATATTTATTATTGCGCTATATTTCGACCTGATAATATGCAGACATAAAAACATGATATTTGATAAAACTGTGGCGTGTGGGGAAATTTTCTGGAGAAAGCTTAGCAAAGCTTCGAAAAAGTGAAGCAGTATCATTATAAACGCTGGTTCAGCAATTCAATAGATTCGCGTCAGTACACCTCGACACATTAGTGGTCTAAATTAAATTTGTCGGATCGTCGTCGGATGCGGGCGGGCTCACGGTGATCGATCATCGGTAATGGTGCGGCCACACTAACGAGTATTGAGTCAGCCGGCCTCACTGACCCGCCGTCACTAAACTCACGACACCGCACGATACACCGATGTGCTTTTTTATTTATTAAAAAAAACTTTTCAACACTTTTTGGAATGAAATAATCTCGTAAATAGTGTTTCTTTAATATTCATTACTAAATTAAAGTTGTTTCATGATATTTTTTTTTATTCATTAACGACGCTTTGTTTTACAGCGACTTTGTAAAAAGTGTAAAAACTAATGATAATTTTTTATAATTAAGTATATTAAAAAAAGTTTATTTCGGCCGTGTTGCATAATTTTTCTAGTAAAATACAAATTAGCAAACAAAATAATAATATTGTGAAGAGATAGAGCGGGTTTTGTAAGTTTATGTCGAAGGTGAATCTTAGGAAACACTGTACTTATAATAGTTGATAATTGTAACACGGGTGAAACCACGAGATAGTACCAAATATTGCTTAATTTGTCATATACATACATACCAACATTAATCGACAATTTATTCAAAATTTATAGCTTTATTTTGAAAGTACAAATTTTAATCTTACTTGGTAAAGCTCATATAACAAGTCTTTAGTAACAACTAAGTATTAATTTTAATGAAAAACTTAATGTTAACTTAAACTTAACTTACTCAAATATATTTGATAAGTTGTGATTGGTGAAGTTTTTAAGAAAGGTACATTTCCAGAAGCACATATCTGTATCCGTTTTTGTTTTGGCATTTCTTTACTTATATGTCGGCAATTGCAACTTATTGAGAGTAAATTTATTAAAGAATATTTCAATAAGTTTCTCATTGTTCAATTTTTTGATTGATGTAAGTATTTAAATCAATGGTACATTAACCGATATTTCTTAAAATTTAATCCAATAAAACCTGTACACGACAGGGTTGCACTTTTAACTTATAATGAAAACATTTTATCTGGTCAGCAGCTGTTCAAGCGAGTTATTATTCTAATTAAAGAAATAATGAGCGTGTGAAGTAGTCTCTTACAATTATTATCAGTTTACGTAAATGTTGAAAAATGTAAACAAATAATTAACTAAAGGAAGCCTCAAGAAGTAGCCTTAAATATACTCCTTCATGCAAGGACATTATAAGTATGCAGAAATTATTTTTCAATTACACAGTATAGGATTATGTCTCGACGATATTCATAAGAATGATAAAGTTTTGTTTATTGCAATGCTTACACCAAATGACTTCGATTAAGTGGTGATATTTATTTTCAACTTGTAATGACAACTACATAAAACCGTACATTTTTCATCATTCATTAAATGTTGTATTAACTTTAATTATTTGTTTTTAAACGACAATTATGTAGTTTTTATATGCATTTTTTTAGCGATCAGGGTGATGGTTAACTTAATGGTTAAACTGTATTGTTCCCCGGCGTTCTTACTTACTTAGCGATTAAAAAAAAATCATGACTGCGGAATGCAGTATTGTCTAGCTCTACTACTGAATCCAGTGCATTTCAGTGTTTTTTTTTTGGATTTTTTTTAAAAGCCAAAAGATTTTAAAATTTGTGTTTAAAAAAAAATACAATAAAATCTTTCAGAAAATAAGTATACATAGACTATTAGGTTTTCTTTGTCATTCAAGATTATACTAATAATTTGAACGCCAAAAACTCAAGTTTTTATGTGATATCGCATCGTAAAACTAAAGCTTTCATTAATAATTTCCATGCAAGCGACTCCATTCCAGTGAATAAGTTTTTACAACATAAAAACCCCATAACGTAAGACTGTGTACAATATAAGTTAGAATGTAAATTGCAGTGTAAATTAACCTTTTCGCGAGTGCAATGAAAAGTGTGCAATAAATTTGTAGTTAAAATATGCAAATGCAATGATATAATTTTATCGGTGTTTTAATGGTTAACAATAATCGAGCCAGTTTATCTGTCACGCTGGTGGTCATAGCAACACCTGCGTCACGGTTTATTTGCGTTTAATAGCGGTTCACGGTTCATTTCACTTTGACTTAGACCCCTCCTCAATAACATCGGTATCATCTTTCGCTGAATTTTACAATATATTGTATATTATATAGATTACAATATTTGGTTATTAATTACATGAAGGGACAAGTTTCTTTTTCGAGTTTAGATAATATCTGCAAATATATAATAGAATATGAATAAAATTTGTGATCCCATTTTTAAGATAGAAAACTGAAACTACTTACAGTTAAATTGAATTTATCTTTGAATAACTTGCGTTCATTCAGTAAATACACGATTTAGATGATTTCTGCTCGATAGAAAATTCGCTTTCGCTCATGTGGTTGACTTTGATCCTGGCTGATAATTGCTGGCTGAAGCTCCTATTAAATAACAATATCCAATAGTCCAAAAATATAAGAAATTCTGCGCCACTGCTGTTACAACGATTAAGATGTCAGACGTTATTCAGGTGTTATATTTTAAATTTTATTAATGTGGACGAAATCGCGGGCTCCATCTAGTATTTTTTATGGCCAAGTGCGCCACGGGTTATATAATTGACATAAATATAAAATACAATTATTTGGTTTACAAATATTCCTAAATCAATCGATACGTGAAACAGACATTGGCATGAAAAGACGGTAATTGCATGTAAGCAGCCCGTCTAATAGCGACTCGGTGTCTCACCTTGTCGTGAGTTGATTAATGTGCCGCGAGTGCCCGGCAAGTAGCAATTTGTCGAAGGTACTTACTCCTACCTACTAGTACTTATTGAACACCGTATACTTGTCACGCACGCGTCAACCACGAATCGGACCTATTTCAAATAAAGACGTTGACACAAATGAAAATTAACGAGTTTTCTCCATTGAGTACAATTCAATACATTGGCGGCATCACTTTGAAGTTACTTACACCAGCTGACAGAAAAGTAAATAAATAGCATCTTTTCAATGAAGGAGAAATAAGAATAAATAAGAAATAAATAGAACCACACACACTCACTCACATATTCACACACGTTATTTATTAATAGCTCTTCTTACACGCGTTAGCTTCGCCCGCGTAACTTTATAAAATATAGCCTAAATTTTTCAAAATTTTCAAAATCGGTCCAATAGTTTTTGAGTTTATTCATTACAAACATACAAATATTCTCTCATTATAATATTATAATAGTATTAGTTTTCCGAGAGTCGCGGATGATGTCGCTGGTAAAAGCTAGTATATGTAATATTTGTGATACACTCGTACATAGTAGCATGCATTTTTCTATTTCTATTCTTGTATCAATACTCATGCATTAAATTAACTTACACTCTAACGCATCTGCAATTTCAACTGATAATAAAAAGGCGGTTTTTCTTTATTATTTGTTTCCAGCAGGATTGTATCGCGTGTGCAAAGTCCTTTAGACATCATAATCAGCTGTACTGTGTATAGTACGAGTAGTAACAAGATGATTTAAGTTACGATTTCGCTCGTTTGCATCTACGTATAATGCGGTAATAATTGTGCACGATATCACCAGCAGACAGCAATGTATTGTGTTGATGGGATAATTGTAGGAATGAGCACATTATCTTTGTTTGTATTAACATTATAAAGAGATGTTTAAATAACTAAAGATTGTTATAATAATGACTATCGTCATATAATATTTGTCCTCACACATATGACAATAAAGAAATTCCTGGTCCAATGTACGAGTAGGCATTGTTAAAGTGGTGCACGTATTCAGCTCAGTCAGTAACAATCCTCACATTTTCAAGGATTTCTCTATGTGGACACGACACCACACCTTATCATATCATAGGGTTTTCGATTATATTTATCAATAATAATTTGTAATAAACGTAGAATGTATGAATAATTAATTAAAGGTCAAAAGGGCATTACCTAATAAGTATAAGATATTCTTAAGACTCAAAGACACTATAGCACTAAGAATCAAAATGTGTTGATTTTTTTTTAGATTTTTGAATTACACTGAACTGCAGGATAAATTAGAACAAAATCAAATCATAATTAAAATATTTATTTTTCAATTAGGTTTCACCAAGAAACTCCTATGATTGTCTTTATAAATTTAAATTTGTCAGAGTATTTTAATTTTTTAAAACCAAAACGATGACGATCCTGAGAAGAAACCCTGAAAGAAACTCAGGATACCATTATTTTTGTCATCTTTCACTCAACATCCACGCCCTTACAGAAGATCACTGTAGAATGGTATGTGTTCTTTTGTGTTTCGTTGAGTGTGTAAGGGATGCAGAACCCATTCCTTATCTCTAATCCCTTATCCTACTAAGATTGGCAACACACTTGCAGCACCTTTGGCGTTGTTTGTTTTAAAAGGCGACGATAACCAAATAGTTAGTAGTCTGCGGGACACCCAACTCCTTAGCATCTTACAGCATACCTATATAGCGTGTTTAAGCTCAATAGAAACTCAATAGTTAGTTTATAATTTCAATTATAACTTGTTTTAAATTTTTTATGCGAACTACTTTTCTACTAATAAAATAAGTATTATTTTATTAGTAGAATTATGTTATATTATATTATATATAAAAATGTTTATATTATATACCTATATAATATAAACATAAAATCCGAAAATGTATGTAATAAAATTTAAGTTCATTAATTTGTCAATTGATAAAATGATATTGCAATGTTCACACTCAATTTTCAATTTTGTCTTGAACGTTTTAAAGTAGAGATTAGCTAATGTAATTGTAAGGAGGGTGTGCATTGAGATAGGAGCAAAAGGACGAGATGAGACGGTCATTAGCGAAATGAAGCCATTAGGAGCGTGTAAAACAGTTAATTACAAGTGCGCAATCTCGAGCCGAGATGTTTACGACGTCCGATGGTTTATAATGAACACGGAGTAATGACGAAATATAATTCGTTTCTCCTATTTTAGATAACTTTGTGATGGAATGAGACGAATTGTACGAAATCTTCATGTTTTTTTTGTCTAATCAATAGGAAAAACAGGATAAATGTTGTTTGTCTAAGCATCATATAACTAACTTAATTCAAAAGTGCCTCTAAGTAATTGTTACATGACTTAGTACATGTCGCCCAGTCAAGTGAAATGAAAGCTCAGTTAACGATACTGAAGAGGCAGATTCAAATCTCTGTCGAGCCTACACCTACCTATAAATATTTTTAGTTTTCTTGAAAAAGTCATAGAAGACGTAGAAGACTAACAATTTTGAAAGACGTTATACTAATTCATAATAAGCTAGCTCATTGTACTTACCTCATTACATGTGCCCGCCCATATATATTTTTTCTATCTTTAGGTGTATCGCTTTACATTATTCTTCAGTCTGAAGCTAATATTTTTATATGAAACCCATCCTCCGGCTTCGCACCTCCTAAGGTTTGCTGCCGACTTACTAAGGCCGGCAGCATACTCTTACAACACCACCTGCGTTTTTTTTGTTAATAAGTGACGGTAACCACCTACTATTAAATGGACCTTGTCTGACGATTTTTGCACAAAAAAGACTATCAGTAAATTAATTGAAAATATTGTACCACAAACAATTTCACGACACATTCTGCATTTAATAGCCAGAATGTGTGGTAAAAAAATATTAAATGTAAATAACACTGCAAAAGTTAGACACTTACAAGAAGATGTTTGATTAGAAGACGAAGCAACACGTACAAAGTTAATTAGCACAGACATAAAATGGCCGTTCATGCTCGTGCAATCAAAAATTACACCTAATTGTTATATTGCACGGTTTTAATCACAAGTCGACCTATCACGTAGAGCGGCTTGCTGGCGCGGTAGGACGTCGTATAACTATCAGCAACTAATAACTGAGGATGTAGTCGTTTCGTTCTACATATTGCTAATAATCTCCTTGAATGTGTTATGAATTTCTAATGGTTGCATTAAACGGGCACACTGTTACTCTTTCTTATTATTTATTTATTTATTTTAGGCACACAGTGTACCTACAGTAATAATATGAAAAATATAAAAAAATAAGTATATGAACAATTTTTAAGTATGCCCATCAATTATGACTTTGGTCAGCATTTAAATAAAATAATAAGAACTATAAACACCAATTATATATTTTAATTATAAGCGACTATTCTGTCGCATATACTATTTATCTTTCCCCCATTTCCTTCATAAAATCAATTGCTAAAGCTACAAGAACGATCGCTCATGCGTCAGTGCAGTTGCGAAATTGTCGCAAGCAACATTATGAGTTTATGAACATAAACGAAACGCGTTATCCGTGCGATAGTAGCCAATGTGCGGCCTCCATAAGAGTCAGTCAGCTCCTAGGGAAATTGCGGAAAAATCGTGCTACACATTAATTCTCGGAACATGTCGCGAGGAGTTTCATCGTACTAAGTAATTATGGTTCGTAAGTATTTTATACGTAAAAGCTTGATATCTTTCGCTGGAGTTATTCACTTAACCTTTAATACAAAGCCTAGAGTAAATACTTATTAGTACCAAATCAAGACTGAGCTTCACTTTTACTAAAGAGGGGTGATGTACTGTTGGTGCAAATATTAACGCGGCGTGATAATATCAAATCAATGCTTGGAACACAGTACACATGAACACATACCTATAAGCGAGACATTGTTTAATTATATGTCAGTAAGCGATTATCGCGGGATCTCTACATACACGCAACATAGACACGGTATATCGACACGTTGTACTAGTATATCGCGTGATATAATATCTATGATAGTCGTTGTTTTCATATTTGTTAAAATTTTCATATTAGTATATTATTTCATAACTAGCGACTAGCACCCGGTTACGCACGGATGCAACTGTGTATATTTTTTTATATACACAGTTAGTTATATACACGAATTATGTTATTGCTCTTTCCATTAGTCAAAACCGTATTAAGTAAAATCCGTTGGGTGCTTTAAAGGAAGTCATCGGAGAAACAGACCGACATGGGCAGATTATGAGTTTATTTTATAATATTATGTATACATTTGAGCGAGAAATTTTATGTAAAGAAAAATACCAGTTTAAATTGCAAATTTTTTCGGACATTCAAAAAATAAACGTTCAAAAAAAGATAAGAAAATTCGTAGAAAATGCAATAAAAGTTTTCTTGTGGCGAGAGTATAAGATTAGGTTTATATTATGTTGCAATGTTCCTGTTTAGTTATTTTTAATTATAAAACACTAGCTGTATCGCGGACCCGCTGGCCGTTTAATTTAAAAAAGGCATGCAGAACAAAAAAAAACATTTGTAAATCCGAATAGTAATTAGTTCCCGACTTTAGCGCGTTCGATTTAGAACAAATAAAGATTAGATGCATTTATTGTAAGGTTTGCAATTGCAATGAATGTTTACAATAATTGTGATACCTATTGCAAATAGGTGCATGTAAAGAAATATAAATATAGATAAATGAAGATTGACATTTCCCATTTCGCATTCGCGCCGCTATCGATCAGAGTGGAGTACCGCGCCGACACGGCGACAATTGGGCGGGCGGCGATAATCCGACCGACCCGCCCATCATCACCCGACGCGGCTACATTCCAACATTCCGACATTACTCGTATTATCGTTCGACTCTTTGTTCGCAATACTACGTATATTAATTCTAATGTTTCCCTACCTATGTCTATTTACCTGCTACAAAATTTTATAAAAGTATTACTTACCTACTCAAAAATATAGGTAATATTTTATTTAAAACACAGGATAAATAAGTCGCAAAAAAAGCGGACATAAGTGTCAACAAACAGGCAGATAGCGACTTTATTTTATAATAATATGTATAGATAATAAATAATTTCTTAATTTTAATTTAGCAAAGAAATGGAAATTAATATACGCCTTTTCTTTCTTTCTTGTGTAAGTACTCGTATGCCAATTTATACTTACCTAACCTTTTCGTTTTAGGATTGATATTAAGTATAGTTAATATTAATAACTAGTTCAACATTATTATTTTATTTTATTATTATTATTAACTTAACTTTTTGGTTTACCTACCTACAAGTTAAGTTAACTTGTAGGTAGGTAAACCAAAAATTTATAATTGCAAATAGCATTTATAATATCGTCTTACTTTCACAGTACTTATGGACATGTGTTCCGTAAATTATTGTAACACGTTGCTTTAAGTATTTGGAAAAGTTTATAATAATACGAAAACAATGTTAATGAATGAGAATGTGCAATGAAACTTTTAATGACTTATAAAAGTTGGATGGAATCGTTCAATATTTTGTCGGTGGTCACACCGCTTCGGTTACAACGACTCACTAATTTACTGTCGAACAGTGTTGCCCGCTAACAATACTTAAGGGTAAAAGTGTGTTGTTAAAGGTTTATGACAAGGAGGGTTAAACCGGAAGTGTCGTAAACCGACATCATCGTCAGATTCTAACGATAAATATAAAGGGCACCTTGTTAATGTTAACTGTTTTATAATTGCCTCCCGATATTAATTAGCGTCTCGGCCAGAATAATTATTGCAACGCCAAGCTTAAACTTAGCTATTTTATTTACTTATTATTCTATTATTCACATAGATACGAATATCGAAGCGAATATTTTCACATTACATTGATGTAACATTGTCTAAAAAAAAAATTATTATGTTTTTTAAATGAGATAGTATCTTAATTAATTATAATTATGTAGAAATTAGAAAACTTTTGACATATGTAAGTATTTAAGGAGTTTTTTTCAATTTATTTCACTTTGATTAATTGTTAATGTACAAAAAAACTTCGAATGATAAATTATATTTAGTATTTTATTTTATTTTATTAATAACTCGCTATCCGCCACCGGCTTCGCACGTATGAGATTTTTTCTGAGTATTATATACGCAAACCGTATCAAAATACGTTGGATGGTTAAGAAGTTAGCGGAAAAACATATACAGAGACAGACAGCTACTTTATTCATAGACATAGAAGAAAATGATCGTAAAATTTATTTAAATATTAACGATAATAGACCTTATTCTTTTTTAAATGGAGACTATTTATTTATTTATTTATTTATTTATTTAAAAAAGGCTTACCAACTAAAGACATACCTAAACACAGTATACAACACTCACAGAGAGGAACATTACAAGTATGCATTTAAATTATAGGAAAGCACAACATTAATTTTGATTAATTAAATTATAAATGAATTAACAAATGTCAGAGAATCAATAATACAAATACCTAAATCAACTTACATATTATTATAATTTATTAGTAACATAAAATCAATCAAGTCAACAAAACAAAAATAGCAATCAATAATAGAGAGAAACAACTCAACAATGGAAAAACAAGAAAAATAAGAAAAAATAAGAGAAAACAAAAATTATTTAGCATTACAACGGTACACTGTATATAGGCCCTTTTAAATGGTCCGATTCTATTTGAAAAAATATCAATGTCACACTTGTGAAACATTTCATTATAATAACGCAAAGCACAAGAAACCGGTGCATTGCAACCATACTTATTTTTGCTAAGTCTTATATAAAACGGTCTATAGTTATGTGCTCGAGCATACATTTTGGGAGTGTTTAATTTAATCATTGATGTGAGGGACGGACAATCAATGCTCCGGTTAACTATTTTATAAAGAAAAACCAGACTCAGAAACTTTTTCCGCCAGTGGAGTGACTTCATGCTAAAGTAACTCAGTCTATCATCGTAGTTGTGGACTGAACGATCAATTTCCGAAAGAAAAGAGAGTCTCTTCAGAAACTTCCTTTGCACCCGTTCAATGCGCTGAATATTATTTTGATAATGTGGGAACCAAACGATAGAACAATAGTCTACACTACTACACACCAATGCAAAATACAACGTTTTCAGTGCCGCCACTGACTTAAACTCCCTAGTGTTACGAAATATAAATGCCAACATTCTGTGACACTTATTTATTGTGTTGTTTATATGAGTGATGAATCGCATCCCAGAGTCAACGACAATCCCCAAATCTCTTACCTCTGTTACAGTTTTTAAAACATGGTTGCCCAAATGATAGCTCGTGTCAAATTTCTGATGTTTACGTGAAAATTTGATGTGATAACACTTATCGACATTGAGCTCCATGGCATTGTATACGCACCAGGTGTTTATGGCATTAATATCATCCTGTAAGAGATCTTGATCCTCCCTAGAGTTCACAAGTCTATAGAATTTTAAATCATCAGCATAAAGCGCAAAATCACAGTTACGTATGGAGTATTTAATGTCGTCTATGAACATGGTAAACAATACTGGTCCAAGATGCGATCCCTGTGGAACCCCTGAAGTAGGTGAAAATGACGTAGATTTAAACCCATTTGCAACAACTCTTGATGTCCTACCCGTTAAATATGACCGGAACCAATTTAAGAGAGGCCCGTGAATACCAAAAACAGACTCAAGCTTGCGAAGGAGAATGAAATGGTCAACCCTATCAAAAGCCTTGCTAAAGTCCGTATATATAGCGTCAACTTCAAGTCCCCCACTCATGCAAGCAAGAGTTCCCTCGACAAAGCCTGCCAAATTAGTCAATGTGGATCTGCCTCTGACAAACCCATGCTGGAATTCTGTTATAGTTTGCCTAATATGCCAAGATAAATATGGACACAATAGGGATTCAAAAACCTTTGCCAGTACTGGGAGTATGCTAATAGGCCTATAATTACAGACGTTTGATTTATTACCAGATTTAGGTACAGGAGTAACATTAGTTTCCTTCCAGATTTCGGGAAATACACCCTCGTTTAGCGATCTATTATACAAAATATATAAAGGCCGAGCCAAAACACAGGCACATTCCCTAAAGAATATCGGAGGAATGCCGTCACTTCCCGGTCCCTTGGATATATTTAGGGTTCTTAAACACTTTTCAACTGCATATAGCGACAGGTAGATCCTACTCAAGCCCCGGCCATGTCCAATTTCTGGTAGGTGGTCAGTTCGATATGACTTTGCTATGGGACTGTATACTGAGGCAAAATTTTCTGCAAACAGATTACTTATGCCAATGCCATCACAAGCAACTCTCCCTTTGAATGTCATGTTTTTTGGCATATTACTTAGGCATGTACGTTTACTCTTAATAAATGACCAGAAGAACTTTGGGTTTTTTATGACATTATTTTGTACATTAATTATGTATTGTGAATATGAATTGCTAATGATTCTATTTGATCTATCCTTTAAAATTTTATATTCGTATTCATCATGTTTGTTTTTATATTTCTTCATCCTAATTCGACACTTTTCTTTTTCTTTTAAAATTTTAATTAAGTTTTTATTGTACCAACACGGATATGATACTTGCGCTGATCTCAACAATGGGACGGTCTTGGATATAACGTTTCTGATTATACCATAAAATTTAGAAGTAGCAGAGTCAACCGTCAAACATGACCCCAATTCGTCATCCCACCTTACAGCCTTCAAGCAGTCCCTAATAACACCATAGTCTGCCCTGTAGTATTTAAATACGGGTTCTTTTTTGTGTTCAAGTGTGACGCAGTTGTCAAGATCAAAAGAAACCTCCAAGGGAGGATGATAGTCATCGATTTTTGAAATGACATCAGTGGATTTATCGACCCTAACCGGAACATGCAAGTTTGTCAGAACCAGATCCAGTATTCTGCCCTGTCTGTTTGTTATGCTATTATATTGTCTTATATCATTACTTGATAAAAAATCAGCAAAGGTCAGTCCCAGACTATTGAGTCCGCACACAGGATCCAAGTGCAGAGAGGAGGGGCTCACCAACCAATCGATCAAAGCCAAATTAAAATCACCCATCAACAAAACGGACTCCAATCCTTCGATTACCCCGCTGGTTTTTTTTGTGTAGTACATCAGATTGTCCAGTTTTATAGGTGGGGGCAAGTAAGCGACACCTACGTGCAATTTTTTCGATTTGTTAAAATTAGTTGGTTTTAGATCCAATGTTATCCATAGATCTTCGCAATCAGTCTCAAAAGAGAAATTTCTGTACGCATTGAAACAATTTTGCACAGCAATAAGAACTCCACCTCCATCCCTTTCTCTATTAAAAGCATTAGATTGTCTGTCCCTCCTAAATATCTGATATCTTTTGTCAAAAATTTCAGCATCAAATATTTTGTCATTTAACCAAGTTTCAGTAATAACAATCATATCATAATTACATGAAAGTACATTTTTAAAAATGGAGTGCAATTTACCACGCATGCCTCTAATATTTTGATAATAAATAGTCAAATTATTGAATTTTAAAGAAAAAGAAATTAACACTTAACATTACAGTCCAAAACATACCATCACACGATCTATCTAAAGTTGCTTTAGACTATCCATGTGAGATATAATCTGTGCAGGCGATGTTTCGTCCTTTCTGATAAAAATTTTTCCGTTGCGTACCCACACGAATTTATATTTTTTCTCCTTAGCCGTCAATCTGGTAGCTGCATGCAGTGATTTGTTGGCTTGAGTGAGATGCTCACTGACATAAATCGGAGATTCCTTGTCACCATAACCCAGAAGCTTTGAGTTAAGTTTATTCTTTTGATTATTTCTGTTGTAAAGCAATACTGCTCCCAATAAATTGTCCCGTTTAATTTTGCTAGATAATTTGCATACAACAGCTCGAGGTTTTCTAGATGTTGAATTTAGCTTTTGAACTCGTGTGCACGATAAAATCTCACCCTCCAAGAGAGGGAAAGAGACCACCCTAGATAGCTGCACAATGGTATTGACTAAGTTTTCCTGTCTGTGCTCAGGCAAGCAATTAATCTCGACATTACTTTGACGCGCATCCTGTTCAAGAAATGATATTCGTTTTTCCATATCCTTCACCCTGAGTTGAAGGTTGGCATTATCAGAACGGAGTACTTTCGAGTCCTCAGAGCAGGTCTTCATCTTCACCATCAGGTCATCATACTGAGAGTTCATGAACCTGATCGTATCTTCAAAAGATCTCAACTCCTGTTTTATCACGGAGAATTCTTGATTCATCATCTCATGAATTGCTGCACGCATTTCTGTTCGTATAATATTTGTTATCTCAGAACGCAGTACGTATTTTGATAATTCTGACTCTTTGATTGACATTTGTGGATTTGGGCGCCTTATTGTAACGTTACTATATTCATCATCTGACTCCATTTCGTGAATAGAGTGGACAGGCGTGTTGCTATTTCCCTCTCTCCGCTGTGTTGTTAGGAGTACTATGGCACAATCAGGGCATTTCCAATTACGTTGCTTTCTGAAATTGTCTGCCGTAAGGTTCACACATAGATAATGATACTGCTTATTACATGAGCTATGGCCACAGACAACTTTATCACTTGGCTTTATTGTTTTTTTGCATCCATTACAGTTTGCAGCATTCATCGTTTTACTTTCAAAAATTAATTATATATTTTAGAAAAATACAAAACAAAAAACTTCGGGATACGAACCATTACCACTCGAAACGTTGGCTGCACTTTCAAGGCGCGGCGCCAACTATCATCATAGGCGTGCGTTTGAAAATCTTTATCTCTTTGTAAATAATACAGTATTTATATTATCTTGTATAGGGTATATCTTAAAATCTATTTTATTATTTGTCTTTCTTATTATATCACTAGCACATTTCCCTATGTATTTCCACTACTATAATTTCTTTCCCTTCCTATGCTAAAAACATATTATTTCCTCTATATGTCATTAATATTTGCAGATTACTTCAATGCTATTATTATTGTTGAAACACTTACTGCTAGTCTGCTTCGCAAGCGGTGTAGTTGATTTCACACATTACCAAAAAAATTTGACTACTAATGAAATTTTTATGCAGTATTTCATTTCTATTGTTGAACACAGCGAGACATAAGTATTTTTCAAGTATAAATAGTATTGAATATTATATATGAGAAAATTGTAGATAAGCCGAACAAGTATCTCAATGATAACACTTTAAAATTCAATTTAATTAACACTTTAACATAATGCACGGGCTTTAAATTAAAGAGCCTTACAAGTCATAATATAATCATAAAATTTTGATTACTTAGTAATTAATAATAGTTATTACACAGGTAGTAACTTTATTAATTCCTACAATGTTATAAAAAAAAAATTACAACCATTTAATATTAAAAACGTTAAGCGCTCATAAATACCAATTAGATTAGGAATTTAACACAAACGTTGGATGTATATTAAATAAGGAAATATTTTACAAATAATTACGTCGTGAAAGCAAAAACAAAGAGGAATTTTTAATTAGCAAAAGTGTTTTCCTGTAGTGGAGGCGCCCCGCGGAGCGTCTCTGCTTTATGTACATAAGTAGCTTTGTGGTCGTTAACAAAATGTCAGTTTTCATGTAATTAATGTTCATAACGTACACGATTTTAATATTAAAAATGCTAACAGAGACATATTAATGTTTTAGTATGAAAATGACTTTTTATTTTGTAAAAAACCATTTTGTAGTGTAAGTAGGTACTTACTATGAAACATACTCATAGTGAATCTAGTCCAGACTGCCTGGGGTGTAGGCCACATAGAAATAGAAATAAACTAAAAAATAAACAGAATATAATTAAAATAATTAAGGCAGAAAAAAGAGGTAAAATGATAAAATTTTGCAATAAGATGGCTGAAACAACAGTCAGAACATAGTCAATATTCAACATACCAAAGAATATCCAAGTTCTCTAATTAATACCTCTATTTATTGGTTGAAATTATTAAAAAAATGGCTGATAATAAATCCTAATAATATTAAGTTTATATGTTTGTTCCTCAATAACGCAAAAACGGTCGAACCGATTTGAATGAAATTTGGCATACAGAATTGGAAAAACGTTAGGTTTCTGAGAGATCGTTTAAAATTATATAAAAAAAATCGGCTTCTCTGTAGTCAACAGTGGCGAAATCACCGTCGTCACAGCGATTAAGATGTGAGATATAACTCATATATTTTCATTTATCGACGCGTATGAATTCGCGGCCACAGCTAGTATTAATATGATAATGAATTTGGAACTATTTAGTTGTGCAATCTATACAAACTTATAAAAATGTTTGTCCTGACTAACAATGACTATTAACGTACAACCAATACTACTAAAACCTGGAATTTGGAACAAAGCTTCATTTTATAACGTGAACATCCGCTAAGAAATCGAAAATTTCAATACAGTGCTAAGAAGAAGGCACCCGCTAGTATGTAATAAATAAACGACATGTGAGGATGGTTAACACTTGGGAGAAAATAATAAAAAGAAATAACGTACTATAGTGTCCAATCGTATTGTTATTTAAAAAAAAGAAAAAAGAAAAATTGATGTTCGTCTTGGTAGCTAACAAAAGGGACAGCTTAAAACACGATCGAATGACAAGATAACGATTTGAGTGAAGTCTCCTTCACAGTGCAAAAGTAATAAAATGAGAGTCCCACTTCGCACGATTACCCGGGAGACGACAAAACATGTCAAGTGTCAATTTGTTTAATTTGCACAAGAATTAAAATGGCGGTCTGACAGATGACAGTTCGCGTTGCGCTCGCCTCCCGCGACTATACCAACATTTGTGACTTTATGTCTCCTGTTTAACACGTTGACTGGTGTGTTTACTTACTTACACACTTGATACCTATCTTTTTCAAAAAAACAATATTAGTAATTGTATATTATGTTTGGAATTGTGAGATTATCCGGACGCGGCGCTGTGCCGCGTGGCGACGGGACGTCCATAACTAGACGTTTGAGTGACAGTTGACACCACGCACGCGACTCTATCAAATGACTATGCTGTCACACTAAATGACTAAACGCATGTATTACATATACATCTAAAAGTTCTTAACTCTGATCAAAATAACTTAGGTATGCAACTATGACTATCTTAGTTACTTGCCTATTCATAAGAATCACTGAGAGTAAAAACTTAAGATCGATTGGACAAATTCGGATAATATATTTTATTTTTTAATATTTGTCGAAATCGGAGCAAGGTTCTTATAAAGAAAAAAAAATTGAAAAATGCCCTGTAAATTGCATGCGTGCGAATCCGAGGGCGATTCATTAGTTACGACGAATAAAAACCATAACCTGTTCAGATTTTTGTTTTTCTGATTTGCTTACTGATTTTCTTATCAATCACACATCACATTAAAAAATACAAGTTTTATTAGTGACTTTTCTTTTTAAAACAAATTTAAAAATATATGCAATGTGCTCTTTTATAATATACATGAATTACACTAGTAATTTGTACAGATGTAAGGCGGTAAGTATACGAAGGGCGGTAGCGTATTGAGGGCAACTTTCGCGCCTCTCTGCGGAAGTGGTTTTCAATAATTGTTGTGCTCGCAAAACCAAAATTACCCCTCCTTTCAACCGTGTGTACTTGTCACAAAATTGTGGTTTCTTGGCCGCAAAGATATATTTAAATGACAGTTGATATTGTTTGTTTTTTTTTTTGTTTTGCAATACACGTTTTATCGCTTTGTAATTCCAATGCGGTGGTAGCAATGTAATTGTTCGGCATACAAGAAACATACAATGATAAATTGTGTGTCTCTAGTCGGCCTCCATGACATTTTATGAACGGTTTTGTTTATCCTTATAATTAATTTCTGACAAGAATTAGGATAATGTCAGGTTTGCAGGTTACATTTGATGTAAGCGTAGTAAAATAGAACACTTTACAAATGAATTTATTTCATTTATATTGCGCTTTTAAAATTATTTTTCTAGTTATAACACGCAGGCTTCTTCTTCTAATTTTCTTATTTAGGAATTATTAGTAACTTACTTTTAACTAAGCAAGGTCTTTTTTGATACATTCTGGTTTTTACTTACGTTGTTAAGTGAAATCACAGTTAGGTTTTAGGGCATTTCCCCTCTACTAATCAGTAATCCTTTATTATACTAAGGTCGACAGAGCACTTGCACATATGAGGTTGCTTGTTTACACCTATGAATGGCGTTAGCCACCTAATCAAGTGGACCGTCAACTTGTATGCCGACCTTTACTTTTATCTTCAAAGAAGCCATGACAGTAGATTCGCCTTAATGCGGTTAATAAGTTCTCCAAATTTTTTTTTTATATGAAGGTCATCAGAGAGGCTGATGGTCCACTAAGTTTGACCTACCGATTAAACCTCTTATCGTCCTCCGCGTCCGCTATAATTGAAGTTGCGAGGTCGAACGAACACTCTTCCGCAACTCCGCGGCGGGGGTCCGTGACCGCGTACAAGAACTGTCAAAGTGCGCCGTGCCCCTCAGGATGAAGCGGGCGGTAGAGTCCCCATCTACCGTCCCAGTCCTATCAGGGATCCAGGTGGCGAGCGTACGCCAGCCGCTTGCGCCCAGTTCGTCGGCGACGAAGGGAATGGGACAGGACGTCGTCCTCCCGCTCTCTCTCCGCCGCCTCCTTCTGCGAGATGACATCTTTGCAAAAGGATTGAATCTTAGCCGAGCGGCTCTGCTGCCGACCATACTCGTAGCTTTCACTACAGCCGGCAAAGAGAAGTCAAGTCCAACAGACTTTTAAATAATAGCTGGGGCATATAAAGTTTTAGATTTCTGTTAAGTAATTTCAAATTATAAAATTTAAAAAAATAATCGCATTATTTTTAAAAGTTAAAAATTTAATTTTCAACACTAAATTAGTTTTAAATTTGGGATTCATATCTATTTCATTGCATGTATGTAATTGACGGCAAAAAATAATACTTCTGGTATAGCATCGAACATAATATGTATTTAGGTAAATACGTAATTCTGCTTGTTCTACAATTAGCATTTATGTGTTCGTTTCTAGTGGGTCAACAGTTTGTGTACATATGTGGTTACATTTTCATTCTGTATATTTGTTAATCTTATCCGAAGGCATCGCGAGTCGACATTTATTAATGAATTATGTAAATGCGTCGGACCGACCGCCGACGATTCTACCAGCTTTATTACTCGTGAAATGCCGTTTTAATATTGTAAATTGTTACCTTTGTTTCTGCAAGGACTGACTTAATTGTACGCTGAAATTAATGGCATCGAATTATTCTTTCTTGACGCTCCCGTCAAAGTCTTTCAACGGCATGTTCGAGAAATGAATGTTTACGTAAATATTACATTATATTAATGGAGCAGGGCCATTTTAAGAGCCAACATTTTACACTGTTCTTACTCAAACTTTAGACAAGCCCATTGATCGAGTGGTAAAGGTGCTGTATGACAAGTTTTTCCGGATAAAATCAAGCAACCTATATCATATTCTGTACTTCTGACAACGTGTATAGAAAATTTCATGATGATCGCTTGAGTAATTAAGGCGTGGAAGCGTAATAAATAAAGCTACTCACTTTTAGGATAAGTACTTAGGACTTAATACTTAGTACTTAGGATTATACTTATGGATGTCCTTGCTGATCTATCCATTCTTACAAAACATTTGATTACTCTTCATCCATAGTTAGTATTTAGATTCAATTAGTTTGCGCTAGAAGAATAGCTAAGGTCGCGTCAATAATAGTATGCGCCCACGGTGACATGGCAGTGGCGATGTTTATCCGTGATGGATGCGGCGTCATTACTCGGCCGCACTGGGTGGCTTTGCTCGTACGAGTAGGTACCGTGTGTCGTCCACCTTAACGACATACTCGTAAACGCGTTTGACATTTACGTACTTATTGTCGAACTCGACGAGAGATCTCGCACGACCGATACGCCACATCCATTCAAATACAAGCCTTAATACGATTTATTTATGACCAGTGCTTAAACTCTCAATGCGCCTGCTTTATCGTCCTAAAGTTGAAGTCGTGCGTTCAGACTCCCGACTATTTTATAGTTCTCCCTATTCATTATAACTATTATGATACTTTTCTTACAGGTTGACACGGCTGCGTCCGTGTTTATGGATGCTAATAATTCTTTCTTTCACTCCTGGATTTTATTACACGGCAATCGAAGAATTTTATAGTAAACATCGGGTGTTCGTTATGTGTAATTGATCTTTGATTTAAACGACATTAAAACAATAATAGTCGCTAAGGAATGTATGTTTCGTAAAATGCACTATTACATCCTAATCCTGATATAACAATAAGCGACCAGCTTCCGGCTTCGGACGGGTCAAAATTTTTTCTGCAAATTATATACATATAACAATTCCTCGTTTAACGCTTTAGAGAAAATAGTGAAAACCACATGAAAATCAGTTTTTGAGATCACCGCGAAAATACACATATACATACAAACAGACGCGGCTGAGGACTTTGTTTTATAATAGGTATGTAAGAATTATAAATGCGAAAGTTTGTATGTTCGAACGCAATTCTTCAATAACGCAAAAACTGCTGAACTAATTTGGATGAAATTTGGCACATAAATATTTTATTAGCTGGATTAACAATGCTAGGTTCCGAGGGGTTTGTCATAAAATATGAAAAATTGGGAGCCACAGTCGTCTACTGTGGCGGAGCCGCCGTCGTCACAGCGATAAAGAATTAGATGTTAGGCGTTTAACACTTGAAATATTTTCTCAATATTTTTTATTTTACAACGCGGGCGAAGTCGCGGGCACCAGCTAGTATTGTCTAAATAATGGATTAGTTTTAAAAGAACCTGTAGTGTTTTAAATTAGCAAAAAAAAGTTATTAAGAAAGCAACGTCATAAATAAACGAGAGGTGAGATGTTATCGGTGGCCTGGCAGACAGGAAGCGCCTCTTTTCCATTTAAGGGTGCATTAAATTCAAATACATCATATTTTGTTTGATTTCCTAGTTCGCGTTACACCCCATAATTACACAAGTCACCCGGCCGTGGTCAGATCTCTAGCGGTTTTTGTGGAGATGCATTAATCATCTTTTTTTTTATTATTGCGAGCATATGTTTTGGTTCCGTAAAACACTTTTAAACTTTATAAGCTTTTTGTATTCTTAATGTCTAATTTAGTTTTCGGTCGGTTCCTGTGAGGTCATTAGCGTTGCGCTTGTAAGGCTTGAGCGAGACTTCAAAATTTATAGTCAAAAGGTTTTATATCGTCGTAATTTAAAAGAAATATTATTTCGGAAATTTAATGTTTAAGTATGAGTTTCGTTTAGGAGAGTAATTATAAATTCATAGTTTCAAACAAAACGTTAGACTATTTATTGTTTGTACACAGAAGCGGGGCAATAAATTATTTGGACACCAGGGATCTTAATATGTGTGTAATATAATTAATTTATTATACTGTAAATTTTAACAATTTTTAATTTGCTTAATTTAATTTATAAAAAAGATTAAACATTCACTGAGTTATTGTCATAAATTATAGGGGTTTGTTTGTAAATTTTCCACTGTTGTATTTATATGTTTGAGACCTAGAAAACCTAATACTGCTGCCAATTGTGTATGTATGCAAACATCTCCTCAGTCATTGGATGTGTATCTATTATCTAAAAGGCACTATAGATTTGGGAATTATTTACAGAAAAGACAGTGGATGTCTAATTGGCTATGCAGATGCAGATTGGGCCAATTGTCCTATAGATCATCGTTCCTACACAGGATTTTATTTTTCTATGGCCGGCGGAGCCATTTCCTGGGAGAGTAAAAAGCAAACTACAGTTGCCCTATCTTCAAGTGAAGCAGAGTATATGAGCTTATCGAGTGCGGGTAGAGAAGCTCAGTTTCTGAAGCGCTTAATGCGTGAACTTACTAGTGAGTCTAATGTTATATCTATTTATAATGATTCACAATCTGCCCAAAAGTTGGCATTGAATCCAGTTCATCACAACAGAACCAAGCATATAAATACAACAGCCACAATTACAATTTCTTAAACGTTTATTTTTAACTCCATACATTTAACTAAAATGCGCCACAAGCAAAGAAAGTATGTGGCAACTTATCAAAGGTACTTAAAACTGATTTTTTATTTTACAGTTAGCAGAAAAATCAAATAAATGATAGCTATAGAGATATAAAAAAAAAAAACAAAAAAAAAACTAAGCACAATTTATAAAGTCTTAGCATTTAGGTATGTCATAGTATCCACGTTGTTTCTAGACTGCTTCTGACCGGTACTACTGGAAAATTATGGAAAAATTTACACCCAGAAGCGGATGAACTACGGCTAATATAAATATGATGATGTTGTTGAAGAAAACATAATATATATTTTTTAAAGAAATCTCATAAACATCTCGGTTTTAATTTTATATTATACAATCATAACTATTTATCTGACGCTCCTGATCGATTGCCTGCCATTCCCTTCAGCGTCATCTATATATCATCTATAATTTATATAAAATATTATTTTAGAACCCACTATTCTTCTTCTTGTATAATAGGTCTACTCAACAGTCAGATTTAACTTAAACTGAAATTCAAAAATTACTAGAAAGAAATTCAAATGAAAGCTCCCTGTTTGAAGAAGGGATGTGCAATTGTATGAAATTGATGTTTGTCGCAGACGCATGTTCCCGACGGTGCGCGTGTCGTTTGCGGGATGCCGGGCGGAGGCGCGGTACGCGGTGCTGCTGGACGTGGTGCCGGTGGACGGCAAGCGGTACCGGTACGCGTACCACCGCTCCTCGTGGCTGGTGGCCGGTAAGGCCGACCCGCCCGCCCCCGCGCGCCTCTACCCGCACCCCGACTCGCCCTTCTCCGGCGACCAGCTGCGCAAGCAGGTCGTCTCCTTCGAGAAGGTCAAACTCACCAACAACGAGATGGACAAGAACGGACAGGTCAGTTGGATGTAGTGACACTCGATTTCTCAACATGATTGCGGTGCTTGTCATGTGAAAATTCACTAGCAAAAAGCAAAGAAAGCAAAAAGCTTTAGCGTTCTAGTGTTAAGTTAAACTACAAATCAATTAGATAATTATACAAATTATACAAAAAGTCATTAATTTACATACATAGACTGATTCCTCATATTGTGGGCGGCGCTTTCAAATACTTGTTACTTAATAATCACGTAGGTCTGAATAGTCACGTACTGAATCGATATATAATATCTATAAAAATCAATTAAGTATAAACTCGCTACTTTTTCATGAGCTTTAAAATCACAATGTTCTTTTTTACTTTTGTACAAGTATTTATCAAAAATTACAACATTGTTTTTATAAAAGTCTTTCTGCAGCCAATATAATTTTGCTGCCACAGAATAAAACATAATTATGGAAAAATTATTGAAATATTCTGATCCCTCTGTAACAGTATTTGTCATCTGGATGTAAGGTACCTTATGTCCTTTTCTGTAACACTGATAACGTGTATCTCACTTTCGCATTTTATAATATTAGGATACATTTTATTCAAGTTCATCTTTTTACAAAAAGATAAAAACTTAACTAGGTATATCAAAATTTAAATTGATTATAAATTATTTTATTTTAAAATAAATTCTTTAAAAGAGTAATATTCCTAAACTCGTTCAATTTCTATAGAGACCCTAAAAAGTGCCCTAATTTGGGTGTAAAGTACTGTGTTTCCTCCTTATAACACAACATATTACGGTTGCCATAACATGAGTCAATTTTAGGGGCTATGGCGATTACTATTTCTTGTTATACATTTTCACTTTCCACTTTCTATTTGCGCATATTAATATTACACACATTTAATAATGTAGGAAGGCACTGATTACATCTCGATTAATAGATATAGAGCCTTGAAGTCAGAACGCAATTAATATCTAATGGATTATTATTTACTTGGTTGGCCTACTAGTGCTCCAGTAGTGCGTGTTTCACGGCGTATCGAGGTTTATAAATTATCCGTCAACATTTAATTATACACCAGCCACCTTAGCAATTCAATGAAACGGGGTTTTTACTACTTATAACAACTATAAAATACTTTAGTACGTTGAGTTTAAATGAGCAAACACACTAAAGAGCTGTGTGATTGATCACTCGCGAAGCGTCCTGTACTCACACGGGTGATTCTAATTACGGATCTACTTTTAAGTTTTTATTTTTATGATCATTCAAAATTTAGTTGGTATTGATATTTTAATAAGGTATCTTTTTTATCGGAGTTACCTAAATGTATGTTAAATACTCGTACTCAGTGAAAGGAAGGGATGTGAAAATGTATGAGGCGGTATTCAAATAATGAAATTTAATAAGTAGTTAAAAATCATAATTTGAAATTATGTAAATAAGATGCATTTCACGACACTATGCACTAGTGGTGCTGTCTCTTTTACGGGCGAACGGTTCACCGAGTGTATAAATTAAATGATAAAAATAAAACCATATTCTAAAAGTTACAAAGCTCTCTATGTAGTAAAACGACTAGGTTTGAAGTTTTTGGCTGGTGTTAGCATGAATTCGCGAATAATGAAATACATTATTTGGCTATTCTAGGATTGGTAATTCATAAATAAAGGTTATGCATAGAGTGTTTTGAAAGGACACCTTGTAAGACAAATCTGTCTACCATTAAGCGCCAATCCTCGCATGCATTGAAAACCTCTTATAAAACCGGGTTCTCTAACTAGGTATAATACCTAGTTGCCTACTTTAAAATAACAGTGAACATTGTAATAGTTAACACTGCGTATATAGTTAGATAATGTTTCGTCCGTCGAGATGAGGTCGTGTCGCCAGGACAACTTCCTCGTGCGTGTGGCAATTTATAGAATTACTGGTGAAATTGCCGTTGTCGGCGACACCTCGGGCGCCCGGGTGGCTGTAATGAGTGCGTTGCCTACAAATTAGTCGCACATGTCGCGCCATGACAGCCGGCAATGCGTCGCTACTGCGACCGCGCAGGTGCCCGCCGATAGCAAATGTCACGATACCGTCTCACTTTGTAAAACACCTTATAAACTTGTGTATTGACAACACCGACCGAGATACGAAGCGATCTTATCTTAACCGTTTTGTTTTTCACCGCAAAACCATATAGACAAGCATTTACATTGTCCCATACCTCATCAACAGCCTACCTTCAGATCTATGTAACATTATTTAATGATTAAAAATATTAAATTTAGGTTAAAGCAATATTTTTTAAATTGTAATTAGTAGTAGGTATATAGTTAAATAGGTTTTATTAATAATTACAACACAAGACTAAACCTCAGTGGTTTTTAGTGTTATTATTTTACATGTATTATATTATTAGCCTTAAAATTGTTAAAAATATAAATAAATAATAAATAAAATTTAACTTCTTATGAATACATTTTTAGTTCTATTAGTTTCATTGCATAAAATGCATCTTCACAAATTTTGCTTCACTCATTTGTCATTTGTCATTATAATGTCTACATTTTTAGACAAAAATGTAGACCACTTCCTAGTCATTTAACCTTAACTTCCTAATCACTACTTCCTAATCATTTAACCTTAATCCAACTGTGGTTGGCAGCGAATTTTCACCACATATGGCATTGCTTGTGTTATAGGCGACGGTAGCCACCTACCATCAAATGGATCGTCACTGTATGTGACGAAAAATTGCTTGTGTTACATGCAATGTTAGCCATAAATCATCAATTGGTTTTATTTGCTGTGACTTATACTTTAGAGCTAGGTAAGTCTATAGTCAGTCTGTATGTCGACTTTTATCTTAAATAAAACTGTATATAACAATGTAAAAGTAGAGAATGGTTCTAATTAGCAATAAATTGTTTATCAAACACGGAACTGTTTCGGGTCAATCGTTAACAACGATTTGGGCACGCAACTCACGCGTGCCATACTCCGCTCAGCTCCTACCGTCTAATTGTGAAACAAAAACTCCATGAAACCGACGAATTAATCATCAAATCGCGGCTTAACTACCTGTATTCGAATAATACTGAAATAACTACTGCATTCATGAAGCTTGTAATTTCCAAGCCGAGCCAATGTTGACGTGACCGCTTGACACAAATATGTAGATTTATTACTACACGAAAACTGTTTCAGCATTTTCGTAACTGACTTTCATTTGGGCCTTATTTATTGAAATACTAGCGACCCGCCCCCGACTTCTCGTTAATGAATTTTTTTTACAAATTATATACACAAATCTCCATTAGATATGAATTGGGTATAGTTTAGAAGAAGCATAGAAACAGACAGAGGCGGATAACACTTTATTTTGTAATTTTTGTAAATGTATTGATAATTAAAAAAAAAATATTAGGGATCCGCCCCGGCTTCGCACACGATTTTTTCTGCATATTATATACTCAAACGCTTTTTTATCCAAATTTTATACT
Organism: Synanthedon myopaeformis; assembly: GCA_944738685.1. Taxonomy (NCBI): domain Eukaryota; kingdom Metazoa; phylum Arthropoda; class Insecta; order Lepidoptera; family Sesiidae; genus Synanthedon; species Synanthedon myopaeformis. The sequence goes on from OX122915.1 coordinate 4,268,197, forward strand.
TAAATCTTTCGCTATAGCCATAAGTGAAACCCGTATCAAAATCCGTTTGTTGGTTTTGAAGTTAGCGAAAAACACAGAAACGAACTGCGATTTCATTTTTTAATATGTAAGTAGGTATATAGATTGTTTTCATACACGATATTGTATAGGGTACCTACTGGAAAAGAATCCTTACTCTGAGCAAAATCCTTAAATCCAAAGTTATACTAAATAGTAATAGTGTAGGATAATAATGATATTTAAAAAAATACATCTGCTCTGAAGGTAAAGCATAAGAGCATAACGACATGACAATTAAAATTTTAGTATCGTGTTTTCATGATATTAACCGAATTTTTTGATAATACAACAGACCAAAAATAATTTTATTGTCCTTTGTTAAATTGGTTTTCACATTAACTTTGGAAACTTTTTAATAGTATTTACAATGAAATAAAATTGTCCGAATTACTCTGCTCATTTAAAATTAATAAAAGAATTTTAAAATTGTACTTTCATTTCGAGTAAGTAGACACATAACTTGTCCCTGAACTTTTATTATATCAGAGTTGGCAGAGCGTGGCATTCCTTTTGATTTTATTTTGTGTTGCTATAATAAATGGGTACCTACTTTCAAGAAGGTATCAATATGTCAAGTAAATCAAGAAACCAGATAGATCTACCTGGTATACCTGGTATAATCTACATATACAAATAAAAATGAATAGCTAAATGTGTTGCTAAGCGTAAAACTCGAGAACGGCTAATTGGAATTGTAGTTGGAGGAAGGTTCTTATGAAGAGAAAACCTAGATTTTGACGGAATGACGTCTGTTGGGTCACAGAAAGTCAACTAAAAAATAAAATAAAAAATAAGATACAAGCACTAAATATACAATAAACAATTAATTCAGCCATCAATTTCAAGCAGCTCCATAGAAAAAATTATAATATTGTGGCCTAACTTCTACATTGTCAATATCAATCAGGTTACAGACCTAAAGGAGAGAAAACTTAAGTTACCACAACTTGTTGGAAATATTATCTGCAAGTTATAAGTGTGTTGTCAACGCCCGAGGTGTTAGACCGATAGACCGGGTGCAACGTTTAGATAGTGCAATGTCTTCTATTTGTACGCCCACTTTGTTTACCGTTGTAGTGGGTCTATTCCCGATGACCGACAATTTATTATTAGTAAATTCTAAACCAGGGAAGGTTACACTACATAATAATTTTTAAACATATATATTTTACTAGCAGATCTCTGCCGCCTTCCGTCGGATGCATTTTTTTACTGCAAATTGCATACACAAGCCTTCCTTTTTTATCGCTCTTTAAAATAGTCAAAACAGTATCAAAACCTTTTTTGACAGACAGAACAGTTGGTGCTACACGTTAGCCACTAGGTGGCGCTGCTACATTCCCATATTGCCCATACAAATTCACGTTTACGCGTTCGTTGCGTTTGATCGAGTAAAACTCGCACTACGCACTCAGACAGAAGCATACAGTTTTTGATATCAGCTTCATTTTTGATATTTGTTTCCATAGCAGTTTTTACATATTATAATATTTGTTTGAGAATTAATTTTAATTTATTTAATGGTATGTACGTTTCACTTGAATCGAATTATTGACATTAAAAGATTACCTATAACCTACCTAACTCTTAATCGGAGTAACTACTTAGTTAGCAAACAGATATTTTTTTTAAAATTATTTTTACGTTAAAACCAGAACACTACCTATATTTAGGTATATTAATATTGGCTACATATCTATATTAAAATTTATATCGAAAACACTGCATTGGGGGCGGTGACATAAAATAGTAAGTATACACGCATAGTTGATAGGGCAGAGAACCCGTTGTCCCTAAGCGAGTCAAAAAAAGGGGTTAGCATCGGGAATACACCAGGCAGTTCATAAGTATATCGGCAAACCACCGGCCGCCGCGGGCCCACACACGTCCATATATCCAGTAATCGTTACCATATATTCCATTTAATGCACTAGAAATTATGTCGTTATGCATACTATAGCAGTGTTTATTTTATGCAATGTTGGACTTAACTAGGCCGACCAATTATAATGCACTTAAGACGCGCACCGCGTTTTTATCTCATTTGTTTATTTTTTTTTCTCGCGTATAACGAGGTGATTATGTGTTACATTCAGCTACAGCAGTTAGCGCGATATTTTACGCTACAAATAGAGGCTGTATGACTTAAATCGCGATCGTTATCCAAAAAGCCCCGTGTCATTAGCAAGGTTGTCGTACTCTCGCCAGTATACCGGAGTCGCCGGACTGTGAACTGGACTGGACACGACATATATTAATATCACCATTTGTGATTCTTGTTAATGTTAACAGCTGAAACTTTACTGACACGAACACTTCATAAGGTTCAGCGTTCGTATCGTAGAAGGACTCAGCGCGTATGACTGCAGCCCTAATTACTGTTAGTTTAGACCTAAGTCTCATTACCCTCATAAGTCTCATCTTATATAACATTACAATTTAAGAGTACCAAATAAAGTGCATGAAAATGAACGATTATCACCAATCATAACAACGTATCCTAAAACAAGGACCTCGCATTCACAGAGAGCGAGACCCAATACATGCAAATTAAGGAAAGCTTTCAGAGATTCATTTCCTTAATTGACATTGATACTAATAAAAGTTGGGACTCTTGTTGGAAAAGAACTTAATACACCTCTTAATGCTCGTACCAGATCCACCCGCATCGATATAGATTCTTAGCATTACATGAAATTGTAAAAGATTTTTTCAAACAGTGCGGCAGTGGTCCTGGAGACGGCCTTCTTCTTTTTAAAAACCTCACAAATTCTTTTCTCTATAGGTCTTTCTTTTCTCTCTAGCACTCTTTCTCTCTAGTAGGTATTAGGTAGATAAGAAGGTACTAAGTCCGGCTGTATCCTACAAGTATATCGCAATCTTGCCCGCTGAACACTCGTTAATAATATCCTTTTAATTTATACTTTTATAGCGAAGTTTTACTCGTTGCCAATAAAATTTAATAAAAACTTCACCGCCACCCCAAGAGTCATCTTAATGAATAACGACATTTGCTGATAGCGGTCATTTTGCCGTATTAATTATCAACATTTTCACGTCATTAACCGTTTTCGACAATAAAACGATTATAAAAGCAAACACGTTGGCCAGGTGATTTGAGCAGATCGTGAAAGCGGATATAAATAAATGTTATAATATAAATTAATAAGTTTTACTGCCGCCTCGTCTCTAACAGGCCTCCCGTGGCGCACTTCGCGCTGGTTCCCTGAATGTCGCCCGTACCGTTGCTTCTTACCATATTCTAACTTTTACTCTCCATAATTACTTGAATATATGTATATTTAATATCAACTCGTCAACAACTCAACATAAATCATGTTACATATTTAAGTAACGTAATACACCATAATTATGAATGTTTGTAGAAGATTGAAAAAAAAAAAATAAATAAATAAATAAACTGATGATTAGGTCCTTGTGTTGGGTGGAACTCATTGTCAATTCTGGATTATTGCATTTTATAGTTATTTTATACACTATTTGAGTTACATTTAGAACCATTAGGTCAGCTAGACAGACCGCTAGTTCAATCTAAACTTAAATAGGTGGACTGGTAAAGTTGTTCAAAAATAACGAAAAAGATTAGGCCACTAAGCCACTTACCGAATTGTAATATCGAGGTATTATGTCTTTAATTTCCTAACTATAATGTCTTGATGTGGACTGTATGCGATGTAAGTTTATTCTTAAGCAATGAAAAGAGTGGCGTCTATATTGGTGTGAATTAATATTTTATTACATGGAGACCAATTATGTAGGTACGTAACCACCCCTCACAGAAGACCACAGTCAAACAACGGCGTATTTGCTGTATTGCTGCTGGTGAGTGATTAAAGGATGACAGACGCCATTTCCCTATGGTTCTTTATCTTAACTCCACTAGGTCGCCAGCACACTTGCAGCATCCTTGGCGTTGCTTGTGTTGGTAGGAGACGATAGCCAACTATAATACTATCAAGTAGACCATCACCCTGACTGTCAATTTATATAATTATAATTACGCATCAATGTACTACAACACATTGATACACTACGAAATTTATGGAACATTTAAAAGTGACATATGCGTAGCGTAGCTCTAGCATTAACTCTGTCATCTGTCATTTAAAACTAACCAAACATCTGTCATTTAAAGAAAATGTGACTTTACGTCAACACATTGGAGTTTAAAATCACTAGTAGAACTTAATCGTTACTACCTTTTACTATTGACGCGCGAAGACTCCGCTATGATTCCGTTTTAGGTGTACTTATTATGTGCAGCTTTGGCATTTGTGACGCAAATTCATTAGTTGTAAAACTTCGACGAGAATCACATAAAAATAAAAGAGGAATAACTTGTCTCCCACTATCAAAAAATACTGATAATTTTGTGGTTGGTTTGTGCTGTACGTGATTGTATAAATTAAAGATACGGATTACGATGGATTAAGAATTATATTTTACAAAGAAAGTTATTATATAAACATGACAAATTGGTGACAAAATTAATATAAGTGACAACATACATATGACATAAAAATATATATAAAAAGTATTAAAAATAAAACCAAAAAGTATGTATAACGCAAAAGAGTATTTACAACAAGTCGCTACATCAGCCCCCCCGGAGACCTTTAGGTCGATAAACGTTTGGGAAAACAAACACGACGACCCGATCTTGTTCTGCGTTCCGGAGCGGACTGTTGAGGTGTAACAACAGCACGTTCGCTAGAAGTTTTAGGTGCCAGACTGGGCTCCTCTAGTATATATGCTGGTTTCAAACGGTCAATGGAAACATTATTCGATTTCCCTTTGATATCGAGCTTAAAAAATTTATCTGCACGGTTTATTACACGATAGGGTCCGGAAAATGTCGGTTGCAACGGTTTTCGAACAGAATCATCCCTTACGAAAACGTGAGATGCTGTTTTCAAGTCTTTATGAACGAAAACTTTTGGCATTCCGTGACGAACCGTTATCGTAGGCTGCAGTTTTCGCATTTGCAATTGCAGTCGGGACAAGAAATCTGTATAATCGATTACATTTTTACTTGAGCTCTCGAAGAAATCTCCAGGTAAACGCAATTGTTCACCATACACCAGATCTGCGGTGGAAGCTGAAATGTCCTCTTTATATGCCGTTCTTATACCTAAAAGTACAAAAGGCAAGGCTTCCAACCAATCTTCACTTTCGTAACACTTGATGGCTGCTTTCATTTGCCTGTGGAATCGTTCCACTAAGCCATTGGCTGCAGGATGGTAAGCCGTTGTCATGGAATGTTCAGCTCCTATCATCTTCGCCAAACGTCGAAATGTGTCAGAAATAAATTGTCTTCCTCTGTCCGTCGTGATACGTTTTGGGCAACCAAATCTGGAAATCCATCCGAGAACAAATGCTTGAGTGATGGTCTCCGCTTTGATATCGGCGATTGGCATCACTTCAGGCCATCTCGTAAAACGATCCACTGCAGTCAAGCAATATCGATAACCACGACACAGCGGCAGGGGACCAACTATATCTATATGTACATGAGAAAAACGTTCGGATGGTGGAACAAATGTTTTTATCGGCGAATGTACATGCCTAGAAACTTTACTACGTTGGCATTGTAGACATGCTCTTGCCCATTCACGACCGTCTTTATTTATTCCCGGCCAGACATAACGTTGAGTAAGTAGCTTCACTGTCGTCTTACCACCAGGATGACTCAGTCTATGAAGCGAGTCAAAAGCTTCACGACGAAACTCAGGCGTAAGATACGGACGAGTAGTTGAGCCGGACATGTCGCAGAATATTGCTGCTTCTTTGGGTAGACCAGGAATCACTACCTTTTTAAGTTGTAGCGACGACCCTGTCTTCAGCAATTGCTGTAGATCAGGATCGGTGTCCTGTGAATTAGCTAATGCGGCGAAATCTATAATACTAATTGTATCAACTGGTCGAGATAACGCATCAGCAACAACATTGTCCTCTCCAGATATGTGCTTTATGTCTGTTGAAAATTGACCTATGAAATCTAGATATCGGAATTGACGAGGCGAGCATTTGTCTAATGGCTTTTGAAATGCAAAAATAATTGGCTTATGATCTGTATGAATTTCGAAAGGTTTAAGTTCTAACATGTGACGAAAATATTTAACACCTTCGTATATTGCCAACAACTCTCTATCATAAGGGCTGTATTTACACTGAGTTGCTGTTAGTTTTCTTGAAAAGAATCCTAACGGTTCCCATACATCGTCTACACGCTGTTGGATAACTGCACCAATTGCTAAGTCTGACGCATCCGTAACCAGCGCGACTTTCGAGTTAGGATGAGGATGTGCAAGAAGTGTGGCTTCTGCTAGACTTGTTTTACAGATCAAAAATGCTCTATCTAAATTTTCGTTCCAATCTATTTTCGTCGAGTTTTTTAAATTTGGACCTGCTAACAAAGCATTTAGAGGTTTTTGCTTAAGTGCTGCTTGTGGTAGAAAACGTCGATAAAAGTTAATCATGCCCAAAAAACGACGAAGTTCTTTAATTGTCTTGGGGCGTGCAAAATTCTGTATGGCAGTTACCTTCTCTGGTAAAGGTTTTGTGCCATTGCTAGAAATGTTGTGTCCGAGAAAAGCTACCTCTGCCTTTCCAAAATTACATTTTGCTGTGTTGATTAAAACACCATGTTGCCGTAGTCGTTCAAAAACTTGTCTCAGATGACTTTCGTGCTCTGTCACATTTACTGACGCTATCAAAATGTCATCTAAATATGGAAAACAGAATTCTAGTTCGCAAAGAATTTCATCAATGAAACGTTGAAACGTCTGTGCAGCATTTTTAAAACCGAAACCCATAAAGTTAAATTCAAAAAGACCAAAAGGCGTCGTTATTGCTGTTTTCGGAATATCATCCGCAAATACTGGAATTTGATTATAAGCGCGTACCAAATCCAGAGTGCTAAATACTGTACAGCCATAGAGATTGTAGGAGAAATCTGCTAAGTGTCTGACTGGATATCGGTCTGGTATAGTACGAGCATTAAGGGCACGGTAATCACCACACGGCCTCCAACCTTGGTTCTTTTTGGGGACCAAATGTAAAGGTGAGGACCATGAGCTGTCAGATCGATGCGCGATACCTGTATTTACAAGTTGTTCAAACTCACGCTTAGCAATCTTGAGTCGTTCTGCATCTAACCTCCTTGGGCGGCAATACACCGGTGGACCAGGAGTAGTGCGAATATAGTGAACTGTATTATGTTTCACCTTTGGTGCCGAAGTATCACCGGCTGGACGGGTAATCTCTGGGTACTCTTGTAGTATGTGATGAAAAATAGATGTACCTGTAACTGTTTTAACATGGCACACAGAACAAGATTTTGCGGATATACCACTAATAGAAAGCGTTGTAATATTGTCAACCAAACGTTTATGCCTAATGTCTACCAATAACCCATAAAATTTTAAAAAATCTGCGCCTAGGATAGGTTTTGTTACATCTGCTACAACAAATCGCCATGAAAAATCACGACGTAAGCCTAGGTCGAGCTTTAAAGAAATTGTACCATAAGTAAAAATTGTCGATCCGTTTGCGGCGCATAATACATATTTGTCCTTTTTAGGGCGTGAACTACGTATAAAACTAACAGGATAAACACATAAGTCTGAACCACTATCCACTAAAAACTTCACCTGTGTCTTTTTGTCGGTCACGAATAAACGGGCTGAAACATTTTGACAATCGCTGGCCGTCATCAACGACTGCCGTCGGCATTTCCCTCATTGAAACTGCAAGGCGAGTGACACTTACTCGCGCGCGGGCCAAACTTGCTGTGATACCAGCACATACCACCACGTTGTCTTCGATTGCTGCTCCGAGAACGGGAACGGCGCCGGCCTGGGTAGCGCCCTCTACTTGAAGCATGTGGCCGCGCTGTCCTCTTTAATTCCGCAATCTCGCGACTAAGACCGTCGACACACCGCCGGAGTTCGATCATCTCGCTTGACGTCGACGGCGTGGACACTTGGTGTATCTGCGGTTGCACTATATCTATCACTGTATCAGCGAGCTTAGCTAAGTCTTCTAAACAGCTTTTAGACTGCGAGGCAATTATTAACTGGACGTGCGATGGCAGACGATTTGACCACAAAGATTTTATAAAGTCATCAGGAACGTCTGGTCCAGCAAGGTTTAACAAATGACGCAGGAATTGCGAAGGCTTGCGATCGCCAATGTCTTCATTGCTAATGAGCTGCCGAACTCGCTGCTCATTGGACGACGATAAACGTGAAATTAGCTCATCTCTTACCTTATCGTATTTTCCTGTATTGGGTGGGTTTTTTACAATGTCTTTGATTTCAGCGATAATTCTACAATCCAAATTTGCTATTACATGGTTGTATTTTGTCGAATCCGTAGTTATACCAGCTAAGGCGAATTGGCCTTCTAATTGGGCAAACCACAGTGCCGGATCTTCTGGCCAAAACGGTGGTACTTTAACACTCACACTATTTAAAATGTTCGGACGGCTATTTTGTTCCATCGTTATATTTATTCGTATGTAGTGTGCAAATTATATTAAAATCACGTCAGATTATCACGTCGGAGTTACCAAATTTGTGGTTGGTTTGTGCTGTACGTGATTGTATAAATTAAAGATACGGATTACGATGGATTAAGAATTATATTTTACAAAGAAAGTTATTATATAAACATGACAAATTGGTGACAAAATTAATATAAGTGACAACATACATATGACATAAAAATATATATAAAAAGTATTAAAAATAAAACCAAAAAGTATGTATAACGCAAAAGAGTATTTACAACAAGTCGCTACAATTTCTTAACTGTCACAAATATAATTATGTATTCTGTCATGTACTGAAAACACTAGTATTTAATATTTAATCGGCGACAGCTTTCTGCATAGGTTAGCTGTGACGTGAGAGTTTTTCATAATTCTTAATTTTAATATACTTAAATACAGTACAACGTACAGTGTGCCTATTATGTATGTTGTGTAGAACTTGTTTGTCAAACCCACTTATCCAACCGTTGGATCTGACAAATCTATCAGTCAGTAATAATATCCGTAATGTTTGTAATAATGCCCTTCACGATAAACACGAAACACTATTATATCTATTTTAACATTTCGTATTCACGATGTCAATATTAGCTTCTACATTATGTCTTCGGTTCGTAATATATTATGTACTTAAATTGGTGGCTCATAAGGTCTAAATTTGATTAGTTGTTGTGTAAAGTATAATGTAGTTTCACTTGAGCTGAATATTGTTTTCAATACTACAAAAAATAAGGTTTATAATTAAGAAATATTAGATGGAAAAGTATGTATATTGTACTCATCAAAATATGAATGAAATTTTATTAGTCACAATAGTGACTTGAACCCGGCTTCTCACATATGCAATTTTTTTCTGCAAATTATAGCTGCAAACCTATACACATACCTTACTCCTTCATCTCCCATTATTTCTTTCATTGACCGTAACAAAATCTGTTGGATGGTTAGAACAGCGACTTTATATATGTATGTGTTTAAAGTATAAAACACTAGCTGTTGCATGCGACTTCGTCTGCGCAACTTTATAAATTATAGCCTATGTTACTCGCTAATATGTAGGTGAAAGAATTTTTAAAATCGATCCAGTAGTTTTTGACTTTATTCATAACAAACAAAAATACAAATCTTTTCTCTTTGTAATATTAGTATAAATTGCTCTGGGAAATATGGGGATGGAGTGTCTGTGACTTTGAAAATAAAATGATCATGCGTTGCGAACATTAGCTTCTTAGGTACGTTAGATCTTTTGTCTCTAATATATTGTGTACTTAAAATGTCAAAACATTAGGTCTAAATTTGACTACACACTGTACTAGTATAAATTTGAATAAAGTTTCACATGCACTTCGCAACACGGTGCTACAGACTAGCGGGTAATTTAAATAGTAATAAATTTAATACTTTTTAATCAAACCAATTAAAAAATAAGTAAATAAACTTAGTTAGCATTCAGTAAGTAAATCGAAATTATAACTGTCTTTGAGAGCGTGAAATAATCAGATACATAGGTACGATAACTGTTTTAATAGAGTAGCCACAACAAAGTAAAGTTTATTATAGAGCAATTATGAACCGGTGAAGTCAGTTAGCTCTTTCTTCACGTTCATAAACAAAAATATATCTTTCGTGTATTGTAAAAACTCAAATGCAGATAACGGCCGTTAATATAACATTGTGGTAATGTTAACCGGGTGTAATGCGAGTAACTTTTATGTCATAATAAGGCCAATCGAAATAAAAGCGAGGGACGTGTATGAGCCGCGTAGCGGAAACGTTGGCCGGTGCCTTTGCATGTATTGTCTCGCCGTACTCACTTGGCTTTATTGCTCATAATTGATCATTTACTTGTGATCTAAAACACTTTATCAACTTTTTACGGTTGTCTGCGAAACTTGATAAAGATAATACGGCCTCCACACAGAAATTACCGTGTTTTATGATCATAGTCTTTTATTTCCAAAATCTCATTAGGTACCCAGGTTTTATCTCGGAGGAGATTATTGTTTAAATACTTAGATACCTAAATATTTTTTTAACCTCAACGCCCATTGCCTAAGAGGGGTGTTATAAGTTTGAGCTATGTATCTGTGCGTTTGTCAGTGTCATCGTAGCTCTTAAACGGATAGACCGATTTTGATCCTTTCTTTTTTGTTTGAAAGCTGACGTGATCGAAATAGTTTGCAGCTATAAATTATGAAGATTATAATTCTTAGCTATAATTATATTTATGAAGGCGTTTGAAGAACATCAGCCCATTTCCTAGTTGACGAATGGATCTCACGAATAGGTTTTATAGATCTGAATTTTGGTATACTGTTACTTCAGTGGTATTTCTATGACATTGTAACCTAGCGCTGCAGCAGCAAGTGGTCTGTGGGATAACAAACTTCCGCGTGTTTGGGCTTAATAGAAAGTCGGGGGGTTAGTTTATAATTTTTAATTATAGGAAATTATTGTTTAAATAATTACCTACATTTTTCGAACTTATACTGGCACTGAGTGATAAATTTATCTAAAAGCAAAATAGGCTGTCCAATTTACTCATGGTGCTAAGTGCATTGTGCACTACCATTACTAAAATTATGTTAAGACTGCTTATTCCGATTCCTTTTTTTAAATTAGTATATATTAAATTTGAAAACAATACTAAGTGTTCAATATGTGATAATGTTAGGAATGCGTAACCGCTGTCAGCGAAGGACGCGACAAGACATCTCGTACAACGTATTGTATGCAAATACACTTATAGTTAGAAGTTCTTGACACGGCGCAGACCCATTTAGCAGAGTTATGATTCCGTGGCCGCATCACGACGTGATGCCAACCGATGATACGATTTTGAGTATTAATCAAATAAAGATAGTTGAAAGAATCAGAGGTCCGTAACCGTGGGCCGCGTCGCGGGGGGTGTCCTCAACGACATTACATTTCTCACTTCAATTTGTAAGGTATATTTGTTTTTCTCGTTCCATCGTCTCACTTCATTTCGATCGGAGGTCGTTTTTTAATAATCCTTTCTTTTTTTTTTTCATTCCAAGGTGACGTTTATCGTGACTCCCCGGGTGACGGTGGAACGCGCCTCGCCTCTAGTTAAATGACGATTTACCAGTTATTCATTCGACTCCCGATGCCAGTCTCTTTACGAGCAACTTTTTTATTTGGACATATTTTACAAGCACAGATGTTATGATGGACATTTACGAGCCCCGGTTTATATAAAACTTATTTTATTCTAGATGTTTAGTTTCTTAGGTTTTTAAGTCCACTTCGATTTGATTTATGTCTAGATTGATTAATGTTTAAGATTGTACAGCGACTAAATAAAATCGGAAATTCAGTCAGCTATGCTAAAACTAGACTGAATGTCTAAATATGTAAACAAAAATAAAAATAATCTTCTGATGAACGTCATTAGTGTAATATGGGGAGTGCAAGTTGTGAATAATATAACAATTAATTAAAATATAATAATATGTTTTCTTTATAGACTTATGGGTTACGGAAATTACGGGTGATTTTCAAATAACTCAAAGTATTATGTTAGTGTTTTTGATTTTTTGCACTTAATAAAATTAACCTTTAATTATTGCCACTAACATATTTATGGTAAGAGTTTAGGATTGTAATTCTAACTAAAATATTATAATAAATGCCAAAAGTAAATTTGTTTGTTTGCAATTTACTACTCAATAAATTATCATGAAATTTTGCATACACGTTGTAAGAGGTACCCAAAAGGCCATAGGGTACTTTTTATCCAGAAAAGAAGTAGATAGGTAGGTACTGTTCCTGAGGGACGTCATGAAGTCGCAGAAAAAGCTATACCTAATTAAATAGGGGCAAATAAATAACTACTTTAACTATTGTTAACTAATTGTTAATTAAAACTTTATAATGTTGATAGTGATTTTTTTATATATATAATTAATTTTAAATACGCGAGAACTCAAAAAAGTAATCGCAGTCTCGTTATTAAATAAAAAATGTTAATGAATGTTGTATTTTAAATAAAAACAAATAACAAAGTATGATGATAATTTTAATCATAAACATGACTCGTTGTCTGCGGTGAAGATAACTAATGCAGAGGCAGCGAGAAATCCGCTACTTTAAACAGTCGTTTCTCATCGCTTATTCCGTTCATCTTTGGACATTCGCGGAAAAAATATTGAAGGAAATGTAACAACTCTTATTAAATATTTTTATCATAAAAGTGTTACTTTAGAAGAGTAACTTTAACATTTCGTTTGAAGTAAAAAAAAAAATAATTCGATCTCCACAAGCAGCAGAAAAGAAGCTCTTTGTTTCTATTTTTAAAATAGAAAACTTGATATTTAAGACTTAAAATATTATTAATTATAACATATTTCTTCGCGGAAAGTAAAAAATCTATTTATTATAATTATATTATAATTATTTGACATTAAATTACTTCTCGATGAAATCATTTATGGTCGTTTTCAAATAGGAAATCACTTGGGACTTCCTTTAAACTCAATGTTTATTCGATTTATCGAATTCGAATATTATCTATTGGAATATTTCGAATATTATTATAAACGAATATTGAGGCAGTAGGTACACTTATGTCAAACCATCTTTGAAATCAAATTAAAATATTTTTGCTATGTTTTTTTTATGTGGCAGACAAGCTAACAGCTTATGGTAGGTGGTTACCGTCACCTAAACCCACAAACAATACCAGAAACATGCCGTCCCTGTAAAATTAAAAAATGTTTCGACATTTAAACGCGACTGTCCACATTCACGCCCACGCTAAATTCAATCTGTTGACACATCTTATGTTGAATGACCACACACTCCTTATTGTTTGCATAAATATATTTCTTTTTTTCCCCATTAGGTAGAAATATAGCTAAGTATCCACTTTTACTTAAAGGCTACTTGCATTTCCGGTGCTAACTTTAAGAGAAAACTACCCTCATTTTAAAAGGTTGCTATTTTTATTTTTACACAGGTAATTCAAAACGAATTAGCAATAATGGTTCGTGTTAACAGGTCCTTATTATTTTAATTGTAAAGAAGTAATGAAGCGTTCAAAACTCATTAAATTACCTTCGACTTGCTACTTAACTTTTAAAGGTAACAGCCGCACCTGATGTTGTATAGTAGTTTCGAGAAATAAGGTTTCTTTGTATGGAGTTGCAACGTTTTGTAACCACAAGGATGATATGAATGCCTATTTAGTATTATTAAAAACTAACTTAGAACTTGTACTGACTATCTGACGATGAAGAAAATACCTGGTATAGTAAGAATCTAAGAAGATATTAGCAGGTATTAGCAAGGAAGATGAGAATACATTCGGTGGAGTTATTTTTTTTTCTTATTTTTATGATGACAGTAAATTATCTTTTAATTATAATTGGTTTAAGATTTTTTTTGGCTAAGTGATTTGATTTTATCATCATAATCATCATCTAGCTTTAAATATACTAAATAAAAGCTATAAATAAAGTTTAGTAGTAGAAAACTATTATAAATTTAGACGTTTTTAAGCAAATAAAAGTTACTATTATAAAACTACTAATTATAAAAAAGAATAGCATTTAAATAAAATAAAATTTAGTAACACTCCTGTAAAAAAAAAAAAAAAAGTTACTATAGATAGACTTTCTATATTTATATGGTCCTCTTGCTCTTTTATCTATACTAATATTATAAAGAGGAAAATTTGTATGTTTGTAATGAAAAAACTCAAAAACTACAGGCCAGATTTTAAAAATTATATGTATGTACTATAATAATTTTTAAACTTCATAGTAATAGTTATAACATTCAATTAATTACATGCTTCTAATACTCGAATATGAAACAAAATAAATACCAATAGAAACTTGCCAGTGGTACTTGTACTATTACTTATAATCTATTCTGTGCACTGGTTCATTAGTAATATACTTACTTACCTACTTATTTCAGTGCCGTGGCGTAGTTTTAATTAATTATTACTTTTATTATTACACCACCCATGAACAATGTAGATTATCCCTAATTTACCAACGAAGTCACCTACAACTAATATATATTCGACATACAATTTCTCGGTGTCAATTTTTTTTACTCATATTACTACTTCTGAATTGCGATGATTCTAGTATGAGCCTAATTTTAGGCACAAAATAATTTGTAAAATAGTTTGCGTAAACGAGCCGGTGTTTCAGTTTGTTAAATGTTAGGCAGGTATAAGCCGGTCGACGTGGTAGAAGGTACAAATGGGGTAATTTGTCGGTGCGGTGCGGCGCGGAGGCGAAAATCCGATATAATCCGTCGACTCGGCGCTAATCGAAATATTGGCGCAGATTATATTGACGAGACAAATCTACGCGTTCCCTTGTCAAGCGGGCATTAACCTAATTTCCTAAACAATGTATTTTTTTTAGGACCCACATAAATAAATCGCTTAATCCAGTTTGCTGTTACGAATTATTTATTAGCGACTAACATTTCTCTGCGGTTTCACTCGTTAGTCATCGTTGCGTTTGATCATATACCTACTTATATTATAGTTTTCAAATAGGAAGTCACTTGGGACTTAATTTTTTTTTATTTTTTATAATTATTATTATATTTTTCTATACAATTAAACTCAATATGTACCTATTCGAATATTTATGTAGATAATAAAACTAAAAAAATCAATAAAACTGTCTAAAAACATTAAAACAAAGTGACTTCCTATTAGAAAACAACTAGGAATAGTTATACAATTTGTCAAATTGATTATGTTTATGATTAGAGATTGGACTGCTTCTCTAATTTGACTCTAATTGTCATATTCCTCTAGCCTATAAACTTAAAAAAAAAGCAAAATATGTTCAATGTTAATTAAAATTAGCATGTAGGATGACTGTTCACTCGATGGTATATTACCGTCGCTTATAAACAATGTCACACATGCTGTTATTTCACGGTGACCTAAAGCTGTTTTGCTCCCGCTAGACAGGCTGACCCGGGACGCAATGTGTCTTGCCTCTATAATATTAACTTTTTCTAATAATGATACAAATAGTTCATGAGCGAGTTGAAAAACACAAAAAAAAAACTGAAAGAGATTTTACTAACCTAAAAATAATATGTAGTGTATAGAAATAGAGACAGTTCTTCTATTCTAAAGGATTAGTGACTAAAAGATTAGATTACATTCTCAATACAAACAAACACATTTCTATATGCAACATAGGTATATAAACTTGTTATGCAACATACGAATATAAAATTATTTATACTTTATTTTATCTAAATCCTGCAAATCTGTCACAATATTAAATTTTAATAGGCGAGAATGATTGAAATACCTATTAAAAAGCGTATTGGATTATAATTTACCTAATAAGTATAGCTATTTTTTTAATATTATAAAAAACACTCAAGTTCACACAATACTGTAGTCGTCACAAATTTATTATTGTCATTCAAAACATCAATGAAAAATCCTGTATATAAGAAGACTTGCGCGTTGTTCAACGGCTCGAAGCTATCTGACCCCCACCGTCCGCCATATTCCGCTCCACCTCGCGCCCCTCCCACCGCCCCCCACCCTAATTAGAGCTTTCGGGCCCTTTCACCATCAAACGATACATTTCCTTACACTTAAGACATTAAAGATTAATATTGCTTGGCGGTTTGACGTAGGGACGCTCGGTGGGTTGAACCGCATCCCCTCAGAACGGCTGTGTCGTCGCCTACGTAATACGTGATACCATCTCGCACTCTATGCTTAAGTAATGTTTGGCTTTACAGAATATATTACGGATCATATTGACAATTTATATTGTTACTTGCTTGCTTAACTGTTATTTATTATTGGAGAAATATATTTTACGAGTTCCTATGTTGATATATTATTTATGTGGAATGCGTTACAATTAATAAATGTCTCATACAAAATTACCTACTGTCAGTCTTTACTCAACATTGAGTTAATAATAATACAATAATTTATATTTATAATTTAATTTGTGATATTATATTTATAATATTATTATAAATATGTAATATTATAACCATAATAGGTTTTTAAATCATATTTTTATTTTTTTAATTATTTAATATACCTATTGTTAAGTATTTTACACTTTAAACGTTAAAACTTTAATCATTTCCTACTCAGCAATTATTCCTAATCATACTTAGGTATTCTGAGCTTATACCATACTAATAAAGAGATATCTAGGTTTTTATTCAGTTTCTTCTTTGTGTAATTTTTGTTTACTTACTAGGGGAAAATCATGGAAAAGTTGCCTAGATATAAGTAAGTATATGTAATTCTTGTCCACTAAAATCTCCCTCGGGATTATGTAACTGACTATTAAAAAAAAAATTAATATAGAAAACAACAGGTACCTATTAAATAATTAAGCTTCCTAATTACTGATTTAAGGCCTAATTAATTAAGACCTTAATTAAAAATTTCATAAATATCAAAAATTGCAATTTTTTGAACGTAAATGGATGTAATATTTTTTTATAGCTAGCTAAAATGGATGTAATATCTAAATTATTATTATTATTAAAAAAATTTAAAATAAATACCTATATCATATTATATTTGTCAATCAATTCGTCTGTCACTAGATCGCATGACAACATTGTATTATACGTTTCAATATAGGGAAGTAGTAGGTATCCACTATTAATCTTGGGCGGCTATTATCGACGGACTTTATTGAAAACAAATCAGTGTCGGCGGTGACTCGGGGCGGGGGCGATAATTCATTATAGCCGCAGGTGTGGAAATTAGAAGCGCCCCTAATGACATCCCACCACGCCCATGCACTCCAAAGCACTGTGTCAGCAGACAAAGCCGCCATTCATATCATGTATATAGTTATATGTAGGTACTTACACAATTAAATAAGTTACATTTCAAAATATTTCAATTATTTTTGTGTAGGTAAGGCCATATATTTTTATTTTTTAGATTTCTATTAAGAAAAGAAACATAAAGATCTCAGGAGTTATAATGCTTAATATATTAAAAATTATTTATTTTTCAACGCAGACGAAGTCGCGGGCACCAGCTAGTATATATCATATGTAGATTAAATATTATATAGATTGGCAACTCACGCTACGAATACGTGGTTACTTCGCTTATAATATAACACTCCGACCACAATGAATCGGCACTTCTCACTCCCCCATTAATTACAATTTCATAATGAAAATAACTAGACAGTCCAATTAATTAATTTACAGACGTTAATTATTTCATCAGAGCAGTAAAGTCATGATCGTGAACAATTTGCCAGTTATCGGGCCGTCAAATCAACGCCCTGGTACATTATATTTTATCTACACAGCCAACTTTAAGCTAATAATGACCAATTAAACAATACAGTGTTTTGATAAGAAATCACCTAACTGAATGTATTATTACTATATGTATATTATAAGATGGTATAGTGGCATTATGAATACGTATAAATAGTATTAACGTCTTGGGTCATTAAAAATAATAATTGTCCTTTAAAACATGCAAAAATAAGGTTTTTTGTCCCTCCCATAAATGTTTAAGTAAGTATAATATTTACACTAAAAGTTGTTAAGTATGTTTTAATACTAAAAAATAAAATAAAAATTAAAAAATTAAAAAAGAAAGCTTGATTCATTATAATAGAAATCCTTCCTGTTAAGTTGGCAACATAAGTATTCTTTTATTTTATTTTATATTATTTGGAAAACGCAACTTTTTTATTCTTTAATCCTTAGTATTAATTAATATTAATAATTTAAACAACAATAACACATTTCCGCATATAGAATTTATATTATCTATAAAAAAAAGAAAACCTGTTTGACATCAATACTATCAATTAAAATTGAACTTAAGAATTAATCTAAACCAAGATTTAGATAATAATTCTCTAATTCTTCATACCTATCTTCGAATTGAACAGATCAACCTCTTGAGCGGATCCAAGAAAAAGAGTTTTTCCAAAGTATATCTACATAGACTGTGAGCAATAGCTACTCAATAATTAACTTCATAGGTATTTATTTCTGGGGGGAATGATAAGTTCTAAAAATTTTCTGTTTATGTTCACAATATCTATTAAGGTACCTATTGTGAACCTAAGGTTTAACCTCTCTGAATTAACAATTACTACATTACTATACTATAAAAATTTATATTTGTTAGCGAAAACAATGATTCCTTTTTAAACATTTTAACAGAGATGTCGCAGTGACATTGTTTGAGTTGTACAATGACGTGGATAATTGAGTAGCATTAATTCAACGCGACAGTTGTAGAATCGTCGCATTTGCATATTCGCGCGGGAGTCGACGGCCGTTCCAAACATCTGTCTTCCGATATTAATTAGTTGTTTTACATAATTTCGACGGCTCCTCACTTCAATATGCGTATTACTGATTACTCCGTTGTCTTACATATGACTTCATTGTATAATTTACATCCTAATAATAACCGAGACAAGTTTTATATTGGGGCCTCAGAAGTAGGTATTCATAAGTATGGTATCAGGTAGCTATAAAGATCCATTGCTTGTTATTTATAGTCATATTAAGTTCTATTTATTTTTAATATAGACTAGAGATAAAATACTAAGAATTTTTTTTACCTAAAGGTGACTTTAAAAGCAAGCAGACTTAGGTGTAGCCACCTATAATTGTTGAGTGAGCTTACCAGGCTAAGTAAATGTAGGAAATAGACTGTGGAATTTTTTACTCACTTAGGTACTGACACAAAACAGCACCCATACTGGTTTTTTTACAAAGTTCTTTCAATAATCCCTAAATAATTATTGCTTTGCTTGTGTCTCTCATGTAAAAGTCAGCAGACGGGCTGACTTTTCACTTGATAGTAGTTAATGGTTACCGTCGCCTATTAACACAAGTAACACCACAAAGATTACGAGATCCTTAATCCTTACTTGTAAAGGAGAAGATTCTATGGCATCCCTTACTCACTCATCATTAAAGCACATGTTCTATTGTACTCTTTAATTGGATGGTTATTGCCGCCAAACCAGCAGCCCGTTTTAAGACTTTAAATGCAGCATGCCTTGCCACTAACAAATGATCAAAATTATTGATAATATTTCTTTTTTTCACAGATCGTGCTAAATTCAATGCACCGATACCAGCCTCGTATCCACTTAGTGAAGATGCGTGAAGGAGGCGGACCTATCACTGATTTGACCAGGGAACAACATCGCACATTCGTCTTCCCAGAAACAGTGTTCACGGCTGTGACTGCCTACCAAAACCAGCTCATAACAAAACTGAAGATAGATTCAAATCCTTTCGCTAAAGGGTTCCGTGATTCATCAAGGCTGACTGATTTTGATAGGTAAGTTTTGTCTTTTTTTTTTTAATTAAATTAAATACATATCTATTCAATTGGAATTTTGAAGAATGTATTCCGCTTCACTTAAGATATTCTCTTTTAAATCAAGATGATTTTAATGAAATAAGATCATTTAATAAAATATGGAAATTATTTATTTTAAACAAAGATAGGAAGATAAAGTAGGTATTAATGCATGTCACGAAAACATTCCAATGGAAAAGTAAGAAAACTTTTAAAATTATTCGGTTAATTGCTAATGCATGTAACGAACGCGTTTTAAATTTGAAATTTTTTCTTAGTGATTCTAAGGGATTTTTTCTTAGGGAAAGCAAAAAACATCAAGTGCTTCCTATTAATTAGTGGACCGTCAGCCTGCCTGCCGACCTTTACCGAACTAAACTACTGAACCGATTTTAATAAAACTTGCACACTGTGTGCAGTTTGATCCAACTTAAGAGATAGGATATATTTTATAAACTTACGCGGACGAAGTCACGTGCAACAGCCAGTAATATTATATAGATAGACAGAACATAGATAAAAGAACATAGATCTATCTAAGTAGAAGTACATCTAAGTAGAACCTACATCAAAAGGCTAGAGTTAAAATTATATAATTTCCTTCTGTGACAAGTACTATTTTCCATTTGAACAAAAAATGTTTTAATGCTTATGTAAGTACTCGTAAGTATAATGAGTGTAAAACGCGTTTAAATATGTCGAGAGAGTCAAATTACGACTTTGCCACTGAGCTATTACTAATGCGAATAAATGCATGCTTTCAAAAGCAAACCTGACACTTAACGGCTTCACACACCATCACGTGAAGAAATAGAGAAATTTAAAAATTACCAGGTACCTACCTACTCAGCGCCTGGTAATAGCTGTTAGGATTTCTCTCACGCGAACTTACGAAACTGCAACACACAGCCGCTGTTTCTAGAACAGACATGCTGACGTAAAGGAAAACTGCAACATGATTTCTATAGGTGTCAGGAACATTTTTTAAAGATTTTTTTAAAATTAAAAGGTTGTCTTCGGATTAGCCCAAGTTTAATTGCAGGACTTAATATACCTAATATATCTATAATGTATGTTTAATTTTTCAAGAAACATACAGAAGTGTTTTTATTCCTAATCTCTTATACTTAAACTTACCATGGTAAGAAGCACCTGTGGCGTTGCTTGAGTTGTAGGCGACAGTAGTCACCTACTATCAAGTGCACCGTCAGCCAATCAATCTATATAAAATATAAGATATATTTGACGACACGTTTGGTCTAGTGGCTAGTAACCCTAGCTGTTAATCAAACGGTCGCGGGTTCGAATCCCGCTAGGGGCAAATGTTTATGTGTTAACATTTTACCTTTGTACCTGAGTCATGGATGTTTTATATTTATAATATGTATGTATTTACAAAAAAAAAAGTAATCTATGTATTATATCAACTGTCTGGTATCCATAATACAAGCATTAGTTGCTTACTGTGGAACTAGATGGTGCTGTGTGGAATGTGTGAAGATATTTATTTATTTATTTATATTTTATTTATATTAAACGTAACTTACATATTTTATATTAAATGAAATTATAATTTTTCAATTTGATACTAAAACACCTAAACATAAATTGTACTTTCAAATCATACCAGTTATAATAAAATTTATATTATACGTAATTACGTATAGTATATGAAGGAATAGTTATATGATGCACAGGTATACATTGAGATTGATTCGATTAACATGTGCGATAATGTCCTTGAAATGAGCAATGTCATCGCAAGGATACAACAGAAACGGCGATCGGTGAGGGACGTTTTAACGCGTCCAGCACGTAGCGAAGCGCTAAAGTGGTTCGAATCAATGTAGCGGCGCTCGAGGCGAGTTTGATAAATTGGCAGGTTATTAGCAACAGTTGAAAGGCATTAGGTCGGCCGCCCTGCAATTTGTGCGGCGAGCGGCTTTAACATGAATAAAAGATTAAAAATGCGCCTTCTCGCCTGATTGCGACTGATACCAGACCGCATACTGATCACAGCGATACCATCACGCCGTTTTTTCTTATCTGCTTAATCGCACCTAAATGTTCTTGCTTATTTCGGACAAAAAAACAATAGATTTCACACTTCGCAATCTTGTATCATCTTCATTCTAACATTGGCTGCTTTGGGCTGCTTGTTGGCTGCCTATATTTTAACAGAAAATTGTTTATCTTTATTTTCTTATTTTATTCATAAAGCTAGGTTTCATAAATCTTCAAAATCTTCAAAAGTACCCTGCTTTTGAAGATTTTGAAGATTTTCTAACTGACCCTTTGCGATCCAGTTTATTATAAATAAAACCGTTTTATTTGTAACTAGCTGGTGCCCGCGACTTCGTCCACGTTCTCTATAGCCTATAGTCTTCCTCGATAAATGGACTATACAACACAAAAAGAATTTTTCAATTTGAACCAGTAGTTCCTGAGATTAGCGCGTACAACCAAACAAACAAACAAACTCTTCAGTTTTATATAATAGTAATAGATATTTTTAAACATTTGCAGGTCAAAAATTAAAAATAATATGATTTAATGGATATCAATAAATTCGCATTACCTTTCATCGACTTATGTAAATCTAAACACAGTTCGGAGAGAAGAGAGAAGCGACACCGGCCGTGTTTACACGAATCATTCGATTCAATTTTTCAAACCACTTTAACTCACATTTTATTGGACCCACACTCTTGAAAATTTGTGTTTCTATTAAGAAGTACCCAAATACTAAGAAAACAAAATTTCATAAATAAATCTTTTTAAGTTCTGAAGTTATTCACGTCCAAATATGACGATTTTTATTACTCACTGACACACTCATAAAAATTATAGACCACTTCCAGATGCCTACGTCATTTTTGATATTTGTCATCAAGGTAACCTACCTTGGGAGGATACAAAGGAAAAAATACCAAAAAGGGCAAATTCCGCATCGACTTAGACATCCGCATTGAGTTAATCCTAACAAATCCTAGGATGAACTATGAAATTGTTTCAGTTCTTTTAATCGAAATTGTTTTAATTTTCCACTAAAAGCTTGAATAATTATTAAAAATTTATTTAATTTAAATCTTTATTTCTTCATTAAAAATTAAATCTTTTAAAAAGAAACTTGAAATTTGATGTTGTAAATTCTGCATCGGCAACAACACTGCAAAAGCACTTAAAAAGATTATTCAAGGTAGATAATTTCAAATGAAGTTTTATGTTATAAGTAACCGTTGAGGTGTTCATGTCCAATATTCTCTTACAAGTTAGTTAAACGAAACAACATCTTTGCAAAAAAAGAAAAGAGACGGTTGCTTCTGACGAAACGAATCCAACCACAATCCATCGTTACAACTCATACAGACACCGTGGGAACATTGACGCAATAAAATTTAATCGAGATTGATGTTAAATCAAAAGAAAGAGTTTCTTTTATAAAATTATACCTACATGTGAAACTTAGGTATCCAAATGAACAATAGAAATTAATACCGAAATTAGTCTCCAACTTTTGTCCTCTTATACTAAGTAAGTACTCTACTTCTAAAACATACTTACTCTTCGCAGCATACTCTTTCTAAAGGTCTCGACCATTTTTTATAGGGAGGTTGCTTTCAAATTATAATGGAATTGAAAGAAAATTTTAATTGAATTTAGTAGTAGCAACTAGCAAGGCACATTGCGTTCTGCAGTCATAAATAATTAGGCTTTCGCCCGCAACCTAATTTCGGTATTAATTTCGCAGTAACCTTACTGAAGATAACCGCAAAATTTGTGCGCTAATTTCACGGTGAGTAAGAGATGCCAGGGCCAGAGGCGTAGCTACCGCCGTATCAGCCGTATCAATGATACGGGGCCAACGGGCTACAGAGTCCCCTAACGTGTGTAAGCATAAATTAGTAAAATGTTATCCACAATGTCACTTAATCACGTGCTTCCCGGGAAAAAAACATATAAAAAGCTGTCAAACGTGCCTATAGAGTTTTCACATCAGAAATGACAAAAGTAAAAAAAGCAAGCAAAGTTGACAAACCATGGAGAGCACAGTGTGACCATTTATGTGGCAGGATCCTGCCATTTTGGGCAAGATTGAGCCCATAATTTAATCTCTGGCAAATACTATTGGCGTAAAGTTTGGCAGCATTTTAGAAAAACTGAAATCGTCTTCATCTATAGATGATTTAATAAATCAATTTGCCGAAAAAAAGGCAACAAAAGTGTATATTTAATTTGAATTGTTAGGCTAGCTCAATTTCTAGGAGGATTTATTTTAATTATTTTAATTAATAAATATTTATTTAAATTTAATCAAGCATTTTTGTTTCTTTTGTGAGAAATCTTTACCCTTCATTTGGGCCCCCCAACTAATTTTGATACAGGCCCCCCACGCTACGCCACTGGCCAGAGCCCATTCTCCTATTTTCTACCTTATCTAATAATTGTCAAAAGCGTAATTACACCTCATGGTGAAGCTCGTGTTTATAGGCAACGGTTGCAACCTGTCATCAAGTCAAAGATGCAGAGGAGAGCAGCTTGGGTCCTCAGTCCATAACTTGGTATACTAATTTTTTTTTTTACAAGTCATCTGTTAAATTTATGGTACACTTCATGGAAAACGACTATCCTCCCATGGAAGCAACACCAAGACGATGTAAATCTGCTTAGATGTGGATGGGGAGGATCTTTATTAATAGAAGATAGGTAAAAGACGTTAATGCACATTTGACGTTTAGCAGATTGACATAAATAGTGATGGGCATAGTATGACAGAATTAGGTGCCATTATCGACACACCTTTTGGAATTAGTATCATTCATATACATTTATTAAATAGCTGTAATATTGACATAACTAACAGACACTTCAATTAATTAGAATAAAGTCGATTTAATTATCTTAAAGTATTTTGTATAGTCTGTGAATTAAATGTGTTTACATGGGAAATTAATAAGGAATTTCAAAAAACCCTTGCCAACATCCTCAAAACTGATGACAAAATTCAAAATTAGTACCACTGACTAGAAATGATTATTATAGTTTTTCGACTCATAGTATGCAATTCACTTAAACACATTTAATCGGCAGGCACTTTTCATGGCACATCACTATATCTACAAAAATAGACTCCTAGCGTAACCTTGTAACATCGTAGTAATGATTTGAAAAATCACGAAAAAATAGTGCAATCTTTATTATTAACGTTTAAGAGTTAAACGTGTATAAATTTATTGAAAATGTAAAGTTGAAATATTTCGTCGTAATGAGCTCGCCGCTTCAAAGTTATTCCGGACGTCCGTCACGAACTGTCAAATGTGCATTCTTAAAACCGTCCGACAATAGTCGAAACATAATATGGTGTCCTATTTGATTTTTGTGTAAGAGTGTTTGATTAGATAGGTAGGTATACCGTACACCTAACAAACAAGAAAAACTTTAAGCATTATAACTTAAGCATTAATAAAAATGTGGGGATGTTTCATAATACAGACAATTATCATTGTCACAACAGCTTTCGTAATTTTTGTTCGGCTGTACGTCTGTCCGTAAGGCGTGACATAAAAAAGTCACCGTCACAAAACGTAAACCGGGTGCTTACTTAAGTATCCTTTTCTTCAAGCTGCCGAGACAGACCTTCACAATTCAGTAGGTGTTATTATTTCTCTGCTATGTTAAATGTATCCGAGCAAGCGTAATTACCACAAATTTTGGCATAATAGTATTATCGCGAGTCGAACAAGCAATATATTTACCTGAACTCCGAGAAAGGTTGATTGCAACGGAGGCGAGAATAGTGTGGAAACAGATGAGTGCCTGGGGCGTCGTCGGCGCACCGTAATCACAGGCCTCGCTCCTCATTATACCCTAAACGACAAATTAAAGTGAGTTTCTATTATCTGACCATCGGTGTGATGCACATTCGTCGACGGACCGGTTCATTGGAGGCGTGTTCTTCTCTCAGCTGTTCGTCCGTTCCTCACCTTATACGGAAAAGGGCTGATTTATGCAAAAAAACAACTACAGATTCACTTTAAAGCTTATAGGTGCTTGCAGTAATTATGCTATCGTCGATTGGTTTCCACGGAAAACTTGTAATAATTCATCTAAAGTTAAATCTATTGAAAAGATTCTCACAGTATTTTTTGTGCGTTGTAACTAATAGCATCCAATAGCTAATGGAGCCACCGCCGGCGTGCTTAGTTCGTGTATTGTAACAGGGACCAGCGGATGCACAGTACATGCAGAAAACTAACCAGTATGTGAACTTTGCTTTATGTGTAGGTATGTATACTCCATTAAACGACAGGGTTACCACTGACATTTGTTTACAATAAACAAAATGTACCTATTTAAGAAATATTTAAATATACTCGTAAATAAACAGGAAAATTTAATTAAATGGAAGCCAGTTTACTGTCGTTTTCATGTTATTTTATTTTTCTCTATAGGTTCTTTAAGCATTTTATTATGGTCTTCGCGGTTGTAACAAGAAATTTTTCTTTACTCAGTTTTTTCAGTCTGTCCGATAATATTATTTATTAAATTCAGTCAAAACGTGGAACTGGTGATTTAATATTTATTAATATATACTTACTTATTAACTAATTGTATCAAATATACCTAATCTTGTTATCTATTTTATTTTTTAAATATTAAAATATTTAATTGTAAAAAATTACAATCAAATCACAAGCTTTTTCTATAATATTATAATGTT
This sequence comes from Synanthedon myopaeformis, assembly GCA_944738685.1. NCBI lineage: Eukaryota > Metazoa > Arthropoda > Insecta > Lepidoptera > Sesiidae > Synanthedon > Synanthedon myopaeformis. The sequence goes on from OX122915.1 coordinate 4,294,912, forward strand.
CGTAAGCCCTCAATAAGTCTATGAGTTTATTTCTAGTAGGTACACAATGAAATTGATGTACTTTTGTTGAATAAAATGTTGGATTGTTGAAAATGTAGAAAATACATAATTTAAAGTTTTAATTAAGTACAAATTTATTATTGTGTTGAATCGGGTGTGTGTGTGAGTATCAGTTTGAGCATTCACATCAACAGATATTCTACCCTTTAAAGTTTATAGTACTGTGGCAGAAACGTTGTATCTGTTAATAATAATCTAATCTGTAAGCGCGTCAGTACGTGGCTACCGATTTGGATTAATTGATAGAGCAGTTTGGGAGCGTTGAGAGTTCACCACCGCTGATTGACGGCTAATTCCAGATGTTATCTCTACAATTGCTGGCTACCTTCTCTCGCATTACAATTTAAAAATTGCTACTGACATTAGTAAGAGTCATTATTTAAATTATATATTTCAAGATATAATTTAAATAAAACTATATTGAAATTATAAAGAGTTTAACAAAACCAAAGTTTTGTCATTTAAAAAGCTATTAGCAATAATCGCTAAAATTGTACGAGGAAAGTGATTGAATAGTTCTTAATTATTTCTTTATGGTATAAAATCTTAATATGTTGCCTTTTAGTAGTTTTAAAATCTTAAAATATTGTTCATTTTGTAACTAAGTATTTTTAATACAACTGTTTAAAAACAGTAAAAGCTTTTGTGCATAAAATTTATAACAACCTTAACTTTATTTTACCTTTACTTTAATCTACTTTAAGATTCGCCAGTACAGTGTAACTTAACTAAGTCTCAGAATATATAATAATTCTAGGTGTAGTTTATTGTCGTTATACGACCGAAATCGTTCGTTTTTTATGGACTACTAGGAGGCGCGAACAGTGTCTGCCTATAATATTAGGTAATTTAAAAATATACAAACTTATAAGTTATACCTAAATTGACAAATTTGTAGCACACATACATTTTTTTATCACACGTATATACATAAAGTAACTTAACCATCGTTTTTGCTCCTAGTTATGTTTTGTTAATATTAAATTTATTTTATTTTTATTAAATTAAATTAAATATTAATTTTAAATTAAATAATATTTAAAAAAAAAAGGCAAATTTTCTTGCAGGATACTTCTCTGAGAATCAACATTCTTACCCGGAGGTGGTAGAATAATTTCATTATGGGCCTCTTTCACCAACTACAAGTATAGTGTTGATTAGTTATTTTTATGTTTTATTAAATTATGCACTCGGTTTACTGCATCCTTCGATAGGCGATTTTTTTATTATTTTCTTTTTAATGTTTGGGATTTTTACCGTACAAACAAAAGTATATCAGCTCCATCATTCCCGGTGACCGGTGACTTTAAATGGCGGTTAGCCTATGGTTAGCCTATAGTCAGAGATGGCTTTTTTCCTTTTTTCCTTTGTTTTTTAAATGTTAGCTTATACGGCTGAAATACATTTAACCGTGTGAGGGTTTTTAATACTTTGTGTAGTTTCTTCCGATCATTATCTTAATAGATTGAACACGTTTTCTTTTAAGTAACAACCTTGTTCGTCAATATAGTTTCGTGTGAGACCTATTTCACTTCCTGTCACCTGTTCCCACAATCTCAATTATCCCACGTACAGTGGAATGAAAGGCCGAATAATTAAAGACATCGCGTATCAGATGTGTCTGACACGTCGAGCGGTGCGCCGCCGCCGATCGGCTACTGTGCGCCCGCGCACAACACAATCAGCTAATTTGGTTCGGCGCGTAGGAGCGCTGATAATATCACCGCGCAAATTGCCACTCCACCGGCTGTCACTTATACTTGACACGACAATTGTGGGTTGACTTTTAAAAGCGTTCCAAGCACTTCCGCGATCTATTGTTTATCGCGACGCCTGACGTTTCACATAAACGCAATCGCCGAATTTACACCAGCATTAAAATAAATGTTTAATAAGGCCCACTAACGGCACATACACGCTTAATGACTTCCTCCGCTGACGTCTGAAATCGTCAGACAATAAGTGTGATGGATTGCCATTGTGTGAGAATCGGGCCCGAGTAGATTGGCATGGTGGCCGAGCCGGCGTTTCATCCATTAATTAATACGGCACGCCCCCCGCTCAATCAGAGCCGATATTTAGTTGGCGAGCTGTTTTATTTATGCTCGGACGCACCTCTTCGTTAATTGCGTGCGGATTCACTTACCACCTAGAAATATTCTTTAACGACACTTGCGTGCACAGATTATAAAGTACCTACGTATTATTATTATAAATTTATTTTACATTTTCTTTATAGGCCTTGATACGCACTATACTTATAGCTTTTCTCTGAGCATCTTCTTATAGACTAATGTATATAGCCACTAGTTTCATCGTCAAGACCAATATTCTTCTAATGTTACAGTTTAATCAATATCAAAGCTGATTTGCGACTCAATCTAGTGATGATCAAGTGATACGCGGTCGCAACTTGATCCGTTTTATTTTTCGAACCCAGTAGCAGTAGCAAATTCACAGTATTTATTCACACAGTGACTGGACCCGAAATTCTCAAGTAACAAGTCCAGTCACTGATCTGGTAAAAGCACCGGGTAGAGATTTCCGCCCGCCGCTCACTTCTTAAAGTTATCACAACTTTTTAGAATCGTATTATGAAAATCAAACCCTGAGGGTTGTTATTTTCTTAAGTAACATTTGAGGTTATTCGAGCGGTTTTGGTGCGATATAGATATCGATATAAATATAGATATAGCCAAAATTTGAGCCTTATTAGATGTTTGATTAGACAACAGTCATTTGTTTTTGCAATTGCTTCAGTGAAATAAACTTTCTGTAGCATATTTATTATCTACTTACTGCCACTATATATATTTGGGACTAAAATGTACTACCTTTTCATTAATACGTGTATAACCTAAATGTATATTTCATAAACCTTTGACCTTAATAACTTAATAGTTTATTAGACACCTATTACGTATAACAGGTATATGACACACGAGCTATCGAGTGTAATATCTTGTATTGCCTATAAGTTAAGATAGATAGGTAGGCAGATATGTTCCGGTAATGCGAAGTATCGTAACGAAAGGAAATAATATTTCATTTGGTATCAGATTGGTACATTATGCGTTCGTGAGCACATATCGGCGAGATATCGATAAGTGCATTCGCGAGCTTGGCCCGTCCCTAGCGGCGGCTCTCTAAGAACCGCCGCCCTGTAATTTACCGGCGGAGAGTGTTGGCTATTACTGTTGATACCGAGATCATAATAAATACGCCATTAACGCCCCCATAGCACCCGAAACGACATAACCACCCGGCACGACTCGCTCCGTGTAACACTGACTAACACCATTCCGCTTGCGTCATTTTCATTACGAGCCGAGAACGTGTAAATTTAAAAATATTGGTGCTCACTGTGGAATACGTTAGTTAAAAATTAACTAATTTATCTCAGTATAAATATAAGCGTACAGCTCTCGCACAGTTAACTTATAATAATAAGTGTTATGTCCATGCTATGTTTTTGTAATGCTTCTATTTATTGCGGTAAGTTATTTAAGTAACAGTAAGCTATTTAGTTATACAGAACTAGTTGAATACGTACAATTCAATATTACTGGAATTCAACATTTTAAGAATTCAACGGTTTAAGATTTCGACGTTGTGGACTTAAACGCAATATACTTGAAAATCAAAATAACTAAAATAGAATCTGTATCGGGGTTCCGAGATTGATTCCCGGCAGGGCCATCTTTGGAAATAAACTTTTTATAGAAGACCCTGGTCTGGATCTGGCAAGCAGTAGCAGGGCACGCGTTTCGCATTCATTTGGGCAGCCCATCTTGCAGCAGACGATTTCCATATCCCTTCCTTAATTTCCATATCCTTCTGTCATATCCCTTCGGCGACCTACTATGATCGGCAGCGCATTTGCAGAACCTGTAGCGTTGCTTGGTTAAGACGGAGTCCACCTACCATCGAGTGGACCGTCAGCCACTCTGAAAACTTCTTTGTATCATTTGGGCCTTCTTATTTAATACAAATGATAAAGTTTCTGACTTGCTTTTCATTTAAGTGAAATCGAACATGAGTAATATGTCAACATAAATGATTGTAAGTAAAAACTTAAACTGTGAAAAGTTTCGTTAACCTGGTGGTAACGCTAGCATCCATCATTAATGCTTTTTTTTTAGTAATTGGAGTGTTTAAGAAAGAGAAAAAATGTATAAATTCGCTGGCGTGTGTGGCACTACCTGTTTTTAATTCCCGGGTGGAGCACGCCGGCGCCCGAGGCCGCTCAGCAGTGATAGATTAAATTCGACACGGCATCTCGTGATGTCATGCCAATTTTGAGGCTCGCCGTGTCGTCACGCTCATTTGCAGCTCACAGAATACTGCACGTAGCTTTAAACGCTTCGCTAAACATTCACAACTACACGGTCGTATCTAGAATCACGATCAACTTTACTTTAAGGGGCTCCGTTGTACCTGTTCACATAAATTTTAAAGCATAAGTGACGAAGCATAAGAAACTCATCAAAATAGTAATGTGATTGTGAAAAATAATGCACAATATGTAATCTCCAGTTACTGCTTTATCAATAGACTTTTAATCAATATACATTGTAAATCACTCTGTAAAGTAAACCCAACGAAGTCTGCATAGGAACAGTACTAAATTTTCCTCTAAACATCGAGTCGAGGAAACAAAACATTACTCGTCTATTTGTGCCGAGTGAAAATTATTTAATGTACGCTCTTAAGTGGTTTCGCTGATAGTTCGTAGAGTGGCGAAAATAGCGAGTTAGCTGGAACCGTGCTCGGTGGCGGTCGCGACAACCTCCTGGAACTAATAAAGGGCCGTTCGTGTCTGCGCCCGCGCACTCTACGCAACTGATGTGAGCCCGCTCCCCAGACTACGGCTCGTTAACACCGAACGCACTCGTAAAGGCGCTTCGACGAAACTCGGCTATTATACCTTTTGAACATTGCTGATATGTACACGTATTTTAATCACTTACATCAAACACTCACTTTAATGAGTGTTACAAAGTTAATATCAGTTTTTAGTGGCGTTTCGAAGTGTTATTTGTCACAAAATATAATTTTTATAAGAATAAATACAACCGTATCCTATGCATGTGGATGAATTTCCAAAGCATTCAAACCAATTAAATAAATTCATAAAAACTAAATTCATAAAAACATAAATAAATGGTAACAAAAAATATATAGGTAGGTATATATGGTGTGGCGTTGCTTGTATATACGGTGTGGCGACGATGGCTACCTACCATCAAGTGGACCTTCAGTCTGTCTGACGACCTTTAAATTTTTTTAAAAATTCAAGTCCAACTGAGTCTCAATAAATTTTGTGTCATCTTATTAAATGCTGTTTAATGTTTATTCACAGAGATCCCATGGAATTGATGTTGATGGAGCAACAATTGTTGCGATCACCGTTGCGTCTGTACGCGGGCAGTGTTGAAGATGAGGCTGACAAACGAGCTGCCTGGGCGAGAACGTCACCAGCGCTTCAGCTATTGGCTTTGGGAGGGAGGTCTTGGCCTTCAGCGTGGCCTCAGCCTCTGGCTTTGCCACCAGACCTTTGGCTGCAGAAACCACCAGGGGCTCTTAGGTACTGTCCTTACCCGCCGCCTGCACACCCTTCAGCGTCAGCTCCACGCGCTGATCACGCCTCATCGCCGAGACACCCCCTGTGAACTGTAAAAATAATACCAGACTTTCAACGGAACGTGCTGTGACTGTAGAGTATGATGAACTGTGAAATCATAGAGTAACTGATCGATAGTTGATATCTAGTGTACCAATAGAGAATGTATAAGTACGAGTATTGTAGAGTTGTAATGTTACTATATTATAGGTAGGTATAGGTAAGTTATGATACATAAATTTTAAAGTAATTCCAAGGTTCCTACCGAAATATACATACTTGAACTATAATGTTATTGTAGATTTCAGATGAATTTAAAAATGAAATAGTTACCTGCAAAGATTACAAATTTAATAATTGCTAACCTATTACTTAATTGTATGGAAGGATTTTTAATACAGTCGAATTTTTGTAGACATCAAAACTATCTTTTCAGGTGTTTCTGATACAAATAAAAAAAAAATGCAATGAAAATTGTTTAACCAAAGATTTATTTAAATTGCACAAACTGAAAATTTAAAATAAAGTAAAACTATATATTTGATAAGTGTGAAAATATAAACAATTGTAAGAATTTTGTTGTATATTTTTTTAAATAGTGCATTGTATATCTACTTACATTCCATGAATTTTGATTTACTTTTGTGTCCTTTAATAATGATGTGAAAAACTGTTTAATAAATGTTTTAATTTTTAATTTTCTATAATAAAATTTGTTATACGAGTGAGTAATTACGGTAAAGGTCTGCCTCATGTCTCATGTTGTAACTCACTATTTTTAGCAATTTACGAGAAACTCATGCTAAGGTATCCTTACTCTACACGCAAGCTCCGAGAAATCTTTGTAATGTTGAAGTAAAGTGCAGTTGTGTTATCGATATTAAGTGTTAGCGTCTGCTATTTATGTCGACTGAAGTTGATTGATTAAGGCGGAAAGTATAGTAAAAAGTGGTCTGTGACGTTGCAAAAAGAGTTGCTCATTCATTCATCATTCATTCATTCATTCATTCTTATAGTTGGAATTGTAGTTCTGATATATCGGTTGGACGATAAAAGTATATGGACTAAACATAAAGTGGTTTAATTAATGTATCCGAAGTAGAGGGTGCTAACATAAGTAATCATAAAATTATTTTTTAATGCTGTCTGCATTAAATTAAAAATTAAAAAAATATTTTAAAAATCAGAAATATATTCGGAGCTCGCGTGCGAACTAAAATCCTCAACATCTCTAAATACTCTAAATCTGAGGTGACTTGATTACCATGTCATAGCTGTCACCACTCTTCATATTAAATGCAATGGTATTTTCACAAGATATCTTGTGAAGACTTTTAAATTGCAGCCTTTTTGAAATTAATTAATAATGAATTTTAACGATAATTACATTCACAAAAATAATTAGTTGTTATTTTCATGAAAATGTTATATGATCACTTAAAAACCACGATTAGAAATCAGAGTAATACGAAAATAGTCTAATTGAACTTTCTTCTTTATTATTTTTATCTTTTGTTTTTAAGTTGAAATTTAAAATTTCAGACTTTAGGTATTATTAATAAATATTAAGACTTTCAATTTCAAGTAGCATGCCGCTTTTTAAACTAGTAACATCGTGTTATGTGTTGACTGTTGCAGAAGTAATAAAAATAATAATTATCTGAGAAATATTAGATAAACTTTAAGGTCTTGAAAATAGGGCTCTAACTTGAGGTTATAAGTTGACTTGTTTTACTGTAAACATTATAAAATGTAAATTTTGTAATTTTTAAAGTATTATATGTTGTATTTTAAAGCGTATAAGGTATATATTTGTATGTAATGTATAATTGTTTAATTAAATTATTTTTGTTGGTTAAGCACTGTATATAGCGTCACAATAGGTGTATGTAATAAATAAAATTAGTATGGCGAAATAACGTTTTAGTAGAAAATTATGTCGCGATACTGCTCACATTCGTCACTCACTTGCCTATCTTTTGATAGATATTTCCTGTTTAATGATAAGTATAATATATATTTCATATATATAACATAACTAAATGTCAATGAAAATGAATAGAAGCGTATTCAGGCAATACTCCTGAAAACGAAAGTTTTAAAACAAACTTTTTAATAGGTTTATTAATTTATAACACAATTTAATAAATATATTGTAATTAAATATTCCAATGTGTCTTTGTTAACCTATGTTGAGAGCTATTTAAATTAATTATGTATATTATACATAAAGAAAAATATTAAAAAATATTGGGTACTTGGATAGGTATTAAAAAAAATTTTTTTATGAAAGTTTTACCTTTTGGAATGTTTGATACATTCCAAAGGTGAAAGTTTTAAAATACTTACTTATATTCATTACTTACTACCTACCCAATAATTAAAGATAACAGAAGATAATAGTATTTAAATATGCATTTCCTTTTAGACTTTTATACCAAACTGTTAAGATTTTTTCCTATTTGCTTTTCACATTTCTAACACCTTTTTGAACATAAAACATCAGCTAACAAAAATTTATTTATTTTTCATTATTTATTGAGAATATTTAAAATAATTGTTATTAAATCACTACGAATCCTAAAGAGGTGCACATATTGCTTGATGTTTATTTAATTAATATTTAATGGAATGAATGTTCCATTACCTATGTATGTAAACTAAATAAATGACATTTAAATATTGTTTCAAAGTGTGAGCAGTTCGCGAAAGTAGCGACACATATCAGGGGTCAACCCTAAGTGTTAATAAACTATAAAAGAAACATATGTTGTTTTATTCATTTCTTGGAAATAAATACTTTATTCATTTGAGCAAGAGCTTTTATGTATACAAAATATACGTGAAAAGTTAACAAAAAATGATCATTGAACTTACTATTGTAAATTATACCCAAAGTATATTTTATATATCTAACAAATAAATTTGTAAGTTTTTGTACAATAACATTGTTGTGTAGTAATAAATGTTAAAAAATTTGAGTTTCAACGTTTTGAGTTTATAAATTTGTTTGCACAAAATCCTTGCTCAAATGAATAGAGCATAGTATTATAAAATTACACAAACAAAGCATTTAAAAACTTCAAAAATATATAATACTAGCTACATAGTCTCGGCTTCGCACGGGTCCAAATAAAAACTATCCTATTTTATCTGGACCAAATTACACATAGTTACGAAATTTTATCATAATCGCTTCAGTATCGAAATTTTTATATTATATAGATTAATGGAGACTCTATTAATCTATATAATATAATTTATATAGATTAATTAATTTATATAATATAATTTATATAGATTAATGGAGTGTCCTTTTCCTTTTAATTTCCTTTTCGGAATTTGTGTACTATTTTCTTTAACCTTTTGCTGTCGCAAATGTAGCTATTACCTAAATTTTAATTCTAGATAATAGACAGTGTATTTTTTTTTATACAATGAAAGCAATGAACACATGGACATCTCATTATTAGGTATCAGACCTTAGCGGGCACACAATGTACCTATCTTCTATCAAGCATTTAATTGTAAGTAAGTTTGACCGTTTTATTCCTACAGAGACTCGAGCCTAATTAATAGTGCGAAAAAGAAATAATTTACGACTTTGATACCTACATGTGGAAATATAATGAGATATAATGGAAATATAATGGATGGACAAGAAATTTACAATGCATCTTTAAATTTTACAATAGAAAATAAAAATGACATAATATTAAACCTAGGTAACTATTTAAAATTAAATTTTATTTAAATTTCAGCCAAAGGATTTATATTTTAATCTTGTGCTTCATAATTTAATTCATGGTTTCATAAATTGATTCACAAATCTTACCTTGTAAAGGGTAAGAATTTAAATAATAAATTCACGTTACTATATACATTGTATTATTTCCTGGTTTCCATTAGTCTATTCAATGAGAAGGTAAATATTTATTTGGTCACTAGGTGGCGGTAGTCATAGCACATTTGTTTACACAATAAATCGAACCACTCATAGCGGGCTCACTTCCAACAAATGGATCTAAAGGACGATTCTGAAAATGAAGTTTCAGAATTTTACACTGTAGAATAAGTATGTTTACTCATTAGTCACATAATTCTAAAAATTATAAATATGAAATGCGAATAAGCATATTTATTAAATTTATTATAAATCTACATAAAACTGTAGGTACCTTCTTTAAGGCTAGCCAGGTCAATTGCGTTCACTTTAAGGATTGCTTGTATTCCTAGACAACGTTAGTATCTTAAAAAAATCCTAAAAAAACTAACTTCTTTAGTGTTATGGTCATTTTATGATTCAGAAAAGTAGAAGCTCGCAGGCAGTATCTGCTAGGTGTAAGGTATACAGCTATCGTAAATAATTGTCCACTGCAGCTGTAAGCAATTTTCCTATAAAATATGGACATAAAACACCGACATTAATCAAGGATGACTGTTATTAGCATTTCCCTGAATGTCTCCATCTACTTCGAAGAAAAGAACTGCTGATAAAACTCCGTACATTAAAAGCAACATTGGAAATTAATATAGAGGGGAATATTCGCGGCGTAAATTAATTTAATTGTTTCCAATTAGTTGATGTGTCATTAAAAACACTGAAATGATTGGAAAAATATGTAAAAAAATTGCCCCCAATAATCACACTGTCCATTGGAGAGTTTAAATTTTTTATTTCTCGATATGAACAGCTATTAGATCGGTACAAACCGTTACAATTTGCAAGACAGATAATAAATAATCATCACACTTTTATTTTCCGTCTTTATTAAGTGTCATTAGGCATTATTAAGCGCATATATCGATGATGATCGGCCTTCCGTCCGTCCGGTAATTGCTGTCGATGTAAGGCGGCCTACAAATTGAAAGCGGCCGTGGCCCGAGGCGAGTATTGATGGATCTGCTGCCATCGTGAAATTATAGCCGGCCCTTGCGACAGCTTCGCAAATTATGCGTATAATGCTAGTAAATAATACTACGTTCGCTATAAATTCATAAAAGCCTATGGTCCCACGTATCGCTCGCGTGGAATTCGTGCGCGTTTTTTGCAAACCGTTCGTGATGACAGCAATGCAACGAACGATTACAACGAAAGATTTTAAGAGGGCCTGTCCAACTCGAGCGTTACCAATTCCATACTACGTAATTCCACGATTACCATTTAGTTATTGGTCGTAGTAATGCATAAAAATAACATGAAATTTCTCAGACATAAATGAGGGTTATTCTTGCATTACAGAAAGTTGAGACAACAAATTCTCCCAAATACTTACCTACTGAGCTCCCACGCTCATACGGCGCCACCCTAAGGGTACTCAGTACCTTAAGCTGAAGTTAAAAAGTTCCATTTAGGGACGAAATAATAATTACAATCTATTTTCTTAATCATTTTGTTTTAATATTCTAATATTTTTTAATATTTGGATAATGATTACAAATTGTGATAACTTGCGTAAATATATATAGGTATCAACAGACGACCGTAAATTGTAACACAATGTTGATTGTGCAGTTTACATGTTTAAAAAACAAACAGTATTTTTCTAAAATTTAGTATTGATTTTATTTTATGTAAAGGTCACCAGACAGGCTGACGATCCACTTGATGGTAGGTGGCTACCGTCGCCTAAATAACAAGGTCACGAATTAAAAAAAAATCTAAAATTATCTCTTAAAATGAAGTATTTAAGTACTTGTTTAGATTTGCTTGTGTATAGGTATCGATAGTACATCAACACCTAAAATATTGCTGAACCAACTTCTAAACTGAAAAACTTATACCAATATTTGAAGTATTTAAATGCAATAAAAGGTGTTACGTGTTATGAGCACAGTCCAGTGACGCGGTTTTATCGTTCATTGTGCCCGCGAAACGCGAAGGGAGTATAGAATGACTGGCAACGCCAACCAGCGACTCGACGGCACATAAATTAGCACGGGTACATTTCGCAGACACCAACTGATTGACTCTTTTCATTACCGTTTCGCATTGTTCGCTGGGAGAGAAAAATTACACATCCTTTTGGCTACAACACATTTCATAATTATGGACTATTGTGGTGTTGTCGAGCTAATTCTTCGGGGAAGTGTGCTCAGTGCCCGAGGAGTCACAGAGATATATCGACGCGCTTAAAGACTTTGCTCGATTCTGTAATGGTTCGCGCTGATTAGTTTCCGAGGGAAACACTGGTACGAAGAAAGGTTTTAAACGTTTAATGTCCTGTCAGAGATATATGACGGGCATTGTATGATTAAAATACTTTCCTATTCACGTGACTCGTGTACCTAGAGATTTGAAAGATGCAAATACGGTTTCAGAGATAATCGAATTTCACCCATTGGAGTGTGCAATAAAATGTTGCTAGTATTATTGCGGGCATTAATTACGTTCGTTTATCGGTGCGGCAGTATTGTTCTTGGTGCAGCAGATTATCAGTGATTAAGGGCGATAGACGTCTCGAAGCCCACGTGCGGGTTTATGCCCGGTCGTGCCCCGTACCAGATTGCAATCTGCCCATATCGCGCCTGTGGGAACACATTTTATCAATACTAAGATTTACTAAAAGCTCAGATAAAATAAGAACTAAAGACCTGCCCTGTGGACGGCAGAGAGTAGCTGGTAAAACTACACCTTCGCCGTGTACATACACTTATACGTATTAATGCAATCAAACTACGCCTCGCCTTATTAAAATATTTACTAGAGAAAATGCAGAATCGAATAGTAAAATTGTTTATAAACCAGGTTTCAGAACATAAAAAAAGGATTTAATCACATTTCACACGTGAAACCCAACATTTTCAATAAAAACAAACAAATATGGAACACAAAGCTTGGAACACAAAATCTCAATACAGTAAACGGTAATTACATGCACACATTTTTATAAAACCGACTTTACTATGTTGTTCACAAAATTCTGTCTATAGTTATTATTTGGTATAAGACTAAAAGGGAAAATCATTGTATTAAATGCCCTGTGTTTCTGCTAAAAGCGATTTGTTCTAACGAGATATCGTCTGTCCCGGATAGAAATTGAAGACAAAAGCATGTCAGGTGAGCCAATTTGCGCGTTGAATGCTTTCGAAGTGAATCGAGGCGCTAGACGTGTACCTTTGTCGATCAAGCTCGTATATAGACAGATCGGGTTGTCTGTGCCAAACGTTTTTCTAAGTCGATTTTGTAACGGTGCCCGTCTGTCGATCGCGTCCGGCGTCAGCTGCCAGCTTCGTCGATCCGATAGACAAGTAAATAGTTCTGGGCTAATCGTCGCGTCCAGCAAAGGGAAACGACGAATTACTCCGTCACGGAGTTCCCAACAATTGCTTTGTGTTGCCAATAGACACAAAATCGATTGAATCGTCTCTTGGCGATTGTGTGAGTGAACTTTCTAACAATCTCAAGCATTTGCATAATAGCCTTGCTCAAAATTAACAAAATTTCAAAATACTTGTTTGAAGTATATACTTAAATTTAAAGGCGATTAATTAGTTTTGAATGGAGATCAGGCAATAGTTTGTTTTCGTTTCAACAGTTGAAACATGTACCATTAGGTGAGAAGAAATTACTCAGATTTTATTGGGAAAATATAGTGTAACTCGTGTAAAATAGGGTTTCATAGATATTTAAGTTTGAAAGTATTAAAATACCTTGCATTTCCCATATACAAGCATAATTTTCATATTTATGAAAAAATTATATTTTCAGATGTAAAATAGTTAAATTTATAATCTTAATTTTATAAACCTGAAACATTCACAGGAAATTACTGAAATTAAGAATGACTTAATTCATTATAAGCAATTTCTCCAAATTTTAAGTTTAAAAAAACCCATTGGCTGGTTTTAAATGATGTCATTTAAATGCAGTAAGTAAGTAGTGGTAAGGCATGCTTACTACGTTTTCACTCCTTTAATGAAAACCATCGTGAAATAACAGTACTTATATGTGCTATCTTGGGTGTATGAAATGCCAGAGCCTAATGCTTTAACGTCACCTTGATTTCTAACCCTTTATCCTATTGCAGTCGGCAGTACACTTGAATTTATTATGATGTTATTCCTGTTCCTAGGCGATGGTAGCCACCTACAATCAAGGCGGCTGTTACCCTCGCAGCTTCCTTTAATCACATCACAAGAGATCATTAATGTAACTAGACGTAAAGACAGTTAGTTCTTCAGTTTTAAATCATAATTTGAAGTCACGAAAGCTACTAAAGAAGTTTTATATGGACATTAAAATGTTTACTTTATTGCTTACCGTATTGTGTTGGTTAAATAACTTGTTTCGTGCAGATGGCGTTTGCAATTAATATTATTTGACTATTAATTTAGTCAACAGTTGAAACATTTCTGTAATTTACAAATGGACATTAAAAGTACTGTTTCTTTTCTCACTTAAGCACATTACTTACCTTACTTTACATTTTTTAAGACTTAGTCTATAAATCGCAAGACAATCGTGTGATTGTCTTGCGATTTATAATCGTCTGAGCAAAAAAGGGCGTAACTCAGTAAATCCAAATCGAGGTTAAACTAGAAAAGTTCATAACCACAATTGAACTTGCTAGGAATCGATAAAGAATATTTAAAAAACGTTCATATTAAAGTAGCTAAGTAATTAATTTTGAGAGCTACTTAGACATTAGCCCATAATATGACTGTTATTATCTAGTTCAGAGGAATCTGTGAAAAGAGCAATTTGACTGAGTACTAAAACGCAGCCAGTTGTTTCGATCGTGGCATCTATGGCTGGTGTAAATGATAATGATTATGTTGATCGCTAATACGTACGGTGTGTTGTGTACAGGACTCGTGAGTGACGCGGTGAGAGGTGCCGTCGTTACGTTGCGTTCTGATAGACACGAGACAGCCTAACAGCTTATATTGCCTTCGGTGCAGAAAGCACACAACGATAAAATGGATTTTAAACGTATTTCGCCTACAGGTTTCAACATCGTACTTAAGCAACTAGGTTTGAATATTTGTATAAATTGCAATAAAAATAAATAATCCATTACCTATAACTCTTTCCCATATAGGTAATGGAAATACTTTATTTTTTGACGAGTCGTTGGATGAGTGGCTAAGGTGCTTGCCTTAACCCCGCAGTGTCTCCTACGCTGCGAGGTATCAATAGGATTTCCCCAACGTTAAAAAAAAGGGTGCTTACCTTAACGCTCCTTTTCAGGGTTCCCGATTTCGATTCCCGACAGGGTCAATGATGGAAATGAACTTTTCAAAGTTGGCTCTAGTTGGATTTGGAAAGTAGTGCGTTTTGCAGTCATTTAGGCAGCCCGTCTAGCGGCACTAACCACCCTCTTACAGAAAACCTCATTGAAATAACAGCATGTGTGTTGTTGAGTTTCAGTGAGTGAATAAGGGATTCCAAAGCCCATTTCCCTATCCCTTTCCAATTCCTTACCATTCCTTACCATTCCTTACCATAATTGGTAGACACCTACCATCAAATAGACCGTCAGCCTACCTGCCGAACTTAACATAAAAAAACATATACGTGTGATACTAACAATATTGTATTATTACAGCTGAGAGTAATAAAGTGCATAAATCAGTTACTGAAACGCTAGGCCCTATTTCGCATAAGGTTATACTGGTCAGTGAGAAAGTCTTGAACTATATTTTAGTTGTCTGGTAAAGTGATTTTTTTGCAAGAAACAAACAACAGGTAACCTGAGGCGATAAGAAAGTTCAGACACGGCAACATCGCGAATGATCCTAGAGGTGTAATTATGCGAATAATGCAAAACCCACTCTTGCCCTATTATTTTCCATTTCATTCTTTTAAACTACTTTGTATGTAACATCAAACAATAATAGGATTTAATTGTTGTTTGTTAAAAATGATTTGTTAAAAAATTATAATGCAACCCCTATCCCCCCAAATCTGATAATTTTAATTTTAGCGAAAAAGTTAAATGAACATTTAATGTAAAATTAATTTCTCTACAATATTTGCATAAACCATTTTCTTCTAACTTACCATTTTTGTATAACTTAGAAAAAAAAAAACATAATTATACTTCTGTCTTTTTCCAACTCTTCTACAGGATGTAATCAAAAATTCCTTTCGCCCATCGACATTAGACAATATTTAAAAAACTTATATCAAAAAAATTTGAGACCTTCAGCTGGGTCTCAAATTATGGTTTGCTAGTAATTTTTCCTGGACCATATCTTTTCCTCGATAAAACACATAATCTATTTGCAATAAACACACCGTTGTGTAGAAAGGTCATAAGAACTATTAACGGATGCTTTGCAACGCAATTAATAAGTAATAAAACCGCGTTTACAATGAGAAATCCATCTTTACGATACACTGTTCTTTAATAACCTTTACAAGATCTCATGGAAACATTGACACCTATAAATCTATCAACGTTCTAGTTCTGTAGTTCGTATATCTATCAAATGATTTTTTATCATTTTAAATTATATCACTTCATTATAAGAGTTACTAAATTACTACATAGAAACTGTAATAAAATAGAAACATGCAAAAATAGAGGTAGGTAGCTATAGCTCTGAATAAGTAACAGTAAGTAGGTACTACAAGTAGACTATAGTCATTTATGTTAAGACACATCTTAATTTATGTTAAGATTGTTAGACAGTCTGTCTGCCGACCTTAACATAAAAAAAAATTGAGGCGATCAGCTACCAAGTTGTGGTTTTTATACTACAATATCATTAATATATTTTGAAATCTAATGCTAATTATACTAGATCAAGTCGTGGTCATTGGAGTAATTTTATCGAAGTGGCGCTCGCGCATTTGTGACCGGGAGACGCGGAGACTGTCCGTGGTCGGGCAGGCGAGGCCGAGGCGCGAGGTGATCCCTCAGGTGCGCCCTCGGAACCCGCCCCCTTGTTTATTGCTTATTAGCGGACTGCGCGGCGGCACGTTTGAACTGCCGCTCTTTGTTCTCGCCGACATCGGCCCGCCCCCGCCCCGCACACACCCCGCGGCCGGTCACGACCAGTACGCTACGCGAATCATAAATTCCTGCTATTTGACGTTAGCCTGTGTAGGTGATATTGATCTTAGCGCAATGATATCTGCTCGTAGGAAGGAAATGTACCTATTGGCATCGTAAATTACAATCGTTTCATATATTACTGGCGCATTTAGATTCCAGTTCGTAATGTTATCTCTTAAGATGCAGTTTCATTTCGTAATTTTTCTTGAGAACGTTGTTATTGACTCGTCATTATCGAGCCTAATTTAAAGGAAATCAATAAACAGTTCTTATTCTCACAACATTTTCCCATTTATTTTATTTTCAAAATCAAATAATGCTTATCTCCTTCTTGTAGTTTCGGAGTCATAACCTGTCCAATCCTTCTGGCGGCAGTAACCACCTCATACCATAGTAAAAGTATTCCTATACGCTTGCCTTACGACCTTTATCCAATAAGAGTAGCATTTAATTCCTTTTGGTGTTCGATGTCGTCCTCTATCATAAAAAAAATATGTTCTCGGTAGTATTCATTTGTGATTTCTAGGGAAGTGTTATACCAACAGTGGAGAGTGCGATGCGCGATGTTTTGTTTAGTTAGATGCCAGAGCTAGAGCACCATTTCTTTATACCACCTAACCTACTACTTAACCAAAGTTTCCTAGGATTACTTGCAGTGGAATTTGGGAATTCCCAAAGTTCTCAAATACAAAAATGTTTATAGGTGATAGGTGATGATGGTAGCTATCGAGTTGACCGTAGCCTTCCTGCTTGCAAACCTTCCATAAACAAACATGCGACCACTCACAAATGCCTCAATATTTTTATCATCGCTTTGAAAAGGCCTTCGTTTAGATCACAATCAATTCTGTCTAACGGAAAGCTGACATGATCAAAGGTGGTAAGGAAACATCTCACGAAATAAAAAAGTTCCCTGAACACGGGGTGGTCAGATAACAAAAGAACTTTAACAAAAAGCTAGTGTTACGAGGTATGCGCGGAATGCACTTGAGGTGAGTTGTGGTATAGTTGGCATACGTTAATATGTCAGCAATTAACACGCTTGCTCGCGGACGGACTACAAGTATTCATTATGAGAATGCATTTATTAACATCTACTCATGCAGTAAGGTACGTTAGATATTATGAAATGTATATAAGGTGATCGATACGTGAAATTTTTTATAGATTAAGGAGTGATGGATTATTCCTCTTTCGTCCCCGAGAGATTGTACCCGGCGGGAATGAAGTCGCCTAATTTTGCATTTAATGTGTCCGTGGTACTCAAATTTGTGGAGACGACGGCGACTGCAATAAATAATTTTAAATTAATCATTATTTTATTTGTCCACGCAAAATTACCAAGTTTATTTTAAATGAACATTATTGAAATAATTACTACCTATTAAAATTTTAATTCGTATTGACCAAAACCAATAGAAAAAAAGAATAAGTTAAAGAATGTTTTTGAATAAATGTGAATCAATTATCAAATATAAGTACTTATCTAAATTTAAATTATCAACAAATTAGCATTCGAAAAGATTTAGACAAAATTTGGAGACAACTTTGATAAATAAGATTTGGGCTAAAGTTTTCGGTAAAAAGTTTTGAGCTAGAAACTTTTTGGCATAAAACGTGTAGTTTCAAGCATAGGCTAAAAATTATCATACATTTGCAACGCACCTAAACTATCAAAGTAGGCTTTTGCCGAATTGGGCCAACAAAAGTAACAAAATATTTCAAAATTACTATGCAATAGGTATAGATTGCATTTGATACTTTAACTAACACTCACAGTATAATATGAATGTTTTTATATAAATAAATCATAAAAAAGCATTAATCCAAGGTCAATAAAAAATTACACAGATGACACGAGACAACGAATAAAGTTAATTTATGATAATAATTTTTCTTACGACAACACCGTCGAAGTTCCTGGAACCAGATCGGTATCAAAATGTTGTTCAATAGCAGAAACGCATTAGGCACCTACATGGAGTGCGGGGCGTGGGTGATATAAATTCTACGAACATTCATCTAACAAGGGAACGACAGAATTCCTGACGGAGCCTTTCCATTATTACACAACATAGCTATCATCATTGAAAACAGCTGCATCATGCAAATTATGTATGCGATATTAATCACGATAGAGCCTACACAAAAATCAACTAAAGCGGAAAAATGTTGCCGCTCAATATATTGTACTATGAATCTGAGCGAAGAAAGATGAGGCTCGTTCAGTATTGCTTATCCTTTGCTTTATATGTGTAAACTGTTGTCGTTCTAAATGCAGCCGTATAGTCGATGCAGTGGAGATGAAGATTGTGTGCGTTGATTGTGGATTATGATGTTTCAATTTGTATGCAAGTGTTGGCGATGCGGCAGATAGTGGCCAGAGTGGCTGGGCGCGGCGCTCGCTAATGGGTGTGATAAGATCGCGCGACCACGCCTCGACCCTGGTAAAGCACCGTGTGACCGCGGCTCACTGCACCACAGACTATTTTGCAAACATACCATAAATAATACAAAAAAACCCTAACGACCTAAAAAGTAATGTATTTGGACAGTCAAAATTATTTTGACAGATAAGTAGGCATACTAAAAAAGAGAGATCGTAAACAAAGTCTGCATTGTTAATGCAGTAAGTGATTATGGCCATCTACATAATCACTACCATACCATGGTATGATTTTTTGAAAAATACCATGGTAGTATTTTTTGAATAATCGTATGAGTTATTTATTTAGTATATTTATTTTAGTTTAATTATTATAAATAGATAACCATTAAAATTATATCGCCCACTGTTCGTACTTAATAGTAACTATTTAATTATAATATAATTACATAGTAGGAGGTAAATACTAGATACTAATTGTCTTACACATCTGGCAAACTATCTGCGATTCCTTAATATTAATGTCTCATTAATATCTTCGTGTGTAGGTACAGAAAATATTTTCCGACATAATATCAGGCCGATGATAACCGAGGAACAATATATAGTAATAAATAAAGTAACGCTTTACTGCCGATCATATCGCCTTTCACATTAAAGCAAGCTGCCACTTTTTGCGTACAATTATACATAAAGAATGTTTAATTTACGAGTTGATTGCGTTAAAGTGGATGAGTGAGAAATTACGGTGAATGGTACGTGATCAGTGCAACAGACGTTATTTGTAATAATAACTTTATGACGTATATATTCTGTGCACCTTTATATCAAAGTAAAAAGTATTCTTATCCGTCAGATGAGAACAGTTATACGAAATTGTGTTGTGAAACATTCTATGGCAAGACTGTAAAGGCTATCTATGCTCGGGGTAAGCTCTTTCCATAAAATGTGAAAATAATAATTTCTTTATTATTTTCACATTTTTAAGGAAGAACATTAAAGAGATTCATTTGCGTAGTTCCTCAGCAAATATTACAACTTCAAATACCTACCCAAGCAATTATTTTAACTGTGGGCGTCCGTCTTCGGATGTTGGTTTGTTTGTTGTTGATTTGTCAACCTTACAATCACGACGATATAACTAATTGAATGAGAATACCTATACCATATATTTACTGCATTTGTAATGGCAAATATATAATTTTCCTTGACGTTACTTCAACGCTCCTCACTTCTTATATAAAATTAGTATTAAGATACAAAGTTGCTAATAACATGACGATAGTTACAAAGCGTTAACTAACAAATGTTTCTGGACTATGTTGCAACGCGTAATACTGGTCATGTGGTCATGCTTCTTGGGCTTCAATTTATATTTTATGTAATACCTAGCAATTTTATTATTGGATAGGGATATTAGTTATATCTAGTTTTAGTTATAAAACCCATGAGAATAACGACACCGAAATCGAAATGCTTAGTTTTTTTCTGAAGAATAAGGAACGAACTTTTTCTGTATTTAATCAATACAAACCCACACATATTTACACAAGAAGAGATACTTATGAATATATTTTAGGATATATTTTTGATCATTTCTCGGGAATAGTACTTTTTCTGGATGAAAAGCACCCTGACGTCATGATGATTGGTTAAGTAGTTAAGGCGTCAAAAGCTAACAGACAGACAGACAGTTACATTCACATTTATAATATTAGTATGGATACATAATTCTAAAGATCGGTCCCTAAGTAATTTATTTTTAATTTTTTACACTGACCCTACATTTAAAACTAAAAAAACAATCGTTTTCATCATAGAAGAAATAATTTTCATTTTATTGGCTCCTATGGCCGTTACGATTAGTGAAGTGAACCCCATTATGACAAAATATGAATTAGTGTCCTATAACGATAATAAACGATATCATAATGTAATTTAGACTTCCGGGGCTATCGTTATCACCTTTGAAGTTATTCGACCTTTTACGGGAGCTATCGCCCACTCACATAATTTGCCAGGTTATCTAATAAGGTTTTTTCTATGGGATTTTTATTGGGAGTTTTCGTAAAATATTATAATACCATGCTATCCGATACCTACACGTATCCGACCAGGAGGGAAATATTACATCATCGAGCGGATGAAATTCACATTTAGGTATCCTAATGTCTCATTTGTTACTCTGTAACGGACAGACAGAGGGTCCATTAGATGGGTGGTAGGTAGGTAGGTAGGTAGGTACCTCTAAATGGTTCATCAGATGTCCTGCCTTTTTATTACTTACTTTATCTTACTACTCTTAACAAAATTCTGTTTTCTCCACAAAAACATGCAATAATTTGTCCCTTTGTAGGAAAAAAATATAAACAGCTACTTTTATTTTATAATAAACTAGCTGATCCCGCAAAATATTTTCGCAAAACCTACCGAATATACACAAAAAATTTCATAAAAATCGGTCAAGCTTTTTCGGAGGAGTTTTGTTATAAACACTGTGACACGAGAATTTTATATATGAGACTAGCTTTCCCGCACCCATTTTCTACCGTAAAAATTCCCTGATTATCCCTCAATCCATCGCTGAAAACCGCACGAAAATCGGTGCAGTAGTTTTTGAGTTTATCGCGAACAGACAGACAGACAGACGCGGCGGAGGACTTTGTTTTATAATATGTAAGGATGTATATAGGTATATACATATCTGGACTAGATATATAATATTTACCAAATATTTACACATAATACCTTACAAAGGTACCTGCATACCTTTACATACCTTACAAACATACCTTTACAAAGGTAAATATGCAAAATAATAGATAGCTACACGTTGTAAAACGTATCCGAATATCCTTGCATTATAATATCATTGTATGCAATCGATGATAAAAACGATAATTAGTTGAAGTACGTAACATTTCCGCGAGACTATAAAGAAGCAATTATTGGCGGTCGTGACTAAAGTTCCATTAAACGGTTTACGATCTTATGAAACACGTGAGAAATGTAATAACTTATTAATGCATTTAATGCCTATCCCTAGCAACTTTTTCCGTTCAACGGATACAGTCAATGACATACTTAAGTAGTACCAACTTATAACTGCAATATATGATCAAAATTTTTTTATTTTGAGATTGGTTTTCTCTTGGTTAGCATCTAGGCGTGTAGCGAAGATGAGGCCTATGTTGGAGCGAGCTCGCCTAAAAGATGCCTGTTCACTCAAACATTGAAAAGATTTAGGTTATATGAGCTCGGAAACACAGACGCCTGCAGGGAGTTCCAAACTTTGGCGGTGCGCATTATAAAGGATGTTTTAAAGCGCTTGGTCCGAAAAAGATTTCAACAAGATGAGGAAGGTAACCAGCCGTACGTCTGAACGTTCGATGGAAGAAAGGTGAAGGCGGTATGAGCTCACGCACACTCTCCAAAGCTACACCAGCAATTATTGATGCACCCTAAATGCTAGCGGAACTACTGTGATTTTGTATATAATTTTCTATAAAATATTGCAGGGCTAACTAAATAAAGGTCGCTGATAACATCTGTTCAGTACTTATCCCTGACGCGATGACTACAAATTTTTTACAAAACACTTAACAAGTTCTCGAAATCGTCATTAGTGCAATCCCGAGTGACTAGTGCCTTGTCACATCGTACGAACGATACGATCTGCTGCGAGGTGGCAGCTTCCTATCGCGGTTGGTATCTTCGCTCCATTGTGCATTGGAGTCGGCCGCGTTGATCCTTACCTGCCATCCATCAAACGATAAACCCACAAGGCGAGACCGCCGCGGGCAGCCGCTAACAAACATTGAAAGGAAAACTCTAAAGCTAAACCGTAAGGAGCGATCGCGTAAACAACTTAAGGGCACAATGTACGAGCGATGAAGTCATTAATAGCTATTTGGGAGTATTTGCAGTCTCAACCACTACTATGCCAACTTAATATAATGCGAATAATCGAAGACAGAATGCGACTCAAGACATTCGCGGAACTTATTTAATAATAAAACATACGCCAGCAATTCCAATATTTTAGAAAAATCTTTATAGATGGTATTAGCTGTTGACAACCTAATAATGTACTTAGATGCTTTTGTTTTAAAACATTATTGACTTTTAGTCAGTAATTTTAAGAATTCATCCCGCAAAAATGTTACCAATTCTGCACATTTTAAAATTAAATTGTAAACTAGATATTAAATTAATTTCATATTTTTGTCCCAAACAACGTGTATGGTGATCGGTTCAGTAGTTTTTGCGTGAAAGAGTTAGAAACATCCATCGTTCTCTTATATAGTAATGTAGGAATGTATAGTGTTAGTATAGTGTTATTTTCTTACAAAAATTGCATAATATTTAAAAAGTTTTATTTTAATGTAAGCATAAGTTTTGTAATCATTAATATGGGTCACCGTTGGCCTTTGGAGGTCCATAATTTATTACTTAATTGCTACATCGTTGCAGAAGAAACATTAATTCAATATTTGCATTGAATTTATCATCACGCTAGCACCCACTTTTTCATCGCGAAATTTCAATTAACGCAATGAAATTCGCTTAATTATAAAAGTAATTAGTTTCTTTAAGTTGGTTGAACGAATCGTATAATTTATATAGGACCACACCCACCGTCTTAGCCGTTGAAAAAGGTTACGAATTGAACGGACCTATCGATTATTACAACTTTTAATGATACGGTTTCAGTACATTATGTAAATTCTTATTTTCCATATATAAATATCTAAATGACAACTCCTTGTTTTGGATTGTTGATTTTTCCAAAATCATTAACTGTTGCCAATAACATAATTATTAAATGAACTAGTAAATTAGGGTATGAGTTGCTCGACTTATTCGAATTTATTTTATTTGTTAATTTTTTAAGATGCTTGTTAGTTGTTATTTTTAGGTCAATTTGATGATAAATGGATACCATCCCCATTAACCCAAGGAATGTCAGTGGACTGCCGACCCCTCTAGCATCTTTGACTCACTCGTTAAAAGATACCTAACAAGATATAAGCACTGCAGCTGTTATTTCACGGTTGTCTTCTGTAAGGGATCGTCTAGTTTTGTTTTCTGTAACTGTAATTCACTGTTTATAAATTCGAAATAAATTCCCTACTATTAGTGTGGGATATAAACATTTTAAATAACTAGTCCAGAATTTTTTAAATTAGTTTTGCCGATTTTTTTAAAAGATTGGGTTGTACACTAAAACCGTTTTTTTGCAATCAAACATTGTTGCCTCTTCAAATTGCTAACATTTAATCTGTACTTTTTTTGCTAAAGTAACATTAAATTTCAATGTTTTCAATAGGTCGCCGTATAAAGGCACCGAACAAAGTGGAGCTATAAAAACATTATTATTTTAAAGTGTGTTGTTCGGTGTAGACTGCTCACATTCCGAAACGGGCTTGGGTTTTACGAGCGATGCATGGTCGATCACGACAGCGTACTCGTACTTCGCTTCGTACAGAGTAAGTATACATTGCAATTCTTTTTATTAATTATTTATTGTTGTCTTTGTGAAAATTCAGACTTATTGTCGAGTGTGTGGACTTTCTAAATTATCTTTGAATATAAGTAATATCTATGTCCAAATGGATCATAGCGTCTAATTTGTTGTTGCTTAGTAGTATAGTTGTGGATTATACAGTACGTTTTTCAAAAATAAAGTAAAATTATAAGTACATACGTACTCAAAAGTAACTTAGATTTGGTATTTAGAAACTAATTGAGAGAATTAATAAGATTTTTCCATCAGAATTTACGTAAATGTTCTTTGAACACGGGCAGATTCCTGATGTTCTTTTATATTTATGGAAATCTTATTAATATATAATAAGTGGTTAGCTATTCAAAAGATAATTATTTTTAAGTCTAGTTTTAGCAGGGACCATACAAAGTGTATCATTATGACGTGGACCATTAAAGTTGTGTTTTTAGATATTATATACGAGTAAAAGACGCGAAGAGAATGTGCTAATATATTTTTTATTACACTGTGTTTAGTGAAATGTAGTGAAATGCGATATGTATTGATAGCTGGAAGAATGCGACGGCAACAAAGTGGTCGCTCCGGCAGCACTATGTCTTCGCGTTTATTGCGCACATATTCTAAGAAGTCGGCCGATGTCTTACAGATAATGCAAGTTCAAGACACCGCACCAACAACCGAGGGTTACGTAACAGGGAATCGTTAACAACAAGTAGAAGTGTTGACAATAAAGACTTATCTACACATTAAAAATTGTACACATTACTTTAGTACATTATATAGCTTTAAACAGAGAAAGCTATGTTTAAAGTACCCATAATAATTTAACTAAACAGTCTTTGCTTACTAGACCAAGACTGTTTGGTTAAATTATTTATTTAATTGAAATAATGAACTTAAAAAAATATAATTTTCAAGACCAACTAGCCAAACGGACAGAATGAAAAAGCATGAAATGCATTACTACGTATTATTTATATTTATTCATATTATAAAATAAAGTAGGTTTTATTTTCTGTCTGTTTCTTCGTTAACTACTTACCCAACTAATTTGGATATGGTTTTCATTAATAGAAAGAATGATAAACCAGGAAGTGTTTTGTATAAAATTTGCAGAACAAAATTACATCCGTACGAGGCTGGAGACGGGTTGCTAGTGATAAATAAAAGCTAATTCTAGTTTCTTAAAGCTAATTCTTAGTTCTTAACTCCTCCAATAAACTTCTTAATAAAAATCGCTTTGCTGTCATTAGCAGCTAAGCTTGTAAAACTATTATTTGTACACATAGGTTATACATACATCAATATTAGAAACATGAGTGTCTATATATTTTTTAATTTAGTATGACATTGTTAGGAATAATTGCAAATTGACGTTTAAGCTTTCTACGAACCAAAGTATCTCTGTATTAATAAAGTTAATTATACTAAAACAACGCGGTTGACTTTTGACTTTACAAGTCAGTAATATAATAAACCAGATTGTGAAGACCTCTTGTAATATAACAGTAATATTAATATAAGAGTTCAATTTACAGCAGTTGATAAAGTTAGGGGGTGGATTGAGTGGATTCAATCGCGCAGATGGCGCAATAATTCGATTGTAGTTAACCGGCACCCTTCTCTTTGTGAAATTATTAAAGACGTGTTCAACTTGTATCATCATAGACGAGTCTATTACTCGTAAATTAATAATCTAATGTGTTTTTTTTATATAGGTATTATAAAAAATTATATATTTTTGAAATCTCGACACGACACACGTTTGGTCTAGTGGCTAGTAACCCTAGCTGTTAATCAAACGGTCGCGGGTTCGAATCCCGCTAGGGGCAAATGTTTATGTGTTAACATTTTACCTTTGTACCTGAGTCATGGATGTTTTGTATTTATAATATGTATGTATTTACAAAAAAAAAAAGTAATCTAATATGTATTATATCAACTGTCTGGTATCCATAATACAAGCATTAGTTGCTTACTGTGGAACTAGATGGTGCTGTGTGGAATGTGTGAAGATATTTATATTTATATATTTATGGCCCATTTTATGTCCCAATAGCATATTGGCATAGCATAGCTAGCATAGCATTTTATGCCCAATGCACGATGACAAGAAGGCTCGAATGCCTGCCTATACGTGAACCGCTGCTGATGGCTTTCTTCGACTGTGGAATTCCTAAGCGGTTCCTAATATCATGTATATTAATTAGGATATTAAAATTTAGTTTTTATTTTACTTTATAAGTTTGGGCTTTTTGAATTGCCTTTTAAATAAATAAATAAAATATTCCTATCTCTCCTAATCTCTCATCCCTAAATCTACAATGGTAGGCAGCGCACTTGCAGCACCTGTGGCGTTGCTTGTGTTATGGGCGACGGTAGCCACCTACCACCAAGAACCGTCAGCATTCTAATAAGATATTTTCACGTAAATCGTATAAATTCAGGTGACGAATTATTTGTTTACAGTAATTGCTTATTTCCGCGGCTATATCCACTAAAATATTTTCCCAGGTTCGCTTAGCTCTACACCAAAACTCATCAAAATCGGTTTCTGGTTTGACCGTGAACCGAACAAAATGAATTATATGTGATAATAATTTTATAATAGAGTATTGAAATTATATATTATGTTGGTGTATAAGTGAAATTCGCTTTCGCCCCATCCCAAATTACATTACAGGACTGTAAGTGTTATTGCTTGCGATTAGTGATTGATTTAGTTCACACCGAGTCACCCTTAGTCATTGCTACAAACCTTGTATTACGTACGAGTATAATGACAAGTTATAATTAAAATCTCTTTTCACTGCGAGTTTTTTAAAAAAAATATACTTTCTTTGCTAGTAATTACCTTATAAGTAATTTACTACTTTGAATGAAAACTTCAAATTTCAGGCTCAGACTTCAAATTCAGTGCTCGCTTCTTTAATGTCAGTCTAGGTACATCAAAGGTTGTGCTCAGTCCATTGAATAATAATATCATGACTATATGTAGTTTGTAGTAGGTATGTAGGTATGTAGGTAAGCAAGCACGCGCAATAATTAGACTAAACATTTTCTCGTTGATTTAAAATGTTCATCAGGATCATCAAACGTCCCATCGCGAGCCTTATTCGATAAGTCTATAATATTAGATAAATATAAGATTTTCTTTCGACACACCAATAATATTTATTGATACACTAGCGATCAGTTATTCATCGTTTACCTAACGCTCTTAACATTAATGAAAACCTCATTAAAATCCGTTGCGTACTTAGTTTAAAAGATCTAAACGTATATACAGATGGACAGACGGCGCGGCGGGAAGCGACTTCATTTTATACTATCTATGTAAAGATTCTACAATTTACTGACTGGCGAATTTCATTTGCAAAAAGACTGATTTCTAGAAAAGTTATTCTAATCATTAATATCAAGGCAAGACAAAAGTATCCTCATTTTACCACTCATCATTTAATGTCTGGCAGTACATTTGCCTCAATCCTGGTGTTAAGTAGGTACCTAATTAAGTTCATAAGAATTATTCCATTTAGTTATTATTTATCATAAAAAACATACTTGATCGATGAGTTTGAATGCATTATTATTTTTGCTGTTACCCATAATATCTACAGCTCAATAAAAGCATCATAAATATTTAATAGACATTTTCCCACAATGGGGTGGCCATTCACACCCGTTAACCCTCAAGAGCGCCGTAAAACCGGGACGATCGGAATCATATAAATTCTATTCGTACCCTCTGAGAGCTTACTAAGCGAAATTATTTGCTTGTCTCACTTACTGCTAACTTTCAATCCAATTACATGTTACATGCCATCACATATAAAAACAGGAGAGGAATTTGTTGTTAAATTTATTTTGACGTCAAAAAATATTTTTTAATATATCCGCTTTCACTAGACAGGCTGGTCGTTCAATTGATGGTAAATGAAAAACGTGACTAATAAACACAAGCAAAGCCATAGTGGTTGCAAGTGCTCTACAGAACTTGTCAAGATAACTAATAAGAATTAAGGAGGGATAGAGGAAAGGAACTGGAATCATACTTACCAAAACACAAGATCGTACTTTTGCTTAAGGGTGCGATAGCTTTAGTAGTTCCTTTAGTATAAGTAACAACCTCTTACAAAAGACTAAAGTTGATGTTGATGATTAAACCCTGTTCGATAGTTATCATGAAATTATCTCCATGTGTTTTATTTCTCACAGTGCACATCAGATTCGACTCACGGTCAATCAATTGTTGTTACCAAAAGAGTTTAAAGTAATATTATGTTTATTTAAGTAAATTGTAGTATCATTTGTAAGTAGAAAAAAGGAATTAATGTAATTTTTAAAATTTTAATTGTACAATTCCTGTCGTAAGTAGGTACTTACTGCGTATAATTGTTACCTATAATTGTTTGAGCTGTTTTTTTTTTCTAAAGTTCCGCCTCTCACCGCTAATTGAACGCCCACATACTTCACAATAAACTCACTCGGGTCATATCTGTCCAGTAAATCGATTTGCATGTTGGAAACATAACTAGACACCGTTTCGGTCAATCTTAATCGATGCTAAACGACTCACACCCACGCTGTAATACGTTTATATGTTACGTAATGATGTCTACAACATTTTGTACAAGATCACTTAGAAGGATAATTAATGTTAGGCATACTTATTCTTTATATAAGTATATTTTGTTAGGTAAATGCACTTAATTTTTGGGAAGGTAGTTACTGTCTGCTATAAATACAAGGAATTGTAGTAAGTATTGTAAATGTAACACTTATTAAAGTAAGTATAACATTTAAGAAGGTATACGGGAATGGGCTATGACATCCTTTACTTATTAAAGTGCTGCCCAGCTTATAACTGCGGAATGTACTAAACTTTGAAACTAACGAGGTTATTTGAGGAGACTGCAAAAAAATTGGTAATTGCTACAACTATTTCGATGTAGGTATGCAGATGCAACATTGTTGTTAAATGTTCTTTTAAAACGATTAACGATTTAAAAAATAGCGCAAGAGTTCAATGCATTCGCAGAATTTACAACCGACTGTCTTCTTAAAATTTAGGTCATACAATCAGTGTACAAAGTGTTTAAGAGGTAGTTTAAAAGGTATAAGACATTTTTATAGATCTAAGCAATAATATGAAATTAAATAGTGTTTCTCTAAATAGTTAAATGACTTAAAGCCATTATAAACTCATAATTTTTATCATAACTAGAATTAATTAACGATAGATTTTGATACTTAAATCCAATAACATATAATACAAAAATATTTTCGTATGTTATTTATAATGATGAATTAGAAACTAATTCATAAATACTTATTAAATAAATACCAATGGAATTTGTCTTACATTCATTACTTTTGAGTGCTTATTATGTTTTTTTTTTTTTCATATATTTAGTGTTCAATTTTTATGTACAGCCGTGAATCATAATCGGTTATCCACATTTATTTATGACAATTCATAAAAAAATTGACGTACAATATAGGTATATATTAGATATTTTATTAAAAAATAAATTCAATATAGAATATTATCGGTCGAGTGAATTCCGCTTGTTGGACTAAGTTCTTTTCAATTTTCCTCCTATCGAATTTGGCTGTATCATCAATCGAGTTCCCACATTTTCCGGGCGCACTTACACAATATCAATCAGGTTTTATTGGTGTTGGCGGGGTGTGGGGAGTGAGCCGGGGCACATGGTAGTGCACGGTGCGAGGGCAGGGTGGTACTATTTGTATCAATAACCTGTCAATGGGCTCGCGCCCCTCAGGGACCTCTGCCCGCAAATCCGTTGCTTGCGCCTCTCTGTGACCGCACGGATTTGATTAGAAACCTATACCGATTGGCGTGTGAATAACTCTAACCATGTCGTTTTTATGTAAGTGGTAAAGCATCATGAGAAATTAAATTTATATTGTTATTTATTAAGTAGTGGCAGGGCGCACTGCGTTTCGCAGTCATTTCGGCAGCCCGTCTGGAGGCATTAATCACCCCCTTAGAGAAGATCACCGTGAAATAACAGAATGTGTGGAAAATTTGTGGAAAAGTAGACAAACTACCAAAAAGAAAAGTTTTAATATTATTGAATATATAACTTAATGTAATATGATTGAATATTACATATAATAAAATATAAAATAATTAAAATATATTTTTTTTATTGCCGGCAGCGCAACTGCACTAGCATTTTTTCAGTGTTGAAGGCTCAAACTACTTACCTACAGTTACAGCCTCCCTGGAAACAAGTCGAAACCCTAATCAGTTTGTCTGAACTTACCAGAGGATTTATGTAATACTTATACTTATGTATAATGGGATCATGATAATTTAAATCTATCTTGGGTTAACGATCAATTATTCAATTCTTTAAAATTTTCCAAATTACCATAATTCCCTTTGCAAGCTTCCATTTATAAAGTTCCCCCGTAACTGTACATTATCTGCTATCAGCGGCGGTCGACAAAAGTAAAATTGGGGACACCTTATTTCCCTGGCTGGCTTGCAAAACACGTTCACGCTTCCCACCTATCCCCACATCTCAACACTTACAGATACTATCAGTTGTGATATGAGAGTCCCTACGCTCCGGCAAATCGCTTTCCATTGCTTGGCGTTTGGGGCCTACGACTGTAATAGGCGGACGAAATGCAGCAATGAATGGTCGGTTTATCAATGTATTTGTGATTACAATGTTGCGCAAGGTACGGATGGTGGCGATTCAGGTGGGCGGCGTCTTCACGCCACTGCTGCCGCCGATAAGACGCTAATGCCCTCAACTTTGCACCGCAACGGGTGCCAGGGAGACAAGCAGGGGTGGGGGTAGCCAGGGAGATCGCAGGCAATTCGTGGAGGAAAAACGAGAAAAGTCAGATCTTTCGCGTTATTGAACGCAAATAACTTTATCAAGTTGCTATGTACTGCTCAAGGTACGGTACAAGTTGATACCTTCAACATTACTTTATATTGATGTGTTATAGAATAATTCATACAAATTCTGTGGAGTGTATACATTATTGACATTGGTAGGTATATTTTTAGGATAAAGCATTAAGTAACTAAATTTGACTCGCCAATAATCAGAACTAATATAATATATGAGATCTTGGACGAAATATAAAACTGATAACTGTATCAGGTGTTTTAAAAACCAATCTTTGTATTATTAAAAACTAAATGCGATCTAAGAATGCATGGAGAAGTAGTCATTAATATAAAAATACCTATATACTTATTTCAGAATTGAAATTTACAAAAAGATCACGGTTGACTAAATAATCAATAGACAAGAATATATTTCGGATATTATGATGAAAGACGTTGGTCAAATCCAGCTAAATTTAAAGAAGTTTTTTCGCATAAAGATAATAAATTGATATTTCATGATAGGTAGGATATTTAAAGAGAATTTTTAAACCTTTTAATCAATTGTTTGCTTTTGTACACATATGTAGTTGCCTTGTCCAAATAAACAATTAAATATCGAATGAAATCAATTAGAGAAGATATATGTGCCTTTAGCAGTTGCTTAAAGCAATTATAAAAGGTCTGTCGTGTTACGAGCCCGAAACGACGTGCAGCAATATGTGGCAATAAATAAAAACGTTCAATTCCATTAGCGAACCCATTCTGATAATATGCCCACCTTAACGGTGAGGGCTCGTGGCCTACTCTTTATGCATTGTTTCAGGGTAACGCGTGCGTAAACGTTAATTTTTCATAACACACGTTCTACGCGTTCTGCGTAAACGGTGGGCCGCCGATTTGTTCCGGTAGCGACTACGCCGGTAAGAGTACTTATATTTGCGGCAATAAACGTGAATTTATTACCCTGTTACGTTTGCAGTTTTACTGAAATGTGGAGATGTGTGTGCTTGAAACGACGACATTAGCGCCGGCTGCCTCCTTCTCTACTCCGCTCCTCCTTGCCGAAGTTAAACAATAAACTTTACAATTTTTCCTCCACTCTTTGATACTTACCTAATTGTCTATTCTTTTTTTATTCTTTTAAATAATCAATTCATGTAATATACATAAGGTCTTGCCGCGAAAATTGTTTAAACTCTAAATATTAATTAACTTGCCCCTTTATGATGGTCAAGTTACTCAGTAAAATGTACTCGTAGGTAGGTCGTAACCTATCCGAAGAATATCCGAAGGTGATAACCTTTATATAACAAAATAAATACAAAGTACCTACCTAAATTTTATCAAAATACTTTAATTTTATCTACGAGTTCTTTAAAAAATTTATAAAGGAAAACAATTAAACTTTTATATAAACAAGTAAACAAAAATTAAAAAAAAAAAAAAAACATTTTTTTAATGAAACATTGGTGTGCTTACATATTAATTTAATTACATTTTTTTATAATAATAACATTTATTTAGGATTAGTCCTAAATAAATTATTATCGAAAATTCAAAAATTCTGTTTTGCGGGAACCAATATGTCGATGGCAGCTACGTAAACTATCGTATCTTCAGCGGACCTACTTTACAGGAGAGCTGATTAAAGACATTTCAGCTTGTCAAAGTTATGGACTGAAGTATATTTATTTGAATTTCTGTTATATTAAGCTAAATTATATGTGTATTCGTTGGCTCTAATTAATGATATCAAATTATTGCTATTTTTTGAGATATTGCTGTTACGATTTTTTACTTGGGATATTTTTGCGCTAATAACATTGTATGTATCACTTACGCCACTTTACTTGGATACTAGCAACTTCATTTTAATGGTATGTTGCACATACGACTCGTTTTCATATTATCAATGCATCGTAAAAAACCGTATGAGCTACATACCATACAATTTCTAGAGTAAAAAACAGTGTAGACAATCGTATCTGTCTCATACCACAGTTTAACACAAAAGTCGTTAAAAATCCTAAAATGAATAACATAAATAATATATTTCTACAATATAACTGAATTTGATTTATTTTCTTCACTATTATTAATCGTATTTAACAGTACGTCATCTTGATCATTCAAATTTGAATTATCTTTTTTTGGGGAGTCTGCTTTGAGAGCTAAATTCAACATTTTTTCTGCTCTAGTGTGTCGGTGTTTTCTTGAATAATTCATGACTAAAACTATATAAACTAAAATATAAACAATCATATTAAAACAAGTACTAAATTCTTTTTTAGCTATATACAAACGAAGCGCCTGCTTATGTGCATCGGTCGACGTAAAGTGTAGTATCTTGCTCTTACGACACGCGCCCCCACTGACTTCTCTATCGTAAGAGACAATACGTTAGTTTACTGCGCGCGCATTTAAAAGATACGATTATATTCGGCAATAAAATCAGTCATTTTAAGAGATATTTTAATTTTGAATACACCATAATAAAGATAAATTTTTAATTCGAATTATTGATCTGAAATCACAAAAACGTCAATTTGTTGGATACGATAGTTTACGTAGCTGCCATCGATGTGTAAAATGGACTTTCATATAGGCACCATATGGTTTTATGATATTCAAAGTGAATTAAACTTCAGTAAAATATCTTTAGAATCGTTATAGTTTTTTAACAAAAATACCATAAACGAACGAATCAGTTAGTAACATTAAAAATGGATAGGACATGAAAACACCTTCTTGGAATGAAAGGGATGAAAATGGCAAATACATATGTGTACCTACCTACTTAAATACATAGGTCCTCTGACAAGTCGGCAGCTCGGCCGAGAATGTTCACGAACAGAAGAATCAAGGCGTAAATATTCGGAGCACGTTCGACGACTCGCGAGATATGCAGTTAAAAGGGGATTATGAGCGTAGTGGCCAATAACAGAGCTTACGTGCGGCCCTCTCCTGGACAAGCGAGTAATCTACCTCGGATAATGTTGTTTTCGTAACATTCGGCGTCTAAATGACACAAAAAAGGTCTTCTGTAAGACACACTAGATATTTACTGAATTATGATGGACAAAGCAATGGACAAAAGAAAAGTCTTTACGTAATTCCCGACAGTTTGCTAAAAATCATCAATCCTGTTAACGATATATATATATGAAAATTTAGTTTTTTTGGATTTTGTTCCTCAATAACACAAAAACGGCTGAATGAATGAAATAGTTGATTACCTACTTGGATTAACATACAGGATATCCGAGGAATCGTCTAAAAGTATATTATAAAAATTTGACGCCACAGTCGTTACAGCGATCTTCTAAACCACCCAGCAGATCTTGATACGGTTTTCATTAACGGAAAGAGCGATAAACGAGGAAAGTATGTGCATATAATTGGCAAAAAAATTTGCATCCGTGCAAAGTGGGAGTCCGCACAATTATTAATTTGAATTGACGATGATTTGGAAAGAGCTTCGCAACAAATGCGAAATTCGTTCGCACGTAAAATTCAATCAGCGTTTATCGTTGGCCGAGTCGCCGGGACAATATCTGCGATTGGTAACAGTTTTACAAGCAATAAATTCGTGCAACCCGCGTCACAGTTACAACATTTATTAGCTACAATCCAGATTAGATTAGCGTTGCATCGGTACAGCCGGCGCTTACCCTTGGGACGTGAAATTTGTCCCAGTAATGTGGCCACGCGCCGAACTAATTCGATGGAGTCGTCCCGACCCTTCGCCTGACGCCAATGTCTCGCCACTGTTTCATTATAATTGAATAGTTTGCGTGGGGTGACGCTCGTTGTTTTCCTAGAGATAACTTTGTACTCGCTTTGCATAATTGCCGTCCGTGACGCTTTAATTTGTAACAATTTCGCAATCTGTCACACCGTGTCGGCGAAATATAAATCGTTGTAAACAAAGAATACAATGCGATAATAACATATTACATTAAAACAATTCCGGATGAAATTATAC
Source organism: Synanthedon myopaeformis (assembly GCA_944738685.1). Taxonomy (NCBI): domain Eukaryota; kingdom Metazoa; phylum Arthropoda; class Insecta; order Lepidoptera; family Sesiidae; genus Synanthedon; species Synanthedon myopaeformis. The sequence goes on from OX122915.1 coordinate 4,330,364, forward strand.
GTAATTAAATTTATAATTATAAAATAACATATTTGTCGCATGAAGTTAGACACACGCTTACTGTTATTACCTATACCAGCGGCTGTAAGTATAGCTAATAACATTTAGTATGACAATTGGTAACGTGTTTCTATTAGCGGGGTATCTATTGTTTAATCAGTGGTAAACTCGGATCATAGAAACAAGGTTCTATGCAGTTCATAATGCAGGTGGTAAACTAAGTATAAAGATTAGTATAAAGATCCTACAATTTTTGAATACAATATTTCGAATGATTGACCAGATTGAAAATGGCAATATTTAGAAAATATTGACTAGCTCGCGACTTCGTCCGCGTATATTAATTATCTTTTAAGCTGGAATCAAAAATGTGTATGTTTAAGCCATAGAAATAGTAACATTTTCTAATTTTAAGGTTTAAGCAATCGGGATTTGAACCTGCGTTTTTTGTATTGGAGGTCGCTACCGTCACCCATTATGAAATACAAGAGTGCCTAAATACAGATAATAATGGCGAATTTACTCCTTTATCCTTTCATTATTTGCTTTTGACAGTTGAAGACGTGAGTGGATGAAGGTGATAAATCGCTTAATTCCAATTTTGAATAAATCGAGGTTAAAGTTTTACTTTTAATTTTTGAGATAGGTCGCCACGGAACTGATTTTTGTACTAAATTATGATACAAAGTTGTGTAAATAACCTAAAATATTAATGGTATGATAGCAATTAAACACTTGTATTATTTTTTTAAATAAAAAGTGAACATAACTCCTACTTCCACTAACAAAAGTAAACTTTCTGCACTTTTTGCTTTTTAAAATTAAGGATGAAAAAATGAAAAAGGTGTTGTGTACAGTACACAACACCTTTTTCAACTTTTCCAAAATATGTCTTAAATCGACGTACTTAAGGTCTATAATCATTTATATGGATATATTACCTTCACCAACCCAAAAATGGGACATATCATCTTTATCCACTCACGTCATCAATATCTTATCAGGTATACCTAATTCTCTCTGAAAGTGGGTGCTGCAACTTAAGTACCTAGTTACTTAACATATTAAGTCATTTAAGATTAAACCTATTTATGTTGTAGAGAAATCCTTCTATAAACTCTACATACTAGTATATTTTAATTTATATTTCGTTACACAACAGTCAGATAACGAGAACATTTCGCTTCGTGGAATTTGTATCGTGACAGGAAAAGTCTCATTTTTTTACTATCACGTCACTGGCAGTGACATCTAGCGGCGTTTAGGTGAACCAGCAAGAAATACGTAAGGCCACCGCATAATGGGTAACGTATTTGTATTCAGTGGAAACGATGAGAGGACGTTTAATATTACCTACGAATATATTGTGACATTTTCTTTGCCATTAAGTATACCTACCTACTGTATAAAGTATAGAAGTAAAATTTGTTTGCGCCTAATGGGCATTCTCTGAAACTGCTGCCTGCATCAAGTTTAAAAATTAGATATCTATTAATAACTAGATAGCTATATATTCCCGTATCTAGTTACATAAGCTAATCATTAATATGTATAGATAAATATTATATTTTCAATAATCTTAATATTTGTTAAAAGTTGCATTAGCCGAGGCTGCGGCAATCAAATGATTTAATCTGTTAAAAGTTCTATTTTTTGCTAGTTTCCAAGATATTAGTATTTAGTTACGACTAAATAACCAGTTTTACACAAATTACAAAATACAAAAACTAAAAGGTAAATTTTAGTTTTAGTAATCAAATGGGATAAGTATACCTTTATCCCAGAAGTAACAGGTTACTTATCCCATTTTTAAATAATGAATTTCATTCAAACGTTTTACAAGAGAAAACCTTTCAGGTTGTTTTATTGTTAAGTCACCCCTCATGATGCGTACTTTCGTTTAGGTAGGCAGGGAGGCGTGAGCTATACGACCCTATCATTTTATGTCGCGGGTGGCCATTTATACGTACAATGTATATCAGCCATGACAAATGCATATCCGTTTTGCCATTCACGACTGTTGTTCATCATTCGCATGTGTAATCAACTCGATTCAAATTACAACATAGGGCTACATACACGATAGCTCTAGCGGCTGTATGTAGGTATTTACGGCTTGCTTAGGTAATGTTTTTTCCTGTGTAGTACTTAATGTTTTAGCTTTTATTGTACCTACATATTGTGTCCCACTACTAGGAATAGTGCTTCTATTCCAGGAGTTCCTTCTTTTTGTTCCTTCGCTATCGATATTTTCTTCATCGTTTCAGTAAATCATTTGGCGACCCGTTAGATAAGTGGTTAGGGTGCTTGCCTTAACGCTCAATTCCAGGGGTCCTGGGTTCGATTCCCGTCAGGGTCTACTTTGGAAATGAAATGGAATACTTTTCAAAGTTGGCTCTGGTCTGGAACTGAAAAGCAGTGGCAGGGTTTTCATAGACTTATTTGTTGATAGGTACACATTGCGAATTAATTTATCAAAGATTCTTCTTATTTATTACAAAAATTAAAATCTGGGTTTAAAGATCGTAATTTATTAACATATTTTTGGCTTTGCCTTGAGGCATGTGAAGCGGGGCAAAGGGCACATCTGCAAGACATACGCTTACAGAGAAATATCATTACTGTACATGTATTCGTTTCTTTTTTCGTTTAAATTGTTAAAGTGAAATTATCGTGTGTTTAATATTACTAGTGCACTTTCCAATTTGGCTCGGACGAGTTTTTCGCCACTTAGCGTCAAAATATCAGTTTGTATGAACTTACCTTCAACCACTACATTTCAACGAATGGTTATTCAAAATAACAATGCTCTCTAAGCATTCTTTTAGGAAATGTTAAATTTAAGAAAATTATTATTAACTTAATAAAAATTTAAGAAGGAGAATGAACATTAAACCCTGATTTTAGTAGGTAGTTGCTGTTGCATCGCCGTGCGTATTCACAGTCGTAAATTGGGCAGTCCGTCTGGCGACAGTAATCACACGCTTACACCACTTTGAAATAACGGCATGTGTGCTGTTGCGTTTTGGTGAGTGAGGATAAAAGAGCAAATTTTCTTTAACCGATCCTTATATAATTTAGTTAAGCAGCGGAATTGCAGCATTTGTGGGTTGTTTGTGTTATCCAGCGACGGTAGCCACCTACCATTAAGTGGACCAACAGGCTGTCTGACGCGCTTGTAATAACATTTCATTATATATATATATATATTGTCTTTTGAATTTGTCCCCTGCTGCGATGGAGTATACGGCTGCTACTATTCTACTATTTCAGAATAGTTTGGTGTTTTAATAAACCTCAAATAACCTAATTTTTAATCTTAGTGACTGAGAACACATAAAAAATAAAATAAAAACATATCCAGTGTGTTAACAAACATTTAATTATTCCTTTTTTAGCAATATATTATTTATAATAACTATAATTTAACTATAAAGTAATTAAGGTACATACATCTACGTGTGTCTGTCTGAATTTACTTGCACATCTGAAATTTGTACCTAAATATAGACATAGCAAATAATAAATTTCTACAATCAGTTTACATCTAATTCTTACTAAGAACGTCTTAGTTTCTAAAACAATTTATTTTTTATAATTTGTATTGCACAATTTAAATACCGAATTAATATCAGGTGCGACCGGGTAGCGAACACAACCAAATTTGTGACATCTATAAAACCCAACTCCTCTTACAAACATTACTACTATAGTAAAGCCAAGGAGACAACGCAGACAATATAAACAAACCCGGCCCTCTGTCCTTTTCCCTCACACGATTTCTGTTTCATCTTAACAACCTTTGAAAGTTTGTTTACATCCTTTGCGTTGACTCGTTGGCCTTGCTTTAGACATTTCGCTAGCTCTAAACATGAATTCAGAGGAAACAACCACTACTAGATGAAACTATTAGGAACATAATTATTATATAACAATTACCTATACACAATATAAGTTATGTTTAAATACTATTCAGATATATATTACATTATAATACAGAACAATGCAAATGCAACTGCATTGGAAATGTTGACGTAATGTGCATTTAAAAAAAAGAGTCTTTTAGGAATGCGCACGTATTGTACAACAGATCGCAACATTTCACACATGACATTCAACACACGACATCAACGTACGAGATCTGGATTACGGTCACTAAGTGGGACTGTGAGGGGGGTGAGGTGTGTGAGGGGCATGCGGGATGTGATGAGGGGGTAGTGGGCTGGAATCCGGCGAGGAACCAGGGGATGAGCGGCGAGGTGGATATGGGGAGAATCGGTGTTGTGCTAGCGCTGATACGGCGCCCGCATTGCCCGCGTAGACCGGCCGCGGTAACTGCAAGCCGGAACCTGACGCAGCCAGATGTTGCTGCGCCAGTAACTGTGGTGCCAAACAGGCCCATTGTCCCCACAGTGCAGCCGCAGGTACACCGTACAAAGGATACGCAGCCCGTAGAAACAGCTGGGAGCGAGCAGCCAATATAGCTTTCTCTTCTAACGTGAGGTTGTTGTTGTGTTGGTCGAGGTCGAACGGTCTTAAAGGTGAACGAAGGTAATGCTGCTCAGCCAACATCGACTCCATTGTCTCCCTGGAAGATTCAAATTAAAACAATTCATACAAAGATCTTAAACTAAGGTTATTTCATTTCATATCTTAATTATGAAATCAAAAACTAGGGTTAGTAATAATAATATACATATGTAATATATGTTTTTATGTCCTTCAAACTTCAGATTGTTTCTTTGAAGAAAAAAAAAAAAAAAAAAAGAAAAAAACAATTTTTTTCTGGTATGCTATAGTACTATATATATACTATAGTACCTAACTGTATTTCGCTTAGAAATTGTATTTCATTGCTATACATAAACACGAATAGAATAGATATACGTGCATGATAAATCGTACTTAAATTAATTGACAGTTTTGGCATACCTATTAAGTTGAGCAAGATTCGCATATCAAACAACTGAACTTTCAATTACCTACACAGACACGTACAATCTCAGCTTGATAGTTGTATAATGTAATAACGAAGAAAACTTAATTGAACACAAGGAGACTTCAATCGGTGTCTCGTCATTTCGTGTTTTGTCGCTGAGAGCGTGTCCAATGAGCGTTTAGAGACCAAACTGAATTCTGTCATATGAGTAATGAGATTTAATGAATGTTCGTGAATGAATAATAAGGCGACCGCTCGCCCTGTGTACAACCTACACGACGTAATTATTATCCGTTATTACAAAATAACTGTTTCATCGGCTTTCTGTGTGTCCCGTGTTGTGATTTTTTAATTATACAATTCTTTTTAATGACAGACCTGCCGCACGGCAATTACAACAGCTACTATACAACCCTTTAATTCTCACGCCCGTTTTGTAAACGTATAAATGTTTTAGTGAATATTTTTTTACCTTTCAAATTCAGTGAGACGCGATGAGTCGCGAAAGCCTTTCGCGAATGGATTACTGTCGATTTTCAGCTTCGTGATCTGAAACAAAAGTGACAAATTTGTTTATACGAATATCGACGCAATTTGTCAGCCCTCTTTACAACTCTTATACAACTTTTATGAAAATTATCATCGTCATCATCAGCCTGTGGCTCCTCCAAAACCTTTGAGGTCGTCTGTCCATCTGGCCGCAGGGCGTAATACGCTGTGCTTTCTAATTAGTGGCCTCCATTCGAGAACTCTTCTAACCTATCAGTTATCCTCTCGGCGACAGATGTACCGGCTCATTGCCACTTCATCTTGCTAATTCTCTTAGCTATATCGACAACCTTGGTTCTTCGGTGAATTTCAGAATTTCTGATTCTATCCATCGAAGAAACTCCGAGCTTACCTAGTTCGCTCCATAGCCCGCTGACTTATACTTAAACTTAAACTACATAAACTTGTGGATCAATAGTGCCGTAAGAGGACACGTTTCGGCGTCATACGTCATCACTGACATATTAATGCATATTATGATAATACAATATACCTATTTATGCAATAGGCATAATATATTTATGCAAATAAAATAATCAATTAAGAAAAGTTTACATGGTAATGTAATGGAGACCGATTCAATTGGATGCATGTGGTGCCTAGAGAAGGGTCGACGATTAGCATATGTGGTTGTTCAAATAGAGAGAGGTCGTTTTAATTGTGTTATTTTTGTGCGAAGAGTTGTGTGGTACGGAGTTGGCGTCGTCCAGTGTAAACGCGGTGTCGTAGTCGCACCACCCGCGGCGAGGTGTGCACCAACTAATAAGGTTAACTTATTGACGACATTTCAAGTCTCTTCATCATTCCAGTTTTATGCTACGACACTAGACCATCTACCTTCTGGATATATACTACACATGCGAATAGATTGACGGAGACTTGGAAGATTTGTTTTTTTATAAAATGGTTTCTATTTAATATCTATGGTTTGAATTAATAATATACAGAGATGAAATTTATGAATTAATGTATGGATACTACTGAACAAAATAACACAAAGGCTATTAATTTAGGTTGGAGCAAAAGATACTAAATTATATTCTCTATATGTGTATTAATATAATAATTACAAATTTTATTATTATAAAATAATTCTACTAAATTATTTAAGTTTTTTTTTTCACTAAAATCGAATATTAAATTGTTATGGTATATGAAAAAAGTTCTTTTAAATTTATATTTTTTTTATTAAATTCCATGGACTTACGAAGACTATTTATGTAATGACTTAGTGAGCCTTGTTGACAAGATGATATTAATTGTTAACCAGATTCTTCTTATACATAAGTCGATGCCCCCATTAAGAAAAAGTTTGATTTAAACGCGAATCGAGGTGTTAAGAAATGTGTATGGCAGAGCGGAGGCAGCGTGTCGATGAGAAATCGCCCCCTCGCTGAGTGGTCGCTCCCGCTGTGGCCGGCCACAATTTGTAAAAAAATATTTACGAGAAACCTTCCAACGAAGCCACTCACCGGTAGAGACCGCGATTCACTAATATTGGAATGTATCAAACCAATAATTTAATATTAATTTCATAACATAATTTCGACGGTTACGTGGGAAGTGTGAAAAAATGTTGTTTTTAATGGCTCGCAATAAACAAGTCATCGGAGAACTCTCATTTCTTGTCCACGTCAATCTTTCAGCGAAGTATGTTGCCGACGGTAATTATCCGCCGATTGAGGGACTCTCGCATCTACCTGGAACACCTACGCGACGGTTAATTGCACCGCGTGTTTTGACAACTCCACACTAATCAGGTGTTTTAGGACGATGAACTCGCCAAAAACTAGATACTTGCTTATTTCGCTGATAATATAGTAATATTATCACATGTGATTACAAAATATCGACATATCTATTTCTAAAATTGAACTGAATAATGTTCTCTGAAATAATCGATTATATAATGTAAATTGACTTGTGTTTTAATTCTACAAAATCTTTGCATTTCTATTTTCTTGATACAATTTCAGCCGAGGAATTGTATTTTATGTGTGTGTGTGTGTTTCGTTCTCAGAGAATATAACTAGTAGGAAATGAAAACTTCCAAGATAAATGTTTTCTAGACACATTGTCTTTCGGATCAAAGAGAAATAATAAAGTGTACGAAATATTGAGCTTTGCGTGACAAGTCTTCGGTTCGTGGTGAGTAATTTCAGAAACATATTCATGTTCAGTCAGACTAATGATTTCGAAAATAGAATAGAGAATGTAAGACAAAAATTTATGTAAATCGTTCTCGACTCTATGGTTTACACGGTATAGCATATTCGGGTGTTGTTACATTGACACATGAGATTTTTTTACTTCCGAAGTTTGAAGACAGTACAGATTGTTTAAGTAATAACAGACGTGACACAAATAAGGACATTTTTTAATGAAAATTGACTATCTTATTCTTGCTTGTTTATGTCTTAAGGCAGACCTGGGGTGTCATTTGTGGCCAATAAGAACAATAAACGACGTTTAGTTTTTACTAATTATCGTTACTTATTTCATCATTTCGTGAGGTCACGGCTGTTCTTGTAGCCTATATAACGCCTTCATAATATGGTATGTGTGTTTGAATTGAGGAAAAGTTATGGTTTATGACATGAAGTGTTTGAACATGGAGAAAGTATTCCAAATAACGACGTGACGTAAATTTTTATTTAATAACTACCTAATCCAATAGTCGTTTCCTTGTCAATTTCATATAAAAATACCATCTAATATTTCTGACTTAACCCGTGTTTTTTTCAAACATTTTCTTTCACACAAACCTTGCAAACCTGACTATTATGTACGAGCAAAAAAATCAACAAAATCTCTCGTGCTGTTTTCAAGTGATACTCCATCATTCATGTGGCATTTTTATTTACATAAATTGAAATTGATTATATTATTATTATTATTTAAATGAGCCAAAATATTTTTTATAATATGCGAAAGAGATGATTGTGGAATGAATAGAGCATGCAATACTCACAATAATCTTATAGGTGTATTTTGTCTGCTGTTCTTATGAAGTCTATGGGGCCGACTGCTGCCTGCTGAATGAGCGACACGAACAAGACAGACACAAGTGTTCGAAATTGAATGTCGAGGGTCACCGTCACGTCACCGCAGCTACTTACAATTGCACACCCATCTGGCGAGCGCCATTGACTACAATGGCTGGCCTCTCGCGTCTCTGACGTAATGAGTGCGCCCACAATGGGACTAGTAGCTGACAATATTGACGTATTATAAATTATTTATGCGACGTATGCTCTTAGCTGTCGAGCCCAGTGTAATTGTGTTCTTTTCCAAATAGCTTACGTACTCTATACGTAAATTAGTGAACGCTGTATAGTCATTTTGTGTTGTTGTTTCGATACGGCGACAATGGGTTGCTTAAATGGTTCTACAAAGCGCTTCACGCACATATATCATTGAAAGAACACGGCGGAATAATGAATGGGTCGCTTTCTCGCTACCGACGTTTATTAGATTTAGTACAAACATAAGAACGAGGCGTGTCAAAACAACCTAATTTAAGTATCAACAAACGTTCGCCTTGGGCGGCGGCGCTCACTGACAACATTAAAGGCGCCATAATGACATTATTCCCGAGCGAGAAACAAAAAAAATGTAACAAAAAGGCGTCAAGAGGAGAGAAATGATCGCTCGCTCGAGCACTGCTTGCTACATCTGCAGCTACGATCTAATTATTGTCTATTATTAGGGGAATGCTTTACTTACCTACATCAATAATAAAAAAGAAATAGGTACATGTAGCTAAATCTATCTAAAAGAAATATAATTAGCGAAATTTATGATAGATGTTGGCAATTGAAAATATACAATCACGAAAATAAAATTTGGCAAAATAAATTAAAGGAAAAATAAGGTTGTTAAGGTTAATTGTTAAGGTTCTAAAATTACTAAAGGCGTTTGTTTTTTCACTTTTTGAAAAACAAAATAATTTGTTTTTCACTGTTTTTCGGTGACTAATTAGGTAATATGTTGTCGAACCGCCTAATGAGGGTCATAAGCGGTCATTTTCTTTTATGAACAATGTTTTCGTTCTTCTAGTGATATTAGGATTTGCTATAGCAGGAAAACCTTAAGCATAGTTTTTTCTATAGCCTATATGCTACAGAACCTCTGCTGAGGTAACTGCTCTAAAAATAATAATTATTATAAAGTAGAGAAACAGTTTATATTTGAAACGAAAAAGAAAGAGTATTACTTATTTGGTGTCATGTAAACATGCGCAGAGCGGTGCACGACAGAAACATTCTATAAATGTCAAGTTAAAACAATCTGTGATCATTCGTCTTCTCGCTCCACAGAGTAAGGTATTTATGCAAACCTCTGGGGACTGTAAGGGACAATTTAATAATTATATTTCATTGATACTGTCATAAATTGGCAGTTGGTTCATATGACTGTAAATAACATTAAAACGAACTTTTTTAACAGCAATATCCGAAGAAGGTCGTAAGAGTTTTTTCCGTCGGTTAAAAGAAGGTGAACAAGAGGTTAAAGAAGCTGTATGACAGTTTATGTCTGTACAGTTCATATTTTCTTTCGGAGTCGGCAGACAGACTGACAATCCATTGATATTTGACTCGTGGTCCCACTGATCTAGTTGTCCTACTAACTCTTAAAACATAGATCCCACTACTTGGGTGGGACCACTAATCATAATCATTAACTGTGACTCATGTTCCTACTTCCACTGTCGTTCATGAAGATATTATACTCAAGTTGCCGTTGCCTATTATCACAAGAAACGACATAAATATATATATAAAAGGTAAAGTAGGTACTACTAGTTTACTCATTCGTCAGAAATTCTTATTTCACGTAAGTTGTTGGTCTTCTGTAAGGAGGTAGTTACCTCCTTACAGGTGTGCCACTATTTACTTTCTCATTGTCTATAATTGTCCATTCAATTCTTAAATGTATTTATACATGTAAATTTTCAATTTAGGTATATTAGATTTTAATTATAAGTAGGATTATAAATAAAAAACTTGCATTGAGTTAGCTTTGTGCTCATCCCATACCTTCTAGCGCAGAGGATATGCTATATAGAGAGGCTGGTAGGTGTGGTAGGTTATCACACTGTTCAAATACTCAAGCCTTACTGTTGTAAATGCAAAGCGGGGCGGTGTGCAGTGATTGTGGAAATTTAGCAGAGTCACCTCACAGTAAATCTTAAACGACTTACAGCTGTGAGTTGTAACGTTGCTTTCCAGAAAACGGATGCTTTATCGGCAATAATTTGCGTATGTTTCGAAATAATGTACGCTGCATGTGGCATCGTCAAATAACCGGTCCTATAACGCTCAATTTGATGAAACTACAATACACCATGAATAAAAAAGGATATATAAAGGAGTTCTTCCATATGAATCAGTAATTATATTATTAGAAATCGGGATGGATAAGCAGGGATCAATATTTAATACTAGCTGACCTGTTCTGACGTCGTTATTTCAAAAACTATTGGACTGTGTGGCAGCTAATGTGTAATTTAATTATCTGTTTGACGCAAGTTTTAAATATACGAATTGTCAGCTAGGAACTTTGGATGAAAAAAAGTAAAATGGGGTATTTTCATTTTACGGGCAACTTTTCCAGTCCTCGGACATCAACTTTTCAACTTCGAACTTTTCAATATTTTAAAAAAGTAATGCGAAAATGGTCCAGCCGTTCTTGAGTTTTGTGCTCAGCAACATTTTGTGATTAGATTAATTTTTTTTTCATATATAAAAAAAATTAAAAATTAACAACTTTAAAACTTTTATTAGTGCTTCTTTATACAAAATCATTTTCAACATCAAACCGAGGGTTGGAAGAATTTATAGCTTAAAATGTTTACATGCCTTCTTCGTCGTCGAGTAAATCAATTAGCAGTAAGCTGTCTCTAATGGATCCCATTGAAAGAACTAGCGTTATCTCGTGAAGGTTATATATATCCTGTGTGATCTCTGTCACTATCCTTATTAGCATCCTGCACATCCACATGGCTTGTGATTAAGAAGATACTCTTCAGTGTACACTTTATCATATCGATTCACTCTTCTGTTTAGTACAAAGGCAATTGTTCGAGAGCTTCTCTGTTAGATCTGTCGAGAAGGTCTCTCAAAGGGCCTCCGGTAACTATTAGCTCAACTTTGTACGAGTGACCGATGTCTCGGCTGAAATATGCTCGAAATATCACTGAGAAAAAGATTCGCCACATTTCAATAACAATAAGTTTATTTTAAATGCATTAATCTGTATAGGTTAAGTATGTTTATAGATATTTTGATAGGTGTCACGATTTTGACATTTTTTTTATAAAACTTATAGTTCGGTTTCATAGTGTTCAACTCATCATTTGAAGTTTTAAAAACAAAATAAATGCCGCATACTTATCGTTGCCAACAACCCATTTATTACACCTATTCACAAATTTATGTATTTACAACTACTATTTTTTATTGGTATAAAAAGTTTAGGTTATTTTGGATAAGGACGACTGTTTAAATTAATTAAATTAATTATTTGATTAATTGTTTAAATTAACGGGAAATAAGTAAATTGGCTGATTTTTTTCTGGATTTATATAAAAAAAGATTCTTTAGATAGTCTAGCAACTTGCGCTGCTTGAACTTCTAAGTTGAATATTAAAAATTGTGTATTTACCACTTTGTAAATCTGTCATTAATTATTGTATTTTAGCCTGGGGCGGATCTACATCTATAACTCTTCTCCCCCTAGAAAAAAGAGGAATTTTAAAAGTTTCCCTGGGTAACGATATTCAACAGATACTCTCTATAAGGAGGCACAAGTCTTAAGTGTACGGAGGCTTTGTTCACAAAAACGTAGTAAAGTTAGATACTTATGAGGAAATGTTACGTAAATAAATTTTTAAGGTGCCTAACGTAAATGTGACCACTGCTTTTGCAAATAAGTGCGGGAATTTCCTTTTCCCCTTCATTTATAATAAACTAGTTGACGTTTGTAATTTTAAAAATAGCTCGGTTCGAGAAGCAAGGGAAAAAGTGTCAATGACATTGATGAGATAGTCGTTTGATGAAGTAGAAAAATTTATAAAAATTATTAAATGAGGTTGATTTTACAATATTTTCTAATTTTTAGATTTCATTCATTCACACACATTCACATACATACATTACATACAATCATATAATCACATCTCACAAATTCAAATTTACTTTATCGTTTTGTAATTATTTCCAAATAATGCTACTGTTTGTTTGTTTGTTTATTTTGTACATATAATTATTGTTTGTAATTAATGTACATAGTAAGTATTTAAAATTTATAATTGTTTACTTCCCCAATAGTACAGGCAGAGCATAGTGTGGGGGACAGAAATATGTTAAAACTAAATTTGTTATTCTGAAATTAATTTCTTTATTCTTTAAACCTGTTCAATTTTCTAATCCACTAATAAGGTCTAGTGTCGCACTAAGGTCATAAGGTCACCCTTGTAGTATTAGTAATTAGTAAATTGGCTTGAATGAGGAGCGTACCTACTAAACTAATTAAAAAGTGCCTTGTACAACAAATGCTTAGTTTTTCCGTTGGGCACAGTGCGCAGACGCAATAAATTCAAACAGGCCGCACACGACGGCTCTGCGTGACGTCACACCTTGCGTGATCGATGACGAGAGGGAGCAGGACCACTGCACACCTCCCCCACAAGTTACGACGAGCGGAAAAGAGATGCAGAACCAATAAATAATTTCCTCTTAAATTATTTTAAATCCACTCATAAGCAAGTACGTTGACTTCTTGTATTTTTGAATTATGACGGTTTCGTGTTATCGGGCTGTGTTATTTGTTAAGAAATGAACAGATGCAATGTCATTAACATTTTATAGATAAAATATTTTTTTAATGCAGAGATATATTACTAAAAGTGTATAATTTTTCCCACTTTAAACTTAAACTTTACTTAGGTAGGTACTTAAATTTACTTTAAACGAAAAGTTTTTTATTCTTATAAAAATGTAATACTTATTTGAATATTATTTAATTTGTCGCATTAGACTTGCGTCCAACTTATTAGACACTAGGGTCTGGACTTGACTGTTTGTCGTTTTATTTAGGAAGCAAAATTAATAATCGCTCCGAAGGGGATAGGGCGATCATTTCGTTCCTTACTTAATGCGTACTTCTTCATTAACTACTTACAAAAATTTAAATGACGTGTTGATAGCCGATTAAGTCTTCAGTGGGTAAAGTTTCAGAGGTAAGTAAGGATCAACATCCGATGAAACTACACTAGAAATTGTGGTCATTTCCTGTGTAGTTCAGTAGAATGCAATTTTCAGCGATGCTCACTGAACCCTGCATTACCTACTTACAGAACCTTTTTAATTGTGTTTTTGCTAAAAACACGTAATCAATTGATTCCTTTTTGCTAAAGGGTTACTATTAGACATCCTGCTACGAAATCCAAATATCTTGTCGTGACTGATACATCCAATATCAATAAAATCGAACCAAGAAGACCAGATTCAAAGAAGCGTGTGCGGACAGCGGGAAGAGGCGGGGCGCGCGGAGCGAAGCGACACCGCGTTCGTGTGCTCATGACACCTGACCGCAGCCATTTTGGCCCATGAAATATGTTTATTTGTCATGGCTGTCCTTTGTTATTGAAATTGTGTTTGCCTTTAACTCTTTCATTATATTGTTCGATTATGCTCAAGAGAAACTCGTTTGTGGATGTTCAATGTGAGAATAGCGTCAAAGATTTTAGAATATTGATTGTTGATACTGAGAAATGAGAAATAAATTTCAATTAAGCTGCTATTGAGCGCCTTTACACTGCATAGAGAAAACGTAACGACGTAACTACACAAATCCGAAAAGCCACTACTACTTATTTCTATGATTATATTTAATTCCCCAATCGTCTAAAGTACGTTGACGATATAAACTACTTACAACCAACAATATTTGATAGGTGAAGCATTTGTATCAAATAATGTCAAATACCACATTCGTAGTCAAAAAATAAGTATAATATTTTATTGTTGCCGAAATATGTCGACTGATTGTGAGGTTTTGACGAGTTTGACGATTTACAGTTAATTAGCAGACGCAACAAAGTATTGACAATTTTGTGTTCAGAATACATACGAAGGCCTGTTAAAACAAACGTGGCACTACTTACATTTATTATTGCACCTAAAATATAAGAGACGTAAGCTACATCAGTGTCTATTACTTATTATTAATTGTCATTATTGCTTCATTTTTTATTATAATAAATACAAAAAATATTATGATTTAAACTTAGTGACTTCATGTGAGATAAGTATAGAACTCCAGTTTATTCTTTAACGTTAGGAGCGTTAATCCTAATGATTTTTGTTGTACTTAATTAGTAATGTTTGATCATTGTGTAGGCTACTACAGTGGAAGAAGTCTGTGTTTCAAATATATAATATTCTATTCACTCACGTCGTAGAAGTCTACTGACTTCGTTAATATAAAAATCGTTTTCTAAACTAAGCGATCCAAGTTGTATTCAGCGAACATGTGTCCAAATATTACCCACTTAGAAAATATTAAACACTGTCTAAGCGCGTCAAAAAATAAAACACACTTGCAGTTAAGCAAAAAGTAAACATTATTGATAGATAATACGTTTTTTCTGTGACAGGCTACACCAAATCCTCTAAAGAGCAATCGATCATAACAAATTCACAAGTCATCGACTTTTAGAAAAAAAAAGTTACAGTGTCTATTTAGAATGCGAACGTTAACAAACATTGCCACCTCGCTGCGACTCAAATTCCTAACAAAGGCTTCCACGGAAAAAGAATAAGTTAACAATAGTGCGGTGGGTGTAAAAATGTATAAATATTGGTCACAAGTCTGAGCGAGGTTTGAATCGCGGCCGAGCTTTCCCGGGAAACCTCCCCGCGGCGATACCACGGCGACGCACAGTCTTACAGTGCTGTATACCCACAAAAAATACAATTCATATTTTTTTTCCACTCGGCTTTATCTCAACTTACATCAGAGTTCCAGTATGATAAAGCACCAATAATGATGTTTCATTTCGGATCGATTTAACAAAGTCGCGGCCCGTTAAAATTCCGGTGACACTGCGCACCTCTCGCGAGACTTTCAAACCCGACGACGGCACGGTCGCTGACAAAATATTAATATACAGCATAAATATTGTTATATGGAAAATTGTTAAAATGATTTAGTGTCGATATTTAACGTGTCCGTGGGCTTTTGTCGTTATAACGAACTGTTTAAGGGATTCACTTGGGCGAATGGCATTGACGTTTGACCTTCAAAGTTTATATGAAATGTTTAATACAAACGCTGGCTGAGCTCAGCCAGTTCAGCCAGCTTGTTAGATCGCTTGCAGACCTAGAAATTATTTTTACCTATTAGATTTAAAATTTTTCAAACTAACATTAACTAATCGGTGCAGAATTCATATGCGCGCAATAATTTCGAAATATTGTCAGTAAAAGTCGAATTTATCTAGTGTTCTAAACAATACCAATTTCACATGTCTTCACATGTTTAAGTAGGTATAACATAATATATATATATATATATATTTTAAAGCAATTTCGTTGTCTATTTCTTGTAAATTCTTCATTAAACAATGCATATTTTTAGTATTTAGCCTTTGTTTCCACCTTAACTGTACATTTTTTTAATGTAATATCACAAAGTTATGCGAGCCCTCCTCGAGTATGGAGATTCGATGGCGCGCAGGTGCAAACATGCTAAGTGTATTCTTATTGTTGTAAGGGATTCGGTTATCAGTGACACTATCTTCGCTGTTCGACAAATGCTTTAGCTGTCAAAAATGACGTCAGGCAAAATCGGGCCGCCCGCGTCTCGAATACCCCGATGCGATCGAAACGTTTGATATCAACTTATTATTTACTTTGTCGATTAGCGCTCAATTCAGTACCTTACCTATTAAAAATATGTGTAGCAATAATTTAATTTTGATCTGATATACTCACGAGTAGCGGGCTTTATTATTTCATTGATTACAACATTAAATTAACGTTGTCGCCAGACTCTAGATTTATTATCTAGGCAGCGCTTTAGAATCAATTCCAATCAATATATTTAGGTCTCTCGGGGGCCGTAAACATTTAGCTGCTTTAGGCTAGTAAATAGGTAAGTATTGTGAGTACTTACGTAGATAGAAGCTAGTTAGTACCTAATTAGGATTTACAGATGCCCAATTAGGATTTATATTTTTGGGATTAATTTAAATTTTTAGACACATATCTACACATAATTGGTCAAGTAGGACAAGTATTTGATATAATAATAACCCTTTGATATAATAATAACCATCTACTTACTTACTTACTTACTTATTGTTACAACAATAAACAAGTATCAGAATATCAGTTAATACGGATGAGTATCATAACCATACGAGTAACATAAACGGCTTGATTTAACGCAAAATTCGTAATATAAATTATGACGGAGAACTCGAAATAGTTCATTAACGAACGAATGAAGATTTATGTACCGCGTTGTCGATATAAAGTAACGCTTCCTTTACGAACCTCAAAACGTCCTAATTATTTTACTACACGGGATGAAACAAAAGGAGTAGCGCAGAGACGCCCAAACGCTCTTGTGACAGAGAATTAATTGTGCGTGGCGACACATGCGTCGCTGCCGCCGATCAGCAGCGGTGGCACATGCCATAAGCGGAAGCGGGAGCGTGCCAGGGTATAATTAATCTCTTATTTTTAGCAACCAATCAGCCAATGTTTGCTAAAATATAATGTGGGAAAAGTAGTTCGGTTTAATGAAGTGGTAATGCAAAAAAGAGAAAACCTTATTGTGATACCTACGCCAAAAAAACCATTCGACAAAAAGTATAGGTTGTACCCCAAACCGGAATCAACAACGGAAGCTGCGTTTGGCTAACTGATTTTCTTGAGACTCTCATCCAACAACTTAAGTATTTTGATTATTTTCATTACATAGTTCGGTACTTAGAATAACATTAATTTAAAGATATATATTGGATGGCCTATTTACGAGTAAGTTTTTATATACCTATATTTCAGTTTTCAACTTTAACAAAGTATCGGATTTTTCTAACAATTTATTTGTTAGTTCTTGGTCGTCTGTTTTTGTTCATCGCTATTAGTTCATGGTAGACGTCCATTTGCGACACCTAAACCCCTTAAGTTTACTTAAACAAACAGTTTACTGTTTTTAGTTTAAATAGTGTATACATTTTGTTTAAAAATATAATATATTGCACATCGCCTGCGAATTATATAAAAAATGTAGGTACTAATGGGATAATGTTCCGTTGTTAATACCTATAACAATTTCACCAAATCAAAGTATAAATTCATCGCAGGTGTTTCAGTTCTAACAATTCAACCAAATGAGACATGATATTTTGTCACCTATTATTCACACAGCAGCTGATTCACTAACGATCGACGACGGAACAATTTCACACGAGCAACTTCTAGGAAAACACTTTGCAACAAATTAACAGCGAATAGTTTCAGGCATTGGCAATATTGTTGCGAGTGACATACGGACATAATCGAGACGGGAATGCTACGGCTTTATATTTAGCTCGGGTGAAAACTTTAATCGTCACCGACGTGGACACGTCAGCCGGCGTTGTCCATCCGTCATCACGATAGTCCCCGCGTGTGGCCGACCGACGCCCGATACACAAAAAATTATATGCCACCTCCCTTTGTTCGGACTGGACATACCTTTCAACGAGATGCAATTAGTGGAACTAGAATAGAAATCTGTCGATAGTCAACCGACATCGACGTTGCGACGCGATTTCAAACGTTTAAGCTCTTGATCTATTTTAGAAATCGAACGTCGGTTTCGGCATAACGTTTAAAAGTACTCACGAGTTGATTCTGGTATGCGGTGACCGCTGTGAACACGCACTCCGGAAATATGAAAGTCTTGAACTCTTCCTGTTCGAGATCTGTGATTGGAGCGTTGACGGCACCTTCTCGCCTCAACACCAGGTGGATGCGTGGTTGGTATTTGTGCATCGAATTCAGAACTAACTGTTGGACAAAAATAAAATATAAATTAATATTATGATCAGCAAAATATTTATTTGGCGAGTAACCTTTTTTTAGGGGCAACGTTTATTTTGGTACTATGAAATGCATACAGAGCAAAAATCTTAAAAGAATCAAAATGACGATTTATAAAACTACTGTCTACCTTGATTATGCAAGAAGAGATAAACAGCATCTAGAGTGGGTACAATTGAAATGGTAATAATTATAATCTAAACCCAACCATAATCATTTTGAAGGTAGAACAATCTATTCCCACTTATTTTTAAAATCATTAATAGCTATTAAACAAAAAAGACGAAATAGAAATATTAATAAAAACCAATGAGTAATAAAGGGGACTGAATTGTAGATATTGTCTATACCTATTACGAGTATGTTTTATCTGTTATATCAATATCCATTGTACCTACTATGTTAGGACAGCGCTTTGAAAATCGTTTTACCTTTAAACGATTTGATTATAAAATACCAAGTTTTTTTTTTTAATTATTAATAAAATTAATTAAAACATATTTATGTACTTTCTGTCTAGTTGCGAAACTGTTCAGTTGAGAATTTCTCCAGCTGTTAGGGAGCCTTTTGAAAGGGGTGTAACTAAGCAGCAAAATCGACAGACGTGCAGATCCAATAATCATACTAAAATTCCTTCTCAACTGACCTGTCCGTTCTTGTCCATCTCGTTGTTGGTGAGTTTGACCTTCTCGAAGGAGACGACCTGCTTGCGCAGCTGGTCGCCGGAGAAGGGCGAGTCGGGGTGCGGGTAGAGGCGCGCGGGGGCGGGCGGGTCGGCCTTACCGGCCACCAGCCACGAGGAGCGGTGGTACGCGTACCGGTACCGCTTGCCGTCCACCGGCACCACGTCCAGCAGCACCGCGTACCGCGCCTCCGCCCGGCATCCCGCGAACGACACGCGCACCGTCGGGAACATACGTCTGTGACAGCCAATATGAATATTATGTTAAGATATGAAGATGAAAGATATATATAAAGAAAATCAATGGAAAACTTTAAATTTGTTCCTGTCATAAATGTTTTTATTAATGTTTAAAAACATTAAATAAAAACGAAACTAAAAATTAAGTATATGTCAATTTATGAATTTTGAAAATTATGCCACAGTTTCGTAAAATAATGAGATGTGGTTTAAAAATAAATAATATTTTTACATATTTTTACGATAATATTATACGTACAAGGAGAAATGGATTCTCAATTTGCACAAATGCATTGTTTTGTTAAAGCGTAAACTTTCACATTAGCGCAATTATTCGTCGATTAGCCGCTTGGAGTGCTGTTATCGTTTTTAAAACCGTAACAAATATTATTTTTGCTCATTAAAGTATAAGTTAGTAACAAACTAATTAGGGCGCTCTGAACCTATATATGTTTGCTTGGAGTTTGTACCTAGTTCTAGGCATATAAGAATTCTAATTGTTTAAAAGTAGAATTGACTTATCTCAATATTACACTCATAAAACCAAGAAGACCTTAGCTCATAATTTCCAAATAAAATTGGATCGCAACCCCCAATAAGTACCTACTTCTACTTAAGAGGGTCGACCTGCTTATATTTACTCTCCCCTCCGCACAAACACAGTCAGCAGTAAATGTACAGAATAAAAAAGGTATAGCAATAAAAGGTGACAATATGGTTGAAAACCGCATGACAATTTTCTTTCTCCAGTATAGAAATGTAAGCTTATAGTGTAATTGTTGTAATAGATCTTCAACTCTAAGCGAGTTCCCCCTAATCTTAACGGAGACATTTTTTAATGTCTCCCTTTGGTGAAAGATGAATGGGTAGACATTTTGAAAAGGTGTATGTTTTTGTTTATTATTAAAATTGTCTGTGGTAAGACGACATAATGGTCCTTATTACGCTTCTCCATTCCTGTGGTTTCCTGTCGTTCTTACTTTTAAACAAGGGGAGCTGTATATCCAAAAGGCATTTAATAAAGGCAATGTAATAAGACAGTTAACAGGGGGAACTGAACAAACGGTGAATTGAAATAGAATTACATAAAAAAAGTTCAACAAAAAACCGCTATCTATAATGGAGACGTTGTATCTAAAAAGGCGTGTCATAAAAACTAGTGTCGGTTCGGTAGCGAGTGTAACACTATCTCCTAATCGACATAAAATGGTAGCCATTGAGGCGACGAGAACGGAAACAACAAATCTTAAATTGTTTGTAAGTCGATACTCGCGACTTGGGCTAGCTGCTTCATGCCTCTCACTTTTTGTACGGAGCCGCGGGCGACGGGGCCTATTGCCAACAAGAGTCACCAGTTAAACTGGCCACAATATCGCCTACTTAAACATCATAAAAGTAGCCAATGGACAGTTGAATAAAGAGAACATAATTGTCTTTTTACAATTGAATTTTAATTCTACATAAAAATGATTTAAAAATAAATCAGACTCACATTCGTCATTGTAATAGATGAATTAGCAATTGGAAACTACATTTCATGAAGCGTCTGTATAATGTAGACCGGTATCACTTCGACATGGATTGGTTACAGGGGAATGGTTTCTTATTTGGTCTTAAGGTTATTAAGGTTCTTAAGCTTAAGGAAATTGTTTCTAATACCATAGACCATAGAGGTGCTTAAGTACAGTATAAATTGTAAACTGATCTGCTGCTACGTTTTCTTAATAATCCAATGAACCGAATTTAGACCGATCTTAGATAATAAATTAAAATGTTAGTGATCTCGTTAATTTAGTACATTTTTTTAACTTTCAAATTCGAATCTTTGAGTCTAGTTACCAATGTATCGCACAGTAATTTCATTGAACTCTATGCAAGATACTTCTACGATAATTTCTACCATCTAATTCCAATCAAATTTTTACCGTTTGAATAACCACGAAGTTTCCACTGTTTGGACATTTAGTCCCTAATGTATGTCGCAAGCATCCTAAATGGCAACGATTCTTCTAAGCTGGCAACACTGTTGGTAACAGCGCGTTCACTCGACATTCGCCATGGAGTATTGCGCAACACGAAAACGGAATGCGGCTTCTGACCCGCGAACCATCATGAGCAGATTCATAACAACGATCAGCGACCACCCAAGTAGATTACACGTACCTATTCTTCTATTTATAAATACACAATAAGTTTCTGATTATGGGGATTACATAGGCCAATGACTTTGAAGATTTGACCTCAACTTTTAAATTTTTATAGAATTTCAATTGATTTGCAAGCGCTCGACCGGTACGAGTAAGTAGGTACTTCCGGCCTGTCATGATTTATTGGTTTTTATGTAGCTACTATAAAAATACTATTGTGTAAAATATATACTATTGTGTAAAATGTGTACATATTTATAATGTAGGTACACATTTTTAATATCTATTATACTTTGTAGCATATTTTAAAATTAAAGATGTACCGATAAGGCAAAACATTATACAAATTGAACCATGACAATTTAAATGGCACTTAACTTGAACCTACCAATAATTTGATTTGATTTTTTTTTTCAAATGCCTTAAATGATTGACTTTTTTATGTTAAGGTGGATAAGGCTGACGGTCCACTTGATGTTAAGTGGCTACAGTCGCCTATAACAGGTGCTGCAAATGCGTTGCCGACCATAGTAGTAGGTTAAAGATAAGGTATTAGGAAAGGATAGGGAAATGAGCTCTGGTATCCTATACTCACTCACCGAAAGACAACAGATCACATGCCATCATTTCACGGTGGTCTTAATAAGGGGGTGGTTACTGCCACCAGATGGGCTCCCCAAATGACTGCCAAACGCAGTGTGTCCTGCGCTACTTTGTAAATCCAGACCAGAGCCAACTACGAAAGGTTCATTTGAAAAGTTGACCTCTCCGGGACCATAATCACTCATACAAGGTGCTCGTCAAATATAAATACTGCGCTTTTTTTTTAGCTTTAAGCTTTCATATCGGTCGTAAGCTTGATTTCTTTATAACACTCCTAAAGAAATATACGTAATTGTATATGTAAATATATAGATACGCATCTGTATATTTAAATGGCACATTCGCTCGGATATTTAACAAAGCCAAGGCAATGCACGGTTCTAACGATTTTACAAGATCGAGGCAGGACGAAAATAAGAAAAGCATTAATAAGATTTATGCACGTTTAGCTTGTGGTCGCGCGCGTCGATTTGTGTGACGCTTCTTATAGCATTCATGGAGCAACGCTTGAGCTCGGGCAATTGCGAGCATGCGTTAATGGCGACACTCGGCGCACTGCGCGATATATTACTGCAATGATATATTACCACCGACGTCGTCCATCATCCTACCACCCAAAAGTTAGCGGAAAAGCGTACAAGAGCAAAAGGACTTGGCGTACGAGCTCCTTTAATGAGCAAACACTGAAGACAGAAATAAGGGGAAGCCGTTTACAGCGCTTTATTGTTATGACATTGTTAAAGCGCTCGCCTATGTCTGGAATGCAGCGATAAATCAGCTAGAGAGTATTCGTAGAAGATCAGACTGATCGATAATTTATTGTTTGGGTTGTAAGCGAACGGAGTCCAATGCATTTATTGACATTAATTAAAGTAATTAACAACACGATGTAAAATTAGTAGGTCTGTGAGTTGAGCGCGAAGAACTGCATCGGTGCGCGAAGGCATGTCGTCTTAATTAGAAATGCACGAGGCGAGGTGCGATGTCGTCAATCATTGTTTCCCTCGCCTGCATCTTGTTTGACGGACTATTGAAACTTGGTAACCGCAGATCCTTTTAATTGCAAACGTATTTCAATTTACTGTTTGATTTTTAGTATGTGGGAGATACATTTTTAATAATTTCTGGTAAATTACCAAAAATGCCCTAATTACTCCCTGCCGGGGAGTCTGTATTTCCGAGCTCATATAACCCAAATCTTTTCAAAGTTCGAGTGAATAGGCATCTTCTGGGTGAGCTCGCTCCATCTTAGGCCTCATCCTTGCTACTCAGTTGGTTGTTGGTCAAGAGCAAACCCCTCTTTAATAATAATAAAAACGGTTTGTATACTCTATGACTTTGCTTTTTTATGTTAATGTGTTCCAATTGTAATATTTGAACTTTCTAAGTCTAGATCTTCTCGCACGGTTCACTTCTCTCTATCATTGTCTTCTCTGGTAGAGACATGTCCACTTTTTAGTACACTTGTCTTGTTGTTTGCTTGCCGCTGCTTTAAACGCCTTTTAAATGAACAAATTGAATTCAGGCTCGGTAATGGTGTAATGGTATTGTGTTTCATTTGATGATTCAATAGTCCCCGGGTACGCCATTAGCGCAATGTTATCACGTCGTGATTAGAGCCCGTCGCGCAGCCAATCCGCGCACGCGGCTTCTAATTATACAGGAAAGCGCTTTATTAATAGCAATTACACCGCCGCCATATTGCCAACGCGTTTTAATTAACTCGATTCGATGATTAGAGACAGATGGCGCGAGATTTCACATTTTCACCGAGCCTCATTAGCGCACTTTTGATGCCAATTGTATCTAACTCTTTGATTATGTGTATACTAATTTACCATAATATTTTGTTTACATTTTTTTTAATTGTAGTTTTGCTTAAAAATGAACTTACGCAAAGCTCTTTTGCTAGCGACTTCATCCGCGCCCCTTTTTTAGGTGTTAAAACATTTACATATTTTTATTTTATTTTATTTTTATTTTATTTATTAGGAAGCCAACACAGTATGCAACAACATATTCAATCAATATTGCTCATATCTATATTCTTGTCAAGAGTTGAATTTTTTACTTTTATTGTTAGATTTCTCGGAAACTATAATTCCTATATCCTTTTCTGTATTCCTGATAGCAAAATTTCATGATGAAGGTTGCGTAGTTAAGGCATGAAATCGTGTAAATGAAACACACTTTTGCAGATTAACAGGTAGTTTAAAATGTGTGAGGCTATCTTGCTTAAGTACCTGCTTACTACAAATTTCGGAAATGTTTTTTTATTAATTTAACAGAACAATTCAACCATATAAGGACATTTAATATGAGAAAAGCATATTAACTTACAAATTAACATAATGAATCCTGTAACGACTCTAACTCTTAATATAAATAATAAAAATAAATCATTATTAAAATTTTATTTTTAATTGACACCACAAACTGAAGTGGTTAGGCACATAATATATAATAAATATACAATTTTATCAATCAACATAATTATCTGGAATTTTCAAAGAGAATTTTGAAATAAATTATAGGGCATTATTAATATCAAACTATCTCATATCGGCCTCGAGTTTTACAACAAATTACTCATAATATTGTAAGAACGAGTTTCGCATATTAACTATTAACGGTTATTACCGCGAACAAGTGCTATTAATGTAAGCTCTAAGTGATTTCTGTCACAAATATCAGTGACAATAATCTGTAACTGTGACTCATGAATATTTCATGGCGGTTAATCGTCTACTTATCTATATTGTACACGTTATCAAGATATTGAAATATTAACGCGAAACTTGTTGCTTAAGGTGTAGCTAAGTAAAAATTATTATTTTACTAGAAAATTATAATGATTTGTATTATATTAAATATACATAATTACATTTAAATATGTTAAGCATTAGCTCAAAATTAAATAGATTCAAGGATTTTTGTTATGTTAATGTCGGCAGACAGGCTGGCGGTTCATTTGATGGTAAGTGGTGGAAACGCACTATCGACTATAGTACGATAAAATGATTGGGATGGGAAATGGCTCAGGCATCCCTTACTCAATTACCGAAACACAACACCATTTCCAAAATTAACCGTGCCGGGAATCGAACTAGGGACCCCTGAGTCAGACCCTGACCACTCATCCAAGGGGCTCGTCAAAATATTAGTAGGTATAGATTTAAATTTTTAGTTTGGCGTAGTTACTAGGTAAGTAGGTAAGAAGGAACAAGATTAGAGTTGGTAATTGGAGAGCATGTTGAGCATTGGTTTCAGAAGAGTGTCAGACGGACATTCCGATATCGCGTTCTCGATTCGGTCACGGTCGTCGTATTGTGATAGATGTTCGAACGCAAGGTGTCGCCTTTAAAAGCCACTTACATGACGCGAATTGACGCAGTCACGACTCGTCGCCTCCGCGCGTCCGTCAATGCATTTGAAATGAAACCTCTGCGAACACTAAACCTAAACATATCCACTTTGTCACTGACACAAACTTAGAAACGTTTCCTTTAGTTTTCTTTTTTTTTGTACACAATATAACATTTTTGTATACTAAATTATATTTTATCCCACATTTAATCTCCTGAATGAAACTATTTATTACGTAAGTGTTTTTGCCAAAACAAAAACTAAACATAAAGTACATAACATAACATGCATGTATAGGAATTATGGATATTTTGTGCCTAAGAATGGAAGCCATATTAGCTAACATATTCGTTAAATTTAGATTATCATATAAGAAACATTTATCAATCATCAATAAACCTAGCGGTGGTGTTCGCTAACCTCCTGTAGGAAAAAACACCATAAGAAGAGATAACCATATTATAATTTTGCAAATTATATTAAAGTAAAAAATTGAAACAAGGGAACATGTTTGACAGTTTGACTCAAATTTCTAAGTGCACTTAGTCTATCCAATGAGCCAATAATTACTGGTTTATAATTTAAGGGGGCTAATTACGTTATAATTCTAAGCTAAATAACGAATTTAGTCAATGTATGATGATTGCACCAATTCCAGTTGCCAGCACCGACCGAAAGAATTTCAATTTGAGGTCATGTATTTTTCTGGCAATAGTTTTCCAATTACGTTTATTTATTTATTTTAAATCCATTACGTTTTTAGTAGACAGTAAAGTATTTGTATTTAGAATCTGTACGCGATTATGTCTAAAAAGGGCGTATCAGCGGCGTTGACGTATGACTCGGATGAGCGACGCAATGACAAATGATCGCGTGTCAGGCCATGTGATTATCATTCAACTCAATATTATTAATACTTTCCGTAACACTTGTGTTATGTTATAATTATAGATTGACATTATCATTTGCGTAAATGATAATTTCTATTGTCTATAACGGGTTATAAACTCATTTATTCATTTTGTTAGCCGACGCTTATAACATCTGCTGTTGTTTCTGTCGCAATTCAAATGTTTAATTCTGCCTGGTAAGTCAAGTTAAGATTAGTCCTTCTTCAGCTCGCCTGACTTAAAATTATTAGATTAATTTACAAAATATGAGATTTTTTAGTAGATATAATAAAATTTCTTGTAATGCATATGATCTAAACAAAAAGTGACACTTAAGAAAAATAACTTATAACAATTAAACTGAGTTTAATTTTATGTTATACTTAATTGTTCTCAATATTTTATATCTAATCAGAATATTTTGTACGATAATTGAATTTTTCATATTTAATGCCCAATTAATACAAACATTAGTCCTTACTCCCTTGAGTAAGGGATGCCCGACGCCATTGCCTAAACATCCCCTGTGAAGGGATTATTAAGGCAATTTTCAAGGGCAAGAATGAGGATTCTTTGTCCTATTAGTGTTGGCAGAGCACTTGCAAGCCTCCGGTGTGCTTTTTTTCAAAGGTCAAGTTATACTACTGGAAAGTCTACTTGGAATTACCAGCCGCCCATAAAGTATGTCCACTAGAATTAAAAATATATTTGACAAACAAATTTCTCAAAAAGTACTGTATGTCTTTTAAAAAAAGCATTCTATTTGGACTGACAAAATGTCACAACGATCAGTAATCAGTAAATCGGAATTTTCGAGCATTCATTTATGCTCTAGTTTTTTTTCGCATTTTTAAAGCGAACATGCGCAAGAAAGCATCGAGCTGAGTATATTAGAGGCGCTTAATGAGCAACAGGGCGTGGCTGGGCGGCGGCTGTGGCACAGTGGATGAAATATCGCTCGACCTGGGAGGTCTGGGTTTGAGGCCGCGTCAAATTTTCGACACTCGCACGATTTTGTCAATCCCCTTGATTAATATCTCTGTCAGGCATAGACGCCGCGTCGAGATCTCAGATAACTGACTAACCACGCCGGTGAACGCACTGCGCTTCTACTGTGGTTTGCCAACAAAAAATTACCTTCAAATAATAAGACTAAGCAAGGAAGGTTGCTAAAAGATTGTATTCAACCATTTGAAAGGTGTTAAGGCTGACGTTTGCTATAATACCTTAATAATAATAATAATAATAATTTTGGATTTATTATTCGAAAATCAATGCTACCATATATACCTACGTACTTGTTAAATAATTATGTTAACATGTTAATTTGGTTTGCTATTTTACCGTCACTTGTGTACCTAGACGACGGAATCACTTGGTAAAAATTGAGCCAGAATAAGTTATTACCACCCTTTTTGTTTAAGTACTCAAGGTTTATTTTGTATGACATTCAATAATGATCATTAAGTTATTTTATAAATAAGTACTATAAGAGCGAAATACCATAAGAGCGCCATCTAGTGTTTCAAGAACAAAGCAATGTCATCCTTTATTTTACTTTTTTTTTTAAATTTCATTGGATAAAAGCTAAAAGGCACTTTCATACTATTTTAAATATTTTTTTCTAATTAGCATTATGAGTAGGTATTTAGCCATTTTTATTTGCTATATTGACTTAAAAAATCTTGTAAGTAGAGAATACTTAGTGATTGATGGATTGAGTGGATTACTTGTTTGAATTACGGAAAGTGTGAAAAGAAAGTTTTTTCTAAAAATTTGAACTAGATTAAAAAAGTCGTGAAAACTATCTTTTATGTTATTGATTAACCCCGGTTTCGCGTGGATGCAATTTATTCTGAAAATTTTATAAACAAAGATTCCTCGTTTAATTGATCTTTCCAGACCGTTTTTAAATCTGTTGGGTGTTGTAGAAGTTATTAGTTAGCGGAGACATAATATTAGGCATCTAATGACTTTAATTTATAATATGTATAGATATATAATTCGAGATAATCAAATCTAATTCCGATACAATTCTGCAAGCACGTCCGCTCGTTTTTTTTTAATTCCTCTATAAGTCGTGTTCACACGATCAGAAAATTATAAGGTTGTACCGCGAATGCACGTAGCTAATAAAACATTTCCACAATGCAGTACGGCAGCCATTACGGGCGCAGCAGATGTTGTGTGTAAGTATTTATTAGTGGCAACTTAATTAGTGAATTTAAACAAATAGGATTACTTCGTACAATTTTAATTGAGGCCACTGAGTATTGAAGTAATGATATTGTTGTATATAGCGAATTCGCCTACAAGTACCTCGGAACCGGAAACGATTTTATCACGTTTTATGTTTACATTGTAGTAAGATACTTTCCCCCCTTTTTAACTAGTGATTCAGTACCTTCACATGGAGGCAACTTCAGGCTTCACATGGATTAAAATTTCCGGGCAATTTTCCAATTTTTCACTTCATGAAACCTAGAAATTCAACGAATATTTAAAAAAACTTTTCCCAAATGGTCCGACCATAGATATAATATTATGTTCCTATCTTTTTATAATATTATATATTTTTAATTTACCTAACCAAAAACATCAAGTAATATGAATTGCAGACAGAGTAACCCTGCCAACATCATCACCGGCGCCTTGAACATCGCCCCCAAATTAAGTGAATCTTGACCAATATTTTACACAAATATAGAAATGAAATCCTTAAAGAATTTTTCGTGTGTAAATCCCCTTAAACACAATGTAACAAACCAATCGGAAAACACGAACCAACAATATACTGACGCGCATGCCTAAATGAAGAACAACGACAGGATTGCGATGTTGACGGATCGCGAGGCATCTTTGCGGAGAGAATGTATCGCTAAGCTCGCGACAAGCTAATAGTTGATCGACGACATATATCCCGCCCATATCTAATGCGTCATCAACTGCAGGAATTGTAGACTCGTAGCAGGGAGAAACAAAAGCTTGAGAGGCTCAATTTGCAAGCAAATCATTGCGTGTCTATTTTGAAATGTTTACGCGACACGAGAAAAGAGGCGATTGGGGGCGTGCGGTATCCGCAGTCCGCTCGCCGTCGCGTCGAGTCGACTCAGCCGCGCGAAATTCCGACACCTCGTTTTGCTTGTATTGTTCGCGCGGTTTACTGCGCTAATGGTGTCACATTGCATAGCGAACGACGTTAGAACAAACTCATGTTTTTCTCATTGTTAAATTATTTTTGTCCCTTTAAAGTTTCAAGTGACTGCCACATTATACTTAGTTTAGCTATACTTCCTAATCTATACTCGTAATTCAACGAGATAGGTCTGAAGAACGTTATTAATTAATCTATTTTCGATTGACGACTTTGTTCGTTACAATAAAAATAATTTATTTCTTATATTTTTAACCAAATGAAAATCTACATGCAAGAACAAAATAAAGAAATACTGGCCACAATCAATGAAAAACTAGATCCACTAATATCAGAAATGAGCCGTCTAAAAACAGAAAACGAGAAATTACGTGAAAAACTGGAAAATTTGCAACGAAGGGAACGGAAAAAAAATGTCATTTTATTTGGAGTAACTGAAGAAGATAACGAAACAGGAAAAATCTTATTGGAGACAGTTACTCAAAAAATTGGAAGCAGCACGGAAGTACCAATCAATGTAAACGACATAAATGCAGTATACAGAGTGGGAAAAAAACATAACACAAACAAAACACCACGGCCAATCGTTGTTTCCTTTCTAAACTATTGGAAAAAAGACGAACTGATGAAAAATAAGAAAAAATATAAGGATATTTATTTACAGGAAGACTACCCCAAAGATGTAATCATTAAGAGGAAATCTCTGCAGAAACAAATGTTAGATGAAAGACGTAAGGGAAATTTTGCAGTAATAGATTATAATAAATTGATAATTAAAGAAAATATCCAGAAGAGAGACAATAAACGCGAACTTTTAATGCCTACGACTACTGATTTTCATCCAGGACAACAATATAAACAACACTCAAGAAAAAATACAAGAAAGAACCCCTTAGATTTCATAAGAAATAGGAGCACTTCAATTAATGACATGCAATCTACACCAAAAAACTGAGTGCAGAGTCAGAGCAGTCGGAATCTAACAAATCTAACGACAAAACAAAACATATTAACAAAGGAAAAAGACGGAAAAAGCAAATCCCCAATCCGGCTGGTCCCCGTGGGGATAAAGACCATTACCCTTCACCCAAGAACAAAACGAACATTGAAAATTTGCACCTATAATGTACGATCTTTATCGTCACCACAAAGATTAATAGAACTAATACATTCCCTTAAAAAAATAAATTGGGATATAATAGGCCTCGCTGAAGTGAGAAAATTTGGACATAAAATAGAAGAATATGATGATTACATACTATGCTACATAGGAGAAACTGCTGGTCTGCATGGAGTCGGTTTCCTTATCAAGAAAATGTACAAGTACAATATAATGGATTTTATTGGAATTTCTGAAAGAGTAGCTATACTAAAATTAAAATTTGGGGATAATCCGGTCTCACTTATACAATCTTACGCTCCCACTGAAAATAGCAGCGAAGAAGAGATTATTAAATTTTATGAAGACTTAAGAAAGGCTCACGAAATACAAGACAAAATAGTCATAGTTATGGGAGATTTTAATGCTAAGATAGGGCAACCAAAAAAATACGAAAACTTGGTAATGGGCAAATTTGGATATGGAAAGCGAAATGAGAGAGGTTCGAGATTAATCCAGTATGCACATGAGCAAAAACTTTCTATAATGAACACTTTTTTCAAAAAGAAACAAAGTCGAAGATGGACTTGGATATCACCCAACCAAAGAACTAAAAACCAAATCGATTACATAATGTGCAACAAACCGAATAATATAACAAATGTGGAAATCGTAGGAAACATGAACTTTCCATCAGATCATCGTATGCTGAGATCATCATTTCTTATAAAATTAACTAAAATGAGCAGAAAAACTTTTAGATCGTTGCCTAAATCACCGAAAACGGAGAGTGATATGTTGTTATACACTCAAAATTTAAAAGAAAATCTTAATAAAAATCTTGAAACTTTACGAGAAACAAATGACGTACAAATATATTATGACATATTTGAAAGGGTTATTATAGAAAGTCTAAAAGCCCAAAATATACATGAAGGGAAGAGAAATAAAACAGAAATATTTAGTACAGAAACGATAGATCTTATAAATAAACGCAAAGAACTTATGGCAAGCAAGAACAAATCAAGAGATGACAAAGAAGAATTAAAACAACTTTTTAAAAAGTGTAAAAAAGCTATTAGAAAAGACTACGCTAATCATAGAAATAAAATCATTGAAAAAAATCTAAACATATACAGAAGTACAAAAAGGGCATATAAAGAACTAAGTACGCACAGGGATTGGATACAAAAACTAAAGGGACAAGCCAAAACAAATAGTAGAAAAGACGTTATTAACTTTGCTACGGAATTTTATGAAAATTTGTACAAAAAACCTTTTGAAGATGATACACAAAGTGTAGACGAAGCGGATTTAGATGAAGAGGATGATCAGCAAAAAGTAGAACTTATTGACCAGCTCGAAATAATAAGTCATATTAAAAAATTAAAACCTGAAAAGAGTCCTGGTCCAGACAACATCAGCAATGAATTAATAAAAATAGGAGCACCGGTCTTAACTCCCTATCTGATGGAACTATTTAACATGATATTAGAAATCGAAGAAGTTCCCAAACAATGGTGTAATTCGGATATAATTCTATTATATAAAAAAGGAGACCCACTGGATATCAGCAATTACAGGCCAATTAGCTTGCTATCTAGTCTCTACAAACTATTTACATCCATACTTCAAAACCGTATAGCAACGAAAATTGATAATAATCAACCCATTGAACAGGCCGGTTTTCGGTCAGGTTTTTCGACCATAGACCATATACATACTTTAGACCAAGTTCTCGAGAAATACAAAGAATTTAACCTACCTCTCTATGTAGCTTTCATTGATTACACAAAAGCTTTCGACAGTATCACACATCTGTCAATCTGGAAAGCTCTAAAAACATGCAAAATAAATAAAACTTATGTAAATTTACTAAAAAATATCTACCATAAAAGTGTCAGCAGAGTCAAATTGGAGCATAGAGGAGAGGAGATAAAAATAGAAAAGGGCGTTAGACAGGGTGATCCCTTGTCACCAAAGTTGTTCATAGCTGTACTGGAAGAGGTTTTTCGAAAAATAAACTGGAAAAACAAAGGAATTGCACTACTTGGTCATCGCCTAACACACCTGAGGTTCGCAGACGATATCGTACTTTTCGCAGAGTCAGCGATTGAATTGGAACAAATGATCAAAAATTTAGACACTGAGAGCAAAAAAGTGGGACTTCACATGAATCCAAGTAAAACTAAAATAATTACAAACGGTAGAAGAAGGTCAATCCATGTAGCGGGCAATGAAATAGAGTACGTGAACGATTACATTTATCTCGGAAAACAGGTGTCCTTTGACGATAGCAAGAATGAAGATGAAGTTGACAGAAGGATCACACAGGCTTGGAAGAAATTTTGGTCGCAGAAGGAAATATTAAAAGGAAACTTCAACCCAAATATTAAAAAAATTGTAATGGACACATGTATTCTGCCAGGCCTCACATATGCTTGCCAGACATGGACTTTCTCCAATAAAGTTAAAAATAAAGTGAAAACCTGCCAACGTGCTATGGAGAGAAGCATACTAAAGACACGAAAGATACAAAAAATAAACAGCAGAGATATTAGAAATAAAACTAATATAATAGATGCTCTGAAACAGTCTTTAAGTCTTAAATGGCAGTGGACAGGCCATATTTCGCGATACCAGGACCGAAGATGGACATTGCAGGCAACAAAATGGCCAGGCCCAACAGGAAAACGACTAAAAGGCAGGCCAAGGAAACGATGGGTGGACGATATTGTTGCATTCGCTGGAAGTGAATGGATGTATTTGGCTAAGGACAGGGAGAAATGGAGAGGGCTGGAGGAGGCTTTTACTCAGAAGGGGTCCATGGTTTAAAAAAAAAAGGAAATCTTGTATATATATTGTTATGGTAATTTGTTATAGGCTATGGAAATAAAAAAGCTTTATTATTATTATATTATTATCATATAGTTTAGCCGAAAAACAATAATACTTATTATTTTAATAATAAAGCATCAGCCTTGACAGGCAGGCTGACGGTAGCCATCTAAAGACTAAAGAGCAAATACGCGGTCGATCCTGATAGAAGTCAGAGAAATGGTTATAGTGGGGACAGGGAAATGGGCTCTGGCAGGTATCTCAGATTCGTGCATAGAACAGGTGCTGTTATTTCATGATGGTCTAATATAGGTATGAGTGATTGGTTATTGCTACCATAAAAACTGTCAACTAAAACTTGATCTTTTAAAATTAACTTTTTCTGTAATTTAAGATAACGCTCTGAATTCTATTAAATTTTTTTTTACATAATTAATGTTTAAAAGCAATTAACAAATGATTCTTAAATGCAAGAAAGTCATTATACTATATATCAAATTACGAGTGTTAGTATTTTTTTTTACAAAGGCTCTTTGATATAAACTTTAACAATCACAAACCTTCCTCGTTTATCACTATTTCCTTTAGTAAAACCGTATCAAAGGGTGGCTTTTTGTTAAGATACCGAAATGCAAGTGGGTCACAGACGCGACTTTATTTTATAATATGTACATATAAGTAGTATTTTTCTGTACAAAGTTGTAGATATTCAATAATTTCAGTTCTGCTACATTGTGAAGAACATAGAGTACCTAGTTTAGAAACGGGTAACTAAAAACCGGTATCTTTTGTGCTTACATGCCGGCATTACAGATTTCGTTTAAAGTGCGCTTTGCAAATCCTTTGCTAATTTCTGTAAAGCCCTCAATTTGGAGTCGCGTTCGTAGCACAGACGCCGTTCTATACTTAATGCACCTTTCAGGTGTTACCACCACCGCTACGTGTCATGTGTACATACTCTATACAGACCCACAACTGCGCATGTGTGCTTCGTTTGTGAAACACGGCGAGGAGTTTCGCAAGTCGACACCGAAATTTGGAACTTTAGCGACAATATTTCCAAAACTGTCTCCAGGAACTCTCTCCGCCCTCATCTTTATTAGTTAGTAAGGTACCTATGAGATATTTGTACGACGTAGCTGTAGTAGGATTTAAATGTCATTATTTTGTTTGTTCTTATAAAAAAATAACAATAACTTTAATTGTTTGACGAGCCCATTTGTTGAGTGGTTAACGCCTCTGTTTCTAGGAGTCCCGGGTTCGATTTCCGGCAGTATAAACTTTGAAAATGAACTTTTTAAAGTTAGCTCTGGTTTGAATGTGGAAAGTAGTGACACGGACACTGAGTTTCGCAGGTATTATTAAGCAGCTATTAATTATTATAGTTTAGCAATTAATTAGTTAAACTGGCGGCAGTAACCATCTCCTTACAGAAAACCACAGTGTAATAACAGCATGTGTGCTGTTGTGTTTCGGTGAGTGAGTAAGAGTTTCCAGAGCCCATTTTCCCTATATCCCTATATCCCTCATTCTTAATCCTTGCTTATCACCAGCCTGTATGACAGCCTTAATATATAAATAAAGATTTGTTTATGATTTAAAAATCCTACATCATAATTGGTATTCCTTTATATTTGTGTACGCCTTAAAATTGGCTTATGTTACCTATACCTATTATAAGTTTTTTGTTTGTGCTGTTGGTGTACCTTTTTGAAAAAAAAAAAAAAAATTAGACACAGAATAAGTAATAGGTGTTAGAGAAAAGACGACCTATATTTACATAAGTAGGTACATTATACCATTTATACCTAATTCGTAACAAGACTTATATAAGTGTAAATTGGATTATAGAAAATCTACGTACCACTAATAGAATCAATAGGTATTATGTAAGGGAACGTTTCTAGATTTTATGTCACGGTGAGATATGTTATCGTCTGGTCGACAACATACCTATGTCTGTGGTTGCTAATGTCGTCAGTTCCGGGGTTACAAAATGGGTGGTTACGGGGGGGTGAGATCGGAGTATGGCGGATGGGAGGGGAATGGAGGAGCACGTACTGACTGTTAAAACTCTGTATGTCAACGAAA
Organism: Synanthedon myopaeformis; assembly: GCA_944738685.1. Classification (NCBI taxonomy): domain Eukaryota; kingdom Metazoa; phylum Arthropoda; class Insecta; order Lepidoptera; family Sesiidae; genus Synanthedon; species Synanthedon myopaeformis. The sequence continues at coordinate 4,366,062 of OX122915.1, forward strand.
AGCGGGGTTGAAAGTCGGTAGCCCTTCTATTATAATCACCACTGGTCCCTCCGTTATCATGTAAGATAAGTTTAAAAAGAATACTTAAGGTGATAAAGTGCCACAGTAAATTCATTAGGCGGCTATGAGGGCAAGATAAATAAATAAATAATGAATTATTGCATTGTAATGTAACAATTTTATTTTATTGTTATTTTTTAAAATAATATTAGTTACCATTAAGGTTTTGCTTTCAACAATGACTTGTTTTAAATTATAAATTATAACAATTATGTTATTAGAAATAAGATTTCATTTAGAAAATATTAAGCTCACCTACATTATCCATGGGATTTGTAACCGAGCAATTTCTTTACTTTTTGGCTGACAATTACTTTACTTTTCTGTTTAAGGTTTTGTTTATTCCTTTTCTATATTACTAATATTATAAAGAGGTAAGTTTATACGTTTTTTTTTTGTATAGCTATATGACAGTATCCAATGCTTGTCATAATTATAATGTCAGGCGTCACATATTTTTTCAGGCGTTTTATCTTTTATTTTTTAACGCTGACGAAGTCGCGGGCACCAATTAGCTAGCTAGCTAAATAAATTTGTAGTTTTAATAAAGATAAAAAGCTTCGGTCATTATAAATAAAAAAAAAATTAAAAAAAAATCCTATATGCCTGTTTTAAAATAATCGATTCACAAAACTGTGGCACAGCCAGTGACTAAATTAGGATGAGTAATATAACAGAGGCGTCAATCGTCACGACACTCAGGGACGCTCTTCGCACGTTTGCATCAAAGGAACTAACTGCTGGCGACCATGTCATCTCAAAACTCACTCGGTGGTCGCTCGTTATTTTATTCTGTGTTGGGTACGCAATGAAAGATATATTGTCCTTCTGATTTTTTTCTTGTGATTAATTTCCAAGGCATTGTTTTGCAATGTTAAATGCAATCAGACAATGCAAGTATAACTTGCTAGAATAAATTTAGACAATAAATAATATAAAATAAAGTCACTTCTGTGCGTATACGCTTAGATCTTTTAAACTACGCAATGAATTTTAATTCAGAGCGTCAAACGAGGAAGGCTTATATATATATATATAACTAAGATGTGCCCGCGACTTCGTCCGCGTCCATTTTTCTTATGAGATCGGTACCAAACTTCACAGGATCACCTGCTGGATTAATCTGAAGATTGTCTGATAATTTCATCAAAATAGGTTCAGCGGTTTTGGAGTCCATAGTGAACATACATACACACATTGCCTTTTATATATATAGATAGATACAACGCGGACGAAGTCGCGAGCACAAGATAGAGTACAATATAATTTTCGATAAAATTATAAAATATAGTAAGTTTTGTCATTCGTTTTATTCATATTAATGTCACAGGCTTTCTAGGACATCATTAAGTATATAATTTATTAAAAAAAGTATATTAATATAACTTATAAACTTACATAAATAGTAACGTATATTAATAGACATTAAATAGTATGTATACAAATTAACCATTTTAACCAAATATATATTTCTTTCTTGCTAGACGTTGTTGTTAGCTATGTTAGACTTAAAAGAGAAATAAACCAATATGAACCCACATGAAGCCATAATAGCCTATATGTTAATCTGTTGATAAGGTATTTTATTTTATTTATAAACATTTAAGAAGAATATTAATTGTTCTTCTTAATGAAATAATCTAATTATGTAATTATAAATGATAAGTATTTATTTGATTCACACGTCTTACAAACCTATATAGGATAGGACCTTGATTCCTTGTAGAATAAAGAAGTTACCGGATGTCAACAACGTAGACGATCGTTCTCGACTCGAATGCCTAACATAAACATTTTCCGCGTACTTACTTCCATAAATTAGTTCCCGCGAAGGCGCGGTATAAATACCCGCAAAACGCCGACCCATTCGCTCATTACCTCCTAATAGTTTTACTTACTGGCTTCCTGTAAACTCCTAAACAATCGTAACATTAATAAACTGTACTCTTTTTGCTAATAGTAATAGGTATTCATCACATTTCAACCCTTTTTGAATAACCGGATCGGTCCTCAATAAAAGAGTCGAAGACGGTCATCAAAATAATAAGCACCCCGATACCCGTCAGACAACAGCCGTCACGACATGTCACGGCGAAAATTACAAATTACAACCTTCCCTAAACGTTTATCCGAAAAAAAGTTGTTCAATAATCACCCGTTATAGTATCGGGAGGCGTTGGTCTAATTTGTACACAAAGGGTGGGGGGGTTTCACGAAAGAAAATGACGAAAATTAAAAGTTTCCTCCAAACAAACCAACAGCTGTCACATTAAACCGTCAAAGTAAAGATTACAAATGAAATATTCACGGTGAAAGCGGGGTTCAGTCCGTGGTTATGTAAATAAGTGGCTACGAAAATGTACATAATTAGTTTACACGTTTTCTCCGAGACACCCCTCTCTCCCATGGCGTGGGCGGTGTGGGCCTACGCCCATGAACTCGCATTTAAGGGGACTTCGCACTTAAGTCGACCGCCATCCACTATGCTATGGTATAGATAGTCTAAGTATGTTACAACCTAGTGCATAGCATACCTAAGCATTTATACTCGTATGGGCTACCTATTGTGAAGCTTAATCATTAGGTACTTAGAAAACCGCAATACTTTAAAACCACAATAAAAAAACGTTTCACGTTTCACTATAGCTTGTAGTTATAGTTAGTTAAAAAAAAAACACAAATTATATAGATTTAAATTAGTAAAACGACATCACTGAAAAAATCTTAAAATAGAATTTTATAAAAAATGCTTTTCATTGTATAATTTTTTACTCGGCCGAACTTGGCCTCCAACTTAGGCAAATATAGTTTTTTTAATGCAAATTATTTGGTATGCATATTAATTAACAATTAATTTATCTTGATGCTTTACGGAGCACAACATTTGATCATATTATTAATCTATAGTACCTATCTGGGGAATCCCCGACGACACAGCTGCGTTTGCTCTTATAAACTTTCCTAGTCAGATTCAGTATCACCTGTTGTGTGCACGAAATTCGCTACGTTTCTGTGGCTAAAAAAGGCTTCACAAAAGCAACTTCTCCCACGCCTAGATTAGTCCTCGCTACACCATTGCCCCCGCGGCATATTGGCATGCCTACGGGATGGGCAGGGGGGGGGGGGGGTGCGAGATTAGCTCGCGATACACTCGCTAAGGGTACATTTACATGAATCATCCATCTATTACACGCTGTATTCAAATAGCCTGCATGTGTTCTCTTCACACAACCTAGATAACAACAGATAGGGTTGAGTGAGTGAATTATTAATGAGAAGGAAATTAATAACAAGCTTCGTGCTGCCACTGAAACTTTCCTTCTTTATATTTCACATTCACTGTACATATTTTTAATCGAAGAAAAATTAACTATTTGTGTTTTTACTTATTATTTACCTCTTGAATGATTGATCATGGCTTACATATTTACATAAAGTTCGTCGCCCAGTTTTAAAAATTTAAAAACTTAATGAGGAAACAATATCATTATACCTACACAATCATTTATAAAGATAAATGGATTTTCGTTAGTATTTTATTTATTTTAGTAGATTTCTTTTTCATATCATATCTATTATTATTCATATCTATTACGTATATTGATATACGAATATGAATGGGATGTTTTATTAGATTTTAATATGATATTTTATCAATTTTTAACACGATGTGTTCCATAATGCCATTACAGATGATAATCATTCCGAAAACAACACAGGAAAGATTGGATAAAGAAATGAAGCTCGGATAAATGTTTTAACACTTACGAGTAAGAAAAAGGGGCGCGGACAAAGTCGCGGGAAAAGGCCACTAAGAGGTATATTTTATTGATCAGTAAGGTAAGTGATGGTTGGAACAATGACATGGAGTAGCTAAAGTGAATTCGCGATGTGACAGTCGCGACGCAAAGCGTTGTCGCCGTGTCAACGTAGCTTCTACCCCGACGGGGTAAGGGCACGCTTGGGGTGTTAGGGGTTGAGTCCTCCTTAATTCTTTTGTCGTTTTCGGCTCCGTCAAATATCGGGTTTCCCGTTCGCATACATTTTCACCCACCGACGCAACTCAGCCGTCTCTCACGAATAAAATTAGTGTCGGCAGTGTGACATCAACTGAATTTGGGCTTAATAAGATATTTATAAAGAAATTTCCGATTCAGCAGCGGCAAAGTTCAAAATTTGACTCAGCTCCACAAAGAGTTCGGTGGCGTTTTCAATTTAAACTTTGAACAAGTTAAATAATGTGCTAGCTCCGGCCCAACTCGATTCATTTAAGGTTTTAGCGAAATTAGCTTTTGAATTAGAATGCCATTAGAATATTGTTTTGTAAGTTTTGATCCTTTGTTAGCGGCGCTAAGATATGCTTTCTCAATGTATAATTAGGTACCTATCTCACCTACCTAGTACTTAGTATGAAAATACTAAATCACCTTACTAACATGTGTGTGATATTTTTAATTAATTGTGCTTTAAAATTAATTGAAAAAAAGTTACAATATAACGGTAAAATTCTCCATTCAATGTACTTATATAAAATCAGTATAACTCTATTTAAGTTCAATATGTAGGTATGTTTTAGATGTTTAGACATTATTATACTCATGATACCATAGAAATTTTAATGTCTTTTTGGCTATTCAAAGTATTGATAAATAAATTCAAAATGAGTACTTCCATATGGAAATTTTCCATTAAGAGAAAAAAAAAAACTAATTAACTGTACCTACCCATATTTTACATTTTTTGGTGCATAATATAAAAGTCAGTAGAGAGAGTGTGGCAGTTAATTTGTAGGACATTAAGAATTTTCAGTCGAAATCAATGTTGTGTTTAACCACCGAACTGATACTATCACTTAGGAAGCTATAATAATTAAAATTTTGTAGTATTAGTAATAAACATTAATTAATTACTAAAGCGAGAACATTTAATACACAATGCATTTAGTTTCGCTAGTAAATTCTATGTTGCTTGATTGTACAAGAAATTGCTAATTAGTTTATAATTTTATAATAATCTGTTTAACGTCCATGAAGGCTGTACAATACGATGTCATGTATAAATCGAGTTATACTGTGTCTTTATTAGGAACTAGCTGTTACACACGACTTCGTCCGCGTAACTAGGTTTTTCCAGTGGCTTTATTCGCGTGAAAGTTAAAAGGTATATACAAAGTATTTACCTAAAGTTTAAGTATACTAATTTTATCAAAAATACCTATACTAGTTTTTATCAAAATACTAGTATATTTAACGGTTTTTCTGTGAAAACATAACTCACGAGTAGTAGCAGTTGATTTTACATTTATTAATATCGGTCAAGTATTTTAATAGATTTATATTTATATTTTTCGTTATGAATCATATTGTTTTAAAAACTATAGGTACCCACTTAGTTGTACATTTTATTCAGCTATAAATCCATATGAATCACTTATCTCGTTTAATACATAAACCGACATTGAATTTGCTTTAAGTGTAACTAGTATTAAACCTTTTTAATGATAATCTAAGTATTCTATAACATATAATTCAATGCGATCGGATAAGAAAAATGGACGCGGACGTAGTCGCGAACAAAAACTAGTCTACTTATAAAATTGTTTGTTCTGACTGCTTATTCAATGCATAGTTAAAACTATTAATTCTAGAAAGCTGACATTTGAAACATTTGTTATTTTATAACATAATCATCCGCTAAGAGAGGATTTTAGAGAATTCCGAAATTTGGTGAGGAAAAGTCGTGAAGGTAAGTAAGTGGCAATGGTGTTGGCGTCGTGTGTGCATTTTGCGAGTTTTGCCCACGTCGTGCCTAATGTCCGAACATAAATCACAGGTAACGCAACCTTCCCCCCTCAATTCCTCCCTCTCACGCGAATGCCACCGATAAAATTGGAAATTGTTTTCTCGCCCCCGGCGGGCGCCGCCCTGAGTTCGCTCTTAAACGCCGTCTCGAGTTGCACTTGTGAATCGCACTTTTTACTGTTCTCAAAATTGGCGTTGCGAATCGCTTTCCTCTCGATGTTGATACTTACGCAGTTTCGTGTAGCCATTAAGGTGAACAATATGGCCACTTCTTTCTTCTTGTTTTACGTGGAAATTCTCCGCAATTAGTTTTTGTTCATGCATACATGTCACCCGATTATTACGTCTTTACAAGTCTTTAAAGGTTGATATAAAATAGTCCTTAAAGCTTGCTATAGAATAGCTCTTAGAGATTGATATAGAAAATTCCTTAAAGATTGCTATAGAATATTCCTTAAAAACTGCCATAGAATTGTCCTTAATTATGGGGAGGTCAATCTTCAGCAGTGAACGTCCTACAACCGAGATGGCGATGATGAATGAGTCTTTAAAGATTGGTATAGAATAGTCCTTAAAGATGCTAGAAATAATTACCTTTGCAGGTTCCCTTGACGTACTTGCCTTCGCGGTTAGAGTAGTGATAATAATTGTTCGAAATTTACGCATGAAATCTAAAAGAAATGCACGTTCAGGTCCGAACCTCCGTCTGCCTGTCGGAAACTTAACGGCCCTCCCACTGAGCTATTGCTGTTCCAATGCAGCCACGCTGTCCGAATATTGTTAAACTAAAATTAGAGTGAGTTTTTCTCATGCCAACTGTCGCAGCTACCCACTGGCATTGGTAAATGCGAGCCAATTAGAAGATTAAGCGTTGACAATTACGGTGTCGCATCGCGATCGTATATCAACAATTATCGCGCGAGTGCGACAAATGGCCGAACTGGCATCGTACACCTGTAAACACGCCCGCCTCGCCAATATTATTATCACGGTAGCGAAACGGTGCGAAGCGTACAACCGCTTTTACATAACAATGCTTTCACGAAATTTTATTTTTCTTCAAAAGTATCTACATAATCTAAGGAATAATACGAGGAAAACGATTTGCATTAACCGTTTTCAACAAAAATTATTATTACTTACATGAACTTTGGATAAGATATGTCATAAATTAAATTAAGTAAATAAAAAGTTTAGTTGTGACACAGCACATAAAGTAGTTTTAGAATTTATAAGCGCAGTTATAAGGTATGTGATGGCATGTAACCATCCCATTACAAAAGGCTGTTGTATTTCGGAGAGTGAATAAGGGATGCCAAAGCCCATGTGCCATTGCCTCATCTATGACCTTTTAATTCCTTTATTCTTAATCCTTCTTTGGTCGGCAGCACACTTGCGGTACCGGAGGCGTTGCTTTTGTTATAGACGACGGTAGCCCTTAACTTAAACCTATTTGTGGAGTTAAGAATAAAAAGAAAGAGTTTTAGAAGGTCATACCGAAAAATGCCATGCAAAGATTATAGAGAAACACAGAGAGTAATTGTGAAGTTCCGCATATTAAAATCAGCAATTAACAATGCTAAATAAATGTCTGTAAAGACGTGGCATAATGTAAAACAATAACAAATAGATTTGATGTATGTCTTCAAAACTAAACATATTTTCACACAATTAAAATAATTTACAGGTCGTTCCTGTCAATAGCTATATGATTGTCTAATCATCGGTAGGGTCGTAATTAAAGTTTAACATTATGCAGACAAGACGTATTATATGTATAAAGATGTTGAGAAGTAAATCAAAGAGGTCGGTCGCTGCCAAGTCGCGGTGGGGCGATTAAAGTGTTGGCAAGGCTCGTGTCGGAAAACATCTTCACTGTGAGACGAACGATCGAATAACAGCATTTTCCTTTACTAAAACGACTTAATATAAAAACTGATGAGCGGCCAGTGACATTTATGAATCTTTGTATTTAATAATGATCTACATTAGTATTATAAAGGGAGAAGATTTTTATTTTTGTTTGTAATGAATAAACTAGAAAACTATTGGACCGATTTTGAAAATTCTTTCACCTACAGAAAATGTATTATGTCCTCCTTGTGCTATGTGTTATAGTTGACTGTAGTCATCTACCATCAAATGGACCGTCAGCCTGTCTGTCGAATATTAAAAAAAAATAGTCTAAAATTTTTACACAAAAAATAAATAAGTAGTTTTAGTAGTAGAAACATATTAGTAGCCGACTCAGCTGTACTTAATATCAAAATATTTGCACAGAGGATAAAAATTGTGTCCCCTCCGAATAAACTTAAACCATGCAGTGCACAATGTTAGTTTTTAAATTGGGGTTTAACGTATTAGCTCTGCCTTGCGATTAGGCATCTAAAAGCCGACGGACTGATTTTGTTTGTATTACTCTACGCGTATTACACCTTTCATGATAATCTCTAGGGGTGAATTCAGCTAATGTGTTTAGATTTAACGGCGTCATATTTTTATCTTGTCCATTAAATTATGCATGCAAATTTAATCAGAAGGTTTATCGAATTAGCCAAATCCCTTTTTTGGTAGGATTTTGGTTTGTTGGAGAGCATTTTTTAGTCATAATACAAAAAAGTTTATGTATTTTTGTAACTTATACCTACTTAGATATACTTTCTTTAGGGGAAATGTTTTTAATATTTTCTTTGCTAAAAAAATGGGGGGTAAGGGGAGAAGGTACTCAACATCTATACCTACCCAAAAGTCAGCCTCACCTGCTCGCGCCTTATGGCGGCGGAAGTTTCATACTTACGCGGTACCCCCTGCTAGATAACGAACGAGGCTCTGGCGACCGAGCAATGGCGGTATAACCACACACCCAGTTTGCTAACTGGAAGAGGCTACAGCGAGCCTTGGGGCCTAAATAGTCCCTAAAATGTCTGGTCAGAGTCAGAAGAAGAATCATCATGGAAGCACAATTGAAAGAAAAACTACCCCAGGAGGGTACCGGCAAGTCCGGAGAATCCCTCCCTGAGTTCTCCCCGGAGAACTCAGGCAGCCCTACGTATTCTGGGGAGGGCACAATTATGCTTCATAAAGAAGACGCTATGGAAGTGGGTGACCAGGCTTTCAAGACATGGTACGCGACTGGTAGCAACAATAAAAAACTAATACAACAAACCTTACACCCAGGTTTATTTATATCTCGAACCAGAAGTAGTTCTCTGGGTAGTGCCTCTGAAACTACCAATATAACAACTAGACTAATGCCAAAACCTATTGACAATAACACTCAGCCTGATGCAGTCAGCAAATTGCTGGTAGCTCACAACAAACATAAACAGATGACAGATGTTGCTTCTCAACCTAGTCCACCACCTTGGCAAAGGATCCCAACGTCCAGGGTTACTAAAAGAAAAAGAATTGCACAAACACCATCACCGGAGAAAATTTCAACGCATAATATGTATAGTGGATTACAAATAGATCTCACTGATGAGAAACTTGAAAATACACAAAAGCGTCCAACTAAGCCGCCTCCAATCATTCTATATGGCATTGAAGATGTTAATAAACTAACGGAACTGCTGAACACCGTGGCTAGTGAAGAAGAATTTACATTTAAAATTACAAACAGGAACCAACTCAGAATTAATTCTATGAACATTGATGCGTATAAGAAAATAATTAATCTGGTTCGTGACCAAGGACTTATCGGACATACATTCAATCGGAAAGACCAACGATGTTACCGAATAGTAATAAGACACTTACATCACTCGACCCCACTTACGGAAATAAAACAGGAGATAGAGAAAACAGATAACAAAGTACACGGAGAAATAATCAACGTAAAGTATGGATCCGACAAGACTCCAACAATGACCTTTTTTGTTAACCTGGAACCTAGTCCAAATAATAATGCTGTAAAATCAATCAAGACTATCTATCACCAAGCAGTTGTAATAGAAGAGCCTAGGAAAAGAAATTCCATCCCACAATGCCAACGATGTCAGCAATATGGTCACTCTAAAAATTATTGTATGAGACCATATCGCTGTGTGAAATGTGCTCAACCACACAAGACGTCAATATGCCCTAAAAAGGATCGCAATAGTCCAGCAAAATGCGCCTTGTGCGAAGGTTCACATCCAGCAAATTATAAAGGCTGTTCAGTGTACAGAGAAATTCTTAAGCGAAAAATGGGCAATAGATCAAGAGCAAATATGATAACTAATGAACGAAACCATATGAATTCGTTAAATCCTGAAAACAAACCACAGGCAGAGAACAATCCAATAGGTTATTTCAGCAATGGCGAGGACAAACCGTCATATGCAGACATTACAAAAAAACAACCACAACTAGAAACATTGCTCACACAACAAGCTGAAAAGCTAGATAAACTTTTAGAACAAATGTCTACAATGATGCACTTACTCACAACAGTTATCACCAAGCTTGTTCGGTAAAATGACTACTCTGAAAATATCAACTTGGAACATAAATGGATTGGTGAAACACAAATATGATGTGGAGGTCCTACTAAAACAACATGATATTGATGTCCTCTTGATATCAGAAGCGCACTTAACATCCAACCATATATTCTCCCTGCGAAATTACTGTATTTACTGCACATATCACCCAGACGGAACCGCTCATGCGGGGACGGCGATTCTCATAAAGAAACACCTAAAGCACAACGTTTTGGAAGAATATAAGACTGAGCAAATACAAGCAACAACAATCGCGGTTCAAGATAAACATGGCTCACTGATATTGTCGGCTATATACTGCCCACCAAAACATACTCTAAAAGAAGCTTCCTTTACGGACTACTTCAAAACTCTTGGTCAAAGATTTTTTTGTGGTGGCGATTGGAACGCTAAGAACACTTTTTGGGGATCAAGGCTCACACTACCTAGAGGTCGAGAACTGAAAAAAAGTCTGGACAAAAATAAGGTGAATATCCTTAGTACTGGCGAACCTACTTACTGGCCGACAGACCAGAACAAGGTGCCTGACTTGTTGGACTTTTTGGTCTACAAGGGACTCTCTAGCCATTACCTACGTGTTGAAAGTTGCCTGGATAGTAGTTCAGACCATACACCGCTAATAGCTACCATAAGCACCAGGCTGATAGAAAAAGCTACCAAAGAAAAATTATATAGTAAAAAGACGAATTGGGATGACTTTCGAAGCTACATTGAAAGCAACTTAAACTTGAAAGTAGCATTAAAAACCAATGAAGATATTGAGGAAGCAACCAAAAAATTAACAAACCTTATACAAATAGCTGCCTGGACAAACACACCGATGGATACAAAAAAGATGGGTAAAAGGTATATCGACATGGAGATCCGAAGTAAAGTTCTGGAAAAACGGAGACTGAGAAGAGTGTGGCACGTTAGTCGCCATTCTGCTGACAAAAAAGCTCTTAATCGGGCATCTATAGAGCTGAAACAGTATTTAAAGAAGGTCGAAGATGAGACACTACGTAACAAGCTTGAAAATCTAGACTCATCCGCAAAAACAGAATATTCTCTTTGGAACACTGTAAAGACCAGCAATAATGCTCCACAAGCCACGCATCACCCTATAAAAATGAACAACAATAAGTGGGCTAGAACAGACAGCGAACGAGCTGAAGCATTTGGATCATATCTCGCTGAAGTGTTCACTCCAAATGAAGGCGATGAACAAACAAACAAAGAGGTGCATAATTATTTAGACACAGACCTACAACTAAGCCCGCCTCTGCAAAGTTGCTCACCACGCGAGATTTGGACCGCTATTAAGTGTTTACCGCTAAAGAAAGCTCCAGGTTATTGCTTAATAACCGCGGAAATACTGCGACAGCTCCCAAAGAAAGCTATTGTATTTATGACCCAGCTCTTCAATGGAATCCTAAGAACTGGATTCTTTCCCAACCTCTGGAGGGTCTCCGAAATTATAATGATCCCCAAACCTGGAAAACCACCACATCTTGTATCATCCCATAGGCCAATAAGTCTCCTGCCTGTAATGTCAAAGTTGTTCGAGAGAATTCTTGCCCTAAGGCTAAACAAGCTGCTCGAGGATGGGGATATCATTCCAAAACACCAATTTGGATTCAGAGCAAAACACTCAACAATAGAACAAGTGCACAGAGTTGTAAATAAAATCAGAGAAGGCTTGGAGCGAAAGGAATACTGCTCAGCAGTGTTTTTGGACGTGCAACAGGCGTTCGACAAAGTCTGGCATCAAGGTCTACTTTATAAAATTAAAAGACAGCTACCCCACAATATTTATGCCCTTCTTAAAACATACCTGCAAAACCGAATATTCCGAGTGAAGGTTAATGACGCTTACTCCAAATTTATTGATATTGGAGCTGGCGTGCCTCAGGGGTCAGTTTTGGGTCCAATCTTGTACCTAATCTACACTGCAGACTTACCGACCACACAGGAAGTTCTCTCTGCAACATTCGCAGATGACACCGCAGCGCTATGTACACACGAGAATCCTAACATGGCATCGTTGGTCCTTCAAAACCACTTAAATAAGGTAGACAGATGGATGTCGGAGTGGCGTATAAGAGCCAGCGCCAGTAAATCTGTCCAAGTGACATTTACCCTGAGAAAAGGCTCTTGCCCTCCGGTGAAATTGGGAAGAGACACACTGCCACAAAGTAAGGTAGCCAAATACCTGGGTATATACCTTGATAGTAAACAGACTTGGAGGCATCACATTCTACAGAAACGCGACCAGCTCAGACTGTTGCTTCGAAAACATTTTTGGCTCTTAGGACCCAAATCATCCTTGTCGTTGAGCAATAAATTGCTCATTTATAAGGCTATACTCAAACCAGTCTGGTCCTATGGTGTTGAACTGTGGGGAACAGCTAAGAACTCAAATATTGAGATCCTTCAGAGGTTCCAAAACAAAACTCTTAAAACCATCTCGGGTGCACCTCTGTTTATCAGGAGTTCTGAAATGCACGAGTGTTTGCAGTTGAATACCATAGGACAGGAGATTGAGCGCAGAACAAAGGCGTATAGGACAAGAATAGTCAGACATGTCAACGCCCTAGCCGTGGAGCTGGGCGAAACACGAAAAGTCAAAAGGCTTAAGCGCTACCACATTTGGTGAAATAATAAAATAAAATTAAAGGCGAGCCCCTCATTGGAAGGACTGGCCTTACAAATCAATAAAAGCTCACAAAACATCTGTTTATGGTTTGGAACCGATTGCATGATTATCGCACAAAAAAAAAAAAAAAAAAAAAAAAAAAAAAAAAAAAAAAAAAAAAAAAAAAAAATAAAAAAAAACCAAATTAAGTCTAATCGAATTTAAATTTAAATTAATTTTTGTGTAGCTTTTGGTTATATTTAAACAAACCTTATTTTTTCACACGAAAGGGAGCACAACTTTTTAATAAATTATAATGTTAAGATATTTAAAAATCATGAGTACTTATATCAGACATTATGATATTGTTATTGAACCATAATTTATTTTAGTTTTTATTTTTAATAGTATTAAGTTGTAAGCTTTTACAATGAGAATAAAGAAATATAAACCTAGTCTACATGAGCCAACCAAAGAAAAATTTATATTTATTGGACAGGACACAGAGTATCTATCTAAATAAAATTTAAAACATATTTTTAGGTACATTTTTTTAAGAAAGTGAAGATTGAAACCTTCAATATTCTACTTCTTATTGTACGAATCTTCAAATCAAACAGTACCATAGAACAAACATATTAAAATGTCGTGAAATACTTACGGCCTCTTTCACCAACTACAAGTAAAGTGTTGATTAGTTACTTTTAGAAATAATTTTGTGCATCCTTCGATAGGCGAATTTTTTTTTATTATTTTCTTTTTAGTGTTTGGGACTTTTACCGTACAAACAAAGGCATATCAGCTCCATTTATCCCTGTGACAGGTGACTTTAACTGACGGTTAGCCTACTTGACACATGGCAAAAGTGGCCCTTAGTGTATTTCCTATTTTCTGCAGAATTAAAAGAATTATCATTACATATCATAATAAAATCTCTTGGCTTATATGGAACCGTAAGCATTGCTTAGTATTAAATCAATTTGATGAAATATAATGTAACATTTTCGGTCTGATGCACGAGTATCGGCATCACATACTTGCCATACTAAGCGACAATTCGGCCGATCTCTGCGGAGCAATTCAATTACAGTGAAAGATCCCTCATAAGCGAATCGTTTTTCCGAGTCATTAATTTTTTCGAACGACACGGGGCTCCGCGTGATACGGCGGGGTGGGTCCAGGCGCACGGCTATCTCGCGAGATAATGCTGATTTATGCTGGCGGGCGGACGGTCGCGATTCGTCGCGCATCGTCGCTGGGACATGCGAATGTCGCGCGATCGCCGCTCGCGCCCTATTTACTTGTCGCGTAATTTGTGGTGACGGTTAGTTGGCGAGATTTATGCTAATCGACGAGGCCGACTCGGATCAACTCATGTGACGGCCGTGTGGCTAATTGTCTCCCAATGAGACTTCCCAAAGCTTATTCGGCTAATTCTTTATTGAAGTGAAACTTCATTCATTTCAATAAAGCTGTCACACTCTGCACTTGGCCTTTTTTGTCCAATTTGTTCTATCGTAAAATAATTCGCAATATGATGTGTTTGCAGTTTTCATAAAAGAAAAATTTCACCCAGTTGCGATAAGCTATTTGTTGCCATCCTCAATTTCCGTGACGGAATCATTGCCATTAAAAAAAATATCTAAGAAGAAAAACGGCCTGCAAAGTTACTATATAGCGAAGATGATCGCATCTAAACCAGCTCTAATTCGACATTTACACCATCAAAATTGAATTATTGCGTATCAACAATACAATATAAAACAAGCGAATTATTGTTACGGGCCGCTTAGTTTGGATATAAATATGAGTCCACTGCATTTCCAGATGTCGTATTTTATGGTGCGTAGTGGAAAAAAACTGAATGCTCGGGGCGTCGTTAACTCGAGAACATTAGAAGGAATAAATAAGTTAGGTATTAATACGGTTTTATAGTCCGTGAAAGAGCCTTCATTGTATCGACTGCTGTTCTCGGTCTTTGTTCGCATTTATTTGTTAAAATGCCATGTATTTAACATTAAACAATACAGCGCGACATGCACTGCAACGCTATAATAAAGTGGTGTTGCGTAACATTGCCGAATTATGTGGTTTTTTGAATTGTTAACGAGTCTATGAACATTTATATATACATTGAGTTATTAAGGGCATCCTAAACGAGAGTGTGAAGTAACTAATAGGTATTTGAGAGAATATATTGTCTCAACTTACTCGTATTCAATTACCGAAGACAGAATGCGAAGAAAGACATTCGCAGCACTTATTGAATTCGCAAGCATAGGTAATAAAACATACGCCAGGAATTCCAAGATTTTAGAAAAATCTAGAAAAATGGTAGAGCTATTTGTCAACCCAATAAAGTCATGCAAGAACTTTATTGGCTTTCAGTCAGTAATTACAGGAATATATTCTTCACTGAGCGAATTTACTATTTAATTTATTTAATTAAAAAATAAAATTTAAAATTCAAACACTTTTGTAAGCAGAACGTTCTGAAAAATATTAGGCGTTATCAAAAGATTAGCTCAGCGAAGTGGTTACGATTGGCGAACTGTCATGTGTTGATTTACAGTGGGGGCACGATAAGCAATGCTGAACAAAATAACACGGACTTTATGTATGGAAAACTTGATACTAACACTTCATGTAAATGTACTCGTATACCAAGCTTTATTAATAATTTTACAATAAAATAAAAACCTGGCCTAATATATTTTCTTGGTATTAAGGTTAAGCATTAATGAGATAATATACAATAACTTTATCTATAGATACATATTATAAAATAAAGTCTTTTGTCCGCTAATTTCTCCTAAACCACCCAACGGATTTTTTGACACGGTTTTCATTAAAGTACAGTGGCGGCGCCACCGTCGTTACAGCGATAAAGATGTCAGGCGTTATATATAACTCATAATATATTTTAATTTTTCAACGCATACGAAGTCGCTCGCGGGCACAGCTATATAGTTAAGAGTAACATTTGCACTATAAACTTTTTTAGTCGTTGTTTTTGTCGCTTATTGTTTATAATTTTTCTTGTTAACATCAAGGTAATATTCTCGCCTAAAATCTATTTATTATTAAGAAAAATCGAGAAAAATCCTTAAGCAATTAGGTTAGGTTTTTAATATTGGTTTAAGATCAAGTCACATGCTAATAACTAAGCTAATTACTGTTTTTCTCAATAAATGAAGCAAATTGTGAGCTGTCTATTGAAAGTTGAATGGGTAGTTGGTAAACGGTTTGATGATTATTTAATAATAGTCCGAACGGGGCCACCTTGGATTCTGCGGTGGCAAGCGAGCATGGGCCAACGATTGTCCATTGTTCGGTCGCGCAGCGCAACCGACACGCCTCGCGCCACCGACCAATGTGCCACCTACTTTATCGTCTTAAACGCGCCTCAATATTAACGTACTTTGATTGACTTCACCAGCTAACGATTACCTACCACAGTTTTCATTTTAAGACAACACCACAGATTAAGAGAAGTTTTAGACGTGTTCCCGAGCTCGACCTTCATACGCATTGCTTTAAAATGTATAAACACCTAGTTAATTCCTACTGTTTATTTAACTAAAATAATATAAGTAACTTAACTAAAAGTAACTAAAGTAAATTTTAAGTTAACTAATAACTTTGCACTTTTCAAATCAATCATTTTACTGTGAATGTGTTTAAAAAATTGTGTATCTTTGATGTTCCCTGAGAATGGAACATCAAGAACATCAGAGAATGTACCTACAGTGATAGCTAATACATTTATTGAGCCCTTCCGACGAACAAAATACAAAGAGTACTGTTCTATTCTTAACTGGTTGGAGAGGCACCGCAAGAAGGAACATGCATTTAAAATAAAATTTGTAACTCACCTTCCAGTCTTTGTGATAATCATTTCTGTCCCTAGCTCGTTGAATTTGTCCCACAGATCCTTAGTTTCGAGATGGCACTGTATATGTCTCATTTCCTCACTAGACCAACGTTCAACTAATTGTGGGTTTCTCGGAGGAGGTGTCGCGGTTCTAGAGCCGCTTGGCGCGCCGCTCGCCGAACCGGCCTCCGAAGTAGACGACACATCGACGGGAGAGTCTCTTTCGAATTCTACTAGCGGAGGCGACGGAGATCCCGAGCCTGATGCAGTGGCATCTACGAACTTTTCTATAAAAAAAAGGAATACTTATTTTTTTAATGTTAAGCTCGACAGACAGGCTCTGACGGTCCACTTTTTAGCAAGTGACTACTGTCGCCTATGCAACGCCACAGGCGCTGTAAGTGCGCTGCCGATCACAGTAAGATTAAAGATAAGCTATTAGGAAGCGATTAGGACTTTGTAAAATAACTGTAAAATTGATTTATTATCAATTTACTAGCTGGTGTCCACGACTTCGGGAGCGCTGTAGTTAGTTTTTTTTGGAAATCCCATAGGAAACTAAAAAAAATTCAGTATATAAAGTACCCTATATGTTAATCCAGGTAATAAACTATATGTTTGCCAAATTTCATACGAATCCGTCATGCCGTTTCTGAGATTAGCGTGCACAGACAAACAGACAAAAATTCTAAAAACTATTTTCTTGACCTCGATAACTTATGTTTACAACATGTACAAATTGTGTTTTTGAAAAAATATTTTATGTTTATTTTGTAATTATTCTATTCTTAATTTTTTTTTTTCTGGGTAAGTAATCTATTTTTTTTTTCTCAAGTTACGTCTTTAATTGATTACTCCATTATCAACTTTTTCATTGACTTCAATTATCACTGTCTTATCCTACACTGACTCGAAAATATATCGTATACAAAATCGGTAAAATTGAAATAGTATGCCTATATAAAATCGGAAAGTGAAATGAGCTTATTAAATCTATCAGATACATTTTATAACAAAAATATAATTCTTAATTGTCAACGCATTTAAATGAAACCGACATTAAATATTTGCTTTTGTATAATTCGTTTATAACTAAAAAGTTTGTTCTTCTTACACAGGAAAGATTAGCATTAACAAAGGAAATACGGCAAAGGATAACAAACAATTAAAAACTTTTACTATATATAAGCGATAATTACTATAGTCGATAGTTTATACTTCAAATTGTAACCAATTCTAAAAAAAATATATTATGTAGGTACATTAACTTGGATATAGCGCATGCCTATGTTATGGTTTTACAAAATAATACATATTAATTTAATAAATAAATAAATATAAATTAATAACAAATGCTGAGGCTCACCTTAATTTACTAGGTTTACTGTTACTTCTAGCTTAGGTACTAACTAACACCAACCGCCTAATACCTAATACCTAATACCAATAAATAATGTACTTTTAATTAACGTGTCAATGAATATTAAATAGAACCTGTGATACCTATTCTGGCCTCTATGTCTCTACATAGGTATACCTATGTACCTAAATTAAATAATTTCATCTGCCTATGTAATTGTAACTGTAGATTTACATACACTTTTTTCTATTGTCCAATTAATCTATACTAATATTATAAAGAGAGAAAAATTGTGTGTTTGTAATGAATAAACTCAAAAACTACTGGATTGATTTTGAAAATTCTTTCACCTATAGAAGAGAAACATAGGCTATATTTTATAAAGTTACGAGGGCGAAATCGCGTGCAACAGCTAGTATTATATAAACTTTAAAATAATTTGGTATAAAACATTTTAGAAACGAATTCTTTTGTCTGCGACCATTCGACCGACAACATTATGATTGATGGTTATAAATGACGGCGGCAAAATAAATAAACCACCAAACAATTATTGTCAACCAACAAACATCAATACATTTTTTTTGTATGTTGTATTTATATATTCTTTAGCTAACATTTTAACATCTGTTAGGTAATAAAATACTAATTATAAGAAATATATTCAATATACCTACTTCTTTTAATAAATCATCTTTAACAATTCTTTGTAAACACAATTTTTTGTTATTTTTAGATATTTTTTTAAATTATTTCAATGCAAATAAATTATAGTTATATGTTGTAAGCAAATGATTTAATAATAGTACCTACTTAATAATAATAATAATAATAATATCAAGTAACTACTATTATTATCTAAATGGGAAACATTTTGTAACCACAACTTTAAATACCTTTCTACCTCTTGAATTAACTTAAAATGTGATTTCTTTTAGTTACCTAACAACAGTAACTGATTGTATTAAAATAAGATATAGTTTTTCAAAATAAAGTTTTTGGTGCATATGTTGGTTCAAAATAAAGTTAAAAGTTAAAAAAAATTCCAACCTACCTACTCTTACCTACAAGTACGTAATTAAACTTATTTTAATTAGAAATTTAATTAATTTATATAAAACCAAAAAATTAATTATCTACAAAATGCCTTGAACTTGTAGTTTGGTGCACTTGAATTAGTATTTAAGCTGTATAAATATTCATTCATTCCATAGCTCTATTAAATGTTTTACTTTGAGATTATTCTCTATGTAACATTAGGTGTTATTTTTGTTTTATTTTTCTCTAGTGGATACCTATATCTTTATGGAATTAATTTTCCTAAGTATATCAAATTAATTAAGTTAATATTTTTAAACTAAACTAACTCGTTCTGTCAAAGAAAATGGGAGAAACAAATTTTCTAATGAATGAAATCAAAACCTAACAATATTTAAACTTGACATAAGGCTTGCATTTTTTAGCTGTTCATTGTTGTTGACTAACTTTATAAAATATAGCCTATGTTACTGGCTGATAATGTAGCTTTTTACAGGTGAAAGCATTTGTAAAATCTGTACTATAATACCTCCTTAGTTTTTGTGTTTATTCATTACAAACAAAAATACAAATAACCAAATCTCTTATCTTTATAATATTAGTATAGATTTAAAATTTTAATACATTAAAACAATATTATTGCTTATCAAATGATAAGCATTTCCTACTCAATAGTACAAAATCTGGTAAATCTGGTGAGTTGAGATTCTGGTTAATTGAGAATCTGGTGAATTACTCCGGAGGGTTTTAAGTAGAATCTTTTTTACAATTAAAAATACCAACCTAGTGGTGTGAGCGTATCTTCTCTCTGGTCTCTGTGCCTCCGCCTTTCCCGTCTCTCTTGTCGATCTCTAGCCATGATAGCGGCGATGGAGAAATCGGTTGCGCAGGGGCGCGCGGAGCACTCCTCCTCCATGGCGGGCCCCTGGCGCTCCCGACCTTCACCTTGCAAAAGCATCAAGTTGACTGCCTCCGTGCCAACCCTTCCACCTGCTGACCACACGCTGTCACCGTCTGAACATCCCATCGATGACGCAGAACATAATCTTTGTAACCTCAACTTCGATATGTCTCTTTTTGATTCGATCTTCGTTACACTGCGCAATTAACACCTTTAAGTTTTTAAATTGTATGAAATTATTGATTTAAAAGGTTAATTAACTAGTATAAACAAAGAGAGTTTAGTAATAGAGTTAGTTTTTTATTTGGCCGTGTTGTCACAGCGGACGTATGTTACGGAATAGTTGTCAAACTTTTTACGCGTTTAGTAGCCGCGGAGAGAGCGGACCGCCGTAGCTCAGCGCGATGTCGACTCGACTCACGACCGAGGCGTCGGTTAAACGCAAGGCGGCCCGCCGCAGGGAGGGGCCTACATCACCGCCCCACGCTAGCCACCACGCACACACCATTACTTTTTTTTTATTATTTCTTTCTTAATACATCCGTCCCTCTCTAGCTACCGACATTCATTGCTCTCTATCCCTCTCGTAGACAGAGTTTTTCTCGGCGCGATAACTATTGAAATTCGCTAAATGGCTCACCGCGGCGCGGAAAAGGCTCTCGTTAAACAGTGAACCGATCGTATCTGACTATTTATTTATTCGCATTACTCGCTGCGCCGACGCCTTTTATCACTATTTATGTATTGTAAGTGCTCACAGTCGCCTAGATGAGCCCGCCTATTAACGCATGAGAATATTCGCACTCGTATTATTATAAATAAATAAATAAGCTCTTAGTTTATTAAGCGACGCGGATAGCTCGAAGCAGATGGGTTATTACGGGGTAAAACTATAATAGATTGTGATTAAACGGGTATAACGTGCTTCGAGACAGCCAATTCGTTTACCATCATAAACACATCAAATGCCTTTACAATAACTAGGTACCTACCTACTTGTTTTGAATTCTTTCTTAATTTTTCACATTAGTAGGTACTTACTTAATTTATGAGGTTTATTAATTGATTATGAAAAATAAACTGCATTGTCCTCAAGTAGGCATCAAAAAGAAATCAATAAGTAAAATATAAAATATAGTGATATATTTATTTGAAAAATCTAAATATATTTTTATGGTTATTATTTAGATACGAAATTAAATAATTCATTAGGGACCTTAAGTTACGCTGGCTTAATCATTAATTTTTTACACTTACATAAATCTATTACAGTAGGTAGTTAGGTACCTACCTATGCTACTTAAAAATATTTACATAAGAAAAAATTATATTAAACTAATATAATTATGTTGAATCGCTGTAGTACCTGCCTAAGTACCTACCTATAAGTAAGGTAAGTTATTCTACTTAATTATTTATTATTAGAATTTTAAGAATTTTAATATTTGTCTATAAAAACATATTTTTTTAGCCATTTTTTATTCCATTTTATAATTATTATAATTTCACAATTATTATAATTGCATTTATTATTTTAAAAAATAAATTGATTTTATAACACAAGCAACGCCACAACTGCGCTGTCTGCCTGTAGGATTAAGAATAAGGGAGTATAGAACACAATGCTATTATTTCACGGAGGTCTTCTGTAAGGGGTGGTTACTGCCGCCAAACGTGCTGCGTCTGCTTTTTAATTACTCTACTCTCTAATTTTTATAACATTTTTTCTCTTAAACATTCCAACACTCGTCAAGTTTTGAAAGTCTTAATTACATATAAGTTTCAATAACATATAGATGTAGTATGAGTGCAAACGAAAGGTGCAATAATTACATAGTTCACTAACCTTATTAAAAGCAACGCTCAATTAGAGAGCCGAGTAAACATGATTACACAGCGCCTTTAGCAATGGCAGCTCGTCAACTAGAAGCCACCGCAATCAACATTCGACCGGGCTCACACCTCAGACCAAATAAGAACTAAGTATAGACACCATTTTGCACACAACATAACGAACCCGGTTTTATTAACATGTGTGCGTAGGCCGCCTATCTACTATATTGAGTTCCAAGCTATAACCTCTTCTTTTTTTTTTTAATTTAATTAAAATATTGGTTTCCAAGTTTAGATACCTACTTACTCGTACGTGTGAAATGTGATTTGAAGACTGGTTTTTACACCATTTCACAACAAAATTGGCATTTTCACTAGTAAAATAAGGCGAGGTTTGGTTTATTATTATATATTTTATTATTAATTAATTAATTTATTTATTTATTTATTTTAACACGTCATACCTATACTCATATAATTTGATGCATCAGTTCCCCAATAAATTTTTGTGTGCGTTGTGTGCGTTTCATTTTTGATTGAAGTTTGATTGTACTTGTGTGCGTGTAGCTGTGTAGACGGCAGAGTGAAGCCAGTAAAACTACGCGAGTTTTACTGGCTTCACTGCCGTCTACAGGGCTCCATCTGGCGTTCTTTTTTTATCTGAGGCTCACACATTTATAGCGTTGAATCAAATTTGCGGAAAATTAAACTTTGAGACTTTCGCCTAGTTTAGTATTTATAATAATTTATTACGTGCGAGGAGTTCAAACTAACCATGTCGTTTGGCAGTTAAGCTTATCGCCGGCAAGCCGGTAATAGCAGCACAAATGGCCTCCGATTCGCGAATAGAGACGAATTGCAATTATTTCTTACCATTTTTAGACAATATTTTACATGGGTTTATAATTGTAGGTAGGTATATCAACGTTGTTAAACCAAAACCTGCAAAAACTATACTTTTGAGATATTGACAAGAAAAGTTTTTCCTGAAAATTTATTTAAAAAAGTATTTTATTTGAAACTTAGGATAGTTATACGTAACTAAGTATATACTAAGTTTTAAACATGAAAATGTAGTAGTTTATTTATTATTTTTATAACTTTCGAACATACCTAACAGATTCTAGCTGCTACACATAGCATAGCATATTTTATTAAGAGGTCGTAGTTCGGTAAATAGTGCTCATAAGGCTCATAAGCACTTGGTAGTTTTTTTATACGATAGATGAGGCAGAGAAGCTCAAAATGTTGGAATCTCAAAAAAGTGCACATAGATGAATTTGGTTTGACAACGACGATATTATATTTTATCTTCTGTTTTAAGTAGAGTCAAAGAGACATGAGATGATTACTTACCTACTTTACGAATAAATTGAACTGATGCTATTTATACTTTAACTACCTATACTAACTTAACACTTGTGATTATCAAATAATATTAATTAAATATTACTTTTCTTTTAGTTTATCGTCGCTAACCGTTAAAAATGTCTTTCCTAAAAAAAAGGGTCAACATTTTTTATTTCATAGTTTATTGACCATTTTTAAAAGCTAATCAAAATAACCGATGCCTCAATTTGTTGACACGGTAGTTAAAAACATGCTATTCGTATTTTTAATTTATCGAGCTTACCTTTACTGGTATCGCTTTACAACTGAGTTTAAATACATAATTATTTAACTAGGTCCAATGAATTGTGTAATGTAAAAAGTAATATGACAATAAAAAGTATATATTTTATTATACTTACCTACAGTAAGAACTCATAGTACCTACCATTAACATATTATAATTCTAAGGGCCTCTTTCACCAACTACAAATAAAGTGTTGATTAGTTACTTTTAGAATTAATTTTATGTTTTATTAAATTATGCACAAAATTCGAGACTTTTCTAGTCATGCCTAAGTATTGTAATCAATATCGGTATCGGCGGATAAGTCTAACCAATTTTATCTAGCCGATTTAGAAAAAAAGGTGACAAGCTACTTTTTAATAATGTTGAATATGACGGTATTTGGCCAGATGTCGAGCATGACTACGTTTTAATTAGTGACAACACTAAATATAATTCTAGCCTGCAAGCCTTTTGGGCCTTAAATATAATTTAGTGAAATACACGTGCACATCGATCATAATTATGCAGATTGTTAAGTGGGATATCGGCGGACAGATTCTATGCGAGAGCTTTTTGGCTTTGGCATTACTTGTTGAATAGGCTACTAAAAATTTGATAAGAGAATTTAAGAAAATAATATAAAAGCAACGGCTAATTATTTATAGACGGTTGGTTTGGCTACTTGTACCACCAACCAGACTGTTTGTTGGCTTAGTACGAGTATTAGTGTATCAGCCGATATATATTCTATTGTTTGTAGGTGCTCTTATATATAATCGTGTATGTATTTGTGCTCTAAAAATATATTTAACATAAGAAAATAAGAAATAAATTTATCTAGCTATATGAATCATTATAAATAAAACTCACCTATAGATTCCTACGTAACGGTAATAAACCCTTCCTCTCTTTAAAAATGTCCATCAATTTCGCTTTTTGTCCGAATCAACGGGGCCTTGTTATTATTAAATTTTAAAGTAAGCAAGTCGTGTGAACGCACTCGCAGGCAAGTGTTACGACTCACGAAGAGGGGGGAGCGACGCCCCTTAGAGGCGGGACATCTAAACAACAAACGAATTAGTACTTTATCGCGATCGTTTTACGATTGACATTAGCGTCAGCATTTGCGAATGCATTTAGTGCAAGACCGCATGGGAGTGTGGGCAATTCTCTGCTAAGTATCGTTCGAGTCTGCGACGTGCTTCGAGTTTTTCCACAGCCGAACGTATGAGGAATCCTGCTTACGGAATGCAACTTTCTCGTTCCAATCGATTTGACTTTGCAAATAAGTTACTATTTCTGTCGTCGAAGATAATTTTGATTATCTACAAACTTTTTGTCTTAACTGATCTAATTAGGTAGATAATATACCTATAGATAACGGGAGATACCTAATATTAATTCCTCCTAAGTTTTGCATGTCCTCAGCGATTTATTCTTAAATCTCAGCAGTCCTAAGGCTTTTTAAAATCAAAACTCAAATTGATTACCTACCTACCAAAAATACGCGTAATTTCATTTTATATATTACTTATATATAGGTATGTGAGTGTATATATTGTGGTATTCTTCTACTCCATACCTTTATACGGCCCCACTTGACGACAAATCCTACTAGGATTTGTTTCAAACAACATTTGAATAGTAGAAGAAGGTATTATTATATATTTGTAGAGCATGCTGGTAGGTGCAATAAAACTTTAGTAGTAGCTAAGTTATTGAATCTCTGGTTCGATTTATCCAATATTTCAATATACTTACTTTAGAAAATCGTATCAGAACAAAATCTCGCCAACTTCATTCACATTTAAATTAGATAAGGGTGTTAAGTGTTACTATTTACTTAGTAACACCAGAAGGGATGCCAGTACAACCCTGATCCGGCTATAATTTATTTTCATTTAATGTTGAAGCGAGATGGAACATCTTTAAGGCCCGGAAAACTGTTGTTTTTTTATTGTACTCTTCTATATTCAAAAAATTTTTTTGAAAAACCTACATAAGTATGTTATGACTATACAAAACTTACATATTTTTATAGTAAGTATTTAAGTACTTACCTTTTAACAACAAAATTTCAAATTAAAAATTAACAATTGTGTTCACATTTATAACATATTATAATGTGTGTAGATAAACACCTATGTGTTAAGATAAGCAGATAATTGCAAAAAGTAAATTTACTCCGACACGAAACGGTAGGAGGGAGCAACGAATTGTGCAAAATTCTCCGGTCTGCAGATGCAAAGGTAAAATGTAACAAAAATGCTATGTGTTACCACAAGCTCGGTGAGACACAGTAACATCCATCTTCTTTGCTTGTTTCTTTTTGCGATACGACACCCGGGGAAGCTCGGGGAGGCGGCTTGCCCTCTTGTAAAACCAGATAAGTGCGACATTAGGTAGGTATACTTTTTCAACCTTCTACAATTTCCAACAAATTCGTGGGATTCGATGTAAGTTTTTATAAATATTTCATCTGCATCACATTCCATGTAATATTTAGGTACCTACAGTACCTAATTGTAACCCCCGACGCCCGACGCAAAAACTAGGTGTTATAAGTTTGAAGTGTGTGCCTGTGTATATGTATATCTGTGTATGTGTGAATCTGTGTGTGTCTGTATCCATAGGACATCTTAGTTCCCAAAGTTGATTTGATCCAGTTTTATTTTGTTTCGGCAATTGAAGATCATCAGCTCATTTCCTAGTTGACGAAGCGATTTCACTAGTTTCTACAGGTTCGATTTATGTGAGATTTGGTATACTGTTACTTCGATGGTATTCCTATGACATTAGTAAACTTGACCTAATGCTGCAACATCAAGTGGTCTGCGGGATTTCCAACTCCTTAGCAACTTACAGTGTGTTTAATTAATATTAATAATTAATAATTAATAGTGTTTAATAGAAAGTCGGGGGTTAATTTATAAAATTTTTAATAATAGCTTGTTAAAGAACTTTCACAGTGTGAACTTTTTACCGTGAAATATTGGTAGTTACATTGTTTTTCGAATGTGGCATGTCGCGACAGTAGTGGCTGCGCGACGCGAACGTGGCAACCTGCGACCCTCCGACACGACACGAGGCGACGCGCGACGGCGACAATGCGTCGCTGTGGCGGTCGCCCCATGTCACCTCAGTAAATTAGGACGGTCCGTTCTTAATTAATGTGCGACATACAGCACTAGTACTTTTATTGTGATTAACAACTGTATCTACAACCTTACTTGGGGAATCTTGCTAATGAGCTGTTTATTTCTTTAATGAAAATGTTTTATTTTTTACATAATTATGTCTACTATTTTATTTGTATTATTATATCATTCAGTATAATGAAAGACTAAGGATATGGCTGCTTGTCGCAATCTTGCTATGTAGTTCTTGCTATATAGTCATGTTTTACTACTCGTAGTATAGGATTGAATTCGAATTAGGAATTGAAAAATTCAAATGATATCTCATGGATTAAATTTTCAAATGATAAATCATCTTTCAGTAAATATTATTATGAATGTTTATCTTATCTGACTTTTAAAACCGTTACGGTTTTAAAAGTCAGATAAGATTGTTACATAAGTAATAGTCTTTTTTAGACAATTATTGTTTAACTATTATCACAAAGGCTAAGTTAATATGATTTGGGATTGTGCAGTACCCTAAGCATTGATATAATTTAATATAACTTTTATTCTCAACATGTTTGGAAGGTTAGATAGAGTTATTTCGAAAATGGCATAAAAATTTAAACAGTTCGTTGTCGCGTGTAGCTCTATAAAACATTTGAAATGATAAATACGAAATAACACCACCGTCCACATAGTCATAATGTGCAAACGTCGAGCTCTCCGCATTTGGCTGACACTGTTCTAAGGTAGGGCATGTTTCCTTTGATAGCGTCATTCTTATACACTTTGACAAAGGGGAATGGGTTCTTTGTCGTTGGTGAATTAGTATATTGGTACTTTCATATTGATCGTTCAGACGATATACATACATATGTAGATATATGTAATTAAATTATTAAAAACATTATTTAATTAACTATAACCACAGAATAAAATAAAATTAAAAATTATATTATCAAAAATACATATAATATTTAAAAATATTAACCTAAGGTTGAAATTAAGGACTTATATAATCTTTTATCTCAAAATGACAACTTTCATTTATGCAAACAGTTAATTAGATGCATGTACAAAAAAGAAGAACACGCTGCCACTGGGACCCAGCGGTAGTGCATTGTAGGCAGTGAGGCGCGAGCTTGCTTTATCTGTGCTGGCTCTGCTCGAAACAATATATTTATTGGACAGTGGTGGCGCGACCGGCGCAGCGCACTCCGATCTGGAGGATGATCTATTCACTGTGCAACTTACACTTAGCTTCTGAATTCATACTGCCAGAACGTTTTGCTTATAGTGCTTTCTTTTATAGCACCACACTTCCAATAATGAAGTAATTGACCACACATCCACAATGTTTTATACACGTATTTCACGTCTTAAACCCTTAGCTTAGGTTCTCTAGATGTATAGATATAGGTAGAAATATAGATATAATAATAATTCTTCATCTTAATAATTCTATTAATATTTAGGGTCCAAGTTATTTAAGAAGCGTATTTCTGGAATTATTAATAACGTCCACGTATCTTTATAAAATACTAGTTGGTGTCGGCGGCATATGTCCTGAAATCCTGAAATTCTAGGTATTCTAACTATCGGTGATAACTTGTGCAAATTGATATTTATTAGTATTAGATATATTTATTTTAATGTGATAGTTTAAGTCTCATTTGTGTAAAAAAATAAACAAACAATTCTTACCGTAACACTATATAGTAGATTGTGTTAGTTAAAATAAAGTAGCCTCGAGTGTTTCTCAATCACGGCTTCATCCGTCCAGGATGTGGCCTCCGGAGAGACGAACAAGATGGATTGTGGTGTCAACACGAATTTGCATCCCTTGTTTGTCTCCGCGGAGCCTCGCCTGGGAAAAAACACCGCAATCTCATTGAGTCGGCTGAGCGAGCGGATCACATCAGTTATTCGCCGGTGCCTGTGTGCCGCTACTGCCGTTGCAACTGGCTAACACGATTATCTGTCGTTTCGACCGAGACGCTCTTTTTTCAATTCCCTTGTTTTCCAACTTTGCGTCTGCCCCGTGTTTTTCTGAATAGGAAATGGGATATGTCAGACGAAAAATTGACAAAAATATGGCCGAATCGGATGGAAATAGTGAGGTTTGCGATAGGATCTGTCAGATGCCGAGTCCGCCGGGCTTATATAAATTCTGTTTTGGAAGATGTTTTTCATGTTTGTTATGTTGAATACGTATTTTATTAAATCAAGTGTATCCATAAATTAAAAGAAAATATCTAGTTATCTCTATCAATTGGGGCTAGGTTGAAATAAGCAGGAAAAGTGAAACTTTCTTAAAGAATGGAACAAGATTGAAATTAATGGAATGATTCTTGAAGATATGAAAAAAAAAACTATAAGTACCATTCAGGAATCCCACCTGGTCTTGTCTCTCCTGTCTGCTCCTTGTCTTGTCTTCATTTCCTCAATTTATTAGTTATTATATAATTTATTAGTTATTCCTTGTCTTGTCTTTGAGTTATTATATAATTATTAAATAATTAATATTATATTATTGAATATTATATTAGTTATATCTATTAATTATTGAAATTTCGTTAATAAATAATTTTTGATACCTCATTGATTTCTACGAATTTCTAAAAAAAGAAATTAGAAAATGTGTTAAGTTTCTTTAAGGGACGCCAGAGATCATCCTCATGTTCATCTTTCCATTTAACTCATCCTCATCTATTACCTACTATCCTTTATAGAAAAATGATTGACATTGAATGTTTGGTATTGAATAAATTTTTAATTTATTATTTCCATCCATTTACAAAGCAATATTTTTAATATAACTAGTACGGCATAAACGTAATTAAACTACAGACTCATACGGTCTTATATAATTTGAAAAACTGATTATATAATTTAATGAATTGATAATTGATTGTCTGAGGAAAACTTGTGAATCAAAACACTGCGATAGTCAATGGGCATGGGGTAAGTTGTAAGTCGTGAAACACCGGTTTCAAGTTACGGCTTGGCGTGAGGCGGCGTGAGGTGTGGACCACGCTGACTCGTGGCCATATTCTTTAGAAGCACGTGGGTGGCCGTGGAGTCACGACCCGCCTCATGTCTAGTAGGTGTGTGCCTTCAGTGAACGTACACAGATATAAATTCTCCAACTAAACATAAAAAAAGTAGCTATCTGCGTCTGTCTGTTTCTGATACTAATTCTTTTTGTGTTACGTGACTGATTTTCACGAAGTTTTTCACGAATATTAAGGGATACAGAATTGGGTTATCTTAAAAATGAAAAAAAAAATGAAGGTCAAAAAGCGTATTCGTGATTATCATTTAAATAACTAGAATAAATTATAACTATAAAATTAACTATTAATGTCAAATGCTGTTCTTAAATATCAATAATTTTGGTCTAATGAAGTAACTTAATAGTGTAATTATTAAAAAAAAAACACATTACTATCAATTAATTTTAACCTAAGAAAATTGCATATTTTAAAAATAAATGAAAAAAAAAACAGATAGAGTTCCCTTCAGCAACACCTCATTAGCACTGGCTGTTACGAAGGTAGCGCAAAAAGGTTAGCAAAACAAAAACTCCAACCTTTCGTTATGTAGATGACAGACGATTTAAAATATTTAAACAATGTGGCTATTCCTTTGGAAACAAGATGCCTGCCCATGTGTGATTTATTACCGAAACCGTAATAAAATATTACAAATTGTTTTTGTAAGCAAGGTGTCACACAATTTATTACTCTTAATGTCGTTGTTACGGTAGCTTCCTGATCAACCAAAAACAAAACACATGTTCACATCAATACTATCTACATTATTAATTAACTAGCTTTTGCTCGCGACAATTGTCCGCGTTAAAAGTAATTTATGAGCGCAGGGTTCGAGCTATTCCAGAAACAAATTTCGTTAAAATTTAGCCGTACAATTGTCGTCTTTAAGAGTTATCAGACTGTTTGTTGAATGTAGGCTTCAGCAAAACTATCAAAACGCATGATCCAGTCGACTAGCCTCAGCCTGCTTCCACTGATTTCTCGCTATGTCTTCGTGCCATCTGAACTGGGACAGTCCGCGTATTGACTCTCGGTACGTGGCCACTATCTTTATAACATTCAACATACGATCAGCTGAAAAACAGAAACCTAGACACCCAAATAGTCACTAAGGCTGCCAGACAACTCAACAAGGTAGACATACAGACAAACTAGCTTGTGCTCGCGACTTCGTCCACACCTCTTTTGCTTAGGTGTTAATGTTAAAACATTTATTCAGCCTTTATTGCTCACAATTATATTTTTATCAGGAATTGAATTTTTTATATTTTATAGTTGATCTCTCGAAAACAGTACTTATTTATGGATGAAAGGTACTCTGTATCCTTTTCTATATCCCTGCCAACTTGTATGCAAATTTTTCATGATTACCGGTCGAGTAGTTAAGGCGTGAAAGTGTATAAACAAACTCAACTTCGCATTGATAATAAGTATTAGTTAGTACATAAGTTAGGATATCCACGCAGACTTATACAGACGACACCTAGATAGGCAAACCAACAGACAGACATGCAGACAAAAAGACAGCGTAACTTTCGCATTCATAGTACTTGAATGAATTAACCAAAGGTATTATCTAACGTATAACAACCATCATAAATTGATGCGGGATGAGATTTGTGATTACACAGGGAACCACACGCAACCGACCATAAAGATCTATCTAATGTCTTCATATGTTCGTCACAAAGTGTAGGTACCTACCTACCCAAGAAACCAGAGCGGTAATTTCCTAACTGTGAGTTCGTTCTCTCACGCGTTCTCTATCCAAAACCGCTGATTACCAGCGTTGATTACATGCTACAAAAAGTTTCAAAACCCGGAACTTACGTCGCCATTAGGTGGCTTAAAAAAACAATTATTGACGCCTCATGATAGCAATTAGCACCCATCTGTTATTACACACAAACGAATCTTTACTTTCAAACTCAAACCAACTATCATGTTTAATGAGTTGCTTTTGTTCTATTTAGAAAACGTAATAAGGCTACCGTTTTTGTATTGTGGGAAATTGGGTTTTGTAATGATAGGAATAGAGGATATTACACATGTTTTCGCCGCGTTCTAGTAATGTGTTGATGTAGATGTGTGAAGCTGACAGGTCTGCGAACGAACGGGCGCTTGCTAAGACCACCCGCGTTCGACCCACCGCCCGTCCAAGCAACGCTACGTAACTGCCTGGAACCTCGAATATAAATTCATTTAAACTTCACTGCTGACATGTGTTCGCGAAATCTTATAAAAAAATCAACTCATTAATATAACATCAACTTGGTCATTTCATTGTGATATGATTTTGTTGGCAAAAAAACTACTATCGCAGCACTCGCTCAATATTTTTAAAAGGTTTTTTTTTAGTTAAGGTCGTCAGAACTGACAGTCCACTTGATATGTAGATGTGTCTACCGTCGCCTATTAACTTTGACGCCTACTAACGCCTTAAAAAAGAGATAGGAAAATCCCTAACCCCCTCACCGAAACTCGACAAAATATTATTCTGTTATTTCACACTGGTCTTCTGTAAGGGGCGAGTTACTATTACTACCCACCAGGAGGAAAAAAAAGTATAAAATAAAAAGGTTTTGAAAGAAAGTGAAAGAAAGAAGAAATATAATATTATCATAATATCTTATCCCGTAAGGTGTAAGATATTATGATAATATTGTATCCGTAACACTCACGAGTTATGACAAAAATGTCAAATGTAGTGAATTGCACTAAGGTGGTCGAATATATCACATGGACATTGTCGAAACCCTGATATTATAATTTCACCATTTGCCAAAGAAGTTACACTTCTGACACGAGTACCTACTCTGGACACGCGCATTATTTTTTTTTAATAGGTACGAGTATACTTGTTGTAGGTACCTAATTATATTAAAAACTTTCGTTTTTAAATACTTAGACATTTACATGACCAGTGATATGAAACTATATGAAAACTATATGATCTATATATGAAAACTTTCATAAAACACTTAAACCAGCATTAAAACCGTGGCATTAATTTTATTTTTTTTGCAAAAGACAAGGAGAGATTTAAAAAAATGACTATTTTATTATAAGAATAATAAAAAAATACTTCCATAATGATCTACCTATATGAAAACTTTCATTTTTTAAATACTTTAACATTCAGATAATCATCTGACCAGTGATTAAGATGCGTCAACAGTCCTGACCCAGAAGCGAAGAATCGGCACGACCACGTCAAGAGTCGGGTTAGAGAGATGTGTTTGTGTGGTCCGGCGTCGTACGGCGCTGTCGGCGCATGCAGGCTGGCACGCGCGCTATGCGGCCACTTCGTGCTCCTAACCGTTTAATAAATGACCAGCACACGGCATTAGGCGGATCGCATACATCATTTATGTAAATTGTGACGAAGACATATCTAGCTCGGTCGACCGATGCCTTCACTCCGTGAGACACGCATTCCGCCTTTCATAATATTTGTATCGTGTTGTAAATACTGACTGGCATAAAATAAGAGATCTTGACAAGTATTAGTTACAAGGATTTTCCGAAGAGCAATGCAAAAAAATAATACGCCGCTGAGAAGACCGCCTATAGGTTGTAGGTTGGCTAAATAAATAATGCCGCAAGTAGGTAGTTGGCATTTAAGTTAGCGATAGATGTTTTTATTCTTTAGAGTATGTTTGGAATAAAACCATTATACAAAGTACCTAAGCACTAGGTGCAATATTTAAGAAAATACTATATTATTTGATATAATTCTATAGAAAGATAAAAACGAAATTGTAAGATTATAATTGGTCTTAAAATTACAAAAAAAATTGTCTATAAAACTATATCTGTATTACCCAAATTTATGTATTTTCATAGATCTGAAACCACCTATAGTGTGCAGCAAGAATTCATCTTTAAATGGTCTAGTTACATGTCAAAATTACAAAAGTATTAAATCGACGTCGAGTTGTCGTAGGATGAGAACGGAATAACCTATACTTACACTTCGATGACATTTTTTTATATTACTACAAAAACTTATTATGATTTTCTGTGACATTATGGTTTTTTTTTTTATATCTACCTACAGAAGCAGTATGAGTCAAGTAGGCTTGCAATCAGTTCATAGCTTTTGTCAGCAGTAAGTTTACTTTTATTCCAACTCACTTTCTCCTCACAAAACACGTGTAATGACTTATTAGCTTTTTTAGGTTTCTATATAAATATAAATATATATAGTATACTCGTATATATATAAATAAGATACATTCTTATTTATATAAAAACATAAATATGAAAGTTAAAGATAAATAAAGAAATATGTTCCCACATAAGACTTTATTTAATTTTTAAATTATATTGCTTTATACGTCCTAGTTGTAAATTCATGAGTAAGTTATAACGTCTCAGTCGCAAAATACCAGATACTAGATACCTATTGATATAATTTTATTGTATAAAACGTAACATGTACCATAAATTATGTCCGTAAATTATTACCGCGTGTGATACGCGAAGAGATGAACCACAATATTACCGTAGTGACGAACATCTGCAGTTGTCATACAACACTCGTTAACTCCAACCGCGAGTCATACATCACTACAAAAGTAACCCCCGAGTCACCCGCGACACTATTAAGACGTTTTCACTCGAGCCATTGTGCAAGAGAAATATTTGTGGGCGTTCCTAGTTCACTAACCGACGGGTTACCCACAATAAAGTATGTTTTTGCGGTTCCATGTGGTTTCACACTGTGTGGCCCTTTTTGTATGAGCTTTTCGAATGTATTTATCATTAAAACCATTCAAATACAGTGTAAAGACGTAAATAAATATATACTGCAAAAATTACCCCAGAAAGCAGATTCATACTTTATTGTCGTGACACTAGAGAGCGTTTGTATGTGACAGAATAAGCATCAGTTCATATTGACAGTTGCAAGCATTATTGTATCAATTTAAATCAAATCAAATCAAATTGTAATTTTAATAATAATTTATTTTATATAAAATTCGTTACAAATGAATGTAACTGTAACATAGTTTCTAATAACTGTAACCTTTTTTTATTAGATTTTAAGCGAAAGAAAAAAACACGATAATAACCCGCATCCAACACAATATAAACGATGTGTCTTCTAAGACCACGTGTCCACCGATGTAGGTCTTGTTTGGACACATCATCGGCACCCCTGCGGTTTCGCGAAACTCATTTTTTTTACAACTCCTACTTCGGTTTGTCAACTGACACATTAACCAAGGTGTTTTCGACTGCGGTGGTCCAATTTTTTGTTGGCCCTCAGACTGTTAATTGGTGACAATTGTGATCATCAAGCGTTCTGGCGAAGAGAGATGTTTCCGTACAACAGATGTGTTAAAATCGACATCGCCATACATTGAACATACATATTTCATAATGAATTTTTTTTTTACATAATTAGTGTAGGATTAATAAGAATACAGAAAGGCATATTATGTGAGCTTAGACAGGTAGCAATGATAACTAAGTGGAACAAATGCTCAGTTGTGGAGACGGTGGACCTAGAATCGAATCCTAGTAGGTTATTTTCATTCATTTATTAATAAGATTACTTTATTAATGATTAAATATGTAATGCGCTACTCAGTCATGATTAGAAGATCACCTATCATTAAATGAGTATAAGCCAGAGCTCAGTACCATCCTTAGGTATCCCTCTTCCTATATCAGGGTTGGCAGCGCATTTACAAACCCTATGGCGTTAGGTACATCACTTGTAAGGGTTGTTGCCTTACAATACGTACGGTATAGGCAACAGTAATGACATACCACATAACCTATATTAGTTAGTATACTATAATAACACAAGTCGGGTCGGGTCGCCCCCGGCTTCGCATTGTTGTCATTTTATCTTTTCCTTTTATCGCTCTTTCCGTTAATTAAAACCGTATCAAAATCCGTTGGATGGTTTAGAAGAAGTTAGCAGTAAACAGACAGACGGGGGAACAGCGACTTTTTTATACTTTGATTGATTTAAGTATTTATTTATCTCAAAATCCACAGCTCCAACATAAAATTTAGAGAAAAAAACAAAAACATACCTAACAGCCAATTAAGATATTACATTTGTGGGAATAATAAAAAAAAATAAAAAAAAAATTAAATATAAAAAAAAAACAAGCAAACAAATATACAATTAAGTCACATATTAAGTATATATAAATACATGTAGATGAACATACATACACATACATATATTACACATATAAGTTTATCACATACCATCACTCGCATAGAACTGCCACAGTGCTCACTGTCTTAAAAATAACATAAACATAACCAATGTAATCGCTAACCAGAAAGAATGTTGCCAATGCTCTTCCTGAATGAAAGCAACGACGAACAGAAGAAAACTGCCGAGGAAAATTTGTCATTGTACGATTTCTGAAGACGGCGCAAGACTGAATTCTGAGCATAATTACTATGGCTATATATTATATAATAACATCTCGCTTGATTGCACTCAAGGCGAAGCCAGGATCGGTCTTGTCTATATTTTACAGTATATTATAGGTTGATACAGGTATACATACAAAAAAATAAAAGAAGTTTTTTCTGTTCCACTAAAAATAGGTACAAAAATATAAAAAAACTACGCACTTACGTACTCTTAAGCAGCGGCTCGTGGTGTAAGATAGCAGGGCCATATGTAATTTTTCTGTGCATCTATTTTTGTTCGAGAGTTATGTCTCGGCGGCTTCTGAAGAGATTACAAACACTTTCATGATGGCCGTCTTCGGGTCTGTTAAGAGTTAAAAGATTCGGCGCCAGACACCCGATACTATAAAGTTAAGGGATTATTATGAACAATTAACCTCTTGCTTTTGTATCGCGTTATTTTATTGTAAATATTAAATGTTAATATAGATCTCAAGCAATTTCGTTCGCACACAGTTTTAAAATTAGCAGCAGTCATTATGTTTTTTCTTAGTTGTCCTATGGAAAAAAAATCGTGTGGGTCAGCTTCGACACACGACTGGAGTTTATTCCTTACGAACGATTATAAAATTTAAATTTTCACAATTCGAACACGCCGAAAGAACAACATTGTTCTTTTTTTAAATAATATTGTGTAGATGGCGTAATATCTCTGAAACTTCAGATATTCTAAAATATTAAAAAAAGAAAAACCTATCTATAACGCATAACATAATGCATTCGTTGATTGATTTGATTTTATTCCCATAAATTTTCATACCACGGGCTTATATTATATAATAATATATAATATATAATATCGATTCTTAAGGAGTAAACTCCAAAAATTCGTCAACATCACATCAGCGGTTTCAGATACTGACATTTGACAACAAACAAACAGACATGTTTTATGCATTTTTTTTTAATATTAATGTACACACACGGCTCGTTTACGAGTTTATTATAACGTATATTATTATGAACAACTTTGACAAAAGAATCCGGCTGGGTGAGGCTGCGTTCAGGAAGCTACGTCATCTGTTCTCGTCACTGCCGCAATATCTGAAGACTAAGTTATATAATCAGTGCGTCCTACCAGTGATGACGTATGGTGCTGAAATGTGGCCTATCACGGTAGGACTGATACACAACGCAAGTGGTGGCGGGTATCAGGCGCTTGGGCTTGAAGGTGGCCCTTGAAAAGTCCGTAGCAATTTGCTTCCACGGGCCTCGCAAGGCGCCACCGCCAAACGTTCTTATTATTGTGAGCGGAGTCACCATTGGCATCGGGTTGACTCTAAAATATCTCGACGTCGTTCTCGATAGCCGATGGAAATTCAGGGAGCACTTCGCAAGAATAACTCCCAAATTGGTGAAAACTTCTCTGGCGCTGGCTAGAATAATGCCAAATTTAGGAGGACCTAAGGGAGGATGCCGCCGTCTCTTTGCGGGGGTGATACACGCGATGGCCCTGTATGGAGCGCCCATCTGGGCGGACTCCTTGTCCACCCGTAACGCGATCCCGCTGCGGCGACCGCAGAGGATCGTGGCGGCCCGAGTCATCAGGACGTATCGAACTGTGTCGTGGAAGGCGGGGTGCGCAATAGCCGGAACACTCCTCTGGGAGCTGGATGCCAAGGTCCTTGCAGTAGTTTTTCGCAAAACTGGGAATGCAAGGGCCCACTCCCAGAAACAATTTCTCTGTGCCAGAAAAAGGCCTACGACAAGGCCTTGGACAAATGGCGCCATGTGCTGCTGGACCCAAGTGCAGGTCATCGCACGATAGCTGCAATCGCGCCTGTCCTCAAAGAGTGGACGAGCAGGCGGGCCGGCTCGCTTTCCTTCCGGCTTGTGCAGGTGCTTACGGGGCATGGTTGCTTCGGACGGTACCTGTGCAACATCGCGAGGAGGGACCGTCTGCCACGAATGTGGGGCGCCGAACGACTCGGCCCAACACACGTTAGGGAGTGACACAGAGAGAGCTGCTCTGACGGCAGTCGTGAGACAGGACTTGTTCTTACCCGCTGTCATCAGAGCTATGATTGGTAGCCTTAATGGCTGGAATGCCGTCAAGAAGTATTGTGAAGCGGCCATGAGCGGAAAAGAAGCCAGAGAGCGGTCCCGCGAGGTTGACCCTTAGGCCAATCCAATCAGGCGTCGAAGAGTCCGCCGACTATGGCCGATAGTGGGTAAACGTCATTTGCCCTCCATAAAAAAAGGACTGATACACAAGTTTAGGGTAGCTCAGTGTACTATGGAGCGAGCTACGATCGGAGTTTCTTTGGTGGATAGAATCGTAGTGACGGCCTTGGGAGAGGCCTACATCCATAGAGTAGTAGAGGTAGAGGCACAATTGATGATGATATAGGTCTCAAGACTGACTATTTAAAATTTAGAAGATATTTGAATCACATTTTAAAGTGTATAAAAAAGAAGCAGCTAAAGTAGTATTGCACGTAATCGCCGCCAGTGTTGCGTTTTTGTATATCTCTTTTGTATTAAACGGTGCGGTTATAATAATGCATAATGGGTACATAAAAGTTGATTACGCGAGGTGGGAAACACATCCGAGCGGCAATATGCTCACCCCGATTATGTTTGATCGCAATTAAGCCACCTGTAACATCTTATAGTCTTCGCTTCTGTGCGAACCGATCGCTTTTAACGCAAGGTACCGATAGCAAAAAAATCATATAATATAACATGCTATGTTTAATAAAAAAGCCTTCATATAATTTTGAGAAAAAAAATCTTTTGTCTTGAAAGTAAAAATGCATTATTTTGTGTCAAATAGAAAATCAATTTTTAAATATGATTGTTTAAAACATTAAAAATAGAAAATCTATTTAAGGCTTTTTTTAAATGTTGCAAGTACCGACAACAAAAATACTACATAACATACTAAGTAAGTTAGTGAAAAAAGGTAAAAAAACTAGAAAATCTATTTAAAGTTTTTTTTTAAATTACATCCATAAGGATTTTATAAAAAAAAGTGAAATGTTGTAAAACACATTACAAAAAAATTATGCCTTTTGCAATCTTTATTTTAATGACGTTACCCTTCTGGAATTATGTTTTTGCTAATTGGACCGACATTGACTGGCTAATTATTATTGCTAAAATGGTCACAATATTATGTGCTACATTTATCAATATACCTGCCTACATTTAATACCATAGAACTAAATCAAGTGGATTAAAACACAAGCGGTCTTACTCGTCCAGTGGTAATCTGTCGATGGAACAAACGTTTAGTCCAAGAGATTCGCAGTAGTCGCTTTATAATAGGGCATAACTTAAACGATACGCCTCTTTAATGACGCTAAAAATATTACTCGCGAGAACCACGTTTCTCCTGAAAACGCTCACACTCATAATATTTAGTACTGTTTGCACAGTAAAGTGACGGTTAAGTGTTTAAAGTTTAATTCGTGACTTTTTCACTTTTTTAACGTAAAGAAAGTGAGCTCTGTTCCAGGGTTCGATTACAGGCAAGAAAAATTGCCTGATACGATATTAACAACTTCCGAATAAAATATTCCTTAATAAATAATACGAATAAAATATAATAATACGACACTTAGGGCCTCTTCACCAACTACAAGTAAAGTGTTGATTAGTAGTTACTTTTAGAAATAATATTATGTTTTATTAAATTATGCACTCGGTTTACCGCATCTTTCGATAAGCGTATTTTTTAAATTATTTTCTTTTTAACGTTTGGGACTTTTACCGTTCAAACAAAGATATATCAGCTCCATCATTCCCGGTGAGAGTTGACTTTAAATGGCGGTTAGCCTACTTCACACTTTACTCAGAGATAGTGAAAGAGGCCCTTAATAAAATAATAATACGATACCTAATAAAATATTCCGAAAAGAGGAAAATTTTAATCGTTTTTCGACTCGCAATGAAAATATTTCAAACTTTTACTTACGAGAAAAATATCAAAAAATAAATAATGATATTTAAAAGATTATTTTACGGCTACTTTACTCAAAAGTGTTTATACTTATATTAATTTTAGTAAATTATTGTTTAAGACAGCACCAAACGCGTTTGCTTCAGTAGGCCGCCGGGCGCCTTCAAAGCAGAACTTGTGTCGCTTTCGCTGCGTTTAAAATTTTTATCCATTGAAAATATCTTTTGTTTACATTATTCTTATTGCGTGTTCGTAAATAATTACTAAAATAAGTCATTACATTGTTGTAGGTTGTACCTATTAATAACTGCAAATAATAGTTTATAGTTATTCCGGTGCGTGCTGTGTAAAGAAACGCAGAATATAATATCCTGGCCTCAACCCTTAATAATAATAAGCAGAGTCTGCCCTTGGAATGCTTGTGTTATAGGCGACGACAGCCAGCTACAATCAAGGTGACCGTCACCGTCAGCCCGCCCTTCACCGTTTAACATTAAAGATTATCATCGAGTAAGAATCTTTATAAATAAAATTCCCTTCTATTGTGTGTTCTATATAAACGCCAAAATTGTTCAAACGAGCACCGCGAAATCTTGCATACAGGTTGTCAGGGTTGAGGACATTGAGGCACGCGGACCAAATCGCGTGCAAAAGCTAGTAATATATTATACTTATTAAATAAAAATTGGACAAGCGAAATATCCTTTTCAATGACTAGAATAGCTTTTACGCAATACAGTTATTGATTGAAGAGGAGTAATACATAAAACAGGTCGGTGGTCGTAAACTGGTACTCAAAACTGCTGCTACTGGGCGCCCGCGCCGATCAAAGAACTACGCCGACAAAGAGACGCCGCTACCGCTCTGTCAACGCAGTTACGGTACACACTAAATGCCTTCGCCCCCGGGCTAAAATTACGAGCGATGAGCGTTATCGATAATTGAATATTTAAACTCATATTTAGAACACATTTTTATGCTAATGCCTTTACTTTTTGTGTTCAATGAATGCATGTAACTTTTTACAATAAACTTTCTGCAAGACACTGTCTTAATCCATCTGGAACGTGCCCAAAAACTGTGGTGTCTTAAGATGGGAGTCGCCGTTTTAATTGGTCGCATTAGAGTTGAGCCTCTTATTAATAGGTTGATTACTTGCGGGCGTCTAGTGCGGGTGCCGGACGACTGGCGGGCGGGGCGCTGCCATCCACCAGATTGTCGTCTTAGCTACGAAGCGGCATTCGTTAAGAAAAGCTTTGTGCATAACAAATATTAAGTTAGTCTGTGCATCCGCTTAAGTACTAGTACTACTTTCTCGTTCCTTTTATTTAGGTCTAGCTGGTGCCCGCGACTTCGTTTCGTCCGCGTTGAAAAATAAAAACAGAATAACGCCAGACAAAATATAATTATGATCAATAATTAATTCACTTGCGTCTGTCTGTATGGCCGCTAACTCCTCCCAAACCACCCAACGGATTTTGATGCGGTTTTCACCATCAGTCTGATAATTTTTCACTGAATTTTTATAGATCAAGTTCATCCAGAGCGAAGCCGGAAGCGGGTCGCTAGTTATTTATATACAGTCAGAACATGACTAGCATCTGCCTACATACATACTCGTACATACATACAATTGTATGGGTGCTGTAATTTTCTTACCCTTTTATCATAAAGACGGAACGCGTCGATGATTGTCGATGAATACAAAGATACAAACATTGTACGTCTATTGAGTTTATAAAGAACTCAACGAGTATGATGCCCGTACAGCGATCTGTTAGTAGCGAGCTGAAAATATCAATATTGTCTGGAAATACTCGCGATATCTGCATAACATTAATAAATTGCAAGTTGTCGGCTGCTATCGGCCGCTTACTCCGCGTCTGATGGTTTCTATCATTTGCGAAGCAGCTAAAGAAGTATTTCAAGTACCACCGAATTATAAACCATTTATCCATATAATATTAAATTCCCACCTACAGTTACTGAATTGAATATAGATACAATTTAATTTTTTTTACAGCTATTTATCTCTTTTGTGAGCAGTGTGTATTATAGAACTGCAATAGTAGCTACAAATATCTAGAACCTTAAGTAGATGATGTATTTTTTTAATGTAATAGTTGTCAGACAGGCTGACAGGTCTTCTTGATAGTAGTGACTACAGTCATTTATTATACAAGCAATGCCACCGGTGCTGCAAGTGCGCTGCCGACCATAGTAGGATTAAATATAAGGGATAGCAAAATTGTCTGGCATTTGTTCACTGAAACACAACATCACAATGCTGTTATTTCATGGTGGTCTTACGATAGAAGGTTGTTACTGCCGCCGAACAGGCTGTCCAATCTATAACTGCGAAAAGCAGTGTGCCCGGCCACTACTTGCCAAATTCAAATCAGAGCTTACTTTGAAAAGTTCATTTCTAATGTCGGCCCAGTCCGAAATCAAACCCACAAGAGTGGCTCTGTCACAAGAGCCACTCTTGTGACAGAGAGCTAAGACAAGCACCTTAATTACTCGACCTATGGGCAGTGTCGCATTTATAGAATTTCTTTTTGGAGGATTTTTTAAATTGTTATTTGGAAAATATAATGTATTAATAAGAATCTTTCTTTGTTTAATTATTTCTCTTTCAATTGAAAACACGAGCAATGAGTTAGACATAAGCCTAAAGTGCATCTGAATAGGTGGCACGTGCTGTTTGAGTCAGTGAGGTAAGTGCTGTGCTCAATTAAGATTGCGCCGATGAAGACACAGCGCTGAAGTGTTTTCTAATTACGTACGCCATCAATCACGGCCCAGCCACAGCCAGAACACCGCCAATCAAGTAATTGCATCGCGTGCATCGGCTTTTCGGCCCTCGATAATAATAGGCATTTTATTGCCAGTAATGTAGTCTCTAGGGCCGTCCGGTTAATGCTGATCCGTACCCGCTTTTAATTTGGACTAATATTAAGCAGGAAACCACGTACGTGCTGAGTTAATATTGTTTTTGTAATCAATTAAGGCGATCGGTAATGAATGATCGTTGAGTGGGGCGATTCGTGTTCGATTGATTTCTGAACACGCAACTTGTAAACACTTTTTAATGTTGTCAGCTTATATGTACCTACATATTACGTCCCACTTCTGGGCTCATTCTTCTCTTCTGTGTGAGGTTACTACGGTTTGGTAGGACTGTTCGAAGATTGCTATTTTGTTGCGACGCGTAGTTGGTCTTCTTAGATGCTTTCTCACGAGATTTTAGCTGGGGAATGCAAATGCGCTGCCGACCTTGTCCCTTAAATTCATCAAGGGACGATGTAGGTTTGACTGAGTTAGAACTGGCATTCCTTATTCACGCACGGCAATATAAAAGCAGGGTACAGGATCGAGTGTGGTGGAGACCCTGAGAGAGGCCTATATCTAACAGTGGAGAGACACGGGGTAATGATGATGATGACGAACATAATGGCACAAGTTCTATTATTTCATGGCAGTATTTACTGTGGACAAAGCGTATGTCCTGTCTACAATTCTTTAAATATTGAATTTAATAATGTCAGATTTATTCCCATTCTCGCTATTAGTCAGCGTGTAGGTAATCCAGCGGCATTTCTATGTGTCAGCTAGTTTATTTGACACGGCATAACGAAACCGATTTCAATTTGAGGCGGTAGGTACCCGTCAGTGAGTGACCCGCACAAAGGAAGTGATGCTAATCGGACAGATGGGGTGACGAGGAGGCGCATTCCTGCCTCCAGATCAGGACCTCTGCA
Organism: Synanthedon myopaeformis; assembly: GCA_944738685.1. Classification (NCBI taxonomy): domain Eukaryota; kingdom Metazoa; phylum Arthropoda; class Insecta; order Lepidoptera; family Sesiidae; genus Synanthedon; species Synanthedon myopaeformis. The sequence continues at coordinate 4,409,941 of OX122915.1, forward strand.
CCAAACAAATACGTACTACAAATTTGTTATTAATGTTACGTAATATTATTACATTAACACCCTTGAATAATGTTAAAAAGACTGCCGCCGCGCCGGATTTTCATGCGATTTTCATCTATCAACAGAGTGATTCTTGAAGAAGGTGTATATTCTTATACATTTTTGATGGAACGGATTTTTATTCTGAAACGGTACGAAGTTCGCCGGATTGGCTAATAAAGTAATAAATACATTCAGTATCTAAACTTTTTTTCCTCTCTTGGTAGTACGTACCTACATAGAAAAAGTTTTAAATAAGTTTTTAAAAGTACCTAATAAGTAATTATCATCCTGTTAATGTTACCTGTTAAATCAACAGTTAAAACTGAACGGCTTTACCGACTTCTTTTAGAATATATTATTAAGTGTAATGTATAGCCGAAAAAAACGAACCAAATCAATAGACACTTTCTGCCTGTGCAATAATCAAGTATGAATTTTATGATATTATTGACACACTTACCATATACGAAAATGTAAATCGCATTAAATAAAGCATTGTGTAACACTTGTATATTCTTCTCTCATAAATCATCATTCATTAGAAGCTCTGTAAACCGCATGACCTATTACAAAAGTGATTTATTTTGCGAAACAACGAGCGAGCGCTGCTAAGAAATTTCATTGATACACTTGTTTTTCGTATAAGGACATGTACCTACGAGTAGCCGACTTCGCCTTTCACCTGGTACAAGATGCTAGATGGGATTGTGAGACTTTTCAATTTCTCTCTTCATAAGAACTTTTCTCCTAAATATTAGACTTAAACAAATATTACAAAAATTTTGTCGAAATGGTTCAGGTGTTTTGAATTTTGTTCTTAGCAACACATTTAGCGATTCATTTTTATTAATATAGATTTTGATTTCATTGAGATCTAATGACACAACCCTCATCTGATTTCCCTCCCTCACCTTAAGTTTCTTATATGCATTTTTTTGCAGTATCGTGAGAGAGTCATGATGTCATCCCTCTTTTTTAGCGTTGGCAAATCCTCTTAGATACCCGGCAATGTAGGGGACACTGAGGGGTTATGCCGGATTCGTACCGGCTAAACCCCAACAGCTTTAGCTAACGTGGGCGTTGTAGAGCGGGGGGGGGGACGTTATGACACGACTTCGGTGCCCCGCCACGGCATGATGTGAACCTTTGGTCTATCAGAGATTTACTCAAACTTCCCCAGGTCTACTTAAAAAGGGCTTTACGATTAACATAAATAAACTATGGAATGTTTACTTCCACCTCGCACATAGAGAAAATCGCGGTAATTTTCCCAAATTTAATTATATATATATTTTGGCAATGGGGCAATAATTATAGGGTTGCAAGTGACAATCGAAGGATAGATATGTGTGTGAAGAAAATCATGTCGTATTTTGTTTCCTATGGGCTGTATTACATTATATTATGTGAGCTAGTATTGCAGTTGAACTAAAAGAGATGGATTTAGCTTTCGAACAATCAAGAATCAATTGTTCGAGGCACCTATCACCGTTCACCGTGTTCGTAAATCATGATCGACCGATGATCGGACACGATCCGATGCCAGATTAGGACGCTCCCAGCTTTTTGTTTGTAATTTGTGATCGCCGCCGAGATGCCTCGGATGACTTGCGCGTACTGGCAGCAGCACAGCGGTGAAAGATCACTCGAACAACATTGACGTTCAGTTAGTTAACTCACTTGGTAATTTTATCGGCTATTGTTTTTGTATCGCTCATCCTCTGACCGTGAAAAATGCGCTTTCGCTTAGTATCAACTCTAATCGAATCAATCGTTGACGGGACACTAATTCGAATCTCGTTTTTATTTTATATTTAGGTACATGCTTGTAGTCTTGTAGTCACCTAGAGATCTGTTTGCAATTATTAGGTAGGTACAGGAGTGTGGCGAGAAAATAACGTTTGGTGACAGGAAAAGTTAAGATCGAAATGAATTTTATCTTTTAAAACAATTAAAAGACCACTGGGGGCATAAGCCACGGACCCAAACACATCAAATGTGATTACAATTTTCGTGACAAATTTTTCCAAAACAAATAAAGGTTACCTACTGAATTGTTCAAATTTTGTTCCTCTCTTTCAACAACATTATAATTAGTGATTGTTTATTCGATAATTATAACGTTGTTATAATTTTGTGGGATAAACATTATTATTATTATTATTGTGGGATCAACCATTATTAGCACAGTTGTGGCATTTCCATGGAATGCAACAGCAACTGTTTTCAAAGAAATAATTTCTCTATTTATGGCAGCAATAGGAATTTTATTGTGGATTGTGATAATTGAAGTCTTATTATATTTTTAAATAGGTTTATGAATATTCAAGTCAACTTATTTTGGCAATAATAATGCGATTCATGATTATGTTTTTTATTTTTTACTTCTTCTGATAATATTAACTTTTCATTACACTCAACCATTACATCAACAAATTGCTACAGAATAGAGAGCAAATAGACAACTTATATTTAATTAATATATTCACTGCTTCAGACTATAAGCAAACTTAATAATTAACAATTTAGTTTCCAGAATGTTTCGTACCGCTTTTAAATAATAGAAAATATTATCAAATGAATGTTACTAAAAAGTGTTAGGCACTATATACTTATACCTATTTAGAAATCGGATTGAGGAATACTAAATAAGATCCTTGTAAGCTTACCGAGGATAGCGCCGAAGCCGCAATTACTGGCGGCTTTACGTTCCAATGCTGGTGAGACCGATCCGAAGCCGACTAATCGCAAGGGTCATTGTAATGCTTAATCTACCCTACACGTGACTTCCTTTAAAATTTCAGTCCAATACTACATAGTTTGGTATTCTTCTTATGTCACTGATTGCCTCTTAAAGGGGGCGTTGTTTAATAACAAAACTTTGTTTCATAACAATTTGTGTTTGTATGTCGTCAATCAAATATAAGTATACCTACTAGTATATGTACTTTATACCTACTTGCTAATACGTTCCCAATGTTAAATTTAAGCTAATTAATTACGATGCTAATTATTGACAATCACTTCAATTGAATAACCCGTATTTGAATAAAAATGTCTTTTCATTTTGAAGTAAAATATCTTTGCACGCGATGAGAGTAAAATTTCAAGATCGAATTTTGTGTGACAATTCATTATAACGATCACGTGCGCTTATTGTAACGTACTTCATTTATATAAAACATTTATTTTGTCTCTCTCTCACTCTCTCTGTCTCTTTCTCTCTCTGTCTCTCTCTCTTTCTCTCACTTTATCTATCTATCTATCTATCTATCTTTCTGACATATGTACCGCACTTTCAAGAAGTTCCACTTCTGACACGCGTTCTCTATAGACGGGCTATTTTTTTTTATTTTCATTCTCCTATCGTTTTAAACCATAAATATAGATGACCGGAGAAAAAAAATGTCCGTGCTGCAGAGTGTAGATTCGTTACACCAAAAAGTCAGTGATCACAAAGCGGTATGTATCAATAAGTGGGGAATTGAGCTGGGTAATCCGTCAGTGAACGCCGTACGATTTCAAACAAACACAATGGGGTATTATGCCCACAAGAAAAAAAACATTACACGGGAACATATAAAATATGTATAAAATTAAGTGCAGAGTTACTAGAAGGTGTGAAATCGTAAACTCAAACGATGATACTGTTTAGTAAGAAAATATTTCAATGCCATTATGGGAGTCGGTTGTCATATTCTATTCCCAATGAACCTAGTGGGTAAGGTGTGACCTTACACATAAAAATGTTAAATGCGTTTGTGTACGCTTCAAAAACTCAAGAATGGGTAGACTGATTTTAATACGGTTTTCAGATATGGAAAAAAATATTCCTAATATAAAAATATTCCCGTTCATCCCGAACGGGAATATTTTTATAGATAAAACATGACCCCGGGTGAATCTTACTATAATATATGTGAAGGTATTTACAATGGAATTAAAAAAATCTATATAAATAAAAAAAACTTTTTCTTACTTTTTTATTAAATACAGCAACAGGTTGATTTTTTAAAGAGATTACGCTGTGATTATTATCCACCGTTTTGCAGGCCACGAGTCGAATGTCAATTGAATTTTTTGAATCTCCATCACCTGCAATGCCACTGTGTGTCGATAGTCTTTTTAGGTTAAAAAAATATGATGAATCGCCGAGGTTTTAGTTTAAGGGGTCAATTATCAAATCTGAGTTTGGTTAGTTTACAATGTCAATAATTTTATCTGGGAGGTATATTAGTATATTAATAAAAACATTATTTAAGAATTTATAATTAGTTTTGTATGATGGTGACAACCGTCGCCTATTCACACAAGCAATGCGTTAGATGCTTGTAAGTGCGCTGCCGACCTCATTGAGATAAAGGATAAGAGATTAGCAGAGAACTACTCAGTTAACGAATATGTACCTTATAACGATTATTATAAATAAAAATTATATAAGCTATTATATAATTAAAAATTACAAATTAACCCTCGATTTTCTATTCAACCTAAACACGCTATATCTGCAATAAGTTGCTAAGGAATTGGGTATCCTGCAGATTATTTGATGCCGCAGGCCAAAGTTATTATGTCATGGAAATACCGCCGAAGTAACACATTTCACATCAATCGAACATGTGGAAGTTAGTAAAATCCCTTCATTAACTAGCATATAGGCTGATGGTCTTCAAACGCCTGAACAGATCTTCATAAATTATAGCTAAGAACGATTCCGTTTACATAAGATTTAAAATTTAAAGAAAAACGGATCAAAATCGGTCCATCCGTTTAAGAGCTTCCACGTCAAACTTAGAACACCCCGTTTATTGCGTCGAGCGTCGGGAGTTAAAAACTAATTTTGTAAAGTGAATTAACTATTATTTAATTTCTAGAATATGACAAGCGATAATGAAAAATTACTAATCAGAATAAAATCGTAATACACCCCCCTGTTCAGCTCTCCCTTAAAAGGATATTTTTTTACTGTTGTACACGGGTGGCTTCACACACGGCCGAGTTTCAATGAATGTGGTAGCATTTAAAGGCTCATCCATCGTTCAATTTCTTTGACAGAAGATTATATTGTGTGGCCCTTTGTCTTGCCTTTAAAAAGGACAGTTCTCATATTTAACCCGGCGAACATCCCCGGTCATAATACGTATGTAATTATTTTTAAAATTATTTTACACAAACAGTCCTCGTTTATCTCTCTTTCCATTAGTGAAAACCGTATCAAAATCCGTTGGGTGGTTTTGAAATTAGCGGAGAAATAGACATATATGCATGGGACGTTACAATGATACTCAAGTGATTGGTATAAAAAAATGTTAAGCATTATATATACGTGTAATTTCCGAATCTATGTTAGTACCACGCACGATGTGCACTCGTTTTTGTTGTGTATTGTTCAGATAATAAAAGGAATTTAACAATATTATGTCGAGTTTCCGTCAGTTGTCGGTTACGCATTAATTCTTTATTGAAAGTAACTGTCACTCAAATGTCAAAACATAACTTTGTTGTGTGAATTTCGCGCCGAGTTTTCCATAAAATCAGAAATATTTGGATGCGGTCAAAGCACAATACACTCGGCCAAAGAATAGGTTTAACATTTCTGGATATTATGGTAACTTTTGTTATTTTTTTTTCTTAATAGATTAAAAAAGCGCTATAATTCTCTTTTCTTAAATTTTGTTTTAGATAGATAAGTATAATACGCTTAAAAACCACATACGCTTGTAATTGTTCATTTCTGGTTGCATTTAAATCACCAAAACTTTTGCCTGAAGCAATCTATATTTATCTAATATAAAATTATAGTGTAATTTACAAAGCTACTGGATAAATAAAATTACAAAGGATCAGTAATGATTCAGCTGTTACTCCTAAAGAACTTAACACACCGAGCGCCAAAAGTGCGATATAAAGGGAGGACTTGTACTTAAATTTCTAAACTACAGTACCAGAAATCAACGCCAAGCGGGCACAGGGCGATAGGCTAGGTTATGACAACCCTGGCAAAAATAAGAAAAAAATAATTCAGGTCACGTGGTTAAGAAATAATAGAGATTTGAATTGAATGTGTGGAAAATTGTCTCCCTGGACGACATTTTTGGGTACTGTGATCTCAAATTTTCCAATTTTGCACTTTTTTTCTGTAATCACAAATAACTGTGCTATCGAATGCAATCATAAATTTAATAGTTCATTTTATAAATTTTGTATAAAAAAGTATATTTAGTTTAACTTTATCTTTACAAAAGACTACCAACATTTTCTCACACATATGTATAAACTTGACGAACAAACATTTAACAAACATTACATGTTGCTACAACTAATTACAGATATAAGAATCAACATAGGAGAAATCGTTTCGTCTTGGGGCACTGCGCTCGGTGTGCCCAGCTACTTATGATGGTAAGAGACGCGGTCGCGGGCGGTCGACCATACGGCAGCGGGTGGCTTGGCGTTGGCGGTCTGAGAGCGGCATCCAGCAAATTATAGACAAATCTCAGGAGGTATTATTTTTTCAACGCGCTCGGGTGAGAAATGCGTGATTGGGGGCCGGCTCGAGATTACAGGCCACGGGGACACGCCACCGGCGCTGCCCTCTCACTCACTTATAATCATTATTTTCAAACTATACTTAATAAAGTGTTAGAAAGAGTAATTACTGCCACCCAAACACAACGTTACGAACTTTTCTAACATTTTTTATAAGTTTCCGATGTGGGTATTCAATTAAAACATTTCTTTGGATAAATGTGGAACCCAAAATAATTTTACGGTGGTGTTAACGGAATTTGAAGTCGTAGAATTTAGGTTTCATGATATACTTACTTTTTAAAGATTTTGAAACCACCTAAATACAACATGTAAATGTCGCAGTATAATCGGAAAAAACGGATTTTCGCAAAAATCCTAGTAAGATTGCAAAACACCTTATAATAGGAAACTAACAATGAATTTTGTAATCATCGGAGGTACTTTCAGGATCTCTGCAAAAATCCCAATTTGTTTAGGACGATTAGAAAATGAAACGCTGATTGGTCAAATGATGAATAGCTTCTCTGTTCTGGTTGGTCAATCAGCGTATCCGTCAGTAAGTAACGTTCATTTCGGCCAATCAGCGCTCAAGAGTTATGACTGTTGAGCGTTTATTCGCGACTTACCTAAAACTGGTCGGATTTTCGCAAAGATCCTCAAAGTACCTCGGATGATTACAAAATTCGTTGTTAGTTTTCTTTTATCCGGTGTTTTGCAATCTTACTAGGATTTTTGCAAAAATCTGTTTCTTCCGATTATACTGCGACATATACAATTTATTGTAAATTTTTTGTGGATTCAATAAAAATACTCTTAAAATAAGTATGGAACCCAAAATAATTTTACGGCGATTTTATTTGTATTATACTTGAAACTCGTAGAAGTTAGATTTCTAGATTCAGAAAGGGTACCTACTTACTACCACCGAAGCACAACTAGGTATAAGAACACACACAATTTATTGTAAGTTTTTTTTGTGGATAAATTATTCTCAAGATTAATGTGGAACCCAAAATAATTTTACGGCGGCGTTAATAGAATTTGTGATCAAATTGATGCACCTAGAAGCTAATTTTGACACGTTGAACGTAGCGTAAAGCGATCATTAGTAATTTTATGCAAATTTAAATTTAGATCACAGGTTTAAAATGAGCAAATTAGGAAGGAAATTACAGGGCTGGCGCGCCGATGGCACGTTTATGTTTTGCTTAACGGGCCGCGCTATCTGCCCGAACGACTTCGTATCGCTTCCAACTTTTATTTTGCATCTTGTCTTATTCATTACTATGTACTAGTTTTTTTATTTAATTATTTACAATAGGCAGTTATATTAAAAATCATCTCTTGCTAGGAATAAAGCAACCTTAACCTTAGAAAATCAGGAACAAAGTTTAAAACGTTGAGAATTAAAAAATTTATTAGAAACTTAACACGAACAAGAGATGCATTAATTTTTTTATAAGCAAGAAGTGAAGCTTCTTTGCGTTTTTCAAAGTTGAATATTGGAACCTCGAAAGGATTTAATTTGATTTTTGTAGTTATATTGTATTATTGAAGACACTATAAATCGCAACTTAAATAATTATTCGTGAGATATACAACAAAAAAATTGCCTCATAAATAAATATGTAAATTTTAGTCAAAAAAAAATATCACAATTTCAACTACTAAATTGGAATGTAAATTGAATGACTTGGAAAGACATTCGCTAACACATTAATAAATGGTGTTCTCGAGTGTCCAAACGTTGGCAGACCGGCTCGGAGCCGATTACAAGGCGGCTGGTAATAGGTCCGTCGCGTCCCACCCTATACTCAACTTAATGCTCTCGCAATTTCTCTCAAAATAATGAATACAATAAAAAAGACGTTCACGAGCGATCCCCAAATGAGAGCAGCCGCGACGTGAGTGCCGCGACTCACTGTGCCTCTTGAATTGATCCCCGGTGCTCCTCTGAGCGGGATCATGTTTTTGATCAGACCAAATTGTTCTAAGAACTTCAAAATTACTTAGTGGAAGAGAAAGTGGTTCACTTGAAATTCAATTAAGCATATCGTTTAGATGAAAAACGCCTCTGATACCGTTTGAAAGATTTTGTCCTTTTTCAACTGATTTCCCATTGAACGGATTTCGTTTTCGCCTGATTACTGTTTGAATTGATTATTTTTTTAACTAGAAATGTTATTCAGATAAGAAGCGTATCCCTCAAAATTATTATTTAATTGAATGAGGTTGTGCCACATTTATTAATGAATAGTCATTTGTATACAGTCTCAATACATACATAATATATTACATACATAGGTACATAGAATACTTCAATCTTCTATACCTATATATAAAAGTCGATGTGTATGTACATATGGACTCCAAAGCTGCTCAACCGATCACCGAGAAATTTTGCATACCGGTTGTCAAAGTTTCAGTTCAGCAAAGGATTCCTTACATTCCGCACGTTCGATATACTATAACTTTAAATAAGGATTGGGAAGGGATAGTGAAATGGGCTCTGCCATCCCTTACTCGGTAAAGCAAAACAATATATAATAAGTTGTTTTCTGTAAGTTATTGTGGCCAGATGGGCTGCCTAATGAAATGTAATTAATAATTTTTAATGTAGACAATTCTGAGGTGTGAAGAGTTCGTTATTCGAGCTCTTCGCACCTCAAGAGAACATATAATTCGTACCTACGAATAATATATTGTGTTGCACAGAAAAGTTGTTAGAACAGCGGTTTGTAGGGCACGAAGATAAGCGAGTCCCAAGAGCCCATCAGATAACGCTGGAATATGACGACAGTTCGCAAGCTGCTATTTCGCCTTCACAATTTGAAAGCACAAAGAACATGTCTCTTCTCAGTAATGCTAGTTTCTCGTCAGGTATCCAAACTCTGCCATTGGCCACTCGTCACATCGCTCGCTCGGATTTTTACTTTTTTTCGCTTAGTTCTTTCAGACATTTTTTTAATGCAAGAAGAATTTGTAAAATCTGACTGGTAGTTCCAGAGTTTAACGTATTCAAGCAAACAAATAAATAAACAAGCTCTTCAGCTATATTATATTTGTATAGATACTTTTAAATTACCTTAAATTAGTTTAGTTTAAAAAGTAATGAATCAACTCCTGACAGCAAATAATTTGAAGTGGTCGGGCACACTGCGTTCTAGCACATCTGTCGGAAAAAATCAATTACCTCGTTACATCCTTTTTTAAAGGCACAGTAGAGAGTCAATTACTCTATACTTCTCCCTTGCTTTGTTTTGCATGACTGACAGTAGTAGCATTTTACTTTTTGGGTGCAAAACCGCACCGCATAAAATTCTCTATTTAATATTATTTTAACAACACATAAAATCAAAAACTAATGTCTTATACATAAAATCATTTAGGCAATATTGTAATGTAGGTAATGCTAAGCTAGACCTGAGACTGTAGGCTGCATCGAACTAACCTCAGCGGAAGGTTGCAGCTGAAGATTTAAATAATATGTATATTGAGAAGAGGGTGGGAGGTGAGTTGGAGTGAGGGAGATGTGCAGGGTGAAGCGGGGTGAACAGATAACATCGAGGCTGGAGTCCCGGAGTGTCCAGCGCCCATCTGATACCGGCTAATACGACGACAATTCGCAGCCTCCCGCTTCCGAGGTCCGCTACATTCTCTCCTTTATTTTTGTTTGAATGGCATAAAATTTTAAATCCATTTCTAGATTACATTTCTATGAATTTTATGAAATTTGATAGAAGGTACAAAATGTACACTTTTTTTGCCGACACTTTGTATATTATAATATTTCAAAAACCCAATGATAATGGTAATTTTAGTAGAGACAAGCCACATTGTGTTCCGTAGAAAAAAACCGGGCATCTTGTCTGGCAACAGTAACGAAACTCTGTTGTGATTCAGTGAGAGCTGATACGATTTATCTAGCTAGTTCTTAACTATTGTTAAAGTTCTTGTGCTAATTAACTCAATTTCACAATACAAGAGAAGTATCTTAAACTGTAGTGATTATGCAAATTTATCGAAACGATATAAAGCGACAACATCATATAATAATTTCAGAAAAAGCAATTATCGTTAGATAGTCAGATTGGAGGGTCGAAAGCGATCGCATTAACGTAACGAAAGGGGGCGAAGTTCGTTTTCGCCTCCGGCACACCCGTAGGCGACGAGACAGATACATATTACGCAATAAAGAGCTGTTCTCGCGAAAGGAAGTGTGAAAATGAACAACATCAAGGGGTTATCTTGAATTACTCACTAAAAACTTATTGCCGGAGCGTTGTCGGGCGACGCGGGTGTTATCGGGGTGGCGGGAGGTGGTGGATTTGCCGCGAACAGATAAGGGCGCGCTATTGGGATCGCGTCGTTCTCATCCAATTATATGGTCGAGCGAGCGCGCAGATAAAAAGGCTGCCTCCACTCGATCCTACCTCCGCGGGATTGTCGCTTGGCTAACAACTTCACCTACGTATGAATCGGTCACCAACCGCTGTTCATATGATTTTTTGAAGTAAAAACTTTTTTAGGCCCGTTAGCTACTTTTGGTATGGGGTAAAAGCACGGAACTCGCGTAACCGTCATGTCACGATCAGTGAGGTTTAATGTTGAAGTGAATTTTTTTTTGGGAGGTTGGACAAGTTTGTGATGGGGAAGCACAAAACACGTCACTTTCATTGACGCTCCCTGATAAGTGACGCTCAGTGACGTTCAGTGATACTCAGAGACGCTCACATGTGTCACTATAATATATTTGAAACTAAGTTTTGACATGTCAGTTTTAGGACTTCTGACATGCAGTCCTACAACTGACAGGTTTTTTTTAATAATAATCTTCATCAGCATAATTATATATTACATACCACAGCAGGAGGGGTGAAAGATGTAATATAATTTCGTTGTCATTGTATTCCAAAAGATTTAGTATACTCTAATCATGTTTCGCACCAATATTACAGAAAAATATATAGCTATTGTTGTATGTGCTATTGCATCTGTAAACATAATTCCCCTGTGCAACTTGAAAATGTCGAGTCAAACGAGAGGCAGATAAGCATGAAAACAGTTTTCAAGGGATTTAACGTAAGAGGAAGCAATCTAAGTCAACGTGTTAAGGGAATTGTCGACCATCTGCTGAGACCGCGAGCTCTTGAGTCTTGATTCAATTAGAACAGCCGCTACATAAGCCACAATTGCATCTTGACGCAAAATATAGTTCTTTGACTTACGATTATAAATTAGACTGAATGTTTTTCACTAAATTCTTCCATGCAAATGCAACAGATTTTTCATTGCAACTCTTGTCACCAACGGAAGAACATGGAGATTTCTTTTTTTTTTTCCTAAATTTATGAATTGTAAACAAATTGCGATGTTTTTCAATTAATGATTGTATCAGGTACATACAAATGGCCTAAACCTTAATAACCTTCTCTTTGGAGATGTTAATCTGGAGACAATTACTTAGTATAATACAATCACGAAGAGAAAACAAATAAATCTGAATCTTACATATTAAGACTGATTTGAATGATAATTCCGAACTACCTACACAGAACGTTTTCATTCATTTTTCTGTTGTGTTTCAATTGAGTTTGCTGTTTACTTGCGAGTTTACCCCCTAAGCCATAATTCTCGTCTTAACCTTAATAATACCGTAACCTAATAAATAACAGTGACATTTGTTTTCTGTACTAAGCCCCACCCTCTGTCACAACAGAACCCAATCCGACAGCGCGACCGGCGTCGTATGTAAATAGTTTACCGAAAGTCGCCGCTCGTCCATCACGCGTTGTCACATAAATTATGCCGCGGCGAATCCGCGGTCGAATCATTGTTTGACTTTTATCTTATTACGTACATCTCCCGATTTTGTTCGCGTCATATTTCTTGTGACTTATCGTCTTTTATCTATCGTTTTGTGGCGAGTCGCACTATCGATCACCAGAACCCTGGCGCGAGCCGACAAATTTGTCTCCAAAGGTTTTGAGTAGATTAAGCGAACAATCCGTGTCGGCCGCCGGGCGGTCGGCCACCACGATGACTAATGCCACTGCGAGATTATTTGGAGCGTTTATCTGATTCTGATGATGAGTTGCGCTCGATCATAAATGCGTCTCCAGTGGAACACATTCTCTTTGACAATAGTTAGTCTCGAAGACTTTTACGGAATATTTGGCATTGATCAAAACATTAAATTAAGTCACGCATTTGACTCGTAAAGAATGAAGTTTGATTTTAAATGTAAATGACCCGTAAGACGATCACGAGTTGCATGCGCAAATATTACATAGATTATCTGTGACAAATTTATTTGGCGGCCATTCCAAAAAACCCGCTTATAAAAAAATACTTTGATTTACCCCTCTATCCTATGAGCACATCAAGTGCACTTGCATATGCTTATAATCAAAATGTCAAAAATTTTCTTTTGTTGTGTTTATATGCGCTATTAATATTATTACATGATGGACGGTGCTTCTGGTACTACCTTGCCTTGAATCTCTAAAAATTATTTTAAAAATGTAAGTTTACATAAATTATATGAAATGAATTTGTGTAAATAGATGTAAGTTTTTTTTTGCTTATATTTAAATGATATATATATATATTATATATGGTGGATTAACTCTAATACCACAAAAAAAATCTTCACTGTTACCACTACCCTTCTACCAGAATATGAACATAGGCTATATTTTATGTATACTAACTTTCTCAACTCAAAACCCGAGACTTGTAGTTTTAGAAATTATAAGATAAGAATATTTCAAAGATAAATCCTATGTAGGTTGCAAATTCATCCATGCTAATACTGGTGAGCATGATAGCACATGAACCCCAGAAGTCTAGCAATCTTCGTACATGTGATACATTGTGCATGAATAGGTACATCATGGTAATAGGTTGATACAGAAATAGGCGACAAAGATTCCGAATTTGGCATACTGAGAATGATGTCATTATAATCCTGCAATACGAAGGACAGGATTAAACAGTAGTCGCAGCACGAGCCTGCTATCTCGAGATCAGTACGCAGGCACATGACACCCGACACTTTGGTGGATGCCTCGATCCGCGTTAAATTAATGAAAACATCCTTCTATAAAGACCCAAACGCCTCTGCGCTCTTATGAATGAAATTCCAACCTGTACAGGTTCGGATCCTTTTTTATGGCGATCATAAATTAAAGGACCAATTTCCAACGAGTGTCACAGCGCGGATAAAGGAATCATTTTTATAATATCCTCAGCGCTTAACAAGGGTACAAATAATGCCCACGCATATTCACGCGGCTATAAGTCGAGATCGGTCGCGCTGGCCACTGACTGCTAAACTGTTAATATAAATAATGAACTGTGTTATGGAGTGGCGTCGTGGGTAGCTGGTGTTTGCGTTAACTAACAAGTCTTTTGTTGTACGACTTATGATTCGGCTTCGGGTTGTCGAGACCTGCCACATATTATTGCGTATTTTGGCAGCTCCCGGCGCACTTCTGAACACATTATATCTGACATGTGTTGTGGAACACTTTATTTTTAAAACAACTGCTGAGATAAACGGTGTGGTTGGATAAAATATTTTGCAATCTTAAATTGCATTTTCTTTTTATTTAAAAAAAAAGGACGAATAAGAGATGATCTTGTAATAAATAGCTTAAATTGTTTTCAGTGTGAAATCAAATTTTAACTTCATAAGTTTAAAGTGGCTATAGGTACATAATATAAAACAAAGCTTAACAGGATATAATCAATCTACTGTTATAAATGCGAATGTCAGGTTGTTTGTTACGCTTTCACGCCTTAACTACTTAACATATCATCATGAAATTTTGCATACATGTTGTCAGTGAAAAGGACATAGGATACCTTTCATTCATAAAAATGTACTACTACTTCTTAGGGATCAACAAAAGACTTAATCCCATCAAAAACATAAAAATGTAGAAAAAAATATACTTAGTCTCGCAACTCAATTCTTCCACTACAAAAAATTGTGAGATCCCATGTACAACCAAGTCAGTTGTTTTAGTTGGTGTCTATGGAAGCACCTATTCAACACCTTTGTCATATTGTTATTTAATCAATTACCTATGAAAATTTACAGTGACCGTATCAATATTTATTTAATTTCTATAATATGACTTGGCAAATGCGCGGCACTTTCGATTACAACGGAAGGTTCGCTTCCACAGGTGACCAGAAATCAGTCAAAAACCAACCAAAATTTCACGTAAGAAATGAAAACGCGGTTCCTATGTCAATCAACGGGTCAAGGAGATGCAAATATATACGTGTAAATGAACAGGCTCTAATAACCAAAACTTTAAAAATAAATCAGTACTTAAGAATTGCTTCAAATTTCGTTATTTTTTGGATTGTTTTTGTTAGCAGCGTTAATAGTGCCTGATATGTTTCAGTGAATACATCCACCGTTTGTCCTGAGTTCGGTCCAGCGGCCATTCGGTTGGTGCTCCTTACGACACTATAAAGTGTCGTGTGTAAATGATTAAGTGTTAAGTTACGACGACGTCCGCAGGCTCGTGCACAGCGGGCTACAGTCTCCATTCACTGTCCAAACGTATAAAATTACTTTACCAAATCGACAGGCGATGTTATCGCTAAGGAATGTTATAAAATTTAATATTTTCATATATTAAACACTGACGTTTGCCCCCGCGGCGTGTCACTCCTTCCGCAGCATAATGCGTCCTTTCCGTTCTTAACTATTTCATTTTATTGAATTTGAATAAAATTGAAATGTAAACGGATTCCCTGGCTCGATATTTTTTAACTAATAGAAAACAGTGAAAAAAATAGAAGTACTTAACACACTAAAATGTTAGTGTGCTTAAAATGTACTTAATATGAATAAAGCGTACCAGCGTACCAAGCGTGCCGTCCGTAAGCACAGTAGTGCTTATCATGTTTTTACTTGAATACATATTAAGTCCACATAATATAATAGCAATTGGCTATCGTCGACTATAACACAAGCAACGCCACAGGTGCTCCAAGGGCGATGTCAACCATAGTAGGATTAAGGATAAAGTTTTAAAAAGGGCAATGGGCTCTGGCATTGATTATTCACATAATAACACAGACTGTTATTTCACCGAGCATGGCGGCAGTAAGGGTTACTGCCGCCAGTCGGGCTGTACAAATGCAGATGCACTTTGCTGATCCAGACCAGAGCCTTGAAAAGTTCCTTTCCCAAGGTGACCCTGTCGAGATCGAACTTGGGTCCCGTGAGACAGAACGTTAAGTCAAGCTCCCTAACCACTCATTCAATAGAGTCGTCAATGCAAGACTGCAAGAAAATACTTGTAAGATTTACCTATTAAGGTTTATTTGTTTTATAAAGGGTTTTTTTGTTTCGGAAATTAGAATACTTAAGTTGTTTTTATTAGAAAATTGTGTCATTATCCAACCCACGTCCGTATATCGATATATAAACAAAGCAAATTAGCACACCAGGCGCCCAGCACGATACGCCTTGACACTTGACCGTGCCATTATATTATACATGGAAACATAACATTAAAACTAATTCACAAAACAACCCACATTGAAATAAATACGCCTCTAATAGCCTATAAAGAACCACTCAAGGAGTTTAAATCGTCCATTTTATATGAACACTTGGTTTCGCATTAGATTCATAGGCTATTTATTGACTTGAGACGTTGTTTAGAAACTAACCGGTTTGTCGTGTTAAAAACATGGGCTTCATTCATTCATTCACTCGCTAGAGAATATATACTTATCTAGTTAATTCTTAATCTAGTTAATTGTTTCCGAACTACAGTCCGAATACTCGTAGATGAAGCCGCCTGGTGTTAATCGGAATTACATTATTTTAAGTTAAGGTTGACAGACAGACTGACGGTCCACCAGATGGTAGGTGTCTACGTCGCCTATGACACAACCATAGTGGGATTGACGGATAAGTGATCGGGATAGGGAAATGGGCGCTGGCATCCCTTACTTACTAACCGAAATACAACAGCACATATACTGTTATATCACGATGGTTTTCTGTAAGCTACCATGTAGACGATATATCCACTGGATAATGTAGTTTTAAAGTATTTAAAAATAGGCGGTATGGTTGCATTATTGGAAAAGCGGGGAAAATATCGGTAAGCGCGGCTGTCGTAGCATATATCAATTAATGGTCGTTGGTGCGCGCAGAGCTGCAAAAGTGTAAAATGCAGTGAGGCGGGGGGCGTTACGTAAATCACGCGCTACTCCACGTAAATCGACAGCGCTGAAATACAGCCTTCGCAAACATCAACTGTACGCACTTGTACACAAAATACCTATTTATCTGTATTGTTTTGTAGTACTACACTGCCTACCGCTGTCAATTATTGGACAGACTAGTGGCAGTAACCACCTTAAGAGTTTGACCACCGTGAAAACACAATAAGGTCTGCTCCCGTCAAATGTTACCATGAATACAGGGTAGGTAGACATTTTAGCAGCGCAAAGTTAATAATTGTGTGCTCAATGAGGTATTTCATAATGAACCTTGGTTAAAGTAACAATTTAAAACGATAACGAAACGATAACGAAGTTCTAAAGAATAAAATGTATTGGATGTATCACGTGATTTAGCGACGGCATATGTCAATCTCGTACAATTTATTATTTTCGAACTTCGTTATCGTTTATTGATACTTTGACTAGGGCCCCTGTTCTTTTTCGAAATTTGTTGTATATGAGTATTAAGATGAGAAACAATTGTAAACAAATCAGCCGTTTTGGTAAGATAATTTTGGTACTTCCATTGCTTATTATGCTCTAAGGTAGCACCTTAACCAGTCTACCAAGTCTTGTCCAAATCTATTGGGCTGTCTAACAATAGGCAAATAGGTGGCTATAAAATATTTTGTCATTTGAAATGGAAAAATATTATATTTCAACGTTTCGTCTTGTTTGATGAAATTCTCCTTTCTCTTTTATGAGAGGTCTTATTGGACATAGTTTTAAATGAAAACTTATGGTTGGTTTCAGTAAATTTGAGACAATTAAAACTAATTGAATTATTCTCTCGTAGTTTGTAAGTTGTAACTATTATTGAATGACTAAAAATGTAAGGTTTAAAAAATCGAAATTGGCATTTATATTCACTGGAAAAAAGCGTGTAGGTAACAATGTCGGAGCGGCATACACGGCCTAGCGCACTACACAACACACACGGCACGTGAAAATTATTGCTGTACGGATTTTTCGTGAGCATTAATGCAAATTTATCGAGCCGCGCAGCGCTAATTGCGAACGGCGCGCCCTCGCTGATTGTTTTCTCGTCCAATTTATGGCAACACCTATTGCCGATTTAAAGCTTTAATTGTAAACGATTCACGTGTTTTATTGGATAGTCCGGCTGCAGTATTTATTCGTGCGGCCGCACTCGATGCGGTCACGGTTATTGATTTTCCAACAACTCTGTTTGTACTGACTCGCAGTTTTTAAGTTTCACTTGTCGTTATCGAAATGGACTCGACGCGTGACAAGATTTATTACAAGTTCGGCTGCACAAAACTTCTGTGTCCATCTACCGGATTGTGTTTTATTTCTCTTTGACTTTAAAAGGAATGACTTAATGTTTGCTCAGATAAAATTTAAAAGGATGTACAGTAAAAGTGGCGTATTTTCAAATTTTTTTTTTCTCATACGAAGTGAGACAATTGAGAATATTTTGAGCCATATCTGTATGTCATTGGCGAAGTCTATTTGTTTAAATTGCAATTGAAAGTTTTATAAATTTGCTTTTGGCCAATTTATTGCTTTCTTGGTTATTGTAAAGGGTGGCTGCCTGCCAACGGTCAACTTGATGGTAGGTGGCCACCGACACACAAGCTACGCCTCAGGTGCTGCAAATATGCTACCGTCATTTACATTTACATTAAAAAATTACACAAGATTACAAATTAAACAGATAAAAAGGCAAAAAACAAGAAATTTCTGATCAAATCGTCTAGATGTCCTAAAAGGACACAAAAAAGTCCAAGTAGAGATTAATCTGTTCCACTGTGAATTATGTGGTGCCAGGCACACAATACAGTACAGTAGATTACACTATATACCGGACCTAGTACAGTACACACCAGGCCAAGCAGGCTCGTAGATCCAGGTTCCTTCTGACCGGTCCTTTTGGTAAATTATGTCCAGCAGTGGACGTCCTACGGCTGAAAAAAAAAAAAACGTGTATTATTAAAGAAAAAGCGTCATTATAATCTCAATTAACTCTTGGCTTTGGCGAAAATGTGTTAATAAATTAAGTGATGTCACATTTGAGCAGTTAACAAAGTTAGCGGCGTCCGTGTTGGAACCTTTTTCGCTTAAGTTTTCCACGCCGTAGGCACCGGAAGTTCGGCCATTATTATTTTACGCGGGCAACAAGCGGCGCGATAATATCCCCCGCTTCAGCCGCATTCGCTTCTTGAGACTACCTTTAATGGTCGATCGTGTCCTCTTACTTCTCGCTTAATAGGTGCAATAAATTAAAGAATGAAAAAAAAAAAAACATTTAAAATTAATGTTCCGATTATAGCTTCCAGGCGGATCACGGTTTCACAAAATTAAATTGCTTCCTTTTATAAACTTTGTTTTTATTTAAATATTGTTGAATAAGTTAAGAAAAATAATAATGTATGAATGACAACAATAATTAATATCCCAATTTTTATTTATTTTATATATTCTAAACGGGCTTTTACATCTTAGAGATTTTACATTTATGCGAGTACATACATGTTTCTCATTAGTTCTTTTTTTATAATAACTGCCCTACAATAAATAATATAAATAAAGATTAAATTAACTGACACCCGTTTTTAAAATTTTCCTGCTCCTTATGTTATTCTATAGCATATATTATATTTATTTTATACTCTTATCCATATATAAACCCAAAAAACATACATAAACATTACTATACTTTCCAATAATAGAAATGAATAATGTTCTTTGTAGGTTTGCGAAAATATATCTTGTTTTTTTTTCTGTTATTTCAATTTTTCCGCTCTATTATTTATTTATACCGAAACGGAGTTTCGGCGTTTGTTTCCAATTCGGCACATGTCAGAGGTTCGAGTGACGTGTGTTTAGTGTGAGCCCCGAATAAGGCTTAGTTAGATCTAAGCCGGGGACGGGTTGTGGCCGGCAGCATCTCTCACTTCATCCCGTAAATCAATCCGACTGCGTATCTTTCAGGCGACGCGGCAAAAATAAAAGGTCACCGAGGGTTAGAACGCAACGTCTCCTACCCCCTTGTGTTCTATAACTATAATTATGTATAGAGCCATATAAAGAATTATGTATAGCCACTAGCCACATAAAGTTTTAAGATTTTCAAGTAAAAATAATTTCCTGAATTGTTCCTGCAGATTTTTTTTTTCATATAGATCTATAGATCTAAACTCTTTATTACTCATGGTGAATACTCCAACTTTTTTATTATAAATATATGGTTATAAGCTACTATACATAGTTATATGGCATAGAAGGACATAAACTTCCATATACCTACAGTGTAATAATCCCCGTAAGAGTATATTACTAAACAGGTATTTTTGTTTTTATATTGTGAATATTTTAACGTTTGAATTCTACTTCGCCTGTTATATACTCTATGGAGCTGAAGTGCAATGACTTAAGGCGACGGTAGCCACCTACCATCAAACCCTAAATAAGAAAAGTTAAATAATTTTAGCATACATGCCATCATTTCACACAATGATCTTCTGTGAGGGGGTGGTTCTGCCGCCAGACGAACTGCAGTATGGGCTGCCCAATGACTGCTACCAACTTGACTGTCACTACTAACTTTACTACTAACTTAAGTTGGTATGGAACTTAATTTCCAAGTGACAAAGAAAATGAACAAAACAAGACAATAGTTGACAGACTATTGTCTGGTAAATTTATTCACGAAACCCATTCGTTGCTCTAGATCTCTGACGAGATGGTGCGATATGGGGAATTACACGCGTGTCCATATTTCATGGCGGGCGGAATCAGTTGATGACAGTCGTGACAGGACCATATTGACTCTTTGTTCGCTTTGCTTTCAGTTAATGATCTCGTTTTACACTAAAAGAATAAAAAAGTTGCGTCACTAGAGAAACTATGCTATTGTTATAAAATTGGTTTTAGGGTTCGTTTGCTCAACTTTATTTTAATATTCAATACACTTTTCAGTACGTCGTAGATATATTATGTATAAAATATAATGTGTCCGACCCATATAGACTCATATTTATGACCAGCAGCAGTAAGTGTTAGAATCGAATATAAAGGATGTATAAATGTTTAATAAATCGGCATCTAAGTACATACAGTTGACGAGTAAACTTGTCTGAAAAAATCTACACACATTTGATGTTATCTCGCTGAAAATATGTTTTTTTTTTTTCATAAATGAAATATATAGGTACTTACAAGTATGTACTACGTAGATTTTAACGTGTAGTATTGGTATCATTTTGGTTTGTGAAAATTTTTTGTAATTTTTTTTTTTTCATATTTAAGTATGTTTATTTTTCGTCAACAGTATTTTATTTTGGAGAGTAAACAGACCTTCCTTCAAAAAAATTTCTTACTTAATGCGTATGTATTTTTAAAAGTAATCTGTGTTAGGTAAGTTATGTCTTATTATGTAGTATTCTGTGATTATACATATAATATTGGTTATATTTGCTATAAATAAATAAATAAACAACTTTTGATTGCTAACAAGATCAGTTTTACAAATTAGAGTATATTTTAAAGCATTCATGTCATTATAATGTTGCTTTCCTTAGAAACGAGTTCCATTTTTAACGAACGAGTTAATTCGACGTTAGCATTGAAATTAGCAATATATTTGCAAAGTATTTGTTTTAACTTTTTGTGTAATTTAGGAAAGTAAATTTACAAAATTATTACAAATGGCTGAAGGAGGTCAAAATGATTAAAAGTTAATTAGACAGGTTGAGCGGGCGATAGGCATAATGCGAGGTAGCCGTTGGCTCGTATCCGTTCGCGGCGGGCTCTCATTACACAGCCGACGATTCAATTCGACACATCTTCAGTGTTTCACCTCGCCCAATAATTACCTTATACTATCATTAAGCCGCGTGCACAACAAAACGTAATAACCTTGCAATTAGACGGTGGCTGTCATTAGATTGTAATAGAGTTTCGTACAACAATTTGTGAGTAAAATCGTCAAGCGTGTCACATTACCGGAGTCCATTAGGGCGTTTACACAACACGGAATTGAAATGAGTAGTCCACAGATTATCGTGATAGACAAACAGACCGCTTTGTCTCGATAATAACGCCATGCAAAGGGTGTTCCACAAATTACTAACAAAATTTCTCTTGTTTATTTACCTCAATGTCTGTCACAATGATAAATTACCGCGGAGGAGGTTATGCGCGATATCTACTTAGATGTAGTATAATTATATCTTTATACACTTTGCTAATATTTATTGTATGGTATTTAAGAAAACTACACCAACGAGAGAGATAGAAACTAAGATTACAAATCTAGAAGTTAGTATAACTGGTAGTGTCATAAAGCACACGCGTACCGTAGTGAGAGCAGCACTTCTGGCGTCAGTAACCTTTAAAGAAAACTATCATAAAATTCAGTGCGAGAGTAAAAGAGTGCCTGCTATCCCTTGCTAGAGTAAAAGAGAGTCCATCTTGTCCTTTATCCTTGATATCAGGATCGTCAGCGCACCTCAGGTAATGTTCTAGTTTATGGGCGGAAAAACCCAGAGGGTATCCACTTGCATACCTTCTGGGATTTTGCCTGTGTATGTATGCTAGCCATCTATCATGAAATATATCGTCAAACTGTCTACTGACCTTTAACATAAAAAATGGATGATATTATAGTATTAAAAGGTTGATATTAAAAATATTTCAATTCCCAAGTGCAATTCAATCTTTAAGTGATTTCGAACTTAATTAGGTAATTATTAGTTTTATCGATTTCAGGATATGACGGGATATTGAAAAGGAATGATTCATTTGCGATTATCTCATACACAATTAAAAATAATAGTTACACTTGATTTTGAATCATACTGTATATTGCATTAATACAAAGGTGAAGCCAACCATGTGTTCGATACGTGTTGTGTTCGTCCGATTTCGGCAGGTAGAACGATAATATCCACACGTCGGGAATTAGGATTGTTCCCGATAAGATCGTATCGGTACGACTTTAAATAACATGTTTCCTGCAATCATCGTTGTAATTCTAATAATATAATTCAGCGGCTTTTCAGCGCTGTAATGATGCTGAGCATAAACAGTTGAACGATTAAATTACGCAATGACTAAATGATATGTGTGGCCTTATATTTTTTGTAATTTTTTTATTATTATTTATGGGTTTGCTCTTGGCCAGCATCTAGCCATGCAGCAAAGACCAGGCCGACGATGGAGCGAGATCACTCAGAAAATTCCTATTCACTCGAACTTTATAAAAATAATATTGTTTTGTTCTTCCTTGTTTTTGTATTTTTGTGTATTCTTGTTTATATATATGTGTATAGTTTTCTCTGTATAAAATTAGTTTACCAATTCGTGGAAAATGTCGTTGATTGCACTATCACCTTTATTTATGTATGTTTCTCTTTTTCCAAATTTACTATGTATGGTGTAATTGTTTGTTTTCCCAAATAAAATAAAATAAAATAAACTTTTAAAAGATTTGAGTAATATGAGCACGAAAATACAGACGCCGACAGGGAGTTCCAATCCTTGGCAGTTTTGTATCTTGGCAGTTGGCATATTTAATTTATGTAATGGCAGGCATGCTGACGGTCCACTTGGTGACTGGTAGCTACAGTCGACTATTAACATAAGCAACGCAGTGGGGATTGCAAATGGGAATTATAGGATAAAGTAATATAAAATCTGAGTATATAAAATCTAAGTAATCACAAGTATCTATTAATCTAATTGATATGCATACTTATAAAAAAGGCAGGCATTATTAAAATCTAAAAATTCACATCTAAGGCGATGCATTATGTCCCATTCTGAGAAATAATATGCATCCCTTCTGAGGGAGAACAGATGCGTACTACTCTCGGGTAATATGAGTAGAACTTCACATTCAGTGTTCTAAAAAATCCTAGGCTTCTGATACACGCAGATTACACATGATACTCGTATATAAAACGAACAGAGGTGCATTGCTTTCATTACTTTCTTGCATACAATTTTGTCTTAATAATTAGAAATATTTCCGTTATTTTTAAGGTTCACACTTACAGCAATGCCTTCAAACTATCACTATAAAAAACGCTATCAAAATAATTTGATCCTTTATTATGTAATAAGTAGAAACGTGTATATTAAATGTGGTCACATTAAGAAGGCGCAGCCGCAATCTGCAACGGTTGGGCTGACTAATGACGGTGTTCGCTTATTGTTTTAGATCACCGCCGCCCTCTAATTTAGTGCATCGCCTGTAATTAAGGCCGCGATCGTGCCAAAAAAAAACCGACCAACTTCACCCCTTCGCGATAACTGCATCTGTATTATGAAATATTGGGGGCGAGCTTTAAAATAACGGCCGCTGCATAAACAGACAACAACCCCCAAATGATTTGTTTCACTTCTACATTATCTAGTTTTTTTACATGAATATACTTCGTAAATTTGATACAATAGGAGGCAACTCAGGAAAGTGATGATAACAATAACAAAATCGTTTTTACCTATTTAACTTTTTTTTTAATGAATGTATTTGAATTAAACAGATAGGCATTCTATTCTATAGGTACGTATTCTATGTTTACAGGTCATACTGAAAATTTTCAACATTTTTTGTTTCGGAAGAAACTACTTTATCCACACGAGTAAAGGAGAAATCTATTTAAATAAAAATGAATAGCTAAGCGCAAAACTAGGGAATGATTGGTTCAAGTCCAAGTGAATATGTCTTTAATTTTGCTTCCACAGTGGGAGGCAATTCAGAAAACTGATGATAAAAAATCGGGGTCACAGTTTGATGCTGAGCTACATATATATCGTCTGCATACAAAATTTCAATACACTAGTAAATAGCTAATGGATCAAAGATTTTTTTTGGATATAACATATGATACGTTCAAAGAAAATATTACTCGCAACCTACCAACAGTCTACACGTATTCGCGTAAAACACACGGCCGCCACAACACAGCCACATTTAGTTTTATCTCCTTTCAACTTGTACGCGCCAGATAAAAACCTCTTCCTTCTACTTTTGATTGCGTAAACGGTTAAAGTTAAAAAAGTTGTAACGGCACTCCAATTACAGTTTAAGAATCCGCACAGAAGCGCTTCGCCGACCCTAAATTTTTCCCAATTAAATGCAAAACTCGCCCCGGCACTGGCGGCTATATAAAATTTAACGTCCATACAATTCGCGCAACACAAATTTTTATTACCTTTAGCCCTGTAAGTAAACAAAAAAGAACAAATTAGCCCGAGTCCCCGTGGAAGACGCTGTCCATGCGACACAGCGTCATCCCATCCCACCCGGGACACAAGGGTGTAAAAAGTGAAACAATAAGGATTCCGTGCAAGGCTGCCGGGGGGATATTTATTGTTAATGAAAATGGTGGGATTTGAACAAACGTCTTGTAACTAAATACCCTCTCACGGTTAAAGCGAGCACTAATTTGGTTTTTATAGCGCGTTCTTAATTTGATTTGGCGTCGCGGTCGCACCACTATTGCCAGTAGGAGCAATTAATTTGACTGGATTATATTTTTTTTTTCCAGACGCCCTATGGAAGCTCTTCGCGAAACTCCCCGCGTAACGCGCCCACAACACGATCAGAGGAAAAAATAAAATAAAACTTAAGCCCCGTTTAATTTGAAGGGTGGTTCTGGGCTATTAAAGTAACACGCTTATGTATTGCAAATTATATTGAAATTTGTCTTCCATTACTGGCCTCCTTCCTAACACAAATGTTGCCCGCATTAAGAGCGGAAGATTTTATTCCCCGCTACGCCCACCCTTGTCTCCCGCTTTTTTTTTTAAATCGGAACTTTTTCGGTGCCTTTTTTTCTCACTAATTAAAACTCTTCCGCGCTGTTTCCTCTCAGAAACGAGATCCGATCAATTAATTTTTGGGCAACGTAAGCCGTCTCGAAATTTACTGGCTTCAATAAAAAAAAAAAAAACAATTATCTTACGAAAAAAAAACGCAGTAAAAAGTAATTGATCAACCGAGCTTTGCGCATAAAACGACAACATTCAATTAGCAAACTTTTATACATCAATTATTTAAATTGCTATTTTATTACACTTAGGTACTTAAATAAGTATTTAACGTAGATATTAATTTCTTTCTATTAAGCTTGGATCAAGTATACATATACGAGAGATGCATTTATTAATTTTTTTGGGTGAGGGTTGGCAGACAGGCTGACGGTCCTTTTGATGGTAAGTAGGTGGCTACAGCATAAGCAACGCCACCAGATGTGCTCTAAGTTTGCTTAATATTAGGATTAAGGATAAGGAGTTGGGAAGGGATAGGGAAATGGGCTCTGGCATCGCTCACTCACTCACCGAAACACAACAGCACACATGCTGTAATTTCACGGTAGTCTTCTTTAAGTAGGTGGTTACTGCCGCCAGACGGACTGCCCAAATGACTGCGAAATGCAGTGTGCCTTGCCACTACTTTCCAGATCTAGACCAGAGCTAACTTTGAAAAGTTCATTTCCAAAACGGACCCTGCCGGGAACAACCCGTCAAGCACTCTAACCACTCATCCAATGTTACTTTAAATAAGAACTTACAAATCATTCCTTACTTCGTATTAATTTCCATTTTAACATTTATAAATGAAAATAGTAATAGGAAAAGAAAAGCGTAAACAGCAGGTACTCAGTTATATAGACGTAATTTGCTGTAGTGAAACATGATTGTGTACTACCGAACAATCTAATACATTTCAATTATATGACGAACAAAGAAGCCAGCACAATAGAAAGAGAACATCAAACAAATAACGTAGACAAAATAACAGAATGCACCCTTCAATCAGTGGTAATGAATGTTGGATACAGCAATTTGTCGTTGATGGCGATGCCGCGGCCCCAGTGGCCAAGCACGCGCCGAATTAAATGGAAATCAATAGGTTCGTCAGTACGTGACCCGGCCAGCCTTGCATCGCGCCGACGACGGACACAGCTCACTGCGAACTAGCCGACACAAAGATCACTCGTCACTGCCACTTGCATACGAACTCTAAATAAATCTTACACGATACCTATTTATACTCGCAACTTATTATTATACTAGCTGTTGCGACTTTGTCCGCTTAACTTTATAAAATATATAGCCTATGTTACTCACTGATAATGTAGCTTTCTATAGGTGAAAGAATTTTTAAAATCGTTCAAGTAGTTTTTGAGTTTATTCGTTACAATTTATTTGTCAGTTATTAAATCAGTAACAGTGAGGGGGCGTCCTAATTGGCCACAATGTTACGATCTCATCGTACGATGGTGATTTCGTTTTACGCATACAATGACTACCCATAAATTTTTTTAGAACTTGTCGACAATGTAAATTTAAAAAAAACACGAAAAACGAAACCATCGTACGGTGGGCATCGCACGATCGTGGCCAATTAGGACAGCGCCTGATGCTACTGATTTAATAATAAACTAGCTGTCCCGCTCCCGGCTTCGCCCGGGGTGGAATTTTTATAATAAATATTTACCTAATCCAACCGATAAATTACCTTACACCGCCATCTGTGAGAAACTTATGGAACTCACAGTTGTTACAAAATTTATTTTAAAAGTTATCTATAAATTCCATAAATTTCTCACAGATGGCGGTGTAATGTGATTTATAACTTTCATATAATAAACAAATAATTTGCATTAAAAAAATACTATAAATTGAGATAAAAACTATCCTATTTTTTTGACCAAATTACACATAGTTAGGTACTAAGTTTTATCAAAATAGGTTCACTAGTTTCGGAATTCATGAAGAACAAACACGTGACACATAATTTTTATATATGAATTATAAAACAAAACTATATTATTTCATAATTCATATTTATTGAGTCTATAAGATTCTTTTAGCTGTTATTAATAAGTTTTATGTTAGGTTAAGGCTACCTACCATCAAGAAGATTGTAAAATACATAACCGAGGCATTACTTACTCGCTACGTTAGCGTTGTAGACCTCTACGTAGATGGGCTACGATAAATACAGCAGCGGTTATTATAACCAAATGTATAGGTAGGTATTTATATATAGTGTTGTTTGTATTCCTTAATTAATATTCTTTAAGTGAGCGACAGTTACCACCGCCTTACGAAATACTACCATGAAATGCGTCCATGTGTATATTCGTGTAAATTATGTTTTAAATATCTACCATCAAAGTTTCCGTCCTGCAAATTCTTAATGTAAAAAATTATATAAAAACAAAAGAACAGTCACTTCTATAACTGGTTTATTCTTTGTCATCGAGAAAACGTTCATGAACAATGAATCTAAGCAATTCGCTTCTTTCGATTGGCGGGGATTGATGATTGATCAATCATTGAATTAGAAATGCTGGGTTAATTGCGGCCATTCCTTACAATTATGTACGTACTAGGCCAAATGGGTGACTCGCTACAGTACTTACGTTAAATACCATATTCATACGATTACGGTACTTAGTAGTTGGTATCAATGTACCTACCTATACTGAATTTGTCGTAATGAGATAATTATTTGTGTGTGCCTATACTCTCACAAAATCAGTAATAAAGGCTTTTTTATATTTATTTATTTATTATATTAACACAGCTTTAAACTCGTGTCTTTTGTATTTGCATTAGCAAACAAATAAGCTTTGGTGAATAGGAACTATTAAACGAATTTCCTTTAAATTGAGTTTAGATACTTATCAAATCAAAGATTTAAATTTTTAAATATATTGACGCATTTCAATTTCAAGATATTAGAGTTTTAATCTATGATGTGATGTGTAGCATCTGACATCTCATCGTCAATGTTTCTGTGATTTTGACAAATTAAAAGTACACGTTCAAATTCATCACAAGTTATTGCTGTTAAAACATAAACATAAATAACACAACATGTTAAATAAAAAAGAATAAAAGTGGTCCTACATATAAATATAAAAAGAAGTCCTCCATGAGCACTGCATTCTCATTGACTGCTTTACTTATGTACTAAAGCAATAAGTAGGTAAAAATTAGATAGTAAAGAATACCTATATGAAAAAATTAAAATTATTTTTGTCTCAGAATATTATTGTATGTCTACAACCTACAGAGACAATATTGAGTTTTATTGGTTGGTATCATATGAGAGTACATCGCCTCAGTAGTCAATACAGAATATGTAGTAAAACCAATATCTGCAAAAGGACAAAATATCGCTGCAAATAAACGTTTAAGTTTATGGACTCGAAAGATATTACCGATTCGTGATCTGCTTCTTTTTCTTTAGCTTCGCCTGGTCGGCCATCTTGGCGACATGTGGCGGTAGATTTAGGCGGGAAACGTGCCCCGCCATATTAGATTATGTCGAAATGAATTGAGCGCTACTATTGGATATGATATTGACGTAGATTTGCGATCGAAGGAACGAACTGATATTTCGTATTGTTATTAAAGGCGGTGCGCGTCCCGGCGGACGTGCGTTGGGTCGCAAGTGCCTCCCGACCCGATATGCCGCGCCACCCTTATGGACCTATCGTTTAGGCCTCTTTATATTTTTCTTATGTAAATACACTTTCATATCCGATGAGCTTTATTTATGTGGGAATCGTTTTGGCGAGATAAGTCTGCAAATGTTTCAGTGTACACTGTACACCTTTTTCGATCATTCTTTTGTTATGTTTATTTTGAAATTGAAACACTTATAATAAGTAGAATGAAAATTATTTTAAATTTTTAGTTTTTTTATACAATTTCAATTTCATCGAGAAATGTCAAATACTATTTTTTCAATAAAAAAAAACTGAATTTTTTCGTTTAATTCCTTTCATCGAATACCAGAAATGGATAAATAAGTACATCAAAAATATGTAAAATATCTTGGTATAAAAATCTAGTAGGTACGTAGATTAAAACATCAAAGAGTTTAATGTATGTGTATGAATGTGTGTTTGTGTGAAGTCAAGAGCATAAGAACGGGGTTTCAGCGCGGTAAACAGTTGCCCAGCGTGTGGCTGTGGTACAAAACATGAGCTTAACCGACTTTGTCAATAAAATTGATATTTATATTACCTACTTACTTGAATAAGTATCTACTATAACTTTTTTTAATATGGACAATATAATTTCTTATGTTTCTTATGTATATCAAACGATTTATAGACAGTCAAGAACTATAAATGTATAATTTGAACACAATTAACACAATTGAACACAATTATAATTGAACACAAATACCTTTATAATATGCAACACCATAAAACTGTTATATGTAGTATTTATGTATAAGGAAAATATGTTCTCGTACGTTCAATATACCTTGAGCAGTATGCTGCACAAGGGCGATTCGTTCACATGGCCCAGACGCAACGAGTGTATGGAGCGGTTTACTTTGATGTCGCGAGGGTAGTTATGAAAATTAATAAAGTGAACAATGTAATTGCTTCCGATAAGATGAGTGCCGCGTGTAGCGGCTTGTTGAACAAAGCAAGTGTTCTGGTTTTTTACTCAAAATAAATTGAGACGCTTCTTACGAGTATCTACATGACAATAAAGAATTCCAACGTTTGTCTTAATAAAGTTTTCTTATTTAATACTATACAATATTCCGCCGTAACTGTTATGGCGGGAGTCCATATCCTTGGGTGGCGGGTAGGCAAGCGCAGTAGGAGAGAGAAAGATAGGACTATATGAGAATAGTTAGGAATAAACCAGCTAAACCTCCACTATGTTTATTCCTGAAGAATATTTTTACCATTATAAGTACTATTTTTCTATAAACTGTCCTTTGCAAAATGATATCAAAATCAAAATATTTATTCATCAAATAGGTTTGTCAAGATCGTTATAAATAAATTACTAAAAACTTATGATATTAATTACTAAAAAAGAAAAATATGGACAATAGTCTGAAATAAACGTTTCACTACGTCTGAACGTTTATTATAAACAGGGTACCTAGTGCGAGTTTCACTCGATCAAACGCATCGAATGCGTAAACGTGAATTTGTATGGGAAATGGGAATGCAGCAGCGCTACACGTTGGCCACTAGGTGGCGCTGCTGCATACTCATACAAATTGACGTTTACGCGTTCGACGCGTATGATCGAGTAAAACTCGCACTATATAGGTTAGGTCCTCAGAAAAGGCTTGAAAGGCTGCTTCTTTACAGTCAAATACGAATTATATATACCTGTGTAAGTTCATAAGCTAAGAACAAATTACTAAGATTTACCTACTAAGACTAAAATTAAAATATATTGTAACATATCTCTAGCTTATACTATGATAGGATATTTTTGAAAAAATTTAAAAAATTAACAATACAGTGTATATTACCAGGACAGCATGTACAATGAATAATCGCATGTTCTTTGCACAGACCCATCTTACATCGCCTGAAAAGCCAATTTAAAACAAATTACGTTACGATATGAATAATTGTAACTATAAATAAATGCTAATGAAATATATAATACGAATTATATTTTGTAACGAATGCAAATAATAATAATATATTATAAATAATTTATGTCATATAAATGGAATAATGTAAACATTTTAAGTATTAAATTAAAACTTAAAACTTACAATAAAAATGTAAAAATTATTGGACTTTTTATTAACATGACTTAAGTAAATAAATTTTTGTGTAGCATACTAACCTTTATCTACACTTAACTAAGTTTTTACTTAACTAAGTACAACACTTAACTGAATTTTGGAAGCGAGCGGCAATATATAAAGAACTTTAAACCCACACTCAACTTATCAATAAGTAATTCACTGACAATCGGCAAACATACTACAGTAGCGTGCTCAAAGCAAGCTGCTTCTTACACTTCAAACTTAAGATACGACTATTTTTAGAATTTTTTTAAATGTGAACAGACATTTATATTAATGTACAAATTTAATACAAAATTGTTCATTTATTTTCATCTCAGGATCCAATTTTTCTTAACGCAGAGAAAGTTTCCAGATAAGTATCAAATTTAAGGAGTTATGAGAAAGGCAGCTTCTTCCTTCCTAGTTTTTATTTAACTACATTATATATAACTACTGCCCGCGACTTCGTCCGCGTTGAAAAATAAAAAATATAATTCCTGTCAAAATATGTAAAGCAATATTTTTAAATCGGATGAGTTAGTTTCAAAGATTACTTCCAACTTAACTAACTTTACCTGTTTATAATATTAGATAATTATAGACACCTTAGTGTCAAATGCGAATCATACGCGATTCACAGTACCTAAGTAGTCAGTGGCAGAGAACACTGCTTAATTTCCGCTAGTCATAACCCACTTACGGAAGAACACAGTGGAATAACAGCACATGTGCTGTTTCAGTAGCAAAGAATACGTTAGTAGACCATCAGTAAACGGTGAGCCTATTTGGCGACCTTTATCATAAAAAAGAATATCAATTGTATGCTCACAACTTAACTATTCCAAATCCCTGCGATAATTCATGACATGCCAACATGCCAATCACAGTCAGTCAAGTAAAATAATTCGACCCCAATACAAAGAGAGAATAATGCAAAGAAACCTATCAATAAAATTGAACTTAACGTATACCGAAATAAAACACTTTGTTATTAAGTTGACAAGCGACCGTAAAAATGCTCCTTTAAAATGTAAAATAAACAGATCAATCATGTTAAAGCGATCCCATCGGGCTCCGATCCCCGAAAAGAAGCCTACGTAAGCGTCTATTATAAAGCACAGATGTTGCCACAAGACCGATTTCGTAACTCCGTCTCGCTCGCACGTATATAGCGCGAATTGAACAGAGAGAGACAGGTGACAAAAGCGATACACATTTTTTATTCTTTTTCGAAATGAGGATTGTTCAACATTCAGTTGGAGTGATTGACATGCGGTCGCCGGCGGCGCCCCCCGACGCGCCGCAAAACGCTTCACAAGATGGCCCTTGTATTATTATCATTTTATAATTTATTACGCTAATTATGAAAGGTCCGTATTTAAAAATGAAACAAAGGTATTAAGCGGGCCATTTTTGTGCGTCAAAAGCTTTGCGGACGTGTAGCGTGTTACTTTTTAGGGCAAATAAATCTAGGAGGGCACATCAATCAAGTTGTCGGATGGACGGGAAGTCTGGCTTCGCATTATTATGTAGATCCGTTATTAAAACATTTTAAAAGTAACGAATTCACAGTATGTACCACCGACATTAACATAACCCTTCAATGTTACATATCACATTATTTATTCAAACTTTTTTTTCTTTGAGAAACAAAATTTATCGTTTAATGATGATAGAGTAGACATAGAAAACTTTATGAGGCATAAAAATAGCCAGAGCTTTATACCTACAATATCTACCTACCTCAGGTTGGTAGAGCAATAGGCTCTGGTATTTCTCCCTCACTCAGCGAAACATAACGTTATTTTACGGTGGTATTCTGTTTAAAATGGTAGTTACTGCCGCCAGAAGAGAACTATTATACTACTGTCCAATTTATAACTGCGAACGCAGTCGCATTAAAAGTGTTATATTAATTAAATAATACAATTCTTGATTAAAAAATTTAAAATTTTTGCTGTGTTTTATAAGTATTTAATTGTAAGTGACCACTGTTGTCAATAAACACCAAATACATACAAACAAGAATAGAGATAGACAAACACGCTGACAAACTTTACAGTATAAATGATAAATCGGCACTGACTTATTCTAATTATTTAATTATTAATTTTCTCAAGAGAAACTTTCTCTTTTACACAAAAGCCTACATATCTACGCACAAATAGCAAAATTGGTTGAACATGTTTACAATTAGACAAACATTAAATCTATTCGTGTTAGTCATATATATTCGTATAATAAACCAATTCTGTTGCGGTCCGGTGGTCTCTAATTGAAACCGGAAAACGTGAGAAGACTACATCGCACTCGGACCCGCCTGCCCATACATATCTATGTAATTGGAGATTTCGCAAGATAACACTATGACCCCTAATTATGGAATGGGGTGTACAATTGAGGGAGTAATCTTGTGTAGGGATTGCAACGGAGGTAAACCTGTGGGCATGAACCCGCCTCCTTTAGACACAGTTTGCTAGGGCCAATTTATTGCTTTGTTTTTGAAAAGTGGAATTATTGGAATGAAACAAACACTAAATGTTACATGAATCTTGCTACAATACATTAGTGAAAACTGTATTCAAACAGGTTAAGCCGTTTCTGAGATTAGCGTGTGCACTGATAAGCAGCAAAAATTCTAAAAACTTTTTGTTGTTAACATAAGTACAACGTGTATAAATTGTTTTTGTTTTTTTTTTATATTTTATGTACAGATAAGGCTCGTTCGCGATTTTGTTATAGGTATAGATTATTATTAACTCCACGTCAAAGGCGAAGAGTCGGAGAGGAAACGACAGTTAAGCAATCACACACGTTAACCCTTAGTTAATCTAATAAGAGATTATCATCGCCAAGTTAGGTTCATTCCCCAAACTCAGGCCATTTGAAACCGCCACTCGTGTGAATTTACAGTCTACTTAACAGAAGTACCAACTTAATGATACGATCGACGACTTGCTCGATGCGTGGTTTAAATTCGTTTCAACGTTGAGCCACAATCTCACATTATATCCCAACAGCTTTGGCAAGTTTCGTCCTATACTTTATCTGTTAAATGTTAAACAAATTATGATGAAACATCAAAATTCAAAACGCGGTTTCGTCTGTGAGGCATTAAACTAAATTAACCCATATAATGTCCATCTTTAAAAAAATTTTGTGTAAATTTAAATTTAATCTACGAGTAAAATTGAAGTACAATTTCATAAATATTTAATATATTTTTTATATATTAATGCCTACGAATGTAAATTTAAAAACTATGGAAACATTAAGTTAAATATTAAGTTAAAAATAGTCCTTTAAATTTATAACTGAAATACTTATTTCAAACAAATAGATAGGTGAATAGGTAATTTATAGTACCTCATAATAAAAAAAAATGTCATAATTTAAAAATATTCACGGTTTCCCTTCATATCAATTTTAAGTACCAATACAAGCAATACCTAACTAAACACATGCTTTTACTTAATCATCACAACTTAAACTTAAATTTTTAGGAAAAACTTATTGAAAAAAAAAATAGCAATTATATTTCGAAATACACTACTTAATTGACGCGAGATTTAGCATTGAGTCCAATAAGCCTCAAGCGGACTTACATGATCGTCAAACTTCAAATCTTCAAGAAGCGAAGCTTAGCGCTTCACGCATTTCGCTTTATACCCGCTTCTAAAGTTGGAAACTGGCGCCGAAATAACGCAAATTCACGACTCGAACTAACTTTACGAGATGTGTATATTAAATAGTCAAATGCATAAATATAAGTATATGTAGGTGTATCCAAAGAATAATTTCATAAGTATGTTTTTAAAAGCAATATTATAATTTTTAATATTTATGACAGTTTAACTGTCATAAATATGATAAATAATGTTTCTAAAAAAACTTATAACAAATGTATAGACACATATTAACTGTCATTAATATGTCCCTGATTTATTTTCAGAAAATATTTTCAGGAAGAATTTAATATTTAAGTAGTATAAGTTTTAAAATATCTATATGATATTGTTTGCACTGTGGAAAATTAATATATGGAAGTATTTATATAATTTATACTCATTCGATTAAAAGGAAATACTTCCTTGAAATGAGTCTATTTTTGGAACATATTATTGCTCGTGTGGTATATAATAACATATATATATATTATTTAGTAGATACATATTTTTATACTTGATTGTACATTAATACTATATATAAGTATATAAGTATTAATATTAATTAATATTATATTATAATTATTATTATAATAAGCGAGGACGAGCGAAATGTTCGATATGAGCACATAGAATGACTCGAATTGTCACAGGGAACACTTCACTCCGCTTCGCAAGACTGCGTGGTCAGAAACCTAATCCTTATTTATGGCAAGACGCCTTGTGACGCCTTAGTCAGACCAACTATTTGTCAGGCACTGGCGACGGGCGCCGGCATCAATCTCGACTGCTGGCTTAACGCGACCCCGGTCAAGCTGTTCATTGCTCACATCAAGGGCAGCTGACCATTCGTCTCTATTGCGAATATAATTTATCACTACTGATTCCTTGTATCAGTTACAAAGCAAAACAGACGTAAATAATCTTAAAGATGTCGGTGTAATTCTTTCATTTATTATAAACTAGTAAAAACTACACTGGACCGCAAAGAAAAAGGGTCGGTTAGAAAATCTTCAATATCTTCAAAAACCTGACCTATCTATAAATGAAATAAAGACTAAATTAAAGAATATTTTAATATGATTAAATAAAAATAAAATGTATTTAGTTTAGCTTTAATTTAGTATTTATTTCATAAAGCTAGGTCAGGTACTTTTAAAGATAGTGAAGATTTTCTAACCAACCCCTTTTTCTTTGCGGTCCAGTGTACTTCGACCGCGCATCCTTTTACTAATATAAAACATTTATTAAATTCTTTTATTTTTGTCAGCCATTTAACGGAACTTTTTTCTGGATGAAAGGTGCCATATGTCCCTTGTAACCTTGTATCCCTGACAATGTGTATGCAAAATTTCATGAAGATCGATTGAGTAGTTAGGGCCTGAAATCGCAACAAACATTTTCGCATCTGTAAGTTAGGATATGGATTTTCTATCTAGAAATCTTCAAATAACTGATAAGAGGACATAATCTGTGGTCACTGTTAAGCCCCAAGTTTATAACATACTATTTCTGTTTATGATATTTATTATCTATTTCTATATAATGAATAAGTATCGAAATATTTATGTAGATATATATGATAATTAAGTAATTATTTTATTTAAAATAATTTATTTTATTTTATTCTATAATACCTTAATATTAAATAAATATGTTCATTTGACTTTTTGTTTTATTACTTTGAAAAATTCAACATAGTGGTGTATTATATTGTGACACTCGCTTTTGTTAATTGTTCCTGCTAACAATGCTAGAATAGACAACGAAAATATATCGGAATCACCCCTGACCACTTAATAGAACAACTGTGGCTGCCACTGGACAAACTGCCCTGAGCGGTCGTTATGAGATCGCTCTTAAATTACGTGCAACTTACGCGGCCCATTTCTCATTATAACGACTCTATTTTGGCAAGTCAGAACAGGGCGGGCGTGGCAGCTAGCGGGCGGTCAGACTAACTACCATTAACCCTCTATTGCTCTATGCGACTTTTTTTCATCGGCCACACTGACCACTGCCCCCATGCGGGGTGCCACTCGAGATAAAATCGTAAATTATAACCCAGTTCCATGGTTGTTAAGACTTGACAGATGAAAAGGCTTACAGCAAACACGCACGGCTGGTGTCATCTTATCGACACTCTCGGACAATATATGAGGGCCCTTCATTGTAGGTAGACACATTTAATTGTGATTAAGGCGCGTCCGTTTTGTTTGTGATCACCTAAAGGGACAGCTGTGAATAATTACAACTATCGTTTCTTATACTATAAAGTACCTATAACATAGACAAAATGAGGTGTAGTTGATTTGTAAGTTCATGGAGTGATTCACAAACGATGGATAAAAACTCAATTTTTTGAAATATCTAGTCTTTTTTTTTTTTTAATTGAGTCAAAGTAGCGCTTGGTAGCGATCTCACTTGATGTAAGGTGCAATTAAATGGTCTATTTTTTCTATTTAAATATACAATCGTGGTCTTTGAATTGAATTTAATAATAACTACGTAAACAAAAGGTAATGCATACATAGACGTAAATATATGTATAATCCACTTTAAAAATTAACAATTCTGTTTAACAAGTAATTACTTAGATATGAAAAGCGAATTATTTAAAAATTAGTGAAAAATGCCCACTTTGTCTGTTTAAAATTAAATTGTCAATTTTTTTTAAATTAATTTTTCAAAGAAAATCGCCAATGTGGAAAATGTTTTCTAATGTTACGAGTATATCTGACAACAATTTATAAGGTCGTAACATCTAATACCTACTATTCCTTTCATCTGAAACTTTAGAGCAAATAAATTATCTTTACTTACTAATATTATAAAGAGAAAAGATTTGTAATTTTGTATGTTTGTAATGAACAAATTCAAAAACTAAGTACTGTACCGATTTTTAAAATTCTTTCATCTGTAGAAAGCTGTATTATCAGCGTGTAACATAAGCTATATTTTATAAAGTTACGCGAGCGAAATCGCGTTCAACAGCTAGTATAATATATTTACATAAAGATCACATTTGCTCTATACAACAAAATTATAAACTGCTAAACTGTAACTTCATTGGTGTTGCAATTTATATATCAAAGGAGCTGCCTACGCAATCTATAGACAAGATATTTCGCTACAAACACAAATCAATCAAACTTAGTTAAGTATCCTGTTACGTGGGCCAATAATATTATGGTGTCTTTATCTTTAATAAGTAATTCAAGGCCCACGTTTATTAAGATTTGAAGTTATATAAGAATGGTTTTATTAAATTAAATAGCTGCGCATGTCGAGTGAATGCGGTTCAGGACGGCACCCCACGGCGAGACTCGCACTCGCTCTACGAGCCTAATAAAATATTCTACTGCACTGATCCAGTTTATGGATGACCCCATTTTGATACTTTAATAACAATGTGAAAACATTTTTTTCTTATATATATATGTTTTTTCGTTTTCAAACTCCACCCCCGCGGACCGTATATTTCAGTTCTACAAACTTGTCCTTTTGCTATTATTTCATATGATTAATTATCTTATTGGGTAGGGGGGCGCGGGGGTAGGTTAAATGCTGGTACCTTGTTATACTTAAAATTACTTATTTACAAATGTTGAGGTGTGGACTGTATTTAATGAAATGAAAAGAAGATATATTTACAGTAAAACTAACACACTACTGAACAATATGTCTCTGCTCCAACTTACGACTGCATCTTGACATATTGTTTTTCTAATTACAATATTCTTTTAAAACTATTCGTTGTGGCCACCAACCAGCTAGTTGCTAATATAGCTAGTTGTAAAATATTTTAATTCTATTTACATTTCTATTTGTTTTTGTTCAATCCTAGTAAATATTAATTATTTTAATAAGGCGAGGCGTAGTTTGATTGGATTTTGTGTGCGTGCGTGTGTGTGTGGGGGGGGGGTGTTTTATCTGAGACTAGCTGTTGCACGCGATTTCGCTCGCGTGACTTTATAATAATATACTCGCTATGTTACTCGCTAATAACGTACCTTTCTATAGGTGTAAGAATTTTTAAAATCGGTTCATTCGTTTTTGGATTTATTCATTACAAACATACAAATCTTTTCTCTTTATAATATTACTATAGATTAAAATATAAACCTCGGATAATTGGAATTGCAATTAACCGACTGTTCAAGAAACATTAAATTTTGAAACGATCAAAATTATTCGAACCCCAAATGTAAAGTTAATAACTGGAGTATCATTAAATATAAGTTAAACACGAAGTGACCAACGACAAGGGACATGCGGGACAGATGGACCCCATGACAAACCTTTGTAATAATCGTCCAAAATTTTCAAATCATTAGAATGATCTCTAAACGCACCGGGAACTTAATAACCTATTGTTAGAAGGAAAACATTCGCTACATATTACCTATCCATTATTATCTGTTAACTTTTTGTTTTCATTATAAAGCCTA
The DNA here is from genome assembly GCA_944738685.1 of Synanthedon myopaeformis. NCBI lineage: Eukaryota > Metazoa > Arthropoda > Insecta > Lepidoptera > Sesiidae > Synanthedon > Synanthedon myopaeformis. The sequence goes on from OX122915.1 coordinate 4,449,453, forward strand.
TATTTTCTATTAATGGCCTTCGACCGTTAATAGCGTCTTGTGGAGGAATGTAATATTACACATATATTTCTAATTCATCGTATTTATTGTAAATATAATTAGCAGATATAAAAAAGTCGCTTTTTTTATACTGCCTTTATCTGTTCCATACTACTTCTAAACCATGCAACGAATATTGATACGATTTGCACTAATGGAAAGCCGAGCGAAGCTGGGACAGACCGCTAAACCGACAGAAGTGTGTAATTTGCAGAAAAAATTCAATCCGCGCGAAGTCGAAGCGGGCTGCTAGTCGTAGTAAGATAATGCGGGATAAAAAGCAAAGATTCTTATTATCTAAGTGACTATTTATTAACTTATTTCGTGGTGTTCTTCTTTTAGAAAGTGGTTCTTTAAGAAAATCCGTTTCAAATTCAATAGTAGGTATGTATCTTATACTTTTGTAATAGTAACGAAGGTTTGTTCTATTTAAGTATTATATTTACAATAATTATGTAAATATGTAATGTTAGGCTATTTTTAAAAATGTATCTGTTACATCCAAATGTTCGATAAACGAAATAGTTCTTTACGATCTATGTCAAATCAAAAGAGCCTACAATCATAACCTTTGTCCGCAGCATTCTCAACGCATTCTGAGCAATAAAATAACTCATGTCCAATTTATGTTAATACAATAAATAGTAACATAAATAATTCTCCATAAGATCCGAGAAGACAATTTAAATTTATGTAGATAAGTGTCACGTCTCTGCAGGAGCAAGTCACCGTCACAAATTGAAAGATTTGAACTTATTAGGTTATGAATTATGAACGAAACATTTCATAAATTTTGCTTGCAATACCTTTTACCAAATATTATTATATATTCTGTGCTTTTACCTTATTAGTTTTCTTTGCCGTAAATTAATCATCATTTTGTTAAGCCTTCTCTCTCTCTTTTGCTCTATCAACAATAACCTTTTGTAATGGCGCCTCTCTATTAATGAAGGCCATTTCTTAATTTTTCCCCTATTCCTTCGCGAGTGAAAAACAATTACTCTACAGTTTTAATACTGGCCCAATCTCTGATGTTACCTTCTTTTCTACTTTACGCATTGCTTCTACCTTCCATTGCATTGCCACATGATATCTGTATATATCATGTGGCAATACATGTGCGGGGTATTCGCCTGCAATAACATGAGAAATGTAATAACAATTTTCCCCTGCCACTACTACAAATACATTGTGGTATAGATAAGAATCGAGCTGCTAAAAATAGTTCCGCAATTTATAGAGAAAAATCTAATGTAATAGATATACAATTGTATATACAATTTACATTGAAACGTAAATTCATACGCACAGTTTTTACTACGCAGATTCCCAGAATATATTTTCAATATTTACAGAAAATCCCAAACCAATGTAGGTTCTATTAAAAAAAGTATAATAACAATAAAGCGAAACAAACAAGAAAAATAATGACAAAATTCTAAATACCAAACATGTGCTTTTATCTTAAGTTTATTATACTTTACTTCACTCTTTATTGTCTCTGAGTAATAAGTGCACTTGCTTATTCAATGGTATTTTTTAATCAGGATTGTTGCTGATGCAGAACTTTTCAACAGCCGCGTACTGTGCGGATGCGGATTTCATGATATTTTTAATAGATTCAATTTTTAATGCAGAAGTAAATGATTGAAATTGTTTTCAAATAAATTTTCATTAAGTAATCAAGCTTTTAGTAGAAAATTGAAATAATTAAAATTAAAAAACTGAAATAATTACATAATTATTTTCGGGGAAATAGGTATGCCAGATTTAGGTAGGATAAGCTCCAAATCCTCATTCGAAAAAGATTCGTATACATTATTGCGTATATGGTTGCGGATGTTAAAATCGATGCGTAAGTTCCTCATTTGCGGATACGAATGCGAATATCCGCAACAACCCTTGTTTTAATACTTCCTACTAATCGATGCTGCCACCTACTGCCATTGTCTGCATGCCTACCTGCCCTTTATCTTAAAATAAATACTTATAAAAACTATTATAGATGCATTGTTATATTTATGTCATGTTATGTGCTACTTTGTAAAACACATGAACAAAATTACTATTGAGGTTACATAATAGCAAAACAAATGAATTCGTCAATTAACATGCCTGACGGCGACTTCGTTTGGAACGAAAGTGTTCACATGGACGAACTTTAACCGCAATAACAGCGGCACCGACACCGTAAATACCTAATTGTACCGAAAATACTGTTATTGAAGAGAAAGAGCGACAAACCGACAGATGCTCGCGGCCATCTTGCGGCCGCGACGAAAGTATCGCCTGCCGGATTCGTGACTTTGTGGTTACAATGTCTCCGTTTAAAATCAAATTTCCTTCATATAAATTCTGTCCAAATTACTTAGTAACGGACGAAAGTTGCAGCAATTATGTAAACGAAGTGACGATGAACGCGTTTCATTCTTAAATTAATGAACGCTTTCAATGTTGTAGTTTCATTTAATTAATTATACAGTGCCAATAAGTACTTCATTTTAAAATTTTGATTACTTAGATAAACAACTGCCGCGTGCATTTTTGGAAATAACATTGTAGGTAGGTACAACATGTGTAACATGTGTAAATCAAGATTAAATAATCAAACTATTTTCAACAATTACGTTTTGAGGGAACAGGTAACTAATTTAAAATAGAAAAACTACTTAGATTTTTATGTCTTAAACAATTAGAATTTAATGAAAGATATTAAGAAACAAGTCTTGTGATTTTGGCACAAGAAAGCACTTTTCGCTGCTCTAAGCAGTGAATTCTATAAAAGTTATGTCAAGGGCTGGTAAATATTCTACAAAATTGTAAATAAAATAGAGCATAATATTCAAAATTTTATAAAAATTTTATACTTCGTCCGCGCCCTTTTTCTTATCCGATCGCTACCAAACTTCACAGGATTACCCGCTGGACAACCTTTGAAATGTAACAAAATATATCATTTATAAATAAAAACATTTCCATGCATTTTCTAAGATAATTTGCTACATTCTACTATGCAGATATTTAGCAGTAAATAAAGTATGTCAAAGCCTAACCCCTTCTAATTTCTTATCCTATATGTCCAACTATTATAATGTTACTTGTGTCAATGGGCGACAGTAGCCATTTGCCATGAAGTACCGTCAGCCTGCACGCTGACTTTACTTCATGAAAAAGGAAAGTATACTTTAATATTATGTACGCATTACTTTTATTAAAATATAATGAGTAAATCCTTCAATTTGGGGGTAGAGGCATCGTAAAACCGAAACACGCAGAATACCTATAGAACCCCGACTTTATTAATCAAGTGAAGCGTCTCGCCTGTGGGCTTAGTGGCATTTTTCTTCGAGGATGTTGTGTTCATTATTTCCCGGGAAAGCCACCAGCGTGATGAGAAATTAATCCGGGGCGAGCAGGTGGTGTCGCAGGTGTTATACGCGACCAATTTACCGCAAACAATGCTACGTCTAACGCTACATCTTCCATGCTATTGCCTCTCCGAGTGGTAATAACTTTGATAATTCTACGGGACATACAAGAAACAATGCATTTTATTAATTGTCTTTTAAAGAAAGTTTAAATATTGCAATTACACTTAAGTATACATACAAAACATTTATTTAGTAACTATAGTAACATATATCTAAAATGAATCAACATCGAAATCAAGCTGCTGATGATATATCTAATTATAGGCTTATAGGCTGTCAGATGATCATTCCCCTCATTCTTCATTGGGATATATCGTCCTAATGAAGATTGGTCATAATAAGTGGTCACAACTTTATTTTCCCATAGGTCTAACCTTCATCCATTTAAATACCATTAAAACTATACCCATGTAATGTACGGTTTTCTTTTCGCTTCTTATCTCCTCGGCCAGGGCCTTCTCTTGGTACCTAATTGGGATTGCCTATGTCGGTGAATGGGAATTTTTTGGTACTAATTTTATCACGCAACGAAACCCCGGAATTAGCCTTCTATGGCACACTTAAATCTTGTTTACTATAGACGGGGTTAGTAGCAAGGTTTCCGTTCCATTCCATTATTTATAGCATCACTCGCAGCACTCATTTGACTTAATTTGGTTTTCGGGCATTTGGTTTGACTTGACCAGGACTGTAGTCGTTATGCATAGAAGTATTTCTCGATATGACTTGATCATTTGACTTGACTTGACCTTGACTGTGTGTGTAGACTTTATGCATAGAGGTATTTAAGTAGGTATCATATTATATAATTAACAAAATCTAGGCTGAACCTAGATTAAGATTAATCATAAATAATATTACAATTATAAAATGAGAATGTTTGATGTTGAAAAACACAGTGTAGGTGTAGCCTATGTATTACCTATGCTGACAAATTGTCAAAAAAGTTAACAAAATTGTTATATCATACTTAAATGTAAAATAAACACCTCCGGTACATTACAACCTAATCCCACAGTTACGTTACTGTAATTGCTAAAAGTATTATATACGTTAATCATGTTTTGGCTGCAAAAGTTGAGAAAAGCGGTAAGCGGTAGATGTGGAAGGAAGGCAGAGGCACACGAAGCTGCGGCACGACGTAATCCGGACATATCTCGGTACATTGCTCAACGCGACACAGCGGGACTTAGCGGAAAGCCTCGCCGCGCAGATGCTTATCTCAATAACAGTTTTATTTATTTTTGCGAGCGGTTGATCCGCTCCCGGAGGATTGTTCTAATGAAAATAGAGAAAAGCGTGTTCAGCTCGCGAACGGATCAGCGCCTGAAGATATGTACGTTTCAGACAAATGCGTCTCCGACCGAGTAAATGTAGAAAAACATTTCACCTACTTACGAATCTCAAACGGCAACTGGCTCTTTGGACTGGCTTAAGAATACCTATCAGTCTTTTTAGTAATATCTACAAGATATAAATAAAAATTATAAAATCACTGTTCAACCCAAACACGATATATGTATATGCTGTAAGTTGCTGAGGAGTTGGATATCCCGCAGAGTACTTGACGCTTCAGCATCAGGTCAAGTTAACCATATCATGAAAAACCATATCATACCACCGAAGTAACAGTACCTATACGAAATTTCACATCAATTGAACATGTGTAAGTTAGTGAAATCCATTCGTCAACTAGGAAATGTGCCATATCTTCAAAAATTATAGCTAAGATCATCGCTTTAAAAAATTATAGATAAGAGACATATCTTCAAAAATTATAGCTAAGATCGATTTCAATCACAGCAGCTTTCATAAAAAAACGAATCAAAATCGGTCCATCCGTTTGGGAGCCGTGGGGCGAAGGCGTAGTTTTACCGGCTTCACTCCGCCGCCCGTCCACATGGCTCTATCTTTAATTCTTCTTTTATTTATCAGGACACCAATCCATATCAAACTTAATAAATTTTAAATGAATATTATTAATTAAATAAGAAAAACAATTGTTAGTTGTGTATAGATGCTAAAATGTTCATAATTTTGTCAAAATTAATATTGATATGTTCATAATTTTGCCCTTGAGGACGAGCTCAGACATTGTTTTGAAGCAGCAAATAAAAAACAAAATCTATGGTAGCCATTTGTGTTATAGTATACCAAAAGTATTTTTACTAAATTCATTTTTTTATAGACATACTTTAAATAAATAAAGTCATACCTACATAAATTACGTGTTTACGAACACAATAGCATTTCCGAGTTCTATTTAATTTGAGTGTTGAATATATAATAAAGAAACAAATCATAAAATGGATTTCTAACTGGGTTAGAATTAAATTTTCACTTATTAACATTTCCACTCTATGTACTTAGTAGTAGTCATTAGCCTACTTATTGAAACATGTCTACGTATTTCGTAAGTGTAACCACCCCTTTGTTAACCATTATATAGTTCCATTGAAGGAACTGAAGTAAATATTTTACGACGAAGTTTTATCGACCCTATAAAATAGTGGTAACATGTGCTTCGGTTCGTGAGTGAGGGATACCGTCTCCTTATCCCTTGTCCTTTATCTAATATCTTAAGATAAAGGACGAAAATTGTATAGGACAAAATATAAATTTTCCGTAAATTTCCGTTCATTCAAGTAATTTATTGATTCTTAACTGTTACATTGAAAATTTTTATCGACAAAGACCGAGGTGAAAAATCTTGCGGTGGTGAATAACAACGGCGAACACCGACATCTAATTAGGTCAATTTGCCATAATTGCCGGCTCCAGATTGGTTTTTTAACGTCGACAATGTCCCACGGGACGCCACTCGAACAGAGGGAGGGAGGAACACTCGTTTTAATGAACACTTTACTGGTAGCACCAGGACCTTTGAATACTATTGCAGTCCTCTTTAAGTTCTATTTGAGATACTAAAGATAAGCGAATTAACTATATACTCATATTATAAAGAGAAAATATTTATATTTTTGGTCCATGATATACAATGAAGTAACATTTTTATATTATTTTGTGAACAACCTTCAATTTGATTAGTCACCATTTTTTATGTAAGTAAAATTTATTCTCCAAAATTAATAACGATTTGACACGAACGATATTTTCTTAAATTAAACATTTTATAAGTGTTTATTTTAATAAAGAGACATGTAAGATTACAATGTAATAGGTGGTAGGTGTAGATTCTATACAGAGTGAAGTAGATTCATTAGTGTTATATCTATAGAATAAAAATACTAACAAACCTACCGCCGTTATATCAAAACTATAAGAAATAGCATGTAATGAAAAATCTGTATACGAACATCATAAAGAAAATTGAATCAAACTTTTTTTTTTTTTTTTTTTTTTTTTCAATAAATTCATTAATAAAATGTAGACATGGTCCTTACCGAAATAAAAGAGCACTAAAAAGATATTCAAATAATTTTGGTAGTTAAGTGTTATAGGGGATCGATACTACTGCATTGAATGGAAGGTGGACGTTGTCTTCTCAGCTTGTCTCTTGTATGAAGATCATCTATTAATAGCCGAAGATGTTCATAATTGTCAGTGGCCGGGTCAAGTAGCTTGGCATAAGCTCTTATAGCGGCCGTTTGGCACTCTTGTTCTATGTCTATTGTATCTTCAATCCCCCTCCTATCTAACAACACACTGTCCACCATATCATCCAACCTATATGAAAACACTTCATTAAATAAATAATAAGAGTAAAATTATTCAGACTATTCCTAAACAACAATAATAAAGTCATCTCATCAGTAGGACGTCTACTGCTGGACATAGGCCACCCTCATTATTTTCCATTAGGACTGGTCAAAAGCAGCCTGGATCCAGCGTCGACGTACAACCCATGTAGTGGGGGGACGTCTTAAAATTCACTTGCTAGTCCCTATAGTCTCCTCTCGAGAACTTTCTAATTATTAGCTATTTTCTTGGGAGAACATTCTAAAGTATAGAAGCAAAGACTTCTTCTATGTTAAGGTCGACGGACAGGCTGACGGTCTACTTGATGGTAGGAAGATTGGGATAGGGAGGAATGAGCTCTGGCAACCCTTACTCACTCATCGAAACACAACAGTACACATGCTTTTATTTCACGGTTCTCTTATGTAAAGGGATTGTTACTGTCCAAATGACTGCGAAACTCAGTGTGCCCTGCCATTAAATGCTTTTCAGATCAAGACCAGAGCCAACTTTGAATCGAACCCGGGATAATTTGAACAGAGCGTTAAGGCCACTCATCCAACAGACATCCTGGAAAGATGCAAGTGCTCTGCCAACAAAAAGTAAGAGACAAAGAAAAGAATAGAACTGCATTTCTTAATCACGCGTCGAAACCAAAGCGCTCGTTCACATTAATCTGATCTGGGCGTTCTGCCGGAGCTTCGCAGTGACAAAACGTCCGACAAAGTGTGAACAACTTCATATAAATTGTACAGCCACTGAACTTTCCTGCTGTTTTAGCGGCCTGTTAAATTCGCCGGATCGGAGTAATGTGAAAGTGCTCATAGAATTGGACGCCACATCTGAGGGTCGCAATGAGGTCTAAACCCTATCTATATAAAAAAATATATGGGGTATAGTTAGTTACTTACTTTCGTTTCCTCATTTCTAAAAACAGATAAAAGAAGACCAAAAATAGAGAGGTGATGACAGCATTAAAAATTTCCCACGAGAGGGTCTGACTGATGACGTGATAACGAACTACGTGAACTTTAGGCACCACTGTCCACAGTGAGAAGTCGGTAAACAGGAGGGTGATGGGCAACGCAAATGCTATGAAACCACATCCTGCTGCGATCAAATCACACAAACTTTTCTCTGTCATAACTAATCCTAGTTTGGATTAGTTACTCAGAGAAAATGGATAATAGTTGGATATCCATCCAATTTATATAAATTTTCTTAAGTCAATGCCAAATTTACGACATATCCTAATTTCAACAGTTCGCACAATCAATTAGGTAAGCATAGATATATCCAATATGTTAGGATCACAGAATAAATTTATAGACTTTGACATTAGAAAGGAACACACACACCTGAAGCAAAGATAAAACATCTTAAAATCCTTTATGAAATATTTAACACATAAAGTAAGTTGTAAATAATATTTAATTTATTGATACAATCCCAAGTTACTTACGACTCCTCTTGCATTAATATAATATGTCAATTAATATGTCGCAAGCACAACTAGTCAGTAATATAAGTGGAAAAAATCCCATTTATGTGTTGTAGGTACCTACTGTTATATTGACAGATCGTCTGATACAAATATGCATGCATAGCATACATACAAATATAATATGGTTATCAGATACTCATTTATGTACAAGTACTTAGGTAAGTAAGTATATTATGTAGAATACCTATTTAATATTGGGTTAATTTAGATTATTTGAATGTAAAGCCATTAAATTATACTTATTAGTGGCAGGGTATACTGCGTTTCGCAGTCATTTTGGGCAGCCCGTGGCATTTTTGGCATTTCTTTTTCCCTTATCCTTAATGCTACTATGGTCGGCAGCGCACTTGCAACACCCGAAGCGTTGCTTCTGTTTAGGCGGCGATAGCTACCTAACATCTAGTGGACCGGCAGCAATGTCTATCGACCTTTACATGAAATAAAATAAGGCTCACAAAACATAGTAATGATATTCTCACTAAGATATTTCCCGTCTGTCTTATGTCTGTCATTTATAATATTTTACCTAAGTAATACATGAGATAATAGGTAAGACAAAAGCGTCGAGTCGGCGCATACGGACGCAGTTACGTAGGCAGAAATTAGGAGGAGCGTCACATGAGGCGGCAAGCTGGCGACGTACCACTCGTTCGGCATATCAATTTCGACTAGGTACACACAATAAAATTGGACGGTCTCTGGAGAGGGCTTAAACGATTCGCCGTTTTGTCTCGGGGCCCAGCTGCGTAATGACCGGGGCAGGAAAAAATTGTCAGCAAGAAAACGCGAGGGTAGTCGGGTTTATGTGCACGCGGCAGCTGGCAGCATCGGGCGGCGACGCGCTCCTAACGGCCTCTGCTTACCTCGCAAAACCCGCGCCAATTTTATTTATCGAAAATATAAACCGATTTGCGGAAGGCTCTCGTAAATTCTGCACGACCGATTTATGGTTGTTACAAGGCGCGCCACAAACTTTCTTCTTTTAAAACTTTCTTAGCGGCTATTTTTACCGCACTATGTCAATATCTGACAGTTTTTCATAATTTCACAGTAAATTTCTATGTAACCTTCCATATACTTTTTTATATAAAGTACCAATATTGTAGACGGGTCTCTAAAACAACCTCATACTTGTTATTGCGCCGATAGTAATTACTAAGACCAAACCCATTTTCTTTTATGAAGGGTAAATTGTTTTGGTTGGTCCCCAATCAATTTACTAAATTAATCAAAGCATTATGAGGTAGCTGATTGTTCCAATATCGGGCAATATTACGATACACTTAGGTTAATAACACGTAATTTACTTACTCGTCCCTTATTACCCACCGTAACGTTTTAATATTGACGTGAGAACATCCCCTTAAGGGCAATTTAAGGAGACATTGTTTCCAACAATAACTAATGTAATCAAGACCAGCAGAATAATGCCCCAAAAGGTCTTTTTTGAGGGACAACTTACAAATGCTACATAAGCATCTACCTACATAATGTAATAACACGTACCTACTCTGCAAAGTGAGAGCCAGCCACAATCGCGTCTTGGCTGATAAGTAAGCTTAACTCTCTTTACATGGACCATTTTTTTATAAATTTGTATATTTATTCTAATATATGTTTATACTAACAATAGCTTTAGTAAGACGGTTATCACTATTATTGTTATTATTAGAAACTATTCAGTTTAAATATTTATTTTCAGTATTCATGGATGCTAGTTACCACTAGCATCCATGAATAATTATTTCCAACATCTCCTAAAATAATAGTTTTTATATTTTCTGATTATTTTAATCATTTATACGTACTTACTTGACAGATATTGGGTCGTTATCTTACGTTATTCAAATCTCGTAGGTATTATGTTTGAACCAGATATTTAACCAGACGTTTATGTATGTTTATTTCAAGCATAAGTTCTTCTTTAGCCATTAAGAAGGGTTGAATTACAATGCATGGACTTGAAGGAATATAAAAATAGACATCGCTATGAAATTCCTTTCTTAAAAATACTTGTTTCTTTGTCTATTGTTTCTTTAGTCTTTAGGTCGTAGGCAGTCATTGGCTATAATACAAAAATATGGAAAATATACAAAAACAAACAACTGATGATTTTAAAATATCTATTTATTTAGTGACTAATATAGCTATAAAATGTATAAAATATCAGTCGCATTAAAATGATGTTAAACGATCATAAAAGATGCATATTTCAAATATGCTTAGTCGAAAACTTAGTTTAGAATAACACATTCTTAGTAACAAATTAAAATCATGCGATTTTTTGACTTCGGCTGTCACAGCCTTCGACTATAGTTTCGTAACCAGTTACAAATAAAGTCATTGTCATTTAATCTTTGTATGATACCAAGTTTCGATAAGATTATTCTTCTTAAGGAATGGTAGTGATTACCAATTAGAATTACAAGCTAGTGTGACAGTGAAAACCTTCAAGTCACAATAGCCAGTGGTTTAAAATTTTATAAATTTTTTCATTAATAATAATAAAAATAACAAAAAATAAACGATACTAAACCTGCCCTTAAATGAGCTATCTTGGTTCGTTTTAAAATTATTTAGGGAATGATTTAGGATTACATTTTCGTACAGTTTTTACTTTCATGATTATTATTTCATATATAATGCATTATAGTCGTTCTGATTTTTCTTTACAGGTTTTCGAATTATTAGTGTGCCTTCCACTACCTAGAGTAAATAAACCATTTTTCTCCTACTTGTTTGGAAATAACTTCTTTTTAAAAATAATGGCTTCATTACTTTAATTTCTCTCAGCTTAACCACTAGCGCGGCTAAGCCGCCCAACTCCTACGGCCTGCGCCTAAGCCGAAGCGAGTGGTCAGAAAACTAAGTGCTCCAGGCCATTTAACAAAATTCTCACAAAAACAAAATTTGAAATGTGATCCGCGTGAAGTTGTTATTAGACTCTGAACACTGCACAATATGAACCAATAATTGTGGCGTGTTAGTTAAAACAAAACTTTAAGTAATAAGTGAAGAATGGTAGTGGACAGTGGTGCCGTATCAAATAGTATTTGATACGGCACCAATCAATTTTAATAACGGATAAGATTTAGTGCAATACTTTTATTGCAGTAAGTTTACGGAAGAAGAACACACGGGGCCTTCGATTTCTGTTTTCCATACATCGATGACATCCTGGTTTTCTCGCCCAGTGAGCCCCTTCACAAGGAACACCTTAGAAAACTATTTAAGCGCCTTCAGGATTACGGTGTCGTTATCAACCCGTCTAAATGCATCCTTGGTGTCAGTGAAATTACCTTCTTGGGATATCGTATCAACGCCGATGGTACTAGACCCCCTCAGGAGCGTATCAAAGCCCAATTGGACTTTCCCCTTCCAGAAACCGTACAAGGCATGAGGAGATTTCTCGGCATGTTCAATTATTATCGCCGTTTTATTCCCCATGCCGCCAAATTTCAGGCCCCACTCGTCCAAGTTTTGGTCACAGCTAAGAGCAAGGGGCGGAAACCACACCTTTGGACTCCCGAGTAAATGCAGCAGTTTGAGGAGTGCAAGAGGAGCCTTAGACAGGCTACTCTTGATTCTGAGCAGTGTTTGGTCATGTTTAAACGTAACAAATCGGTATTTTTGCGTCGATATGTGACAATGGTTGAAACATGGATCCATCACTTCACTCCGGAATCAAAACGATCATCTGAGTGGACAGCAATTGGTTAACCTCGTCCAAAGCGCCCAAAAGCACAACAATCGGCTGGAAAGGTTATGGCCTCGGTATTTTGGGATGTTCGTGGTGTAATTTTCATCGACTATCTTGAGAAGGGAAATACCATCATTGGCATCGAATCTATCACAATGCCACGAATAACGGCAGACAAGTACATAGACAAAATTATCCAGCAGACTCGCCAATGGACTATTTTAAATGAAGCATTTTCATTCCGTGTCTAAATGACCTTCTTGGAAGTCTGGAAAGTCGATTTGAAGGGAACATTGTGCAAATTTTGACAACACTGGAAATGTTATTGCCACATAAGATATGTGTCGATAATGCTCAGATCTACTTTCTTACCTATCTGACGATGTGTCTGAGGTCACATTGGAGAGCGAATATCACTTATGGGCTGAAAAGTGGAAAAATGCTGATCAAACTTCAATGGAAAGAGTATAGAAGTGTTAGCTAAGTGCGATGCTGCATTTTATCCACATATACACACCATTAAAACTATTAGCGTCGCCCCTGTATCTACCGCAAGTGTTGAGAGATCCTCGCATCTTCCGGCACTGAATTTTTTGCTAATAGAGACGAAGACTTCTATGAGAGAGGCATCATGAATTACCTTCAAAATGGCAACAAGTTATCGAACAAAACGGCGTATATTTGATCTAAATCGGATCATTCTAACAATAGTAAATAAGCCTTCAATTTCATGCAAAAATAATGAACCAAAAGTTGACTATTTCATCGATAGTTTCACAATAAGAGTAGGACAGTCCGATTCAGAATCTACGAATTCTTCAAGCGATGGAAATTTAAGCGACTTAGAAGAATTCGATTGCGATTTTGAATAGATTTCATTATGATAAAATAAACCAAATATCAAATATTAGGTTAGGTTAGTACATTAGATACGGCGGCATCCGCCAAGTGTTACTTGACTTAAAAAAGGAAGATTTTGTTTGATGCCTGCCTCCTTGGAGGCCTTGTGATAATAAATAAATAAATACCGATAAATGTAAGAAAGAATGTTCCCAATGTACGGATTCCATTGTTAATAGAATTGTGTTATTATATAGTAATAAAACTGTACGCTCTTTGTCCATAACAAAGGACATCCGAATGTAGCAATTTAAGATAATAGGTAAAAAAAACTTACACTGATCCAAGAGATTCCAGTTCTCCATACAACTGGTTTCAGAAAAATCGCGAAATTGGTTAAAATATAACAATTTTTTCAACATACTGTATATCAAAAATGCATTTGTGTGAGTACTGTGAACGTGCCGACTCTAGTTAACTCACCTATACATCCTGTTAATTATTGATTTATTAGCTAATGAAACGTTTGTAAAATTAACTGATAAAAAAACCATCACCTTAAATAGTTCGAGTTCGTCATTAGTAGTTCGGTGCATTATGGTATGCACATGATTAAGAAACTCGGATTCTTTACTAAATTTGTACATAAATTACTAATGTAGTGTATATTACAAATGTTTTTCTTTTTGAATTCTGATGTAGAATTAAAATAAAATTTTAGATAAAAACAATTGTTAAAATTACATAATATTAATGGTCACCCGATCATAAATTGAGTGTTGCATAAAAATAATATAAACTTCTCCTATCTGCGTTTGTTTACAATTTATTAAAACGACAAGAATAATTAATAAAGTTATTCTACAAACTAAATACAATTTAACATAAGTTACCAATAATTATCACAATTATTTAAAGGGGAACGAAGTATTTGAATTTTTATATTCGTTTATACAACTTGCTTTTTCTCTACATTTCACACTAGGATTTCAAATTATTTATATCAAAAAACATATATATGCAGATCTAAGATGCTCCATAAAAATTCAATATAACTTAAAACTAATAAATAAACTTTTTTTATGATCATACAATATGGTACTTTTTATATTTGTTCGAAATGCTTTGATAAACAATAAAATATAAAGTTAAACAATAAAATTAAAGTACAATAAGAAATAATGTTGATTACGTGATTATCCAAACTTGTAAATACTTTTTAAGATTAACAAAAACATTAAACTTACTAATCGCTTAAGGTTAATACATTCAACTTACTTATAAATAAACAAAATATATTCACGCATTAAATAAACTAAAAAAATGTACATCATCTATGAAGTGTTGTCACTCGAATGCGATCACATAACGACTAATAAGACAAGAAACGAACTAGCGACTAGATATAGTTTAATTGAAAGACTGAAAATATAGATTGTAATGTCACTGTACTTGCACCGTTTAATACTTCATATATTTATATATATATTTTTTGTAATATCGCATAATATTAATATGGCGAAGAACCATTTTGAGATTCTGATATAATTTCTATGAAATACTAATTGGTATTTAAGTATATCAATTAGTATGTCTTAATAAAAATGTAACGATAAGTAAGTCGTTACGTTTTACATTCTCTGTTAGACATTATTGTGTTAGGAAGTGTACACACTAAAATTACAGATATCTAAATTTTCCCTGTACCACTGTTATTTAAAAATAGCATCATCCGTCGGTGTAGCTACAATTAATACTATTAGTACCTAACCCTTGTAAGTTGATAGTCAAATTTCTCATGTTTAAAAATTTGCCTTTTTCTGATATAAAAGTTTAAATAATTTATTTAGATCAAATTGTGAACATATTTGTCTGTGAATAATGTTAAAGATAAGAAACTAGTATACACTAAACTTTTGTTGAAGTGTGTAAACAGTATTAAATTAAATGTGAAGGATCTCTTCAATAACGATATCAATAAAGTCCAGTGTGCACACTTCCTTAATTTCACTCTAAACCTAAATCTGTATTTGGGGATTTGCATTTACTACTTGAACTATATTTTACAATGTGATGTTATATATAAAAAATAAAAATTACGCTATATAAAAAACACAATATTAGGCGCATAAATAATGTAAAAAAATCTATTCAAAGAATCAAATTACTGTACAAAATCATTATAAATGGAGAAATCTCTTTATACCACGGGTGGTAATATCTTCAAGGAAAAGTCACTAGACATAGGAATTTTATGACCAAGATATGAATTTTATGACATAGCAAGATAGAACGTGACATTTGACCTCCCCTTTCATCCTCTTGATTCCCTTCTAGCGATCCGTACATAAATAAATATACCCATCAGAACAGAAGAATGAAGATGGTTATAAGAGAAAAACCATTTTGTTTTGTAAGATAATTGTTGTTTATATTGTTGCGTAGATTAATTTCCGCATTGTTATACTCATTTATAAATAACAACCTTTGGATACATACATAAAGTATGTATTACAAGTGCCAGGATGTACAAGTATCGAAAAAAAAGGCTCGAAAAATAACTTGAATCTATTTCTGATGATTCTTTACAGAACAGAAAAGGGAATTCGCCCATCTGCCAATCTGCCACAAACATTTTGAGGCTCGTTTTGTGACTTTTGGAGTCACGTTAAAAATAACAGCATATCCATTGCTGTTTCAAGAATCTTGAAGTGAGTGTAGAGTGTTTATGGTGTATGTGCATACATGTTTTATGGTGTATCTAGTATATGCACACCTAAGCCTAGAATTGCATGGCTCCTCATTAAATGTGCGTCCTGACATTGCTATGAAAGTATAATAGGATGCAAATATCTTTAATAGGTTTATATCTATATATAAACCTATTAAAGTGGAAAAATATTAACCTATTAAAGTCTTTATAATAAGAAAAGTGGCATTTAACTACCATTATCAACTTCAATATTATAAGTAAATGTTGGTTAGGTAACAATTAGGTAACATCCCTATTTAATACCTACCGATAATTATATAGATTCCTCCTCTTAAGTTTTACGAACAGAGCAAAAAAAGCTTTGCACTTTAGTAAAGCGAACTCTTTTAAAAATAATATAACACAAGGGTTGAATCCTTTGGCAAGAGAAATATTCTCATTACAAGTAAACATGTGTACCAAAAACCCAAAAGAACAGATTTTCCTTGGAAGAAAAGTTGATAGCTTTATCAACAAGGCCCAAAATGTTACCGATTTCTACAAAAGATCTTTATTTTGCCATCTGTAACTACATTAAAGAAATTAGTGGCAAAATTAAATGTGAGCACAGGAATCAAATCCACCGATTTTCAGTGTTATTAAGGATGAGGTATGTAAAAATAGTGAAGATGTTATTTTATATTGTATCATTGCATTTAAATTGATTATTGCTTTATTCTTTGTGTATTAACACCTATTAAATGTTATATATAAATTAGATATACATAATTCACCATTTTGTTATTTTTCTAGGTGAGTTCCTAGAAAGAAAGTAAAAAGTTCTGCATTATTATGTTTGACGAAATAGCCTTAGAAACTGGTTTCGTCGAAACTACAGAAAAAAAAAGAATTTGAAGATCATGCTTTGGTTTTTTTAATAAAAAGGGTGGTATATAAATGGTAGGAACCCAGTGCTTATTATTTATGCGAAGGGTCAACTTCAGCGGTGGAAATAAAGAAAATCTTAAAGGAAATAGTCATCGCTGTCAGTGAAACTGGCCTGATTCCACTCGCTTTAATATCTGATAGCTTACATGAAGAAACTAGAGTAGCTGAAATACGAGAAAATAAAGAACCAAGTGAGTATTAAATCAGAATTCCATTAAAATCATATAATTTTTATTTAAGATTGTGTTATCCAAGAATCTGTTTCACTACATATCTTAAATATTTCCAGGTGAGACAATACACATCAATGGATATGATTTGCTTGTCATATTTGATCCTGCTTGTCACTTGATCAAAGGAATACGGAACAATTTTTTGATAAAAAAATATTAGACATGAAAACAAAACTTGTTCATGGTCTGATATTGTAGATGTATATGTCGTGGCCATATCGTAGATTTGCTCACTAAAATAAATTCAAAGATCCCTAAAGCCCGTAAAAAAGCAAAGGTGTAAGAGGGGCGGGGGAAGTCAAATGTCATGTTCTATCTTGCTATGACCAATCAGGTGAAGTTAAAGTACTCTTACTTTCGCACTGCAGTTGTCCGTCTGATACGTTAGTATCTATATCTAGTATTTAGTTTGTGCTTTATACAACGGAAATAAGATTATAATTATGTACACTTTTATAATTTCCAATCGTAAGTAAGGCTATATAAAAATTATATATTACAAAAATCCAATATTAATAAGGTTCACTTAGAATATAGTGAAATATCTAAATGTATATATCTAATTAATTGTAAGGAATTAAAAAATATATATATTCTAAAGCGAATAATTTATAGTATTATTTAAAAAAAAAACTACTTTTGCATGCTGAAATACTTCAAGATATATACATAAAAAACCAACATGATAATCAAGCAGTGAATACTAATATGTAAATTTTTGTGATTAAAAAAGCCCATTTTTAAATAATAATAATATTCTTATTAGTTAACTTTTTGTTATCATTTGCTGCACAATATTATGCAGTTTTGATATATGTATATCTGAAATGCATTTTTGCATAGTGCCTAAGATTAGTTAAAGCTTTTACCTGAAACAAAGCACTTAGTTATTGGTGTCAAGATTATCAACACACTCCATCAGACTTGGAACCGAATCCACTTTCATTCCCCTTTTACGAAGATCGTTCAATTCTTCTACCAATTTTGATTTGTCACGTCCCAGCGTTTCCCTGTAAACAAATATAATTTCATTCAATTTATTAATATTAAAAGCCGTCAGACAATTTTTAGAAAAATATTAACTATTACAATTGGATAATAGCTATTTACAATTGATTGTAAATAGCTATTATCCAGCCTGATTTTGACAATTATGTCTTTGGCAAATAATTAATCGGAGTGATTGTGGTCATACAGTAATCATAAAATATAAAAAGTAATTTCTAGGACAAGCGTTTAAGTTCTCCTTAAGATAGAAAAAAATATAATTACCATATTGAGATGCATGTGTGCAAGAGAGGTACATATATTAATAAAAGATCCGAGTCGCTGACAGCTTCGTATCTTCTCAACGCGAGTTGTGCCCATCGCTCGACGGGTCCGGCGAGGGAACCGCCGCTTAGAGCCGCACATGCCACTATGCGGCAAAGAGCGCTCAACACCACGCGAGATCTGTCTGTGTACACCTGCAACGGAAACACATAGTCATCACTCAGTGACGAACCCGTTGGATCAGTGGTTAGGGTGCTTGCCTTAACGCTCTGTTCTAGGGTTCGATTCCCGGCAGGAACAACTTTGGAAATGAACTTTTCAATGTTGGTTCTGATCTGTGGAAAGGGGACGTTCAAGTATTATGTAACGCAATCTTTGAAGGTTTTTGACAAATGTAACGTGCTGAACTTTTTTTTTTCTGTACCCTCCCTAAACGTTATGTTTAGGATCAAGTTTACCAAGTGACCATTTTTACTAACGAAAAGGGTTGCCAACTTGGGCGAACATAATAAAAATGACGTACAATACACTCGACGGATTCCCCTCCCATCCCTGTAAAGCATCGTAACGTTTTATAAGTAAATTGCGTTATGTAATACTTGAACGTCCCAAAGTAGTGGCAGGGCATACTGCCTTTCACAATCATTTGGGCAGCCCATCTAGCGGCAGTAACTACCCCTTTACAGAAGAGAACCGTGAAATAAAAGCATGTGTGCTGTTGTGTTTTGGTGAAGGATGCCAGAGGGATGCCAAGGGATGCCAGAGCCCATTTCCCTTATCCTTAACCCTACTGTGGTCAGCAGCGCACTGGCAGTTACTGGTAGTCACCTACCATCAAGTGGACTATCAGAATATCTGTTATTATTAACAATGTTAATAATAATACTGCTTAGTAACAAATTTTGAGAAAACATTAATTCTAATTGAAGGCATCATTATCATTAGCATTCATGTTTCTTTGTTTTTAATAACTTAAATTTATATGTTATTCTACTTGTATTTGTCAATGTTTTGAACTACATTCTGAGCATCATCTAAGCATTTAACTTGCCTCATTTTTATAACAGGTATTTTCTTGAGTTTTTGGTTTAAATACATATGTCGATTCTATCATAATTAATAAATTTAAATTCTATACAGACTTACTAAAAATATAAAAGAATCTGTAAGAGTCAAGGACATGCTTATATATTCATATTTCAAACCCTTTTCGTTTATTGCCCAGCCCCTCTTTCGTTTATCACTCTTTCCATTAGTGAAAACTGTATCAAAATCTATTGGTTTGTTAGAAGATGTGAGCGGAGAAACGGACAAAAGTAGACAGCCACTTCATTTCATAATAATATGTATAACTAGATATAGATAAGGAAAAACAACATCATTACCTTATTCAATAATTTGAAACTGGTTTCTAACACATACAATGCTTGATCAACGTAGCCCTCTTTAATAAGTCTTCTAGCTTCATTCAACTCAATATCTTGGAAAAATGAAATAGCTGCAGGTGCTTCTCTCAATCTAGATTCACTTGCTAGAACACTTAATAAGTTCTCAAAGGCAACACATCTTGTTGTTATTAAGTTTGTATCAAAATTATACATCAGTATCTGAAAATAGAAAAGTTGTTCAAACAATAACTGGAAGAAGGAGCAGGCAAGGTTACAGTTAACTTACGCTATGATACTATTTTCAAATAATAAGATGCCATTAATTA
Organism: Synanthedon myopaeformis; assembly: GCA_944738685.1. NCBI lineage: Eukaryota > Metazoa > Arthropoda > Insecta > Lepidoptera > Sesiidae > Synanthedon > Synanthedon myopaeformis. The sequence continues at coordinate 4,469,525 of OX122915.1, forward strand.
TAATAATTTATTTGCAGCATCATAAGGGCTCCAAAAACATATGACACTCATTACTACAGACAATAGGGTGGTAGAAGGGGCAAAACGCCACAGGCCACCAGATCGAGAGGGCTCCCTGGCTCAAAAGCCCATGAATACAGGAGGCCCTAACATTTATTACAAAACTAGCTGGTACCAGTGACTTCGTCATTAAAAAAGAAAATGTATGAGTAATATAATGCTTGACATCTGTGATGAAATCTGAGATGCCACTATACATTTGCTTGTAGCAAGTGAACTAGCCAAGAGTACTCTCGGCATCGCAAATGCCGCAAAGATGAGAACCACGTCGAGAGCCGCAAAGTAGGCAGCTTACTTGCAAAGCCAACAACAAGGCATTGTTTTTGTTAATAGGTGACAAAAATCCTGACATTGTTAACATCCTTGAACTTTGAATTCACTTAAAATAATATGAACACATTCATTAGACAGAGCGTTTATTAGGATGCTGAAAAGTTAAACTCGCAACATTAAAATGCATTTGAATTATTAATTTAAAAAACTTTCATACCTTTCGGGGGAAGGAAACATTATTCAATATGTCTGGATAGTCTTTCTTCAGCCCATTATATAAATCTAAAAAGTGGGTGTAACGTCTCTCTACGTTGGCAGGATCAGGATCATCGAGAACGGTTGAGTCATTGCAACTTTGACGAACCTGCATCATATACGCCACAAATTTCTTCTGATCAATTGCATCCACTGTTCTAGAAGACACTATTTCAAATTTTAACATGATTATTTCGAAATGCTTTCGTTTAATAGGTAGCAGAGAGGATAACTTTTTGTTTATTTATGAAATGATTCACCAATTAAATTTCTATTAATTTGTTTGTTGGAGCTCTTTGTTGTTTCAGTTGTTTGTTTCTTGTTATTTACGATTTTGTGTGGCCGTTTTATAATTGCGAAATATGCTAATTTTTTCCCCAAAAATGCTAAATAATTTTTTTAGGTGCTAAATAAAATGCTAATTTGATTGAAAGTTTTTATTATTAGCTATTAAAGGAGAACAAAAACAAAATACCTATTAATAATTTAATCAAAATCGAAGAATATTTGTAAATTCTCCTCTCCTAAAGGCTCCACCGGTACGTTTTGTGACGTTGACGGTTCACTTTCAACTACCGATGCCGATGCCGAACTCCTTATCTGTTTTAGCACATGTTCAGAAATATTAATAGGAATGACAAAACTTTTTTGATCTTTGGAGGCCATACCTAACATACAGAATTGAATTTAATGTATTTAACGACATCCGATTTCTGAGTTCGGTAGGTTGCAATTCAATAAACTACAAATCCCTAATTAACCAAAACAGAATATACTGTTATAAGTATATTGTGTTAGCTCTAATTAATTTGGAAAACAAAAATGCTAAAATCATGCAATATGCTAACTTTGAATTTTATATGCTAAGAAGAAGAAAATATGCCAAATTTAGCATTAAAAATGCCAAAACGGCAACATTACGCGGATTACGCCACTTCATGCTACATACTAAATAAATAATAATGACATTGACAACTTTGACATTTGTTGTCATAGACTATTTCAGCTAAGTATTTAAATATCCTGTGTGATAAATAGGTTGCAATCTGCTAAGACTGTTAAAAAACCCTTTTTGTTAATTTACAGTTTACACCAATATTTATAATATTGGGTGTATTATACAATTACAAATATATATCTCGAGTTTAATAATTTCACCATCATCATGTTTTGTATCTGAGATTGAGTAAGGGATGCTGGTGCCCATTTCCGTATCCCTTCACAATCCCTTATCCTTAATCCTACTGTAGTCGGCAGCGCACTTTCGGCACCTGTGGCATTGCTTGTGTTATAGGCGACGGTAGCCACGTACCATCAAATGGACCGTCAGCCTGTCTGCCGGCCTTAACATAAAATTTAAAAAAAATCATCATCTTAGTTATAGGACGTCCAACAAGCGGTAGGTACCTATAGCACCGTTTTTTACCGGGGACATAGATCTCTCTCATAATTTTCCAGTAGACCGGTCAGCCAGTAAGCAAAGTGGATCCAAAGTCAACCAGCGTCCCATATTAAATCGTCAGGCCACCTTGTGGATGGACGTCCTATACTACGCTTATTGGGCCGTGGTCTCCGCTCGACATAGAATTACTACTACTATTTCTAAGCCGCTCGAAAGCCTTAGCGGCCCAACAGCCGTCAGCTATCTGCACTATCCCACTTAACTAACTAATGGGTAGTAGGTAGCTAATAGAGAAAAGTCTGATTCATTTAACAAATTTTATTACAAATGGTTAATTATAAAGTTGCATGTGCAGTTGAATGTACCTACAAAAAATAATGCACATTCAACGGTCTACATCACCAAACACTACATCGATAGTGGCAATAATAACCGCAATATCAGCTAACATTAATCTTACTCCAATAATCGATAGTGCTAGCAAATGGGTATATGAACAAGGTCGTATGTAGACACGATACGGTTTTGAAGTGCCATCGGCTACCATGTATAAACCAAATTCACCCTTCGGTGCTTCAATGGACGTATATGTAGCTCCAGGTGGAACAGGATAACCTTCCGTACATAACTTGAAGTGATGAATTAACGACTCCATCGATGTCTTCATTTCAGCTCGCGATGGAAGAGTAATTTTAGAATCGTCCGTTTTATATTCCCCCGCAGGCATAGTGTTTAAAATTTGATCAATAATCCTTAAAGACTGCCGCATCTCTTCCAATCGAAGAAGATGTCGGTCATAAGAGTCTCCAAATGTGCCCAAAGGCACATCAAAGTCATATAAATCGTAACCGTCGTATGGGTGGTTAACTCTTATATCCCACTTAACACCGGTGCATCGCAACATTGGACCCGTGAATCCGTAAGATAAAGCCTCATGTGCACTATAAGCGCCTATGCCAGCTGTTCTAGCATAATATAAACGATTACCTGTAGCCACATCCTCGGTTTCATCAAAACGTTCTCCCAACTTTGAAACGAATTCGTAAACATCATCAAGCAATCCTATGGGAAGATCTTGAGATACTCCGCCCGGTCTTATGTATGCGCAATGAACTCGTGCACCGCACATCCTTTCAAATAGTTCGTATATTTTTTCGCGTTCTTCGCACATCCAAAAGAAAGGAGTTATACCGCCAGCATCAAGTATTGTACCAGAAACGTTGAGCAGATGATTTGCTAACCGACACAATTCAGAACACAGTACACGAATAGCTTTAGCTCTCGGTGGTGCCTCAATATTCAATAAAGTTTCTACAGCTAATGCAAAACATTGCTCGTTTGACAAGGTCGAGACATAATCAAGGCGATCCATAAATGGCAAACTTTGATTATAATGCTTATTCTCCATGAGTTTTTCAGTAGCTCTGTGGAGAAAACCTATATGAGGATCAGCTCTCACTACAGTCTCGCCATCTAGCTCCAATATTAACCTGAGCACACCATGAGCGGCCGGATGTTGCGGTCCGAAATTTATCCACATATTCTTCAATTTGCGTTCGACCGGATGCACATTTTGATTGTACCTCACTTTTATGTATTTCTCTTCGTCTGTTGTTGGATACATTACTGGGCCACTGAATTGTTTTACAAACTCCACATCAGGGAACCATCTATGAGCGCGTAAACAAGCATTTATAGAAATGTGTCTAATCATAAGAGATTTAAGAACTGGCGCAGCAAATCCAATTAAATTTATGGGCAACATTTTTAAAAGCATTTAGCTAATGTTTAAACATAATACGACATAGGGATATACTTGTAAGACACTCGTCTTGACAGTGGTAAATAATTTACATTTTTAAAGCAATTTATGAATGCCAGTTTCCGACATAACGATAAAAATAGTTTATAACTAGTTTATAAGTAAATATAACCTACCTCGTTTTCATTAAAATCTGATCTAAAATAATATTATAAATGGGAAAGTTTAGGAGGATGGATGTATGCATATGTGTTACTTACTACTTACTATATTAAAGCAGCATATCAAGAACATATTACTTAATTATATAAAAAAATGAGCGCCATTGTCGCCGTGGCCATTTGCCCCTTTTATAATTAATAATTGCTGCTAAAATGTTATGCATTTTACTGTTATTCATTATCTGTACCTAAACTGTGACAAATTATTAAGCTTGTCTGTAAACTGAGACAAATTATGTTATAGTACAAAGTATCACAAAATAAAAACAAAATTAATAATAATGAAAAAGTATATTGTCATAAGTAAGCATGTTTAATATTTCCAGTTAGCTAGTTTGGTCTAGTTACAATTTTTACGTAAGTAACATATAAATACTTTTACATTTATACACGTCATCGCTAAATAAGTATTCAGAAGATTACAATTTATTACATACATTTTTGGATCTATTTTAAAAAATACAGTAAAAAAACTCGTCCTATTGTTATAAATATGTAATAACAGTAAAATATTACACAAGACTAAATAGATGTATTTTATACTTAAGAACTATTCATTTTTCGTGGACTTAAGTATTTGAAAAATGTATACTTTATTTTTATTAAATTACTTATTTAAAAACCGTTTAATTAAAATTAAATATTGGTGAGAATAGAGATAAGTTTACTCTGTGTTCTCCAATTTATATTACATTATTATAATTTGTAAACTATAACTATGTAACGGTTTCGTGATCATCCTTACATATCTATGTTTAGAAATTAATAAAAATTCAAGTATCAGTACTCTTTATTAGGAATGTTATGTTGTAATCAGGACACTACCCTTCAAAGTGGCCTTAGTATACTTCTCTATGTTTGAAAGGATATTTGTGACCCGTTCATTTTTATACTTACATAAATAAAAAGTAATAAAAATTCTACTGTTAAAGTGAAATGTTGTGTATAAATTTCAAGTCTGTTGATATTGAAATACGGAAGCCAAATTTGTATATATAAAGATTTAATATAATAATAATAAAAACGACAGTATTATAGTTTTCAAAATATGACCAGTTCCATTGACGATAGATGGTGCTGTACTATATCTTCTTATGAGTTGTTCACAGGGACGAAATATTTAGAAAATTATTTTCACACAATATAACATGTTAGTATAAAATTTATCAGCCTTAACTTAAAAGGTTTTAATGAACACAATCTACATTCTACGCCTGCTTGAAGGCTTCCTTTGTGAAGATTATAGTGAATAGTTCTCTATTGACTATTGACTCACTCACTAGCTGCTATTACGATTAGACTTTGTCCTTACTTTAATATAATTATAATGAATTATTGTAATAAATAAAAACTTTTGCTGCATAAATTAGATAAGCAATAAATTGGGTAAAGAGAGCAGTTATATATATCAACGTGTGCTTATGCTAAATGTAGGTAAATATTAATAAACAAATTCAAATTAAATTTGCATAGAAAATATGACACACAAATGAAAAACAATTATGTACATAATTGTTTACTTAATCTATTTTTAAATCAAATTATATATACTTCTTTAACATTATTTATTTAAAAATTACCTAAATCATAATATTCAAGTAGTAAAATATAAGTTCACTTAATTTGAATTCTCCGTCCGAAATATTTGTATTTTAAACGGCAATGACAAAAAACAAAAGTATCTTTACATAAAACAAATAACCATCATTTAGAAAATAATAAATATTAAGAAACAAAGATTTTTTAAAATATTTTTATTGATTATTTTACTGAAAGAATTTCGATGATTCTTTTTTGATGGTTTTTTTTTTTGAAGATGATGTTTCTTTTATTTGTTTTAATTTTGTATGAGACGAGTAATTAACACAATAATGATCAAAACCGAAAAATAAATCTCACAATAAGCAATGTACCTACAATCATGTACGGTATAAATAAATATTAACAAGTAGAACTAAAATAATATTTAATAAGTACAAGAATTTTATATTAAGAAAATACTGAACGGAAAAAATTCGTGCTTAGGTATCTATCTAGTATTATTTTCAAACTAATTAGTGTATTTTAAAAATGATATATTGTTTAAGTCAGTGTATAAGCAAATAAATTAGATCAGGAAGGAAAGCAATAGCATTCCTAGTTAAAAAAAATGGAAATTTAGTGAACCTTTTTATCCAAAAATACCTAATATTTACAGTAGGTAATAGAGTACCTACGATAAATATTAAAAATGTTTTAATACAAAAAAATTTAAAAATACTAAAAAAATAATATTGTAAAGTGTTTACAAAATTGCGAGTAAATAATTATCAAAATAATCATTAGATACCACAAATATTTTTATTTAAAACGACTAATATGTAAAAAATCGTATCAGAGTTTGTATAATAATAGTAACAATATAATATTTATTATTATAGAGTACAAATCTTATTTTGCTTAGCTTTTTTTTTAACTTAGATTTTGCAAAATGAAGCTGCCAACACAACGCGTCGGAAATTTCTAGGCACTTCGCAACAAAGTATTTTAAATACTTTGTTACAAAATATTTTTTGCTTTGCATGAAAATGTATTACATGCACATATTATATTAAACAAAAAAACAGACACATTAATTTATTTTAATTATAATATAAATAAACTTTTTTGTACTGTCTTTCCAATGTCGATGATAGCGAGTAGTGTTGCATTATTTCGAGGTGCCAAGATATTTCCGACGGATTGTACATAAGTTTTAACAATAGTCTTGGACCACTTGGTACCCTGATATTTTATCGAATCAAACCAACTTAAGTCTGACGAATACAATTATATTAAATAGATGCACAGTTAAAGCGAATTTTCACTGGATCACGCATCTAATCGCTCGACGTTCGTGTACTCGTATGAACTCCGATAAAGCTTTGTATGGGAGATATATTACTTAGTTTGAATCCTATTACGATTGGATATAAACTTGTAAAGACCACAGTTAAATAACCAATTGTGTGTGCTGTTATGTTTCGTTTATTGAGTAAAGGATGCCATAAGCCCATTTCCTTATCCCATCCTCATTCCTTATCCTTAATAATCCTACTGAGCACTGTGTACCTGTGTAGCACCTTTGCCGTTGCTTATGTTAATAGGTGACGGTTACCTAGGTAGTATGTGAATCGTCAGCATATCAGACGACCTTCATATTTTAAAAAAAACTGTCAGTCGTAGGACTGCAAGTCAGAAATAAAAACTAAACTACGCATTATGCCAAACTTCTGACGAAGTTAAGCTTATAATGAAATAAGAAGTACATACTAATTCAGGTAGATGGCGCTTATTTTAAAAAGTTAAACTTCCTGAGGGTGTCGCTCAGAGCGTAAAGGCTCGAGTTCTCTTTTATTCCCCATACTAAAAATGCCCAACGCTCCTGAAGAAGTTGTCAGTTCAAAAATACATTATATTATATCAGATCAGATCATTAACATATCATTGTGCACAAACGTCGAACGAAATTCACGTCTCGCACCAAATATGTCCCGAGTGAAAAAGAGGTAAAAATTAACACTTTCATATTTTAAAATTTAATTAGACATTTTCTCAGAGGACTCAACGTAAATGCACGAGCAAAGCTTCTGTAGGAACCTCAATATACATCCAGAGAACCTCTGATAGCGTACAGGCTTGTCCTTCCATCGGACGCATAGATAATACACGGGAATCCCCGAAAATAGTATCGCCAGACCAATGGCGCTGTCCTTTGGGTTGTATATGGCGGGAATGATCACTAAACACCCAATGGCGATCAGAAAGAGATAAGGGACGACAATGTTGACTTTGATAGGTCTTGCGATGTCGGGCTTAACCCTTCGCAGCCACAACATCCCCACAACAGAAACGCCGACCGACAGCCAAAGCGTTTGAGAGAAATAGTTGATCAGGTCGAACACGTTGCTCGTTGTCAGCATCAGGAGTGAAAAGAAACACTGAAAAATTGATAAAACGAAAACAGTTCTTAACATATTTAACCTATTCACAATTCACAAGCCCTTCATTCCTATTCTTGCTACTATGTTACCGTGTTACTACCAATCTTACTACTGGTAGTAATAAGGAAATTTAGCCACCCTTGGCAACATAGATTTTTCACTCACTCTTACGAGTCAGTTCAGACTATCCTAAGCAAGCCACACTATTATTACAGCGTCGATATAGCCAATAGTTACACGATTATATAGGTATAGTGTTAAAATAGCGAAACCGCGGGTCACTAATAAAGGAGTTAAAGTTTGTATGTTTGTATGTAGGAGGTAAACTTCGAAAGTAACTCATCCGATTAAAAAAAATATTTCACCAATTAGAATAGAATATCAGGATATATATTCCTATACCACCACCACCATCTATCTAAAAATTAAGATCGAATGCAAGGCAAAATTATAATGTCAGGGGCGCCGGCTAGTCTAGTAATAATTTAAACGCTCAAAATCGTTCAATAATCTGAGAACATTTACTTGTTATAGTTATGAAAATAGTAATGGTTACGTTAAATAATAATTAGTATGTTACCGTGAATATGAGTGAAGGTATCGGTGTTTGTTTTTCGACGTGAAACAATGAGAAGAAGGCGGGCATGTGACCCTCCTGAGCTCCGGTTGCGAACAACCGGGCAGACGTAAAAAGCACTCCATTAACACCGCCGAATGTCGACAGAGCTACAAAAAGCGGAATCACCCAACTCCAACCGCCGAACAGGCGATCACCAAACACCTGAAAATTAAAACGATTACCCATTAAAAAACAGTTGTTATAAAGTTCTTAAAGTCGAAGCGAAAATTATTTTTTTTAGTATTATCAATACAAATTACTTTAGTAACAGTTAGAGGTGGAATACAAAACAAACAATGCTTCCTATGCGGTTTTCACTAATCTAAAAAGATTATATAATTTCAGAAAAAATTGCGAAGTAAGTAATATTTAATAAATTAGGGCTTTGTGTTACTATGTCTTCCTTATTATTCACACGTTGTTGTCATAATAAAAGTAATTAATTGTGAAGTAAATATTAAATAGTTTATAAAGGGTAAGTAAATGTTTATGATCACAGTGATAACTGTGACAACGTTCTATAAATCCAGTCAATAACAGTTTAGTGAAGCGAAAACAAGCCATAGAGGCTTTTCTATTTGACGCGATAATTTTTTATTTACTGTATGCATATAGGTAATAGAACGACATGTCAACGACTGTAAAGCATCCCATTCAATTCAATATTTGTATTGATGAACTAGTGGCCCGCTCCCAGCTTTATAATGTGTGTATGAAATGCTTATTAACTAACGTTATTTATAAGTATTTTTTGAAAATAATTAGTTACTTTTTAAGTTTTGTATATATTAATTTGTATATAATTTATATTTATAACTTTTCTCTTTATAATATTAGTATTAACTAACGTATTTAATTTAATAATGATTAATATCAATTATCACAATGTGGTCATTATGTGTTATCATTTTTTTAGAAGTTAGAATGGGTATAGTTATCCTTAAAAGATAGGCATATGCCATCCCAGACTTTTTGTAGACCTGTAAAAGAGAAATAGTCCCACCATACATTGTTTTATTATACCTATCTCAAACGGATTAGTCAGTTCCGTTTAACAACTTCAAAACCAAACAAAAAAAATCATTCAAATCCGTTCATTATAACTGGATTCCGTGGTATAAACTTAATTGCACTCGACTAAGTAATAAGAATTTTTGAAAAACGAAAAACATATTTCTTATTTCGAGTTAAAGATTCGAAACCATACGTTTTTAAATGTATAATATTGTAAACACAAACTTACTGCGGCCACAGCTGGACTAGTCATCATTTCCATCTTCGAGACGACTGCAAAATACGCGAGATTAGCCATGGCGTAGATAGTAGTAACCATTGGCATAGCGATCCATATTGCGCGCGGTAAATTTCTGTAATTAATTAAAAAATATTTATATTATTACCACATGTGTTTAGTGCGACTCTTGTATGTATATCGTAATTTATACAAATAAAAAAAGAATAGCTAAATGTGTTGCTAAGCGCAAAACTCAAGAACGCCTGGATTAATCCGGCTATTTCATATTTAAATATCAGTTGAAGTCCTAGGAAAGTTCTTATAAAGAGAAAAAACCATGCAAGTCAAAATTAATAAATGTTTTTTATTACTAACCATAGCGCATTAGCTAAGGGGATGATGAGGCTGACATACATTTGTAAGGTGTCCCAAAAATTAAAAAAAAATTTAAAAAAACCATAACGCACGTGTTGATAGAGTGTAGACGGCAAATAAATACTTTGTGAGCGTTTGTGAGCAAATATTTTTAATTCATTTCTTTTCTTTAATTGATTGAGTTATAAGAATGGAATGCAAACCTGATACTATTTGTGTTGCTAACTCAATTATTGTTAGTTCTGTGAACTTTCAGTACGAATAAAAATAGTCACTTTCTTACATCCTTGTTTCTAAATATTTATTCTTGCGTGCACGCAATAAATACGACGATTACGTCGAAATATATATAACCGCGAATAAAATTAATATAGGAATGTTGAGTCACGCTAGTCAAATAAGATGATGCCTTACTATTTTTAGATTGCAATAGTCGCGAAAAAAATCTTAATGAATTTAAGAAAAACCAGATTGGCAATATTCCAATAGTAATTTGATAACGAGTGTATATACGTGTACATTAATGCTCCACTGTATATCAATTCGTGATTCCTTCGTGTCGAGATAGAGATTGAATGACCAAATGAATAAAACATGCAATAACAGAAGTACTCGGGGTGCTTTCAAGGGATACGAAAACAAAGGCTTGAAAATATACCTTTCAGACAATAATGAATCGAAGATTGTAGGTCCTTTATTATCATTTAGTGATAAGAATGGACTAGCCTAACCAATCAATCTGTAAACAATTGATGATTTTTTTTATGTCAAGGGCGGCAGACAGACTGACGATCCACTTGATGGTAAGTGGCTACCGTCTCCTACGAGTATACCACAAGTGTTGCATGTGCGCTGCTAGTAGGATTAAGAATAATGAATTAGGAAGGGGTAGGGAAATGGGCACTGGCATCTCTTACTCACTCATCGAAGTACACAGTACACTTGCTGATCATCAGTAATGGGGTGGTTACTACCGCCAGACGGGCTGCCGAAAAGACTGCGAATCGCAGTGTGCTCTGGAATAAAAAGCGATGCGGTGTGAAGTTGCAGTGACATTATTATACACCTATGTACTATACTATTATACTCCGAGTGGATATTTCAAAACGGAAATCCGAAGTAAAAGCAGGTAAAATCGCTGTTTTACTGTAATCGCAACCCAGTTTTACTGTAAGTAATTATATCGAAGAAAAATCCGAGGCGACAAATCAAACAAAGACGGAGTAGAAGCGCTGTTTGATGAACTCTCATGGGGACCACTTCTGAAGGATTTACGATTCGTTTCATCCTTAAGTGTTCAACAATTCTTTTGCTTTCTTTTTAGCTTTTATTAGGTATCGACCTACGAGTACAATTAGTCATTCAATGCCTATTAATATTTTAATGTTGGAATATATAATTAGATTACTAATTAATAACTGTCTCAATTCTTGATTAAAACTGAAAACCAAATCAAATTTTGTTATATAAAAAATATCTGGTATCGTGCGGAATAACAAAACGTTTAAAAATTTTAAATTAAACTAGCGACCCGCTCCCGGTTTCGCCCAGGAAAAACTTAAATATAGAGAATACAGAATTTTATATACAAAAATTTTATATGGATATATAAAAATTTTATATAGATATATAAAAATTCTGTGAAAAATTAACTAACTTTTGATTTCAATTTTGATGCAAAATACAGACAGAAGCCGAAGGCTACTTCAATTTATACAGTGTATAAATTGATAAAATAGCCAGTTGGTAAAATAGTATGCAGAAATATTTTTCTGTTATCCGGTCTTGTTATCTGGTAGACTTATTATTTACGACCACGATTACGAGACCGATCATGACTTGCGATTCCTAGTTAGTAAGTATAAGAGTACGAACGTGCTTACAAAATAATGAGGCTTGTTGAAGGAGACACAGATAAGAAAACTTCCAGCTCTATCGGAGTAAGCATTTTGTGTGAATATTATTTTTCACTAGCTGTCCCGCTCCCAGCTTCGCCCGGGGTGCATTTTTTCCGTAATAACCTTCCTGATTATCCCTCTATCCATTGGTGAAACCGCATGAAAATCGATGCAGTAGTTTTTGAGTTTATCGCGAACAGACAGACAGACCGACGCTGCGGAGGACTTTGTTTTATAATACTTATGTAAGGATTTGGTATATATTTTTCTTGGAGAATTGCTATTATCTCTGTATACTATGTATACTCAAATACTACATCGCTTTAAAATATAGGTAATATTAAATAACTAAATAACCTCATTTATAATGTGAAAATTTAAATGCATTGTGAAGCAACAATGTTGAATGGTTTTAAACGATTTTGAACGACGATTAAATAAATAAAAAACATGTCAAACAATATCTGAAAATATACGGAGGTTTCGGTTACATTACATTACATGACAGTGTCGCGAGTTCAATGGTTTTTTCCCACCTCAAAAAATGCCCAACGCACCTAAAGATGTTTTCACTTCAAAAAATTTCAAAGCCCGATATGAAAAAAGGTATGTATGTAAGGTATGTATGTATGTATTATACTTACTAACTTTTGCTCCCGACTTTGTCCGCGTATCTTTTTAACTTTTTTTATATATTTGAAAGCTGGAACCAACCTTAGACATTCACAGAAATTGAATGGGCAGTTTCAGAGAACATCTTGACACTTGATGTTTCTATATTAAAATAAATAAATATAACTACTCAAAATTTCTCACTTACTTGTATGGATCCTGTAGTTCTTCCGTAACAAAATTAAGGTAATTCCAGCCTCCAAAAGCAAAGAGGCCAGAGTAAAAGGCGAGGGACACTCCTCCAGCGGTGTACTCGCCTTCAAAGGGATGTTGAAAGTTTTCGGTATGACCTAGAAATATAGAATATATAGATAGATACCTATTTTAACGAGAAATAGTTAAATAGGATATAAGTTGTAACGTTTTTCAGTAGTTATGCACCCATTCAAAGTAAAAAAGGGGTCGTGTATGTATTGCTGACCAGTTTATTGAAGTTTTTAACAATCTCGTCACATTAAATAAAATATAACACCACCACATATATAATATGTATGACAAATCAAATATTTTGATTTGCTCACGCCAAACTACAAAATGGGGCATCTAGTAAGTAGACTTAATATCAAAGTTATAATTAGCCTCAAGTTTCATATCGTGACACAGTTACAATTATAAATAATGAATTATTATAATTAGCGTATTATCTACTTATAAATAACTTTGTTCATAAAGTAAGGACCATAAGTAAGTTACTGTATGACGTTACTACTTACTTATTTACTTTACTTTTATGAAGTCCCATAAATAAGGTATGGTTTTCAAACAGATTACAACGTCGTTAGAGTTCTTAAAGCCTTAACTAATCGAAGTAAGAAAGCTTTTCTTTGAATGGTTATAAATCTACCTATAGTTTAGAAAATTAATAAAATAATCTTGTTATGGAGTCTATATGAGAACTACTTACTTAATTTTTTCAATTGGCCTAATTTTAAAGATACCTAAACACTAACTAACTTAATGTTTAGTTAAAACTTTGAGGTAGCTGGTCAGGTGTCACACACTAGGTATGCATTGTTTTAATATATTTATTATTCAATTATCTCATCTATTTCACATTAACTACCTATCTATCAGAAATATATTCATTAATTTTCTAACTTAAAATTAACTTTAGAACTAGTTTAGTTAGTTTTGAATTAGTTATTTCATTAATAGTTCTATAAACACGAGAGGGACAATATGACAACATAACGGGCTTTGTCGTATTTTACTAACGCTTAGCAAAATAGCATGAAAATATAGCATGTATGCAGTTATTTATATATTGTAAAGGGATAAGATACTTATATGTTCATTTAGGTATATTTACTTTTACTAATAGCAAAACCCCGTAAATTATCGATAAAATTTTCTATCGAAATTGGTGCGAAATATTCTCCATTTACAAATGTGACGTTCTGCACACATCTATCCAATATATATATATATATACACTCACCAATACATATGTAGTATATTCCACTGATGATGATCACCACCAACGCCAGCAGTTTGGATGTAGTAAATATGTCCTGAATCCTCATCGTCCATCGCACACTGATACAATTAATTGCAGTCAACACACCTGATAAAATATTATATCATTAATAGGTATCGTTGTATCTAGTAACAACCTGCATTTGAGCCCATGGTCGAAACACATAATATTTGTAGGTATGAGATTCCCGCTCTCTTGTTAAAGACTTGTAGCAGACTAGAAGACCTATAAAGCTCGTTTTAGGCCTAGTTACAGGAAATAACATATGTTGTAATGTATAGGTATTTATAATTATGTGCAAATGCATTGCAAAAGTAAAAATGACACTTATAATAACGAATTTTCCACATTTACAGAGGTGTATAACTAGTATTCTTGTAAAATGTCACATTAGTATCTGGCACTATTATTATAACATCAATGTTACTTATTAAGTACTGGTAACTCACTTTTGCGCGTCCAACCAAAAACAAACAAAAGCTTTATTATGTTAGCAAGCATAGATATTATAAATTAAAAAGTTTTCTCATTACGTTTCTTTTATTTTTCTACCATACTTGTAAACTATTGAGAATTAATCATTTAAAAATATGGTTAGTAATAAAAATAATAATACCAATTTAGAATCACTAATAAAAAATGAATATTTATTGAACCTACACATTTAAGTTAAATTAAAAACCAATGAAATGTGTAAGTCTCGTTAAGTGTAATTGTAATTGAAGACTTAGCCTGCAGTCGACATTTAAATGACTATTTAATACCGCTTTCTAGAAATGAATACAACTGCACTACCATTACAATTAAGTTTCTCTAATGTCAGCCAATCTCTGATACTTTCATTTAACAGAAATGTGTAAATGCCATTAGAGGCCCGTTATCCTAATCCTATTTCCTATGGATGTATGGATGAATGTATGGATGTTTGGTACTCTTTCACGTAAAAATGACTATTCGGATGAAATCTAGCACACAGTTTATTACCACATTTATCAAGGAAAAATGTTAGGTTTCCGAGGGATCGTCTAAAAATTTAAAAAATGGCGCTACTGTCACCGTGTTTGCAACACATAGTCGTCACAGCGATAAAAATGTCAGGCGTTATAATTATCTCATATATTTTCTTTTTCAACGCGGACGAAGTCGCGGGCACCAGCGAGTTTTCGATAAAAAGATGAGCTTTCAAAATAAGTGAGATATTTACTTATTAGTAACTAAGAAAGACAATTACCACAAATATCTTAAATAATATAATAAATGCGAAACTGAATTTGTTTGTCGTGAAATTTTGCATACACATTGTCAGGGATACAAAATAGGGCACTTTTCATCCAGAAATAAAGCAATGGTTTCGAGGGATCACCCAAAATTAAAAAAAAAACAACGCGTGACAAATATATATTAAGTATATGAGCAATAAGTAAAGCTTGCATAAATGTTTTATGATAGGGGGCGCGGACGAAGTAGCGGGCAGAACTATTGATAGAAAAAAGTTCAAGCTCTAAGTGGAGTTACGAGACTTTACTCACTCACTGTGAGAAAACATCACATGTACTGTAATTCTCCCACTACTTACTTCTTTACCATAGATCTGAAGCAGTCACAGACAGATATAGAGCGTTATACAGAAACATAGCTTTTACTTGATCTAACAAATCTAATAGAGTAACTTTTGAATTTGAAAGCTGTATACAGTTCGTACCTTCCAACAAGTAAATAAGGTAATTAAGTTAACGAAAGAGAATCTCCGTTGTCGAGGCGAGACGCTCGGCAATTGAATTGACTTGAGGAGGGGTAAATGAACCAGCGAGAAATAAGTGATGAATTGGCAATAATAAAGATGGACGCATTTTATCGCCCATCTTATAAGCGTTGGAATAAATACGTAACATTTTTATTTAATAACTAGCGACCCGGTCCCTATTAAGTGAAAAAAAACTAAAACAATATTTAATTTATATTAAGATTTAAACATTTTAAACGAATGCGATAATTTCATAAAGAACACTTTGTTTTAAATATTTATATACCTATTCAAAACAATTTTCCCATTAATATGTCGTGTACGTGCCGACCCCATTACGTAGGCATATTACTTGGCCCATGCTATTAAATTGAGTATTCTAAGTATCGTTAAGATAAATAAAATGACGTCGTGGCGCCAGACTGGAATATTTGCGACCGACATTCGAATGTAAAACTTTATAAGGAAGACAAAAATGATGCATATTTTTTTAACATTTAGGTACCTATTTTATATCACTAGTCTTGAGTAACATAATGCCTTTGTGCTGAACTGTCCAGTTTCACTTAAAAATTATAAGACAACTAACTTGGTCCGCGTCTTTATCGCTGTGAAGACGGTGGGGCCGCCAATGTTGCCGCGCCGAATTTTGTATATTTTTAGACGATCCCTCTGGAACCTAGCATTTTTTCAGGATAAAAAATATACTATATGTTAATCCAAGTCATAAACTATATTGTGCCAAATTGTCAGTGATCAATGAGCTCGTCAAAACAATCAATGACTTTTTTTCTTAATAGTCTCAAAATTGGAAGTAATTATAATAAACGCTAGCGACCCGCCTCCGGCTTCGCACGGAATTGAAAGTTATAAAAATCATTTCTTAGTGGATGTTTGTGTTATAAAATATACCTATGATCTAAACAGCTTTGTAGATTTGGTAGTATTGGCTGTGCGTTGATAGTCAATTTTATAAGTTTGGATTACTGGAAATAAGCGAGTGCTTTAGTGGTCTCTTTTATTATTATTTATATTAAATGTTATTGAAATACAATAATGAAAAATAAACAATTCATTAAATTAATTTTGAACTGTTATCATACATACATACATACATTCCAAGCAACAGAAAACACTACGAACGAGGAATAGGTAGGTACAGAGACAATATTAGATACGTCCGTTGATTAATGAAGATTCCGTGGTAACATGATCCTCAGCTAATGATCCATGATCCAACAAGCTTTACAAGGTTTGATATACATTGCTGTAGGTTTCATATACTACATGGGCTGAAAAGTCCCGAGCCTAACACATAGATGGCGCTAGTTTTATTGCATTCACCTTTTTTTCAGTTAGTACTAACCTTCAATTTCTGTTAAAACAGCTGTTAAAATTTCATGATATTCTATTCATTAGTTTGTGAGTTATTGTGCAAAGAGTGACTCTACTTTTGTTATTTTCAAAACAATGGATCAAAAACAATTTTGTCTTTTAATTTTACACTGCTTCTTGATGGGAAAAAATACCGTTCAAGCGAAGCAATGTCTTGAAAAGTGTTATGGGGACTCCACTCCATCAGAAACAACAATAAAACGTTGGTTTGCTGACTTCAAACGTGGTCGTAGAGACACCGATGATGCAGAATGCAGTGGACGTCCAAAGAGGCGGTAACACCAAAAAACATCAAAAAAAATCCTCAAAATCGTTTTGAATGATCGAAAAGTGAAGTTGCGTGAGTTAGCTGACATCGTAAAGATATCAAAAGAACGTGTTGGCTTTATATTGCATGAGCATTTAACTATGAGAAAGCTCTGTTCAAAGTGAGTGCCGCATTTGCTCACTGTTGACCAAAAACAAGAACGTGTTGATGATTCTGAGCAGTGTTTGGCCATGTTTAAACGTAATAAATCGGAATTTTTGCGTCGATATGTGACAATGGATGAAACATGGATCCATCACTTCACTCCGGAATCAAAACGATCGTCATCTGAGTGGACAGCAATTGGTGAACCTTGTTCAATGCGCCCAAAAGCACAACAATCGGCTGGAAAGGTTATGGCCTCGGTATTTTTGGGATGTGCGTGGTGTAGTCTTGAGAAGGGAAATACCATCAACAGTGAATATTATATAGCGTTATTGGAGCGTTTGAAGGCCGAAATTGCAAAGAAACGACCGGATATGGCAAAGAAAAAATTTTTGTTTCATCAAGACAACGCACCGTGTCACAAGTCAATCAAAACAATAGCAAAACTACATGAATTGAACTTCGAATTGCTCCCACATCCACCGTATTCGCGAGATTTGGCTCCCAGCGACTATTGGCTGTTCGCACGAATGAAGAGGTTATCGCTGAAACTGAGGCCTATTTTGAGGCAAAAGATAAATCGTTCTACAAAAGTGATATTGAAAAGTTAGAGCAGCGCTGGAATAATTGCGTAAATTACGTTGCTCTTGATGGAGATTACGTTGATGAATAAAGCTAATTTTGAACAAAAAAAACCATGTTTTCTTGGTTAGGCCCGGGAAATTTTCAGCCCTTGTGTTACTTATAACTATGTGACTATACACTCAATGATGACAATATCTAATTTATTTTTATTGCGTTTAAAAGATTCGCATACTCGTATTATTCATTGTATGTCGGGTGTAATATTACTTTACATATTTGGTCAGGCGTTATATCCGTACTAATTATAAATGCGAAAGTATGTTTGTATGTATGGATGTTTTGATGGATGGATGGATGGATGGATGTATGGATCTCTTTCACGCAAAAACTACTGAACCGATCACCATGAAATTTTGCATACACGTTGTCTGGGACACCAGAAAGGACATAGGGACGAAGTCGCGGGCACCAGCTAGTCTTTTATATATCAACATCAAAGTTTTGATATACATACCAACATTACATAGATAAGCTACATAAACCATTAAAGGGACAGGCGCTGGAATGTTACTTTCCCTTTTAAGAAACTATTCTCCAAACTTTCTTTTCTGTATTAACGGAGCGAGAGGTTAATCATCGATTAGATAGATCTATGTGAAAGATTTGTATTATTCATATTTGTGTTTTTAGGTAGGTATGTAAAGTATTAATTAGTTTTGACCGTTATTTGATTATTTAATATTTAAACGTAGATATAGTGATTTAATTGTTTTAAAGTGACTACTGATGTTTTTACTAATAAAATCCTACTAATGATTAAAAATATATATAACTAATTTTAACTGAATTTAAAAAAAAACAATTGTTTTTTTAACTATTTTAGTAATTTATTACTTATAAAAATGTATTAAAATTTATCATTTCTTCATAATTTCTTCGTAAATTGCATTAAAAATAACATAACAATAACATCTGAAATCTTAATTGCTGTTATACATTTGCCAGGCGTTGGATTTATTTTTAGATAATCCCGCGGGAACTGTACTAAAAAGGATAAAAGGTGGATAAAAGGTTCCCTATGTCCTTTCCTGTATCCCTGACAGCGTGTATATAAAATTTCATTATGATCGGCTGAGTAGTTAAATCGTAAAAATGTAACAGAAAGTCAGTTACTTTCACATTTATACTTATTAGTATGAATTAGAAGCACACAACAAAAGCGATAGAGCTTAATTTTAATTGTTTAAATTAACAGTTTTAATTTTATGAAAGACAAAATTTATTTTATTTTTAATATACTAAACTAGTTATTTAAGTTCAATTAAGCATTTTAGATAGGATACCTTACACAAACACATACATTTATTTATAAAGAAATCTTAAACTCGTGATCTTCATAACCTGAGTAGATATTTAAACAAGTTAGAAAGAATGAATTGCTTCCGCTCATTCCTTTGGGGCTACGCGTGAGAGTAGCCCTAGCTACCCACACCATGCCGTTTTTACAACAGCATTGACGTATGATGATTGTTCGTCAAAACAACATTATTTTGCTCCTTTGTGTATCGCGGTAATGAGATAGGTACAAAACGCAAGTCGTAAATAAGTTTATTGAGTTGCCAATAACAACGACCTGTCGACGTATCGATGAGATATGACTGTATGTCCCTCCAATTCAGAGTCAAAAGTCAATTGCGCCAAGTATTCACGGGAGAGCTTGTTTGATACTCTTGCTCACTACTAAGTACTTGTGGTCATTCTTTTTAAAAAATGCTGTGTTATTTTTAATTCGATTTTAAAATCGTAATGAGTATACCGGTTAGAAAATAAATAAATAAGAAAAGATTGGAAACAAAACTACAGTTAAGCAAAGAAAAATATTTTTATGTACGTAGGTATAGTCAACCGCTGCCTATTGACGCAAGCTGTGCCACAGATCACAGACCACCTACCCCAGTAACTTTAGAAGAAAGAAGATTTCATTTTTTGAATACAAACCTAAACTTCTGAATTATTCTTGCCGAATAATATATATTACATAAACTTTAACTTAAAAACAAAAGCAACTTTAAAATGTCATAGCTAGACGTTAATAATGTAATTTAGCCAATTTTGAATTTATTTTCTCGAAATAAAGATTTTATATTCGAATTTTATGTATTTTTTTTTTGCTTAGATTGTAAATACACTGCTTTTCAAGCTGTCACTGAAATATAACAAGATAGGAATCGTTAACTCACATAAGCACACGGCAGCCAAAAGTCTGACAGCATTTTGCGGAGGATCGCATTCAGGGAAGAACGGCTTCACCACGTATTGGCCGAAGGTTAACGCTACAATGGCTTGAGTCGTAGGCCGAATGATGAGTAACGCGATCCAAAGCCTCAAAAATGCTGGTAGAGGTCCGAACGCTGTGTAGATGTATGCGTAATCACCGCCAGATCTTGTGATTGAGGTTCCGAGTTCTGCATAGCAGAGGGCGCCCAAAGTGGAGAGGAGACCACTCAGTATCCATATTATAAGTGATGCGGCTACAGATCTGAAACAAATGAAAAGAATATTAGAAAACAAAGATAGAAAAATGAATTAGAAACTACTGGTGGTTTATTTAATAGAGCAATGAAAGTCGTAGATTGGGAAAAATGTAGAAATCTGTGAAGTTTCCGAAAATTCTAACTAAAATTAAGTATAAATGTGAGTGAGTTTATTGTTTTTAACTTTTGTTGTTTGTTACATCGTCGCCCAAACTATTCGTACCCAACAGTAATTGTCAAACTCAAATCTTGTGATAAATTTAATTCAATAAAATAAAATTTAATTTATACAAGCTTCCACTCGTAACTAATTCACTTTAGTGTGTACTTCAGGTATTGTTTATTTATTTAGTCAAACTCGGCGAATGCATAATTTTACGATAAAAGAAATATTGAAAAAGTGAATGACTCATTACTCTAAAAATAATAATAATATCTACTACTAAAAAACATGAAAAGCATAGCATATTTTATTCAATGCTTACACTGGACGCGCGATCGACATGTAATTATTGTTCTGTAATCAACAATAGTCTAGATATAAGTAATTTCATTTTGTGTTTTGTATTCTAAAATTTTTTTTAATGTTATTCTTTATTTATCTGTGCGTTTGTGCACGCTTACCTCGGAAACAGTTTAACCGATTTGAATGCAAACAACAAAGTTATAGCGAATGCCCAAATTAGTACCAAGCATACGTAAACCGCGCGTGACGAAGTTGCGGGCACAGCTAGTTTTACAATATGATACTGATTAAATCTTGTCATAGTTGTCTGCTATTGTGGTTTTTAATTAAAATCAAAATCAGTGTATATCAGCACCTGTTTTTACAATTTTGAAGTGAATAACCCCGATGGTTTTATAGATAACATAGGATAATATTTACGTAACAAGATTATGTTGGGTAACAAAAAATGAGCCAAGGAGTGTTATTGTGTCTACTGTGTTACCAGAGGCGATACAATTACGAGTAGTCGTCACCTTACACCGCTCACGATTGGCTCAAACACTGGACAGGTTTCAGGGCCACGTCCTGTTAATTTAACTAATTTATAAGTGTTATGTATTTTACATTTCAAATATTATTTAGCTGCTGAGTTAGCAATATGGACTATGGTAGCCATAGCTTGGACTTGCCGATAGCAAGCGTGCTATGTCAGCTTTGTCTTTCGTACTTTACTGGTTCCTAATGGGCTTTTTGGCAGCATAATTTTTCTAAGCTTCCATTATTTCGATTACTAATTCCTTAGCCAAAGTGGCATCTTATATATCTTATATCATTATCTTATATAATTATCAATCAGCGTTACAAACATTATTCGAACTAATTTCTAAGTAATCTTTGTAGATTATCCTCAGATGACGGATCCTCGGGTCGGGAGATATGCAATAGGTAAACAAAGTGTACCTACCTATTTATCTATATTTAATCTATTTATATCTGAACATATTATAGAATAAAGTAGGTGTCCACCTCTGTCTGTTTCACCTCTATCTTCTTCTTAATATTGAATTAAAAAAATTAAAGTGTTTTTTTTTTTAAAGGAAATGTCGAAAGGAAAAAAAGGAGAAAATTAGGTTATATAAAAATCGAAAGTAAGATTATATGTTTAGACACAAAGAGAAAAAATTCACCCATACACTATTGCTTATTTTTCATTATTATGCGAATTAGTTATTGTCAATATATTAATGCAGTTAAAGTTCAAACATTGCTTTTAGCTGTTGATAACAGCTTTATAACAACTTTCGAAAATTGATATATGAATAATTCATTCATTTGATAACATCGATTATTTTGAATCGAAGTCAAATATTTCACAGTCTTTGAAAGTCAATCTTCAAGTTCACAGTAGTTTCTGTCTATAGAAATCCTTCTCTTCCTTATAATAATGGAACGACAAATGTCCTATTACCTCTGCTTATAAAACAAAATAGAAATATAAAGAAATCATTTTCAGAGATTTCCATAGTAAAACTGGACACCATTCGCCATATTGTCACTCATAAAAATACAGCCACGTATACTTACATTTTAAAAAAAGTAATTTAAATATTCATAAGTGATCAACAAACTGTTCTGATCATCAGACAGCCTTGGCCCTGTTGCTATATGCTGCGAGCGGCGCGTGTCGAGGCGAGGCGGGAGCATTCACCGCGCAAACCTCGACTAGCAACTTAGTAAAAGTTCATTTTGTCATCAATTAAAATACAAATCCATAAAATTAATGGTGTTAACAGTTTTAACGAGAAATCAATTTATAATCTAATCATACTTATAATAAAATCGTAAACGAGCCGCGTCTGTACATTAAATATTTTTTCAAAAAACAATTTCTTCACGTTGTACCTAGTTTTAAATTTTAAATTTTAATTTTAAATTTTTATTAGATACAAATGCAACTTTAATAATAATGCTTTAATAATGGGGCTGTTTACCTGTAGATCTGTTTACCTATACCTGTCTATGTATATAGATTAATTTGTAATCTACACTAATATCATAAAGTCTAGATTTTTTTGTCTTTGTATAAACTTAATGGATAAACTCAAAAACTAGTTAACCGATTTTAAAAATTCTTTCACATTTAGCAAGTTACATTGTCAGCGAGTAACATAGGCTGTATATTGTATAGTAACATAGCTGTCTCTACAAACATTACAATAATGTATAACCCAAAGTATCAAAAATTTGCTTATAAAAATCATTATTTGGTGTGCGCTGCATAAACTATTTGATACATAAAATAAATACAACTTAAACAAACATTACAACAAATACTAAAATATACTTACACTTGATACCTTTGTGTAATGGTCATACGAGATAACAGTCAAATAAAAAACAACAAGGTCGATGTAAAACTCTTTCAAGTTCTAAAGATTAAACTTAGCAAATAGGTACTGGATTTTTTGTATGATTAAGTTAGTAACTACCATTGTAATAGATTAATCACTAATTTGACACAGGAAATAAAAGAACTTATGTAGGTATAGATAAAATAATATCTACTACGATATTTGGTCCAAGTGACGCCATTGAAACGAGAGTACTTATAAATATTCTAGTAGGTACCTCAATAATGTAGTTAATACAAATTTTAAATAAATGCTAGTTATGTGAGTCGAGTATGCAAAAATATGTTAATTCAACACATTTTATCAAAAAAATAGTCAAATTGTAGCACATTCTGCTAATAAACGTATTAATGCGTTGAAATGGTAATGTAAGCACTCTACGTTTCGCCGTTATAATCTGGTCAGCCTGTGAATAAGTCCTAAAACCACTGCCGGAGCCCATTCCTCTAATTGTCTTTTATCCTATCAAGATCGTAATCATGATTTTTAATCCTATGCTACAATAAAGTGGATTTTCAGCCTGCCTGATAACATAAGGTTTAATTTTTTATAATTTTTTTTTTATGACAGGAAGGCTGACGGTTAACTCATAGGAGACGGCTACCGTTCCCTATTAACACAACATGCCGACTTTAATAAAAATGCTAAATAAGTTTGTGAGGATGTTTGTTACTACGAGTATTGTACACCCAAAACAAAACTGAACGCATTTTGACAAAACTTTTCAGCCGATATAATTTATAATTTATAGAGATACGCGGATAAAGTCGCATGCAATTGCAAGAGCTAGAGCCTATCTATACTATAATATTAAAAAGAGAAAAGATTTGATTGTTTGTTTGCATTGTTTAGGCTCCGAAAGCTACATTATCAGCGAGTAAAATAGACTATATTTTATAAAGGTACGCGGACGAAGTCGCGTGCAGCAGCTAGTATCTACTGATATGAAGAGTTTCGGAAGATGGGGCAATAACTTCTAGCAATTTGACCTTAGTTCTAAGCCTAATTTGCGTGTGCTAATTAAACAAATTTTAGATATTCATGCGATATAATCAAATATTATAACAATTTTCCTATTCGTAAAAAAATACTTATAAATCTTGATCATTTAATAATAACCACTGCTGCATTATTTATTGAGTAGTTTTGTCATAAAAGAACCAGTTAATTTGTGTCGCTGTCGCATATTTTATGTTACATTGTAATAAAATTTGTTTTTAAGGCAATTCCTTAACATTAATAATATGTGTTTTCAATCAATTCAGTAATAAGTAGAGAAAGAGATATAAGTCAACTTTCCTATAAAAAAATTAAGAAAAGATAAGTTTTAATTGATAAATAAAATTACAGTAAGACTTAGTTATTAAGCGTTAATATTTTTCTTTATGTTAAGGTCATCAGACAGGCTGACGCTCCAATACAGGATAGGTGATTACCGTACAAACAACGCTGCAGGTGCAGCAAGTGCGCTACCAACCATAGTAGGATAAGGACGAGGGATTATGACGAGATAGGGCAGTGGGCTCTGGCACTACCCTACTCACTACCGAAAAACAAAAGCACGGGGTCTTCTGTAAGGGCTGCCCAAATGACTATGAAACAAGCGTTATATTGCTTATAATTTTTTTTAAAATTATTTTATTAATAATAAAATAAAAACATCTTTAATATATTAGTGATTTTTTTCTAATTTATAATAATAACAAAGTCGATCTTGTAAATAATAAAGGTTAGTAAAAATCTGTACATATTAACTATAAGTTGGTTTTAAAAATTGTTAAGTAATTTCTTAGCTACAGGAAATCTTTAATAAACTAGCAATGATATACTGTATGAGTAATAAATAAGTTATGTTCACGCTTATCGCTTTTACGATTTTCCACAACCACAACAAATACACAATCGCCCGTGGGCATCCCCATTGGGCAGAATTAGGCGGGAAATTTAAACAGTTCACTTACCCGGTGTACAAGAAAACTCCAGTTGGAGATATAAAGATTCCAGATCCTATTATAGTTCCAATTATAATGCCCACGCCGTTGAACAGTGTTATTTTGCGTTTTAAAACCACTTTCCCGTCACCGTTAGGCAATTCCTCACCCATTCCGCAAAAAATCAATCGCGTGTACCGGTAAACGAAAACACGTGGGTGAAATATTGAACGCGCGATGTTCCCGCCGCTTAAGAGCAGCGCGGTATCTCGTGTGACTACCTACTATGAGATTCGTTTGTTACTCGACAACTCACTGCGAAACCTCTTACGCGACTGAGTCACTTTCTGTTATTACCATTTTTTGTGATCTGCGTTACTGTAGTACGAGCTGACGTTGGTTGACTGACGTCAACAGCGTATAGCGGCGACAACGCGAGCCCGTCACTGAGGCGCATGCGTAGCTTCCTTCAATAGAATACAATATGCATGTCCCCAACGCAATCTAGACAGTTGAAATTCAATAGGGTAGAAAGAGATAGACATACAATTTATATTAAACACGAAAGAGACGGGAATAGTTACATGGCGAATGATATAGCGGCAAAATTAAAAGTTTATAATATTGCGCTCAACCAGTTTTATACTTACAGTTTTATACAGAAGAGAAATAATAATTAGTGTTGTAACATTGTTATGATAAAGGTTTATTGAAATTGACCGTTATTTACGAAATAAGTGTTGAAAAATAGTGATGAAATATTAGGTTATTCTAGATTGCGTCGTAGTTTTCAAGCTTTACAAATAAATAATAATACTTACATTCGTGCCTTCTTATTGACAATCATCTTCTTTTGTTTACATAGTATAATTTGTTATATATAATTATTGTTATTATTAGTATAATTATATACATATAGGTATAAGTCGCTTTCCGCGTGTCTCTGTCTGTAGTGCAGCGTAAACCACGCAGGATTTTGATGCGGTTTTCTTCATCAGTTAGATAATTTTTCACGGAAAGTTAATATAAAACCTAATTAAGTCCTTTTACAACCATGTGGTCTAAAAGTAAATTTACATAGCTTACATAGGCTAAACCTTAAGAGATACATAAAAACGATGTAACTAGAAAAATGTAAGTAGTTCTTCTAAAATCCTTAAGAAAACTCCGCGATGGAATATCTCTATCTGTTACGGTTGAAACACAGTAACCATATCTTTAATTAAAACTTTACTCTCTACATACTCGTATTAAAAATCCGTCTGTTTCTCCGCTTTTACTTAATTCTAAACGGATTTTGATACGGTTTTCACTCATGGAAATAGCGATAAACGAGGAAGGTTTTTTATGTATATAAAAAATTGCAAGCCGGGAGCGGGTTTCAAGTTAATATTACATTGTTACGTTTAGATCAAAATTTTCATAGATTTATTTAGGTATGTCTAATTTTTTTTATATATAAAACAAATCTGTTATCCGCCTCTATTTTCTGTAAGACAGGCTTCTTGACGGTAGTAGGTTGCTACCGTCGTCGGCCGTCGCGCCTATAATTTATAAGCAACGCCACACACACAGGTGCTGCAAATGCGCTGTCGATCATAGTAAGATTAATTATAACGAGGGACTAGGAAGGGATAGATAGAGTAATGGGCTTTTTGTATGCTAAGGGCTACAGACAGGCTGACGGTCCACTTGATGGTAGGTGGCTACCGTCGCCTATAATCCCTTAACCCTTATAGAAAGGGATGGGGTAATTAGCTTTGCTGGCATCCCTTACTCACTCACCAAAACACAACTGTATGGTTAGCTGTTGCATGGGACTTGGTCCGCGTAACTTTAGAAAATATAGCGTTTGTTGCTCGCTGATAATGCAGTAGCATTCTATGAGTGAAAGAATTTTCAAAATCTGTGCAGTAGTTTTTGTGTTTATAATATGAGTAGATATCTATCTAGTAGATTTACTGCCTTTTACTGAGCCATTATTGAGTACATTTTAAAAAATAAAATAGATTAGAAAGCAGTTGAAACTTTGACCAATACGATTATAAGGTTTCATTATTTAAATATACCAGATGGTTATAAAAACTACTCTACTATAAAAACATTTTTAAAAAGCATAATTCGATCCAATTTTGATTAGAATAATAAAAACATAATTGTGTGGATGTAGCAAGGGTGTTTCTCAAACAACAAAGAAACGTAGGTATTCAAACAAGTAATTTCGTAGGCTAACAAACCAGGTTAAACATCAGAGCGCAGTAATTATACACGTTCGTAATTAGCTACCTATCACGTTATAATTACTTAATAGTAAACCTATTTCGTGAAAGTCAAAAAGAACAAACTCACAAAGTAGGTTGAATTTACTAAGCCAATTAGGTGACCGCTTTGTTGATTTGCCGATGATTGTTCAGATAGTCGTTTCAGCCAATGATTTAATAACAAAGTGCCTCAAGATGAAGACATCTACAGAAGACCGCACTTCTAGTATTCTAAAGTGGTTCATCACTCTGCAGTTTAACCACAGGTTGTTTAGGCCTAGCCCTGCTCTACCAGTGACATACTAACAAAAGTTTTTTTTTTATATATGTTTTAGGTATACCACTATAGGTATTGTAAAAAATAATGTTATGTAGAAGGTACAGAAGACCTTCTACATTGTAACATGAGTGTGACTATGTTAGAACTTTCCTCTGCAACCCTATGATATCAACTAGCGACCCGCTATCGGCTTCGCACGGATGCATTTTTGGCAGAAAATTATAGACACAAACCTTCCTCCTTCATCGTTCTTTCCATTAGTGAAAACTGTATCTAAACCCGTTAGATAGATCAGAAGAAGTTAGCGGAGAACTAGACAGAGGCGGACAGCGACTTTATTTTATTATATCTACGTATATTTAGATAAATATAGGTAAGGTAGTTTGGGACCATGATATTGAAAAGAATCCAAAATCCATGATAGTAATAAAATCAACACATTTATTGCCACGTATCAATAAAATTCAGAAATATTTGTTATCTTAAGAAAAATATTACACAAATTCATTAAAACATTTGTCTAGTACTTACACGTGAAAATCGTGTTTTGAAATCATCGCGGGAGACATCCTGAAATAACATGAATTTGCAACGAATGATGCGCCCGCGTCGAAAGTCGCGGCGCTGCCGTCGCTGTCTTTCTCCGTCTTGTATCAGACGCCATTTTCACACAGTCCACGAGCTTTCCCGTGTACAGGTAAGCTCGTTATTTTCACTTTATTTCACTAAAACACTTAACCTTCACACACAAATTCAAAGTAACATAAATCTAATATAATATTTAGAACATAGACATTAGCATTTGCAAACAACAGCATGTCTCTTCCCAAAAACAAGAACATTGACCCTCCAAGCAGCACACGTAACACTCAACATGTTTTTTGTTCGTAATGTTAATTAGTGACCACTGATTAAAAATACATTTCAAATAATTAAAGCCCACTAAATATATTCGCGTAAATGCCGTTAGACATATCAATTAACGCTACGATAAAGTGTGAATTAGAAATAACATTCGAAATGTGATTGAAGAATTCGACCGTCATGTTTCAGTTACATATCGATGTATAGACTACAGTGCACCGTTCAGCGGTTCGCGGTGATTAGACAGAATGCTATGCTCCGTTCAAAAGACAATCTATTTATGTCATCATGTCCTTATTTTTTTAATAGATCACCAAGCATCCCCCGCTGCGGCAGCGTGGCGAGACACGAGTCGTGTCAAGCCGTTGTGCCCTTCGCACGTGCTGTTCATACCCTGCTACGCCGCATACACTTCCTAAAGGATTATACAAATAAGTTTTGCAATCAAATATCGCGACACTATCACTAATGTGATGACTCTTATTGAAAAAAACTGTGAAACTACGACCGATAACATGGACAGTATTTCGCCAAGTAAAGAAGAGCGTGGAAAATCTTCAAGACCTGTCAGAAACAGACGATATACGAGGTTAGTGGTTTACCTATATAGCCCGACTAAAACGTGACTCATTAAATTTACTGAACAAACAGCTTTGTGTGTCACACGCGAAAAACATGAAGACGAATCGATAGTGTTACGCGATAATATAAACTTTTTTTTAAAACATATATTACATTTCAGGAGAAGCATAGTCGCGGGGCAAAGACCACAAAAGAGGCTGTTTACGCCTGAAATAAAGAGATATTTGAAGGACTGGCTGGTTAGACGGAGAGACAATCCTTACCCAAATAGAGAAGAAAAAAAATATCTCGCTCACGAAACAGGACTCACATACATACAAGTAAGAGCACCTACAATGATTTCTTCTTGCACTCGATTGCACAACCGCTTAATTGTATATTAAATAGTAATGTAAGGTAACTTATATGTATTAAGTTTGCGCCTTACATCAACCTAATTGGCAACTGGCCAGGAATTGCTATTTGTACATAAATAGGCACTATTTTTGGTCGCTGCTTTGTTAACGACAGCGTTTGTTGTTTTCTGTTTTCTGATATTTAGTCCATGTCTTTTACCGCATCATTTATCCGGTGTTATTTTCGGAACATAAAAGAGACTAAGGAAAAAGTTCAATTACAGATTTGCAACTGGTTCGCCAATTGGAGAAGGAAACTCAAAAATGTGAACGCTGACCGCAAGTTGCCGACGTGGGGTCATCTAATCCGGACCTACAATTATCGGGCTCAGGGAAACGTGGAACAATTCAGCATATGTTCGAACGACAGCATCTGGAGTGAACCTGAGCTGACTAGCACCGGCCACGAATCTTTCGAAGTTGAAAGCGGGAACGGAGAGAGCCCTGATCAAACGAGAGACTGCCAAGACGACTCAAACTCATCGGGCGCTTCCAAAGAAGAATATGAGATCTTCAACAATAACTACGATATTGGGAGCAATAAAGACACCACAATCGAAGAGTCACAAAATATCACAAGCCCTCTAATGCTAAGCAAATGGTTAGAAAGTGCTGCCCGTTTCCAACCAAGTGAAATGAACTATTCGTGGTGGGCTGACGGACGACGACGCAAGGAGGCAAACATTCAACGGATGACTTTAAACGCAATACCTCGTCATGGCCGCGACGAGGTAGAAGCGGCGGTCGCTTTGACTACCTTAGCGACAGCGGCGAGCAGAGTTACTGCGCCTTAAAACGATATACTAGTGACAAATTATACCAGGACCACTATTATAACATGGTAAATCACATTATTATGGGTTAGGGAGGGGTATACAATGACGAGAGAGCTAGGAGCCTCCTTTATGATAAAAAAAATCAGAATAATTCAAGTACTCATTAACAACAAATTGTAAAGTACAAAATAATTTTGGTATTTTTAGTTCGTGCATGATTTTAATGCATTCGGGAGGACCTATAGTATGGGTAGGATTTATAGTTACACTCAATAAAATTTTAATCACTAATTATCGAAGATATATTGGTTCACAGATGCCCTATAAGGTCGTTGTCATACAAAAAAAAACTTTTCGTTTTATTAAGGAAGTTTGTTGGTCGACACAGCTATCATAATAGCTTATATTGTTAACATATTAAAGTAGTTAACTGTTCAAAACAAATCATATCTTATGAGACTAGCTATACCAAAATTTGTCTTATTATAAAAGGCAAAAGATATTAAAAACTACATTAGTTTTCTGCGTAATAGTGGATCATATCTCTAAATTTATGTACCTATCGTATCAATAAAAGTTATGACAAAACTATGAAAAAGTATAGACTAAGTAACAAAAAAATACAACCATTGCTAAATGAAAGAGTGGATAAAAAAACATGTTACCCAATTCCATAGTGACTATCAAAATAATTTTAAAAATCTCTCTAACACAAGGGTCTCATGTTCGATTCCTTGCAAGCCGAGGCAAGGAACATTTAAAAGAAAACCTTACTGGTCTTCGCTCCAATCCGATGTGCGGTTTCCTGAGCACAAATCCCAGTGTCATTAGTGCTAATTG
This sequence comes from Synanthedon myopaeformis, assembly GCA_944738685.1. Classification (NCBI taxonomy): domain Eukaryota; kingdom Metazoa; phylum Arthropoda; class Insecta; order Lepidoptera; family Sesiidae; genus Synanthedon; species Synanthedon myopaeformis. Next base: position 4,501,193 of record OX122915.1, read on the forward strand.
GAGTCGTGCGATTGTTATTATTTTAATATTAACGAGTGCTAATGTTAAGTATCCACACTCCCTGTGAGACATACAAATAAAGATTTTTTTTCCTAATGAAAGCTTGCTCAAGTAGCGATTATATTATGATATTGAAAATGATCTCTGATTATGAAATAAGTAGAAAATAGATGATAATGTCTATATGTTAAACTTGTGTGATTCATATTACCTACCTATGTGTTATTATGTATTTTTAAGTATCCGCCAAAGATTATTTACGAAAATATAAGTTACATTATTGAAGATTTCTTTTTAATTGATCCAAATTAAGTCTAAGTCAACACTAACACCATAAGAAATCATGCTATTGCATATTTATTACATTACATAAATATAACTATTTCAAAAACCGAAAACAGTTGTATTGATAATAGCGCCTCGATAAAAATCTTCCCCGTTTATCCCTCTTTTCATATGTGATAAAAACACTCGAGAATGGGTAGACCGAATTAAAATTGGTCTACCCATTCTCGAGTTTTTGAAGCACACCAACTAACTTAACATTTATATATAAAATATAATTTTCTATAAACAGGTATTTATCCCAATATCATTCTCAACAGATCCATTGGCCACGTCCATAATGGATCTTGAGAGTTATTAATTATTATTGAATTTGTTTTTGAAAATATTGGAAAAAATCTAATCTGATGAGGATAATCAAAGCTGATAGTCAGATTGTAGTAAAAGCTGATGAATTCTTGTCTAGATCACAACACATGATCATCATACATACATACATTCACAATGTTTAATGCCAATTATAGATTTACGCGAATAATTGACATTTTGAAAACTCATTTTGCAGCATTCAAAATCTCTCTAAATTTTTACACTTATAGTGAATTTTTACGATATATTATTTCCATGACAGTTATAGTGAAGTTTTTGATGTTTTTTTTTAATATGGACTTACTAAATATTAAATATTGAGAAAGAGTTCTTAATAGATACACACTTCAAAAGTAGTTCCAATGTGAATTAAAACGTCATTAGATCCATTATACGTCATGGATAAAAAAGACAAATATTTTAAATAACGCAAAGAGCCTGCCTCTTATGAGAACATCTCATTGTCTAAAACAAGTATAGGCAAAATTTTCTAAAATAAAAACAATAAAATGAAATTTGTAGCCTTTTTAAATTTCGGAAATGTTCATAATTTTTGATTTATTAACTCAGCAGCTCATTCAGTAAGAACCAAGAATTACATTTAAACCAATGATCAAGAGCATACCTCCATTTCATGTGGTTAATTTGCTTGTAAATGAAACCATTTTGCATATAATGTAAAGTCTTAATATATTTAAAATCAATATCTACAATATAATATTTAGTTAAGACACAATGTCATACACCAAATCTTAAACAAACTTCATTGGACCAAATTTAAAAAAATAAAGAATATTTATTTATATGTATTTAACATGAGGCAATAAATAGCCTTATGTTGATTATGTTAAAACTATAAAATACTATAAATGAATTAAAATCAAATTTAGGATACTAGCACAAACAAAGGTTGTACCTACCTAATGACAATGTACTAATGTTTTGCTTAAAAGCCTTCTGCAGGATTAAACAGTTTATATTAATATAACCAACAGTATATGATCCAATAAAATTTGCCTGAAATTTATTTAACTTTGCATCTTAACTGTCTTTACTTTCCTCTAAAGGTTTATTTTGTATTTCAATATGTTTGTCCAAATGGGCCACTAGTGTTTGTTGACTCTGATTCAGTTGGTTCACTAGGCAAGAACCAGCGCTTTCTAGTACTGAACAGAGCTGGCTTCTGGCTACATCCAAATTGGGAAGTTTACTAAATTCAAGGAACTCATTCTTAGACATGAGCTTATCATCTATTATTCCAGCTGAAAAGAATTTTTAAGGTTAGTGATTGTTTTAAGTTTAAATAATATTTTAAACATTATCTGCATTGAACAGTTAGTTTACAATTTTTTTTAATATATTTCTGTAACCTTTATTGGTATTGTAGTGATAAAAAAAAACAGATTTCAAATGCTAAAAAGAATTTTGCACCTCAATCCGTTGTTGGACCATGATTATTTATTAGAATAAATATTTAATGCTTTATTGTTCTTCATGGTGAGAAATGGATGGTTCTCTGCCTTTTCGCTAAAAATTGTTCTGCCGATTATCACTTGCCAACTAACATTTAGTAGAATTCTATTTCACGGAATAATCATTTGCCAACCTTTTTTTATAATTTTGTTTTATTTCCCAACCTCACACTTGCCAACTTATAATTATAATGACACTTTTATATCTGCTTTTTATAATGACACTTTTCAAAATGCCAACTTTCAAGTAGTGAATGTTTTAGTTAGCGTAATATTCATTTAATTGTTTATTGTTTACCAAATGTTGTATTAAGTAGTAAACATTCTGGAACCTAACCTATTTGTTTCCAGTACAAATAAGTCTTGTGACACATTTTGTAATAAGCGCACAATTCATTTTGCTACAACCAGTATTCCAGTTAATATAGAAAATATATTAACCGGTGTCCCACCAGAACCAAAGAAAAAAAAACTTGGACAAAGAAGAAAGAATCAACAGAATTCTTGAACACAAATCTATATACTCAAAGGAAAAATTATTAATGTTCATTGTTGGCAATTTAAAGGTTTAAGGTTATTTTTGAAATTCTTAAATAAAAAATGCATGTAAAAATTTGTTTATTTTTTTATCATTATATCAATGTACGAAAAGGGAACTGTTACACTGACGAAACATTATTCGTCTAATAGTTGTTTGGCCTAGTGAAAGATTTGACAAAATAATGATAAATGCCCCAAACATTTTGTGTCATTATAATAATCAGCTTAACAAAAATTCTACCAAATGAAATGTTCTCATACAAAAATATGATAATCATTAGTTGTCAAAGTGAAAAATAGGCCGAAATGTTGGTTGGCAAATGATAATCGGCCAAACAATTTTTCGGCGAAAAGGCAGGATCCCGAAATGGATCTATTAAAAGACCCTCAAAATGGAATTTTCCATATAAGCAGAGTATTTTGACCATTGGCTAAATCAATTAATAGAAAGAATAAATAAAGACAATAATATTGAATAATAATATCATTCATGAATTATACAAATTAACCATCCTTAAAAATACCTCTTTCGAATCAGGACTGAAAAACATTGTTTTCCGAGATTAGGGCATACATACAGACAGAGAAAAAGATACTTTACTTTATACTATGCATTTATATATAAAATATATTTATTATAAACTAGACTGATGATGCGCCTTGGCTTCGCCTGAGAACAATTGGGGGGTATAGTATACACAGTATAATACCCTATGTCCATCTGGAATAATGTACCTTACAAATAGTGAGTTTTTCAAATAAGTGCAGTGGTTCAGGAGTTTACCATCCACATATAAACAAACATACGCAATCAACCCTCTCTCTATATTATATTTGTCAAGATAAGTGAATAAATATTTAAAGTGAACTCACCCATTACAACCAATTGTGGAGTTTTCCTCAATATTTTAAATAGTTTACTTGCATTTTCCGGTTGGCCAAATATGATGTTTTGATGTGAAGTAAATAAATGATTAACAGCTTCGTAACGAGTACTTTTTGTAGCCATATTAACAATCTTCTTTCCATAAGTTCTTAAATGCATATTGTTCCTTTTCAGAGCCGCAAAAATTGGTGTTTTGTCTTCCATAGTTATCGAGTTGAGATGCAAAAATACAACCATTTTGGACGTATTAAACCAATTGAGACATTCTCTAGCTAAAATCCTTTCAAATGGGTTATCAATTATTTCTTTATGCCTGACCTCTCCTTTATTACAGTTTAGAACATCAGGCAGAGTGTGTTTGGGTGGACCATAAAAGGGTTTGGAGAGATCAATCAAAAGTTGTTTTTCAAAATGAGGTTTACGTGGTCTCTGAATATTGACTTTTCTCGCAAATCTTTTCGTCATCATCAATGGTAGTTGAGTAGTCAAAAGGCCTGAAAAAGAAATAAAGTGTGTAATGTACCTATATTAATAAATTTCACGACTCGTAGGTACCGGTCAATATTTAAGCTTTACCATTCTGAAGGAAAGCCATTATGTGTCCCTTTATACTTATTATTAAAAAAAAGTTTATTTGTGTCGACGAATTATCTTTAATTTTATTTAGATTTCGCAGAATCAATGTATGTTACTTGTTTAATGTTTTGTTTTCTAATATAGTATAGGTTTAAGGTTATATTTAATAATTTTATATTACACACACACTACCACAGGGGCCACAGCCTATGCAAATTGCAATGCTTGCTTGGCAGTGGCATGAGTGTCACACAAACGCTTTTCGCAGTCTTCGCGACTGCATATTGACGGCCTTATAAAGGTAAGTCTGTGAAAATATTGTCATCACAAACTAAATGCTCGTATGGAAATCAAATTTCTCTCTCTACTAATATCTAGCTAGTATTCTGTGTATACAACTCAAACTCATGTCATGTCATGTCTGTGGCTTCTGTGATGCTGTCTGTGACTTCTGTGAGAGCTGAGAGTGTGAGCAAGTGATGGCAAGATTGGCAAGTTTCCTTCCTTTTACCATTTATTTGGCAATTTAGGCATTTATTATCCTCCTCATTACATTTATTTATTATTAAATTAAATCAATTATTGTACATTGTGGTCACTGATTGGCCAATCTCAGTAATTTATTTATACGTAAGTATTTTCAATAGCTATATTTCGTGTCCTTAATTGTCTTCACTTTTCAGTCGGCTTAGAATTGAGGTTGTAGATATTCATGCGCAGTTATATTAATATTTATGTTTTACTATTTCTTTACATTGCACCACTTTAAATTTGTAACACTAATAGATAAAACTCTTGGTTTGGATTTAAAGAAGTAATGGAGAGTTGTAGTTGTGATTATATGTTCCTCTTTACATGTGTTTGATTGTGTTATATTGATTGAAGTGTTTTCTAATGTTAAATGAGATCCTTGTTTTACCTCTGTATTTTTTCACAGAAAGTAATTGTTTTCAGACACAACAAAATGCGGGGTAATGGTGATGATACTCCACCCTCGTCTATAAACGGTGACGAAATAACAGGCATGGAGGAGGACGGCGTTATATTTCTTGATGATGTGGAAGAAATACAGCTCGGAGATGAAGAGATGGATGGATGGCAATTAGATGATGAAGAGGAACCTCCAGAGGATCTTTCGAAGTTAGTGTTTAATAAACACGATGGCTCAGTGTTCTGTTGTGATATACACCCTGATGGCAAGTTAGCGGTAACAGGTGGCGAGGACGATAAAGCATATGTATGGTCCACGGAGGATGGTCAAATATTCATGGAATGTACTGGCCACAGAGATTCAGTGGTTTTTGTTGGGTTCAGTTTTGATGGAGCTTTTCTAGCTACAGTGGATATGAGTGGAGTAATTAAAGTTTGGAAAGTAGTGGAAAATAATCTTAAGGATCCATGGCCCCTCGCCTTTGAGTATGAAGTAGACGACTTGTCATTTAGTCTGTGGCACTTTGGAGCGAGAGTGCTTATTTGTGGAGTTGTCGATGGGGATATATATGTATTTAAAATACCATCAGGTGACACAAAAGTTCTACAAGGCAATAATTCCAGAGCAGAATGTGCTAAGGTATGATATTCCATAAACATAACTATTGTTTACAATTAATGTTATTAAATAAATAAAAATGCAGAGTGGACATTAAATAATAGGTTAGGTACTTATCTTTATGGTATAACATAAGTAACACATGCCATTACCATTATTACATTACATCTAATGTCATTCCATATTATATAGTTAGCCTTTGATAAATAAACTTGATAAATATCAAAGTAGGTAGCCACTGTTTGCAAGTTATGTATTGTTTATGAAACATATATTTAAAAGTTTGTATGAAAAATAGTGCTAATATTTCACTTTAAAATGCAACTTTTTTTAACAAACAGTTTCATTCAAGAAATAGACAATAACTGCTCATACTTTATACCAAGATTAATTCTTCAGAAATAAGAATTTAAAAGGGCAATGTTAGGCAAAGGTCCATGCTACATGCCACAATAGGTGTGTCAAGTAAAAACACATAAAAATTTAACTTGTTTTAACATTCATTGACTTAATGGAAACCCTATGTATTAACATGTTAGATACCATGTAGATAATCTTGTGGAGCTTTTTATAAAAAGTGAAGTCACACGCCGGTTAAGGTCTTTTGTGGAAGCTATTTCTATAAAATTGTTTCTTATTGAATTCACATTCTGATTATTGTTTTTGGAAATTCTGTTTTAAAAAGAAATATAAAACAAGCATAAAATTTTACACTGAAACAATATAAAAAAGTATATTAGATATGTAATTTTTTTTGTTTAATTCTAATGACCATCATTGAATATTAATTTTAATGCTTTAATTGGGTTCAGTATGTCAATGTACTTAACAGAACTGGTATTACAGCTTTTTAAGGATGGGGTGCGATTGGCAGCTGGTTACGGAGATGGAACTGTTAAAGTATGGGATTTGAAAGCAAGTAAAGTGCTATGTCAAGTAAGTGAGATCCATGAAGACAGTGTGACAGCCATAGACACCCATCCTGACAACAATTTAATGGTTTCGATTTGTATGGCAAGTAAGTGTTGTTCTGCTTATTAATATTTTTCATACAGCACTCCTAATAACTAAATACATATGATATAAAACAAGGGACTTGAACATATGAGTCAAATTAGAATTCAGACTTTCTTACACTAAGCACCAAAGCACAAAAAATATACAAAATTAAAAAACCTTAAAACTTTAAATACAATTTAAACCTTTCTTAAGTTTAAATTCACTTGAAAATGTAAGAAAGTTGATATTTAAGAATCAAATTTAGGTATTGGGTAGAAAAAGCTTAAAATAAAATATAATTATATTAACGAAAAATCACAAAGGTTTGAATCTTGACCTGCATTGAAGTGTTTCAAATTGCTTTTTTTTTACTGAATATTTTACAAATATTAAACTTGAAATTTAACTTTGTATTTTTAGACACATTAATTTTGAGCACATCAACGAATGGGAAAGTTGTTCATAAACAAGCAGTTGCTATTCCAGCAACGGAAGTAGTTGCTTTTGCTCAAGATCCTGAACTCAATTATTTTGGATTAGGTGAGTTGAAAATGTTTTTATATGATAGGGGGAGATCCAAGATGGAATAATACCTATATTTATATTATGTTTTTTCATATCTGTGCGATCAATATCACGAGTTAAAAATATAAATATACTCATTCATACTGGACATACACAGAAGAGTGGCCGGGTTCAGCTAGTAATTTATATAAGAAATATTAAACTAACTTGAATTTTATAAGACACTAGGTGTTGCACCAGACTTCGTCCGCGTAACTTTATATATATATATATAGCTACACGCTCCCGGCTTCGCACGGGTACAAAATAAAAACTATTCTTATCTTTTAAGTTAGACCAAATTAGTAATTACACATAGTTACGAAATTTTATCAAAATCGGTTCAGTAGTTTAGGAGTTCATCGCGCACAAACACGTGACACGTAATTTATATATGTATTAGATTCTAGCCCATGTTACTTGCTGATAATATAGGTTTTCATAGGTGAAAGTATTTTTAAAATTGGTCCAGTACATAGTTTTTGAGTATATTTATTACAAACATAAATAATAGAATTCTTCTCTCTTTATAATATTAGTATAGATAGTATAGACAAACGAAAATACAAAATATTTTTTCTTTATAATATTATTATAGATTTTTTCCACCTTCGGTTACATTATTGGAGTTAGAGATCCCTAATTTAACTTGAATAACAATATAGTCTACATTACTCCGTGATAATATAGATATCTATAGAATTTTTAAAATCAATCCTGTAGTTTTTGAGTTTATTCATTACAAACAAAAATAAAAAAAAATACAAATCTTTTCTCTTTGTAATATTAGTATAGATAATAAATAGTCCTAATAAAAACCCTAGTAAAAACTTCCATAGGGAAGTATTGAACTGATTACAGGTCAATCATTAATGAGATTGTTGTTTTTTCAGGAACATTGAGCGGTTCAGTCACCATCTGGGATGTGGCCAAGCAAATGGTTCGCCACGAGTGTGAAAGTGAATCGGGAGTCACCAAGATGTCTTGGATCAAGAACCACCTCATAACCGGCTGCACAGATGGCGCCATTCGAGGGTTTGAGGGAAAATCTGGAGTCCGCAGCCTCTTTCTCACTGGCAATCGATCCGAGGTCCTCGACTACTGTTACAATGAAAAGACCAACACTATTCTGACTTCCTCGGACGATGGCATGTGTCGGTTGTTTACATGCGAACTCAATACAGACAATTAATTAGTTTGTTATTATCCACGTGTATGAATTATGTTATGTAATAATTTAAACATTAAATTAATATTAAAGAAGTCTTTTTTTTTCTTTTTTGGCTGTTTTGATCAGTATATCCTTTCCTGAATATGGTGTATTATGGAAGGGTTGTTGCAGAATTTTCAACATTCGCCGTATGCGGATTTTTTAAAAATTGTACATTATAATAATTTTTAAGGTAATCTAGCATTTAGTAGAAAACTTATACAATTTAAAAGTCTGTATGAAAAACAGTGCTAATATTTCACTTTTTTTGCAAACAGTTCATTCTAGAAATAGACAACTGCTTATACTGCTAGATATTTCCAATCTAACCTTATGTACTTGAAGTAACATACATAACATAAAGTTGAAGTAACATAAGTGCTTTGTTAAAAAATATTATATATTTATTCTTTAAGGTCTCATAAAAAAAAAAAAATTGTCGATTGGAATCTGGGTTTTCCTTTTTTCAATTAAATTTTGAATTGGTTGTACTGTATTTGTATATAGATTGAGGCCTATTATTTTTGTGTATATATATAGTAATTAATTGAGATTAATTACCTAGTATCAACTAGACAAATATAAAGTTGTATGTCATTGCATTTCTTTTACATTACTAGTTAGTGCACATAAAAAATCACAAGTGTTTAGTTGTTTGTAATGTTCCATAATAATGTAACAAATATTCAGCAAAATTTTTTTTAATTTACCTTCAGAAATAAGAATCTAATCTAATAACAGTTTCTAATTCTATGGCGAATGCGAACATCCGCAGCAACCCTATATTATAGTTTCTTTGCTCAGTTTTTTTTGAATACTGTATACATTTTAAAAACAAGTGCAACTGTCAGTATATAGTGTAAATTAAATTGTCTGGAATATTCCAAATTTAAAGTTTTTAACAGAATACAAAGTCTTCATCGGGTCCGAATGGCATAGGAAATGAAATTAACGAAATTAATCTCACTAATTGAAACTTTTATTTAATAACAAGAAATTTAATTGATCTCATTTTATTTTAATGAAATATAATACCTATGACTACATATAAATAGGAGCAAGCTATATGCAATTTATATCTACACTAATATTTTAAAGAGGAAAGATTTGATTTTTTTGTGAATATCATTAATCTACATTATCAGTGTATTTTATTTGTACATAGGCTGTATTTTATTTTCAAAGAAATTTAGAGCTCACGAAAATTATGAAAACCTTTAATGAATTACTAGTTGAAACTAATGTATTCTACAAAGAGAGTACCTATAGATAGAACTAGAAGACTTATAAAAAAATTTTTTTCAATATAAAAAATACATATATAAGTTTCAAATATATACCTACTCAATACCAACCAACCAACAACCGAAATAACTACATAGCCCTGTCATTGACCTCCATTGAATGGAATACAAATTGTTAATATCCTGCATAAAAATGACCCGTTGTCATCTTATAAAAAAATTACTATACAAAAACTTATTTGTTATCAACGTGTAACACATTACAGTAGTTCTATAATCAATGTTTGCTAAACCAACACGTGGTACACACACTGGTTAAACAGACGGACGGAAGAACAAAAATGACTGCACGCACTAAACTAAACCAAACTTGGCAGTGAAATTATTTTGAAACACAAAATTGAGCCTTTCTGCTTACGTAATAAAGTTGAATGTAGCTCAACTCAAAGTTACACCCATGGCTTCGACTTGCTCCACCAGGCAGATGGCCTGCGATTGTCGGGCTCGCCGTGTGTTGCTTTCGATCCTTTGAAGCGAATGAATACTTGACTTCAAAATTGAATTGTAGATATTGAAGACACGCCGCGCGACAAATACAGTTATAGTTTATACTGTATTGTACTGTTTCTACCGCTTACAATTTCGAACGTATTCTGTTTGTACGTTGTTTTAAGTATATTCTTTTTTAAAAATTTAATATTCAAATGTGCCAGTGACATATTAACCGTCGGTAAAGACTTGTATTTTATGAATAATTTAACCCGGGATTTAAATGTTCAGTGACCGAATGACGGAATTATGTAAATTTAAATTTTAGTGATAAGTGTTATTTATATCACTTATCCGCATATGGTGTTTCATGGTGTTATAGTTTCCACGTGGTGTTTCCCGCCACGGTTGTCTCGTAATTTAATGATGCAATGTTTGCATGACGGAAACCCAGATTTTTTGTAAATTATCACTTATTAGTTTGTATTATCATGAAATTAATTTTGACAATTTGAAGATTAGATGTGCAGTGTTTTTTCGATTTGTTAATATTTAAAAAGCGGTACATATACTTTAGTTTTAAAATAATGGCAAAAGTAGCCGCCGTGGAAGGCTTTACGCCGAAAGTTATGGACACATCTGCTGGCGAAGGTGGAAGCGATGAGAACAGTTCAGGTGATGGAGTTCGGTTAAAAAAGGAACTGAGTCTAATAAATGGAGTTGCAATTATCGTGGGAGTTATAGTTGGGTCGGGGATCTTTGTGTCACCCAGCCTGGCGCTCAAATACTCCGGCTCAAAGGGTATGGCGCTCATCGTATGGGTACTTTCCGGATTTCTATCTATGATTGGAGCTTTATGTTATGCAGAATTAGGTAAGTTAAATTTGACTCTAACGGCATTCAATACTTTTATCAGTGTTACTAATTTTGAGTCATAATTTTCCACACAAGGTGAAAGGTCGATACAAAACCCATGTCATTTTTTCATAATAAGGTTCATAATTAAATTAAGGTTCTGAAACATCCTTTGATAATATTTTTTAGTAGTTACTTACTGTTCACACTGCGTTTCGCAGTCATAAATTTAACAGCCATATGGTGGCAGAAACCACTGCATCCTTACAGAAGACCACTGTGAAATAAAAGCATGGGTGCTGTTGTGTTTCGATGAGTGAGTAAGTGATGCCAGAGTCCATAGGCGACGGTAGCCAATATACCTTCATGTTGACCGCCAGCCTGTTTTACGTCCTTTATCTGTCTGGCATCAAAGAAAACATCACCGCTATAATCGTCTCTGATATTTGAGAAGAGCAAATAAATCATTATTAAGTATTCCAAACTCTACCTAAGTAGTACTATTATTATATATTTTCTTTGTAAAAGAGTTAATGTCAATAACATGAACCTAGAAAAAACAATAATTTTAAAAAATAAATAAATTTTACATTATATTATACCTACTAGCATTTACACGATGGTGGCGCCACCACGGTGACAGTGGCGTCAACTGTAGTCGAATTTTTATATTTTTAAACATAACATTTTTTCAGGATAAAAAGCATCCTATATGTTAATACTGGTAACTAAGTGTGCCAAATTCATCCAAATCCGTTTAGCAATAGTTTTTACCTGAAAGAGTAACAAACATACATCCTTAACTCCATACAAACTTTCTCAATTAATAACCATACCTAAATTTTAGTTATAAAAAAAAGATCGCAGGCCCTATTTTTCCCTATAATATTTATTCTGTTTTACATAGCTATCTAATGTAAGTACCTTGGCACTTATATGATTGTTCAAGAGTTAAAAACATCATTGAACTACTAGGCCCCATGATAAGAATTACGATAATTTGTAATGAGTTCTTGCTACAAATGATAAATGTCCTCCTGGCACTTACGGCACGTCCTAAATACATGCATTCCATACTTATGCCTTTTGCGAGAATCGAACGCTAAAGGCTTGGCAGACCGCTAAACCGGTCCATTCCAAAACTGGATATCTGGCGATCTCGAGAAGCAGGGCACACTTGCTTGCATTGCAATGCTATATTCATGTTTATTCAAATAAGTCATTTACCATAGACGCGAGGAAAAAGCAAGCGACTCGAATAGGTGCGCGCGACTTACCTACGTAAATTAATACCCAATGTCCACTGCGTGGCTATCCGATTTATTTATTTATTCAAATGTTAATAGAATAGTATAATGAGTAGATGCCTGGTTCGCCCTACGGAGTTGTGTCCCACAAAAAAAAAAAAAAAAAAACAATTACATCCCAGTTTTTATGCCCCGTTTGTCCCGAAATATATTTTCTGTTTATTTACTCCTGGTTTGTATGTTATCGGAAGACTTTCTATGTTTGATACAGGGGTCAGTACAAACATTAAGTGTACCAGAACGATAACAGTCTATCGAATTATGCTAGTAGTACTTTATGTACTGTATCGCCGACCTCAAATAGCTATCATATCGAAAATATTTTTTTCACATTTTAACGATATACTTATAATATTTAATACTTATCTAAACTTGAAACAAAATATAGAATCGCTTGACATGAATGTGCACTAATTAAATTCTCAAAATAAATCTTACATACCTATAGATACACACACTTTCAAGGGTTTTCGAGCTTCCTTTACCATGGAACAGATAATGCCGGCTGCTTCACGCAAGGCTTATCATCATAATAATCATAAATTGTTCCAAAAATTGTTTTTTATGATGATTCGTTGTATACAATAGAACACTGAAGAGTGCATAATTACAATACAAAGCACCTACGTAAAATAAAGTTCTCATCACAAAATTCATCTAAATTTTTTAATACGGTTAAAATCTTCTGTCGTTATTAAACCAAACTTATTATTATTAAAGCGATTTTATTCCCACATAAGTTATTTGTTTAACTAGAGAGCAAAATTGTTTTTTGTCCGACTCTAAATCACTCACTTCGCTCAGTAGTCTATAATAGAATCACTCGCTACGCTCGTGATTCAATTCTAGACTACTTCGCTAGTTCGTGATTTAAAGGCACGAGACATAAAAAAATTCAACAGCGAGAAAAGCGTTACTAGTTCATCTTTAGGTAAGAAAATCAATTAAGACAATTTTAAATATTATCTACGTTTATTATAGCTAACATTCACATAGCCAAAGTATGTGAAATTATAACTAAATTAATAAGAATATTAAAAGTTTAAAGTAAAATTATTGCAATTTGTAAAATTAAATGTAACAGTTTGGTTCGGAACTGTGACGGTCGTATTATTTACTTGCGTGTTAGGTAAGGGTTCTGTCTCTATGTTTGTACGAATGAAATAATTCGTGCGAATGAAGATATTTTTCACGGGACTTTTCTGGAAGAAAGCTAAGTTCGGCATTTGAAACTTGTTCTCTTAGTTCTTCTGGATTTAGACCATCACCACTGAACGTATTCATTTTTTTTTATATTTACCAAAACACCAAGACCTAATGCTGAACCAGTTTCTGAACTATCTTCACAGCTGGGCCAACTCTAGTCGGCTAGTTATGGTCGGCCGAATCTAGTCGGCTATGGCCGGCCGACTCTAGTAGGCTGTGGCTGGACATACTAATAAAATCAAAATTTTATTCGAATCACGCTCGCATTAGAATCGATTTTTCTGCGAGTTTTTAGGCACCAACAGCACCCTTTTCGTGCTGGAGAGGTGAAAATTATATTATAATAGTAACACGCAATTTTAGAAAATGTTACCTATACATTATTTATTTTGTTGCCCGGTATTGTTGAGTCAAATGCTTAATTTTCAGGTACAATGATCCCTAAGTCTGGAGGTGACTACGCGTACATTGGAGAAGCCTTTGGATCGCTCCCTTCGTTTCTGTACCTGTGGGTGGCGCTCTTCATTTTGGTGCCGACAGGAAACGCCATAACTGCACTCACATTCGCGCAGAACATCCTCAAACCACTGTGGCCGCAGTGTGAACCACCCGGGCATGCTGTTAGTCTGATCGCCGCTGTTGTTACTTGTAAGTAACTTTATGTATTTTAATATGAAATTTAAAGATCACATAAAGGCGAACAACGTCTATCAATAATTACAGTCGGGCTAAGAAAAGTCGACATAGGGGGCGTCAGTCAATTATCACTCATGCAGAAATTTCATATCAAACGTCTGTCGTTTGTCTGCTTAGTGTATTAGTATCAAAAGGTAATAAGAGTCTACGCCCTTGATAAAGGAATGAATTTAAAATCTGACGAAGGTTTTCGTACCCCGATCTATAATAGCATTTTCTGACTGTGCCGACCATATCGCGTCTAAAGTTTCGTTGCCGAAATCGGCGATCATTACACATTTACCTATATCTCCATAAGTATATCTCATATAACGTACATAGGTATCAAAGCTCTGCTTCGTGGCTTCGCTTATTCTCTATGATTGGACATCATGAAAACTTCCGCGAATAACCCTCATCGTAATTGGCCGAATGAGAAATTATGAATATTATAAAAATTTCGATAAGAAATTGTAATAGATGGAAATCGTAAAAAACAAGAGCTGTTGCCTTATATCAAATAAGGTAGTTCGATTTTTTTATATGTTGGTAGTGATGAAATGGTAATGACAAATTCAATTTTTTCACTTCGAAAACCTTGCGGATCATTGTTAGAATCATCAAAATCTAGGACTTTTTTCAGTTTTTGTCGATTTTTACTATCAATAACCTGTGTTACGGCAATAGTCACTCTGCACACTTTTTAAATAGATTAAATTTGAAATTGAATAAAAATAATTTAGTATTGGTAGGTGAAATAGTTTTAAAGATACGGCTATTCAAAAGTTTGCAAAATTTCTAAAAAAAAAAAGGATGTTTTACAGTTATTTTTAGTTTTCGACCATTTTGACTGCTAAGAAATGGTTGTAAGAAAAAATTGAGCTCACAATATATTCCTTACTGGATTTGCTCGTTTTATGTGCACTGATTGTAAACTTGTTTTCAAAGGAACAACAAGAGCCTTTTTTAATTAAATTATAAACCTGCTATAAGACTTTCTTAAAGACTTTCTTGCTATAGACCAGCTGCTAAAATTATTTAAGAAAAGAACAGAACAACAAAATGAGAGTTGTTGGAGTTCTTGTGACGAAAATATCTTGGTTTCTACTTTCCCTTTTCTGGCGTGACAAGGAATATTTGCTGGTGGTGATAGAGCCATTAGAAGAACTACTAAATCCACATCTTCCCAACAACAGCATCTTACACAACTTAACTCTCTGTTTACTTACACAACCTGTAGCTCCTAAAGTATTGATCGTAGAGTAAAAATGAAAATATATACAAATTTGTAGAAACTTTTGTAAGAAGTAATCAAGAATTTCCCCTGATTGCTGACATTCGACTTAATTTGACAGTAGGATTATGAATAGCTGTTACTTTACTGAAGAAATATAAAAATAAAAGAAATTATGTTATTTTTTATTCAAAACTTAGCTCGAATAAATATTGTAAAAGCAATCTAGCTGTAATCTATATCCTTAAATGGAATATGAGGGCGAACTGGTGCTTAAGGTCGTTAGGGCGATCGTAAGTCGTAACTAACTAACTGCTTTTGTACAACTCGTGAAGTATGAACACGCCAGGCGCGGCGCGGGCGGTCCGTCGTCTCTGACTCGTGATTGCGGCTGACAGGATAATGAGAGCTTCCTCCCGCATTCATCTGACACACACTCTTGTGCGGAATCACTTGGCACACACATATACGTATCGTAAGGGCATTTAATGAGCGACAGTTTAAGCCATTAGGATTTGAGTTGAGGTTGAGCCCAGATCCGCATATTGATGCCTCTTGACACCTGACTGAGATTCTACATCGTGAATACTATCGTCTGTAAAGCGACACGTCGTCACGTGACTAGAGCTAGTGAGCTGCTCCTGGCTTCGCTCCGAATGCAATTTTTTTTTATACACACAAACTTTCCGCATATATTCACATAACAGTGATGGTAAAAAACTTGTATGTATAACTGTAGAAAGTTACACCATTGAGAGCCCGTATTCTCTTACACAGAAAAAACCCTCCGCCCAACAGTGGGCCGTACCCACTGTTATATATAATTTTTTTTTTGCAAATTTTATACACAAATCTTCTTCTTTTATTCCTCTTTCCATAAGTAAAAACCGTATCAAAATCCGTTGCGTGGTTTATAAGTAGAGTTATAGTGGAGAATCCGACAAACGCGGACAGTTTCAGTGACTTGGTTGCAAAATATTTTTTTTCTCCTTCCTTACATAAGAGTAAAATCCGAATTAAGTTTTATTACATATATATATAAACCTTCCGTAAAAAATTATCTACCTGATTAGATGGTGACAACCGCAACAAAATCCATTGCATTGGTTTAGGAGGAGTTAGCGGATATACAGAAAGACAGACGAGGAAAGCGACTTCAGTTTATACTATGTATGAGTAAATTGACTAAATTATACATCTCTTAACTTGGGGTGACTTAGTCTAATGCTTATTAAATAGAGACCTTCTCGAATACATACCTACATAAAGTAAGCGTTTGCGTTAACTGAAGTGAAATATCATTAGTGTCTCAAAAACCCTCAAGTCTCATAATTTTGACATTTCTTTGTTCATCAAATTGATGAATCTATATAGGAAATGCTTGACTTTAAGCATGACCGCATAAAAATTCGTTGCATTTATAAAGAAAATAGATACTCAGTATTTCTATTTTTTATGTGATGAGATGTGTGGCATCAAGGAGTCATTCCATTAGATCTAATAACGCCTATAGGTTAGTACAAACAACACCAACGGAACATACCTAGGAAAAGATTTAGAGAGGAACTAGGATGGGGCCTAATAGGACATGTTCAGTACACGTCTTTTGTAAGAAGTTTTTTGGTTATACTGATGTCATGCTTGCTGCACATTTATGTGCCTTGCACTCAAAAAAAATTAGAAAATGTGTTCAAAATGTTAAAATATTGATTTCAGGTTTTCTAACGGCGATCAACTGTTACAACGTAAAATGGGTGACACGGCTCCAAGACTCTTTCACAGCTGCGAAGATTCTTGCCCTTCTTCTGACGTTCTTCGCCAGTTTGTGGTACACTTTCTCGGGTCACACTGAGAATCTTGAATCTATGATGACCGGTACCAACACGTCGCCCAGTGCCCTCGCCATAGCATTCTACACTGGATTATTCTCATATTCCGGATGGAACTATCTTAACTTTGTCACAGAAGAATTGAAGGAACCTTACAAGTAAGTGATCGTTTGAATCTACCAATAATATTCACGTCCTATGTAGTTTTAAACAACAACCAAACCTACTTCCTCAATATTACATGTTACAAATAATCTTTTACTTATTTAATACTCAACTGTATTATATAGCTATCAAATTCTGTCCTACACAACCACTTCTGAGTAATATCCTAGACTCCCTATGAGATGAAACAACGATAAAAACAACGATCAAAACAAAATAATCTACGATTTTCTTTGTCTGCCCCCTTGTATCCAGATGTAGACCACATCTATAGTCATTAAGATATAGGCATAATCTCAGTACCATCATATACCTTAGTTATTACTAACAAAGGTTCATAATGCAATAAAAATTTACCTAAAATATTTTGTTTTACATTCCAGGAATCTTCCAAGAGCTATATGCATATCTATGCCAGTAGTAACACTTGTCTATGCCTTGACTAACGTCGCATACTTCGCTGTTCTCACTGACGTTGAAATCAGAGCTTCAGAAGCTGTGGCCGTCACCTTCAGTGAGAAAATTTTGGGGATGGTCGCGTGGATCATGCCTCTTTTTGTTGCGCTCTGTACTTTTGGCTCTTTGAATGGCGCCATCTATGCTTCATCCAGATTATTCTTTGTCGGCGCAAGGAATGGACATTTACCAATGGCGATATCGTTAATTGATATTAAAAGGATGACGCCTGTACCATCACTCATATTCATGGTAAGGTTGGGACACATTTGATCTTGTAAAAATAACGTGAATTGCATAATTATGGATTGCATGTATTTTAATTATTTAAATTTTCATTTATCATATTAGGGATATTT
Source organism: Synanthedon myopaeformis (assembly GCA_944738685.1). NCBI lineage: Eukaryota > Metazoa > Arthropoda > Insecta > Lepidoptera > Sesiidae > Synanthedon > Synanthedon myopaeformis. Next base: position 4,519,462 of record OX122915.1, read on the forward strand.
ACTACGTGACGAGTCCATTGGACAAATGGGTGAAGTTGTTCGCCTTAACTCTGTCTGAGGGGTCCCGGGTTCGATTCCCGGTATAGTCAATTTTGGAAATGAAATTTTTAAAACTGACTGGTCTGGTAGGTTGATTTATAAACTGTATACAAACGACACAGAATTGCTTCGTACAGCAAATTTTATGTAACGCTGCTCGATCCAGTAAAATCCCACCTAATCTCATGCCGCCCTTTTCACAAACAACCTCAAAAATAAATTGTAACCAAACCCCAATTTACCAATACCAATTTAAAAGTAAATTATTTCTCTGTTTGTTTCAGTGTTTAGTAACCCTCGTGTTGCTAATTATAAATAACGTGGAGTCTTTAATCGTCGGCGTAACTGCAGTGGAGGCAATATTTACTCTGTGTTCGGTGACCGGTCTTCTGTGGCTGCGATACATTCGGCCCGACCTCAAGCGTCCCATCCGAGTCAACTTGTTGCTGCCGGTTGCTTACATCATCATTTGCATATTCCTTATCGTGCTGTCTTGCTTCAAGCATCAAGTGGAAGTCGGCATCGGTGTGGCTTTCATTACTTTAGGGGTGCCTGTATATTTCGTATTTATTAAATGGCAAAATAAACCTAAATGGCTGCTGTCAGCCTGTTATCACTTTAACATTATTTGTTCCAAAACATTTCTCTGCTTACCAGAGGATTCAAAGGAATTATGATCAACGAACTACATAGGTGCGTGCTTGTGTAAAAAAATACATTTCGTAAAAATATGCTTGCATTAGTTTACATCATCGACGACACATACCATTAGATGTGCAGTGTAACATTTGATTTTATATATCGTACCAAAAATTAGGTATATTTGTCAATTAGATGATGTATCCAAAGAGACATGATGCCTCGTCCTGATTCGTAGTCCTAGTCCGAATTTGGATAAATGTTTACGGTGTACGGAAATCGGTCGATTTTATTAGTTCTTTTAGTCTGATTGTTAACAATACCTCCCTAGTCCTACGTAAGGAGGATCAACTCTATTCTATACATGAAAAAGTGTCAGTCGGCCAACATTAAACATAAAATGCTACGCTGTAGTAGCATTTTATGTGTTGTGGCTTCATGAATTACGCAACCAACTAATCATAAGAATGAGGAAGTCCTTCAAAATAATTTCTTCATTTTGTTACCCTTAGCATATTGCTGTAAACATGTTTACAGCACGTTTTAAATTTTCAATACACCAAATATTACCGAAGTTAGCAGTCACTTTAAAAAAAAAAACTGTGACTGGTGACGTCAGGCATGTTTTGAGCGATCACTTTGACAGCTTGTAACTTTTTCATTTTTCGAGATATTCCCATAAAAATACGAATGTTTTCCTCCATTCACCAATGCCACATCTGATACACCACTCGGACCATTTTATGATCCACTATTTAATGGTTTGTAGCTTGCCAGATTTTCAGTTTAACACCCATTAAGTTAGTCCTCCTTAATACCTCGATTCTGTCTGGAATCCTGAAGTCTTTTGGACTGTGGCGTCGATGATTGTGTTATGTGTGTATTGACTACTCATGAATTATTGTTTGTAATTAAATGATAATTAGTATTTATTGGAGTGTGTAGTTTTTGACATAAAAGTGGTGGCTTCTTTCGTAATCTCATATTATTTGTAATAGGAAAAACTACTACTACAAACTACGAATAGAGTATTATTTATTCGTAAACTACAAAAACAATTTTATTGTTCCCCATAGTTGCGAGTAGTGCATTGTCTTTTCTTCTGTAAAATATTTGATAATATTTGGAACTGATTGTCAACGCTTTAAATTTTAAATTATATGTTTATTCACCTATTTAGAAAAATAGTAAGTACCTTTTAATTAGTATATTATATAGGTAGATACCTACTACCTAATTGAAAAATAAAAATATTTATACTAATTAGAATTTGTTGATACGAAACTAAGTTTTAATTTGATTTGTTTACAAATCTTTGGACATGATCGCTAATGCTCCGAGTGAAAATGGCGGGAATGAATATCTAAACAAAATAGGAACGTAGTAGAAAACAAATACTAGAATAGCCTTAGTATTGTATAATTTTTTTTAATAGTGCCGAGTCAATATCAATATGTAATTAAACATATAATATTGTGTAGGTTTATCGTGAAAAAATACTTGCAAGTATTTATTCACATACTTAGGTACAATACTTAGGTAACATGACAGAAATGTTTAATTTAACAAAAAAAAAAAAACATTTTATATTATTTTTTATGAAAACTATATATTTAACTAAGCTAATTGAATTCCCTACATTTGATTGAAATGCTTGATTTAATTGGCAACATATATTATTAATAACCTGAAAAAAAAAAACAAAAAAAAAAACCAACGCCTGGTCAAAGTGTTATAGCAACATGAGGTCAAACGTTATATTGCTTACATATTTTTGCGTCATTGCGGACGAAGTCTCGGGCAACAGCTGGTATTCAATATTTTCTTTGTTCTCTGAAAACTTTTAATTTATTAATGAGCGATATATTTGTAATTTTTACAAATGTATCAAAACTTCTAGCTTTGTAGGGGGGATTTTTTTCTGAAAATTATATAAGTATACACGAACCTTCCTCGTTTATGGCTCTTTCCAATAGATTCCAATTAAAATTCGTTAAGTAATTCAGAGATGTTAGAGAAGAAACAGAACGATTCGGTCAGTGACTTTATAATACTAGCTGTTGCACGCGGCTTCGCCCGCGTAACTTTATAAAATATAGACTATGTTACTCGTTCCCTTCCCAAAAGTGAAAGAATTTTTCAAATCGGTCCAGTCAGGGTCCAGTAGTTTCGGAGCCTATTCAATGCAAACAAACAAACAATCAAATCTTTCCTCTTTATAATATTAGTAAGGTATAGATATAGATGCTAAGAAAAATAAGTTTTTATCTAAAATAGTTAACTAATAAAATGTATTCTAGGAAATACTTTATTAATCTCCTAGTATACATTTTATTAGTTAACTTCTAAAAGTTCTACATCTTAATCCACTTCTAAAAGTTACTACTATGATATTTTCCTACTATAGTTGGCAGCGCACTTGCAGTACCTGTGCCGTTGCTTGTATGGTAACCGTTTACCATCAAGTGGACCGTCAGCCTGTCTGACAACCTAAACATAAAAAAGGAGAATTTTTTTAAAGCTCCCTGTCTCTTGTCTAATATTCCTATTTTTATAAAACAAAATATCTTTTCACATTCCAATAATATTTAGAATTCCCATTAGATATTAAGTTTTTCAATATTTGTTTTACATTACATTTTGTACCATGGGTATTTATTTTTGTTCCTACCTACATTGTTAAAAGTAAGTAAATATAAAATTGTGTATGAATAAGTACAACCTCAAAAAAAATTGATCTGCATGAATTTATTTTATATCATATATTTATTTTCGTTACAGTGAACAACTTTGCTTTGTTTAATTTAAATTAAAATAAAAAATATATAAGAAATAAATGAAAGCGTTTTAATTGTTTTATGTCTTTGTTTTGAAGTCCTTTTGTTATCATTCGATACTGCTATTATTTGTTCAGATGTTAATTTTCATGTCACTAAGTGCATTGTAATTACATCAATATTGCATCGTAGTTGTATCAGGCTTACATAAAACAGCATTTGATGTAATGTTTGTAAAAGAAAGACAACACTGAGACTAAGTTAGCCGAAAGATAAGTTCGGCTCAGCTAACTTAGTCAGGAGACTAAGTTCCTGACAGTTTCAGAATATCCAAAGTATCAAAACTTCCATTGTTTCACAGTATGTGTTTCATTAAAATTTGTCGCAAAGCCAGTGATGTCTACTTACTTCACTAAAATATTGTTTGGAAATGATATACTAAGTTATTTATTTAAAAAAAAAAAAAAACAATTTTATTGGACGACTCATAGGTAGAAAACTTAGCGCTCTGTGTCAGGGTCCCGGATTTGATTCCCAACAGGGTCAGCTTTGGAAATGAACTTTTCAAAGTTAGCTCTAGTCCGAATCTGACAAGTAGTGACAAGGCACACTGCGTTTCTCAATCATTTGAGCAGCCTGTTGTGAATAACACTTCGAAGTAACAGCACGTGTGCTGTTGTGTTTCACTTGTGTTAAAGGCAAGTTGGGTTTAAGTAGTGGCAAGACCACCGTAAAATAAAAGTGCTGTTGTATTTCGGTGAATGAGTAAGGGATGCCGAGCCCATTTCTCCCTATCCCATATCCTAAAATTTAGCGTACAGCAATATAGCGTAATAGCGTTCCTTTCATACAGAAAAAAGTCGGTACTGCTCCAAGGTAACTAAAAATAAAAAATCATCGTGTACGAAGTCGAGAGCACAGCTAGTAATTTTATAAAATCTCTTACATAACATTAAAGTTAGAATCGATATTTGTCAATAAACAAAGTTCAAATATTTAACAAAAAAAAATAACAAATTTTAAAGATTACGTACTTCACGCGTTTTATCTACACTCATAGTAGATCATAGCGTTTTAGTATTACAATCATACTAGCAGATATAATAAGAATTTACTGGTGGACAGAAAACAGAGTTTTTGTGATGAAAAACATGGTCTGCGAGGCGTGACGTCCACGTCCGCCGCCTGAATAGACGCTCACTTCATGTCACCAGTCATTGTGAACCGACTGCGGTATTATATCATTGTACACCCGCAGACCGAGGAAATTGGTCAAATTACAGTTTTATAATCGTTACGGCAGCAGCTACGTGTTTCATTTTTGCGTACATTTAAGAGGCGACAAAACATGGTCTAGTAGTAGCATCTAAATAGGGCAGCCTTGTCTAGAGTATATATATATAGTTAAGCATTACATAGCTATGGTACATGCCTTAACATCGATCGAGCGGATGTTACTCGTAATCATAACTGTTACTCGTAATTTTAAGAGTAAGCCACCTTCGTGTGAGCTTGCGCGCCAATGAACGCGACGAGAGAACTAAGATAGTCTAACATCGACCCTTTAATTTTAGTTAAGTAAGTATTAGGGTCCCAAAATTTAGTAACAATTGTAATGTAATTAGTAATTAAGGTTAATCTTCGACCAAATTATAATAAAATTATAAAAATCGTTTTTAAAAACATCCCTGAGAGTCTCGCCGATTTGACTATGTCGTTTACATACTTACTACTTGTTGTATTTCGGTGCATGAGTGAGGGATGCTATTACTATATCCCCATCATTTCCCTTATCATTTCTCCTATTAGAATCATCAGCGTGCATGAACAAGTGTAGATTGTTTTTGTTCCTTTTTTATTATAATATTATTTAGGGTGGCAGACAGGCTGATAGCTTAGGGCAAAAAAGATACACATCCTGGTATCTGTCAATGAAAATGAGTAACGGAGTAACGGTTGTTTACATCCGTATTAGTGAAGATTATCGCAAATCGTGCTATAACGACGGGAAAATTCGATTTACCAACAATATTATTGACACAAGATACGAATATCTGCCGCAGTGGCTGGGAATGTTTGTTTTGGGCGCAGTCGATAAACAAACAGACGATTACCTAATCTACGATTTTATTTAACATTGATATTTAACAAGTATCTAACAAATAAACAATTATTTTTATAAACAAGATGATTATTCAATCAAAATATAGCTACTTCCGTCATGTTTGTATAAGCTACATGTAATTATAGTCATACCATTTTGAATTTTCCGCCTAAAGACAAGATAGAAGCTTTGTAGGGTCGAAAAATTCAATTTAAGTGTAACTGCTTTAAATAAGCTCAGTTGTAAAAATTGTAAGCTACCCTGAAGAAGCTCAATTAAACTCATACATAGGTACTCAGCTGCACTAAGGAAGCTCAGTTGCTCTCAATTATTCTTAGTTGAACGAATGCTCAGCTTGTCTCAAGGAATTTCATGCTCAGCTTCTTTTCAGGAAACTAAATTTTTTGATGCACTACAAAATTAATAGTGGAGAATGTCTCAGGAAAGTAAAAAGAAAAAAAAAACATGGTTGAGTAATTCTTTCACCTCTTTTGTTTATAAGTCTGTTTTGAGTGCTTTGCTTTATTCACTGCTATTAAGTTTGTTAAGTACATTATCGCTATCAATCTCTATTCCCTTACAAACCTAAGCACTAATACGCTAGGATCCCTGACCGTGCAGTGGTGGTGGTGGTGGGGCTTAACCTTCTTCAATCCGGGCGGTTGCAAGGGCCGGTGGGGCCATCGGCCTTTGCTTGGCTGATTGTCGCTGGGGTACTTAGAAGACCCACGTGCGTGTGCTCCGAGCGGACTCCGATCATTGGAGCTCGTGGCGGAGCATCAGTTTGGAGGCTCCAACGGTCCGTTGGAGCTTCACCGGTCACCGCTCGCTCGGCGGACGATCTGTACTCGGCCCACGCGGGTGTTGGCCGGTGAAAGACGGCACCCCCGGTCCTTGTGCGTCGAACCGAGGTATGGGTCTCGGTTCTGCGCAAAAAGACCGGCGCAGGACACAGCGGGCGGATTCTCTCGAATAGCTCCGTCGCTTAGTGGTAGTTGGGCAACGAATGCGAAGACGGAGCTCTACGGCAGGGAAGGATCGTCTGGCAGAATACTGTAATCGCGGCTTTTTGGAGGGTGGTGTAATGAGCATTATCATACTTTCGGGCATTGCCGCTATTAGGTAAAAGGGACCTTAAGGCGCGATTTCACCATACTCTGTTAGTATTTGACATCGCTATTAAGTCATTTAGCGCTGTCACCCGCATACTGTAAACGTATGTTAAATGACTTAATACTAACAGAGTATGGTGAAATCACGTCTAAATGTTGTTACCCATTTATGATTAGCTAGTAAGAATAAAGTTAAATTAGACTAATAAAATATAAATTTAGATTAAATTCCAAATTATTGTTTTTCTTTTGGTATTTCAGCAAGTATTATTAGACGCATTGTTATTCATAAAAATATAGTCCACGTAACATTGACATTGATTACAGTTATTGATAAATGTGTAATAAATTATTAATTGTAATATTATCTGTTAAAGTTTATTAGTATACCTATCTGAGATAAAATTAAGGACAGCACGACTTAGTTACTAAGTATACGTAAAGTAAAGGCATTAGTTAATGATAAGATTTTGTTTTCAAGTTCGAAATAAGTAGACGATTTTACGAGTAACTTCTCGAATTGATATAAACTTTATGACATAAAAAAAATTTTTGCGTTTATTTCTACAGCGCCTCTGTAGGTACTGTAGATTGGACATAGTTTTATTTTATTTTATTTAATGAAAATAGCAACAGCACAACAAAATTTACCTTAGTAAATTACTTCACACAAACAAAATATACAAACACATTCATATTTGCAAGCCAATTAGAACTACATATAACATATTATCTCTGTTAAAATGATAAAAATCCATACTTAGTCATTAACAATTACCAATACAAATTAAAGATTACATAAAATATAAGACTTAGTAGTGGATAGTAGTAGTGAAAATACGATGATGTATGAGTCTTCATAAAAACAAATCATCGTACCTACGTTATCATAGAGGAAATTCAGTTATAATTCGTTCGTAATCTTATCTAAGTAGGTACACTACTTACTTAATATTGATTCAAGAGTGCCACATATTTTAAAAGCTCAGCATTAATTGTATTTATTAATTTACTAGTGCTTGTGTGATATAATTTTATTGTTACGGTTCAGTAACTCAAAACAGGGATTTGGAAACTCTGTTTTGAGTTATTGACCCCTAAAATATAATAGTAGGATCAAAATAAAGATTGCATAAATGTTTCAACCATTTAGATAATATGTACTACGGTTTCAACGGGCATAAGCTAGCAATTTATAGATTTTTGTAAATGAACATAATTTTTTTATGTTTTAAATAAGGAAATATTTATAAATAAATTTAACGTTTTGCAAAATAAATTTTTATTTAAAATATCTTACGACTGACTTCATATTTACCTTAGATTACCTTCAGATTTACCTATAGTTTTACACATTGTAACATTTAGAATGTTAGACCTCTTTTTCCATCTATCCACTTTTTTATTCGTACGCGATTACGCACTAACCATTGAAGGTTAATTCTTTTTACCGACATTTATTCCTTAAACATTCACTTTTCAATTACCTAATTCTACCTATAACAGCCTGCACAATTACATAGCGCTCGATTGATTTGTCTGTTTAAATGTACTTTTGGTATATTACAGTTCATTAGGGACCAGCTGTTGCACCCGACCGTGTCCGTTATTCGCTGATAATGTAGCTTTCTATAGGTGAAAAAATAAATAAATCGGTCCAGTAGTTTTTCAGTTCAATCAATACAAACAAAAATACAAATCTTCTCTCTTTATAATATTAGTATAGATTATAATTATTAGATTGAGGGCCTCTTTCGCCAACTACAAGTAAAGTAGTTACTTTTAGAAATAATTTTATGTTTTATTAAATTATGCACTCGGTTTACCGCATCCTTCGATAGACGATTTTTTATTATTATTTTCTTTTTAATGTTTGGGACTTTTACCGTACAAACAAAGGTATATTATCTACATCATTCCCTGTTACCGGTTAGCCTACTTGACACATCTTTGAGTGGATAATTTAATGAAATATAAAATTATTTCTAAAAGTAACTAATCAACACTTTACTTGTAGGGTGAAAGAGGCGCTAAGACCAATTACGATTAATAGGCACTTTTTGTAACAACAAACCTCTCTGGGAGTACATATTTCGATTTCTCATTACAAGTGAATTTGTGAAAAATTCAGCAAACTACAAAGCTCAGTCAATAAATATTCCCCAAATGGCAAAGTAGGAAGTACGTGATATGTCCAAGCAGGCAGCTACGAATAACAATTTGATATAAGCACGTGATCTGCCTAACAATATTGCATTTTAATTAAGTTTAATGATATAAAACATTATGAATTGTATTATTTTTTTGTTAAAAGATAATTGCAGATTCAATTTTACTTTTGTTAAATCAATCTGAAAAAACACAACTTTTAAGTGAATACCCACCTATGGGGCATACTTAGTATAATTCATGTAACATATTCTAAGATCAAAGAAGCCTTTGTAAGCCTTTGAAATCAAAGAAGCCGGAAGATTACTTATCAAAGAAGCCTCTGAATAACACGAAATGACCGATTTCTCCAGATTAGTATTTAAAAAATATATATTATTGATTATATACAAATAGGCCTAAAGAATCATAAAAATTATATTCTTACATTTATATATTAATTAAAATAAAAAAAAATAATGAGAAAAAGAAAAAGAAGAGAATGAGGGATAAAATTAATTTTTCAAAAGTAATTCGCCAATTTTCTTTTTATAAGAATTCAAATTGTTGAAAAATATGTCAATATTATTCAGAATCTTATTGTAGTGATACTTAGAACGAAGAAAGAAGGAATTTTTACAATTATTAGTTCTACAATAGGGAATATGAAATGATCTTGTTCTGAATTTTGGTACATTGAAGTGAATACATTCTAAAAGTTAAGAAGAATCGATGTGATTATTTATTATTTTATAAGTATAAGAAGATTGCGTCAATATCAGATCGCCTATCCTTTAAAGAATGTAGTTTGTGTCTTGTAGCGCTTGCTTTATAGTCAGTGAATATATTTCCTGTTTTATAATCTAATGGTTTTAGGAATTTATTATGTATTTTTTCAATTCTAGCTATATGCTTCTCGTATTGTGAGTTCCATATTATACTTCCAAATTCCAAAGTACTACGTACAAATAAGAAGTATAATACTTTTAAAGTAAACGTATGTTTAATAATAACCTATTAGCTAGTACATAGCTAGTGCGTAGTCATGCATAGCTATAATCACATAGTCCAACATAGCTTATAGTACGAGGTACAGTATCTGGCCTCAAAAAGCATTTAAAAAATAGTAAGGAGTGGGCTTTTAAAAGAACAATAATTCTGTTTATTGTCTCCTTATAGAAAACAATGTGGAACGAACTTAAATATTACCTAAATTGTAGAGTTTTTCCATACAAGTTTCCCCATTTCCTATACCTAAATTGTAAGGAAGTAGTCTTCGAAACTACTTGAACTACTTCGAACTACTTAAAAAATTCTTTCACAAATAGTTAAAACAGATTTCAGGATGAACATAGGCTAAATATTCCACGCGAAAGAAGCCGCGGGCACCAGCTTTCTAAAAATAAAGATCCAACGTTTGATATTATAAGTATTATTTTGTCAAGCGTTATATCTTTTATTTTTCAACGCGCCAAAGTAGCTGACACCAGCTAGTTTTATACAAAATACAAGTTGTACAAAATCAAAGTAAAGTATACGAATTACACTTTAGTAACGGGCTAGAACCGGCCTCTAGAGCCAATCGCGTCAAGTGAAAGTAGCAGACGTACACTCCACTTCGAGACAGTAACGCGTGTGTTTCCAATTTGCATTTTGTGTGATAAAAACAAATAAACAGACAGAAGACGCGTGTGCGTTGCGAACAATCGATGCGCAGGCGCAGTCACTCAGTTTATCGTCCAGAAAAACACACTCGAAGCTGATCGGCCTGATAGTGCGTTGCGGTGGCTCGGGGCAGCCGCCCGGCGCAGCGACCGTCAGTCAGTCGCAACCATGCTGACATCGTGTACCGTCGTCGTGGGGCTGACGGCCGCGCTAACTGCCGTCACCATCACAGGTTTCAACATACCAATACCGGACCAAGACTTGAACAACACACTACCCGCCGAGCAATACTTCATAGACAAAATATTCGACAAATACGGAGACAAAGGTGTCATCACATTTGAGGTAAATAAAACTTACATTTGCCTGCCTAACTCACAGTCACGGTTGACTAGACAAATTTCTAAATAGTTAAAACGGTGCCGACGATTTTCTAAAAAACACCTTTCCACATTTCGCCAACGGAAGTTCACTGAACTGATATAATATTTTCTTATAAAATCCAAAACAAATATATTTAACCGTTTCCTTATCTTAATCGAAAATACCTGCTTATCTGTTTATCCGTGTCAACAATAATCAATTGATAGTGTATGGTTCGAGGCCCGACTGTCTTGACTCCTGACACAGACAGTAGCGAACCTATTACTTACTAACTCTTCCATAACATTCTGTCTTTTATTATCTAGCTCAAGACATTCTAGACAGCTTGTTGACTCGTTAAAGTAATAAAAATCATTATTTTATCATTTAATTAATATGTACGGTCTAAAGCGAACGAGATTTTTCTATTACTTTGTTACATACACGTTAGTTTAAAAAACATAACGGAAAGATCTTTGTATAACAAAAAGATGTTAGTAGAAAAAAAACTAAACAAACCAGATACTAGTCAGATATACTCGTATTTATATAGAGAAATCTAATTCATTCACTCTGATTAACGATGTGTGAGACATACTACAAAGAGCAGCATGTGAAAATGTAACCAACAGTCTTATAAACTACTAGCTGTTGCACGCGACTTCGTCCACGTAACTTTGAAAATAAAGGCCATTAGCTTTCTATAGGTGAAAGAATTTTTAAAATCGGGCCAGTAGTTTTTGAGTTTGCTTATTACAAACAAAAATACAAATCTTTTTTCTTTATAATGTTAGTAGGTATAGAAATAAACGCATTTAAATCTCCTGAGTTTTAAATTACACAATATTTTACTTCTATTTATTAAGTTCTTAACATATTTAAGTAATTATACACATTTTCAATGCAGCAATACATTTGAAAACAATATCTACAATGACGAATGTTTATTTTTATTTAGTTTGTAGACATAATTACTTAATTTTAAAATATGTTGTTCAACTAAAATTGAACCTTTTTTATTTGTCTGATCTGTTTATTCTGTAATTATGGCTCAAAACTGTTTTGATAACTCTTAAATATTTAAATAGTCTTTACTCGTTTAGTCATTAGGTGTGTGCTTTTCGTTTTTCGTTAACAACGAAGTCTATAAAGTTAAGAAATTTTTTGTAATGATTTTTATAAGTATATTTAAAAATTCGTACTCTATAAGTATTTTTTACAAATACTTTTAAAAATATGTTTCAGTTTGACTATCTTCTTTAAATCTTTATTAGGAGAATTTTCTTAAAAGAACGGAGCATGTTATTTTTCATGATCACTAGCTATAGATACACTCCTCTCTATCTATGAGTATACAGACACGAACCGTGTCTGTACATTTACAATTTTATTATAGGTATGTATTTCCTACATACGTACAATTTTATAAATTAAAAAATAATAAAGGAAAGAATAGACTAAAGATTAATTTTTACAAACGAAGCCAGATAACAACTATTGGGTGACAATATAGACCATCAATTAAATGTTATAAATTAATCGCGAAACAATAGTCTGAAGAAAAAGTATATTTACTCCAACAGAAGTTGTTATACTACGAGTATTTAACAAAAGGCGTACGTAATAAGGCTCGGATTGTATTTTGAATGATTAAATTCCATTGAAGCCACGAAAATTGCGTTCTTCGAGCATTGTTCTTGAGAAAAAAAAACTAATAAATGTCAAAACATTTGTTCACAGATGTTAAGTTACAATGCAGTGCACAGCTTGAATGTATTCAATAACTTGTATTCAATTCTAACATGAATAAAAAAAACTGCTGAAACCACATTTTACATGTAAATGGAAAAAGAATTAGAAACCAACCAAATTGATAATATCTAAATATAAATCATAGAGAAAAATATATAAAATAAAGCTACGGTATTATAAAAACTGTATAATAATAAATTAGCCTTTTATTTCCATAACTTATTAAGTATTTGTAACAGTCAAGTGTTTTATGACACGATTACTAGCGGGTCGCTCCGGCTTAGCACATACTTAGTTGAAATTTTCAAACTTCTTTCTTAGCGGGTGCTGAAATCCTTAAATATTATTTAATAAATCAAAGTCCCCCGCCGCGTCTGTCTATATGTATGTATGCATGTTCGCGATGATCTCAAAAACTATCTGCTGAACGGGTTTTCATGCGGTTTTCACCTACGGAAAGAGCGTTAAACGACGAAAGTTATTATGAATATAATTAGCAGAAAAAAATTGCACCCGTGCGAAGCTGGGACCAGATCGCTAGTTATAAAAAAGCTATTTTTTATTATTATTATTTTTTTATTGGAAATAATTACCAACAGCACAGCAAAAACTACTACTCGTAGTCACATAAAGAAATTATACAAACACGTTTACATTTGCGTGCTAATTACTGGTATCTACAGCTACATACAATCAATACAATTTCAGATTTCTATTTGTTAATACTAACCTATAGATAGATTAGGTTAGGCAGTATACATATATTCAGGCCTTTTTGTCACTTCTTTTTTGGGGGCACATTAATTCTCGAAAATTGTAAGTCCATAATTTTTTATCCCCATTCCTTGCCACTGTGTTTTGAGGAAAAAATAGAAGTAAATTATTATTTTATTGTTTAAAAACGTAATATCTTTGGAAATAAAACGTGAACTTATATTTAGGTGAGTAAAAATATAAAAAAACTCCTTTGGGGGCACTGCGTGCCCCTATGTGCCCCCACAAAAAAGCCCTGCATATATTTATTGTGACATTATAGTGTGTCCACGCTATAGGACACAAGAATATGTGGAGGTAGGTGTAATATATAATTTATATTGTAGACCTTTATTAAATAATACCCTCCTCCTGCAACTGCTTGCATGGAACTAGATTTCTGGCGTTCCTAGGCAACAATACTTTTTTCCTAGATGAAATATACTACCTTTTATACTGTGTCGTTTTCATACACCTGACAATCTGTATGCAAAATTTTATAATGATTGCTTATGTAAGTAGTTAAGACGTGACAATTGATTAGGTACAACTCATACTTTCGCATTTATAAAATTTAATAATCATGTCTTCTTTGATAAATATTTTGTGGAACCAGATTTTTTTCTTGTGTCTAGTTAATCCTTTTTATAAAGAGAATCTTCATTGTTCATACTGTTCATTCATTCACAATTCATCTCAACCGTAGGACACTGCTGGCCTCCCCGTAATTTTCCAATAGAATCCGGTGAGTTAAATGTTGACTAAATCAAAAATATATTTTATGATTACATAACATACACCTTATCTAACGCTTTTTTAATGATATCTCTTCACTTCCGCGTTAAAATCTGATATAACATTTACAGAATAAATATTTATTAAATACATATTGGTTTTGTTTATTATAAACTAGTGACCCGCTCCCGGCTTCGCCCCGAATGCAATTTTTATATATACGAACCTTCCTCGTTTATCCCTCTTTCCATTAGTGAAAACCTAATTAAAATCGGTCAATAACTTTTTGAATTTTTGAAGCGTACTCAAACCTACTTAACATTTTATGTATAAATATAGTGTTCATTTTAAAGTTATGTTGTGACCTGTATAATTTAGTCTCAATAATTTAAAATTGATACACTCGATTAAAATAGACTCGACTTGTAATGCAAAATACACGCGTAAGTTGTATATATTAATTTAAATCATGATCAATCAAAAATTTGTCAATATTCATTTAGGAGGTATTAGGACTCGTAGTACGTGAAAATACATATAATAATGTAATCTCATACAAACTGATAATAAAATGATTACTTAAATTTGCTTTATTTTTTGCATTACTGTGACGATCAATTTTTCCTTAGTTAATTTTCTAATTAACTAGTAAGTTTAATTTTCTTTAAGGTTGGAGTGGTAAAAAGCAGTTACTGATTCCTTAATCCAACTTAACCTGTTTTTGTATATAAATAGCTGGTACCCGCGACTTTGCCCGCGTTTTTTTTTATATATTTTTTATTATTTTTTATTATAATGAAAAAAAAACCGCTTGACTATTTGTTGCGATAACACTTTGACCGGACGTTAGTTTTTTCATTTTATTTTAGATGATCCCTTGGGAACAGTATTTTTTACTGGATGAATGGTACCCTGTCTTCTTTCATGTATCCCTGGTCCCTGACAACGTGTAAGCAAAATTTCATGATGATCGGTTAAGTAGTTAAGGCGTGAAAAGGTAACAGACAGACAGAGTTACTTTCACATTTATTCTAAATAATATTAGTATGGATTAGCGACCCGCTCCCGGCTTCGCGCGGTAGCAGTTTTTTGTGCAATTATATACATACACCTTCCTCGTTTATCGCTTTTTACATTAGTGATAATCGTATCAGAATCCGTTGGGTGATTTAGAAGAAGTCAGCGGAGAAACCGACAGAGGCGGACTTTATTTTTTATTATGTAGGATAATACTAGCGTTCCGCTCCGTCTTCGCACGGCTGCTCTTTAAACTAGTATAACTTATTAAATAACGGCAGTATAAGAATAAGAATAAGATTTTTTATTTCAAAATAACAAATTTAGTTTTAACATATTTGTGTCCCCCACACTAGGCTCTGCCTGTCCTATGGGGGAAGTAAACAATTGTATTAAATAAATAAAGTTTAAATAAGTACATTACTTACAAACAAAAATTAAAACAATAATTATATGTACAAAATAAACAAACGAACACTTTCAGCTTTTATAAAGATAACACTTTCAGCTTTTGAACCCAACTGTTACAACTGAATATAAATTTTTACCCATGATATTTATATTTGCGTAATAATTGTGCCTTTTCCCAAATTAAGAAAAATAAAAATATATATAGCGGTATCCTAGATTCTAGATTTAAAAAGAAAAATGAGAACAATGACCTCCTCCCATTTCACATTCGCACAAAAATAGGAACAAAAGTGGGTAGGATAGTTTTAAAAAAAAATCTATTTTAAAGTTTCTGAATCAGTTTATTGAGCAGTTAGTTGTCAAGTGTTTATTTTATATTAAGTAGGTAACGTACCTCTCAATCCGTAAGAAAACTTTTTAATGCTTGTCATTTGGCACGTTATCAATGTCACCGATACGGAGAAACATTAGGGCGTGGACAAATTTGAGCTGTCTATTTATTAAATGATTACTTGACGTTTAATAATTATTAATTTTAGTGATTATAATCAACAAGTTGGTGCCCGCAACTTTGTCCGCGTTGAAAAAGAAAATATATGAGTAATTATTACACGATGAGATATCGCAAAAACAAATTTAAAAAATCAGTTGCTATTTGCGCCACCTGATGGGATGAAAATAAGACTTTTTGTCACTGCAGTCTGCCAGTATTTATGTCACTATTCTCGGACAGATGAAATTATACTAATATTATAGATATATATAAGCGTGATGTTATATAGCCTAAAGGTTTCCTCGATAAATGGACTATCCAACACAAAAAGATTTTTTTTCGAACCAGTAGTTCTTAAGATTAACGCGTTCAACCAAACAAACAAACTCTTCAGCTTTATATATTAGTAATTTCGGCTTTATATTGTTTTAAAGTATAGATTAATAAACTGTTTTAAAAGCATTTGAAATTACTATTGATATCGCAGCTCAGATAATGAGGGGAGTAGCTGTCTTTATTGATCTTATATTATCTATATATTATTATGAATCTTATTTATATTATATTATTACATGTACATCTAGTTACATGTAATCTATACATATAATAAAATCGTAAACGAGCCATGTCTACATTATAAATTTCAAAAAACTTATGTTACCGAGGTCAAATTTTTTTTTGTGTTTGTCTGTGCATTTGTGCACGCTAATCTAAAAAACGGCCTAACGGGTTTGGATGAAATTTGGCACACAGATAGCGTTTCACCTGGACTAGTTAGTTAGTTAGTTAGTTCTTTACCAGTTAGTCGTAAGTATATACTAATGTGAACATGCCTTAAGAACGTGTCCAGAATTTGCGCTGGCGAATTAACTGCATGGACAAATGTATGAAATTCGGACATACTCGTACTTATATTTTGTTAATTCAAATATGTAATTTATTTCTGAATAGTTATTAAGCATATATACTTACTTACCTAATAATAAGGGAAATAAGGTCTCTTTGTATTTCGTACTAGCTGGTGCCCGCGACTTCATCCGCGTTGAAAAAATTAAAAATATAACACCTGGGAAAATATCTGGCATCTTTATAGCTGTGACGACGTTCAATTCAATTGTTACAAATTGTTTTTTTGAAAAAATATTTCATTTACAGACATGGCTCGTTTAAGATTTTATTATTTATAATACCTATATATAGATGATTACATTTCTTTAACTCTCTAAAATCCAGATTACTGTATTTAACTCAAACCATTTAAGTCCATTAAAACCGCCTTGAAAGTAAAACCTGTCTATATCAAAAGAAAATAAGTACTTATAAGTAATATTGCATTTGTCTGTGTAAAATAAAAGTGTTTTCACATCAATTGACTTCTGCGATTATGTTGCACTTATCACCTTATCGCATAAAAGGTTTGTTACAATCACGCGATATAACGCAACCTTCAACTTGACATTGCAGACCTACGAATTATGTATAGGTATTATTGTCTCTTTCTTGTCGCGATATTTCTTTTAACCCCTGACACCCGACGCAAGAACATGGTGTTATAAGTTTGACGTGTCTGTCTGTCTGCGGAAACGGATAGATCGATTTTGATCCATTTTTTTTGTTTGAAAGCTTTATAAATAAATAAATAAATAAATATCTTCACACATTCCACATAGCACCATCCAGTTCCACAGTAAGCAAATAATGCTTGTATTATGGATACCAGACAGTTGATATATTACATAGATTACTTTTTTTTGTAAATACATACATATTATAAATACAAAACATCCATGACTCAGATGAATAATATGTAAGGTTAGGGGTTAGTTAATAATTTTAATTATAGCTTATTTTTTAAAACTTCTATTATAAGTATTGCATAAGTATTTTTTAATTATTTACAATAAATTACATTCCTCAGTTTTCATTAATTTTACAAGAACACAATTTTATTAGGTCTGTTTTATGAAATAACCGTTAAATATGTAAGTTGAACAGGTCTAACCAGAGGTTTTTGTAGGTGTATACCTACACAGAGTCATTATCTTCATGGTCTTAGATTTAATTAGCACTTAACTGCAACAGTATCACGGTATTAATTAAAATCATGTAACATTAGTAGCGCATGGCTTAGGTACAAAAAGAAATAATCATTTATTGATTTTCTATATTAACTCTTTTGCAATATTAGGCTTTGTTTAAGTGTGAATATTTTGCGTTTCAGGGCTTCGAACATCTCTTGGATAGTCTGGGACTAGGTGGTCGTGTGTTCACTTCGCCACATGATTTGGCCATCCATCGCATAAATGGTACATTTCGACAGCTGCATGATAATCAGCATAGGCATAGACGTTCGCCTTCTGGATTTGGTACGTATATGATATGCTAAATAATGTATGTAAAGTTTGATTTCATAGATCGAACATTTTAGTGTCACAAAATAGTACTCGTATTCTTAGAGAGTGGTAAAGCATTTCATGCCGGATTTTTTTATATATTATAACAGGTAATACCTTGGAGCTGTACAGGTTCGCCGCCGACCCTCTCTTAATTAATTTTGAAATAAAATTTTCTTTCTCGTAATTATGTTCTTAGTAAGTAGTATTTATTATTATTTCAATAGGTTAGTTATTAATTAACCATGACTGAAGTGATAAGATATCAGTCATGGTGAATAACTAAATGTTTTTGTTACATTGGTGAAAGAAGGAAACTTTTTAAAGTCTGTTTCCAAGGTGAATTAATGTTTGAAAGGAAATAGACTCTGGTCGACACCTCGAGTTATTGTCACGTACCTATTATTCAGGCGTTTAACCCAATCGCATTGACCTTCGAGACAATCGCGAATAAAAAACTGTAATATGTATCTGACTACTATGAGTATAGCTGTGTCCACCCTGCTGTTTAATTTACATTGCTAAAGGCATGCACATGTATGCTCTTCTCGGCTATCTCGGTAGTTATCGGGAATTCTTCCAGCCTAGAATTGCCTAAAATGCAAAAATAATTTTTAAAATCACCACTTAAATTTTCTTTCATAAGGAACTGTAACAGGCAACCTTGTATTAGGTCTTTTAGTGGTAAAAGATCATAAATTTTTTATAAGAATCACGATCACAACCACGCAGAAACAAAAAAAAGGTGTAAGGAAGAGAAATTAAATAAAGTTTGAGGAAACAGATAAGGATAATAATTATATCTTAGTCCTGGATTCGGAAAATAATGTATGCTACAATTATTTTAGGTAATTTTTATTTGGTGAAATATTTTTTACATTTATCGAAGTTATATCAGCCCACATTACAGTGACTCTTCGTTCGAAGTATCGCAAAACATGCTCACTCTGTCCTTTCAAATTCTAGTCAAGGCTTTTTTATTGGTTTCCTAGTTATTTTACTCGACCATAATATCACCGAAACTGTGACCAATCTAACAAAATTACAATTTGTGTTCGTTGTCGGCGGTCAGAGCCCGTCATTCGCGTCGAAATTTTTATTAAATAACTCTGATTAGATATGAACTCGTATTTACTTTTTGCACAAGTCAAGGGCGTATCCTAATCGAATGGTGTTTTTGATGTCATTTTAAAGATAGATCGTAAGATACATTCTCCGACTTCATTCCTACTCTGGTTTTATTTAATAATTGTTTGATCTTTCCAATCGAGACCGGAAAATAAATCCGGTGTGACTTGTCCCGGGCATTACATAGAAAGCGATGCGGTGGTGATATTTCTGCTTCGGCTTTCTCACATTCTTGCATTGTGACACCATCAATTATAGGTATATTCTATCTACGTCTTTCAAACCTCATTCAAGTTTATAGTTATAGCTTACGTTGCTAATACATAAATATTATAGGTACCTATATCACCCTCCGACTAAAAAC
The DNA here is from genome assembly GCA_944738685.1 of Synanthedon myopaeformis. Classification (NCBI taxonomy): domain Eukaryota; kingdom Metazoa; phylum Arthropoda; class Insecta; order Lepidoptera; family Sesiidae; genus Synanthedon; species Synanthedon myopaeformis. The sequence goes on from OX122915.1 coordinate 4,539,355, forward strand.
CGCTCCAATGATATTTAGGTAGATATTACTTATACTTTAAGTTCACTATGAGTAAATTCTTGGAGAATTGATATTCTTTTAACAAAATAATATAATAATGTGTTTCTCTGTGAATCGTAAAAATATAACCCACACATAATAAACCTATTTAATTATTTATTGGTTCTTTTATGAAATGCTTTTAATAAGATCTGTTTTACTTTTATAAGATTTGAAATTAGATATTAGATACTTGTAAATTAGGAAAATGTTAAGTAGTCGATGTAAACTAGTCGCCTCTGCAAGGAAAGCGGAGGAGCAGTCACCGCATCTGTCTTTTATAAACTGGCGATTATCCAATTACGACTGCCGTTAGTGTCCGGTCATACACATCTTGCCTGTCGACATTACTTATAATCAAGGCCCTCTCACAGACGACTACATAGATGTTACAATAAAGATTAGATATAATATTAAGTGTATTTATTACACTTCATGTGTGATAAAAGTGCAATGCAATTCTATTATAAAATAATAATATTGTTATTACAGCAGATCCTATACTGAAGAAGTCATGTCTTTCACCAAAAGAAATATTGGAAGTTTACGGTATGGAAAACGAACCGGGAGTCATTACCATAAATCCGAAGACATTCCTAGAGATGTGTCCGGCGCTTGTCTATCAATTGGATCAACGGTCTTGCTACAAAACAGAAGCTCCAACACCAAAACTTGAACGACATTGGAGTAAGTAAATTTGAGGACATTATCACTCCATATATTTTGAAAAAGCTTATTTAATGCTACATCGAACTACCATTGATTCTATATACCTTACTCTATTTCCTTTTCAGCATGGATTTATGCCAGTTTGAGTATATTGGTCATCAGCGCTACTGGTTTGTTGGGAGTGGCAATAGTGCCTTTGCTCAAATCTGTTATATTCAGTCACGTTTTGCATTTTCTGGTCGCTGTAGCTGTGGGCACACTTTGCGGCGACGCTTTGCTGCATTTGTTACCACACGCTCTCAAGTCTCATGGACCTCCATCGGAACCTCAAGAAGAAACAGAAGTTATACTCAAGTGCTCGGTCACTTTTCTAACTATACTTCTCTTTTATACTGTGGAGGCAATCATGCAAACGTTACACGGAGGCCATTCTCATTCGCATGATATTTCTCAAATAAAGACTGTGGAGGAAATCAAAACTGAGTCCTCAAAGCAAATTGAGCCTATTGAACTTGGTGCTATGATGCCAGGTTCGCCACCTCCGCCTGTTGAACGACCAATGACATCTACAGCACTAATGGTAATCGTTGGTGACGGCTTACACAACCTTACTGACGGATTAGCTATCGGAGCTGCTTTCAGTGGAGATCCAGTAACCGGTTTCGCTACTGCCCTCGCAGTATTCTGTCATGAGCTACCTCACGAGCTAGGTGATTTTGCGGTTCTACTACGTTCAGGCATGAGCATTAAACGCGCTCTCTACTATAATTTATTGTCTTCTGTGCTCAGTTTCATGGGCATGGCCGGTGGCATTTGGTTAGCAGAAGACCACGAGTCTACTTCTCAGTGGATCTATGCGGCCACGGCCGGAACCTTCTTTTACATAGCTCTAGCCGATTTAGTGCCGGAAATAAATGAAAATAATCATGGCAAAGGTATTAATTTAGTCTTAGCTGTACTCGGTATTCTGACTGGTGGTGTGATTATGCTGCTCATTGCGCTTCACGAAGACTCAATACAATACCTCTTTAAGAACGTGGAACAATGATCGTCTTGTAAACTAATAAGCAATAAAATGTGATAATTATCACTACTCATGGTTGTTCTTCGCTCGTGTCTTAGTCGTTTTGTGGTATCCGTTTTAGAACATTAGGTACGACTGCTGTAACATTTTGAGTAAAATATTAACTTGGGAACAGTGGGTACTTTTTTCTGAATGAAAGGTACACGTATAAAAAATAGATGTAGACACAAACGTAAAATCGATAAACTCAGATACCGATTTTACGTATAACCATGAAATTTTCTTTTTTACTGCCATTGCAGCCAGATAATAATAGTAGTCATTATTAATCATTATTATTCAATAATATATATTAAATTAATGTCTATAATTTTTTTATTTCAAGAATGATATATAAGCGTTTCTATAGATAGGTAATTGATGAACCAATTTTTACAGTAGTGCCATTGTAAATTTGCTGGCGATGTACCTATACTTAATACTTACCTGTATTATTTTTACACAGTATTAGCTTTTCCAGTATTATTAAACTAAAACAACATTCCACAAGACGACTTTCTGCGGGTAAGTCTTTGTATTTATAATAGCAGGCTGATTACTAGGATTAGTTAAACTTAAGTATGATAAGAAAGTATTAGTTTTGTGTTGGTAAATTAGGAACTAACTATAAGTTATATCATAGTCGCGTTATTTACTATGTTTTCTATAATTTCCTATTCTCTGGACAACTTTATACAATATAAATATAGAATATTTAATACCAAATAATTGTTCAAAATAATTGTTTTTAAAGTTATGTTCAACTTTAAAAACAATTATTTTGAACAATTATTTAAAGACATATTCAATACATAAATCAGCATACCGAAGTATAAAATACCTACAATTAACTAACTATTCAGCAGATTAGAATTCTTGACTACTTTGAGTATGTGGTAGACCCTTATTTACAAGTCTACTCAAGTTATCAAGTTTCCTACTGCCATGCCTAATTTCAAGTTAAATATTACAGAAGACAAATACATATTGAGAAGAATATTAAATTGATGGTCTTATAGAAGACCATCGTGAAATAACAGCATAATTGGTGTCTTTTTCTGTGCACTCACCGAAACACCGGTAACCGGGATGGGGTGATGGGCTCTGCGGCAACCCTTACCTTCTAGTAAGGGATGCCAGAGCCCATCACCCCATCCCTTCTTTAACCCTTATCCTTAATCCTTCTATGGTCGGCAGCGCTGTTGCAGCATCTATGGCGTTGCTTTTGTTATAGGCGACGGTAGCCACCTACCATCAAGTGGATCGTCAGCCTGTCTGTCGTCCTTTACATAAAAAAAATCTTCTAGCTGCCATTTATCACAAAATAAAGATTTACCTATAATTTCAGTTCGAAATACCTGGTTTCTCTAGAATCAATTCAAATTCCACAGCTTCGTAATCCATCTTGAGGCTTTCGTGAACGAAGCGATTGTTTATCTCAGCTATTATAAAGTCGAAAATGCAAATTTTTTTCTTTACTATGCTCATTATGCTCATAATGTTTAGACTAAAACATTTTAACTTTTTAATCTTAGTGTTGAAAGTGCGATACACAGGAAGACGCCACTGTAGCAATCTTTGGGTATCTATTAAAGGCTATGTCTGGTGACAGAATAATAAATTTTATTAATATAGCTATTATTTATGAAATAAGTACCTAACTTAATACTATTCATTTTTGTTACTCACATTTGGTTTTAACATATAAACAAAGCAAATAGTCACACATTATAACTTTGTTTCCTTGAATTTATTTTAGTTAAGTAGATCCTTGTTTAGCTGTAATCTGGTGTAAATATGAATATTAATGTAAGTTATATGATTTTATTACGTTTGGGACCAATGTTGTGTACGCTTTATAAAACATATCATTCCATTGATATTTTGTTGCTTTAAAAGCAACTTAATCGCCTAATTAAGTTATTGGTACCTGAAGTATACATGTCGGCGGGCGATCGTATAATCCGGCAGATCGTGATATGGGCGTGTTTCATAAAGTCGCAAAGTAATCAAAAAAGTGCTTATCAAATTACATTTAATCACAAACTAATCACAATCTCAAAATTAATTGACATCTCAATTGTCAGCCATATTGTGGAATTACATACTTGGAACGATCTGACTGATATTAGTTAGGAACATCATTAAACGGCGCCACATCACGAACTGCCGGATTATACGATTGGCCGCCGACATACTTACATACAAATCTAACAGTTAATAGAAAACAACACGATTTTTAAGGTACCTACATACTGTGGAAGTCAGCTATATTTCTCCTTCTATTTTAATTCAATAAACTGTGAACAAAATGAAGCCTTTCAACTCTCGAAAGTATTAACCATATCCATCTATTGGCGTAGCGAGTTACGGGCAGGAAGAGGCAGCTGCCTCTTAGAAGAGCGGTCGTTCGTTGGTAAACTGTTCTGACGAGCTTCATAGCTTGCAAAATAATCTAGGATTTTATTTGTCTGCCCCCCCCCCCCCCCCCCCCCTCTCCCCCATATACAATCCTGGCTACGCCCTTGTATCCATCCCCTCGAATAATTATTAATTTAGGATACCTACATGGCAGTTGCAGTAAAATACTAATAAGAATAATTTATTTATGAATTTTAGATTATATCTATAAATTACTTAGACAGACTTATATCAAAATCTTAAATTTCAAGTACCTCCCTAAAATATTTTAAAATATTTTTACAGTACTATAATTTAATTTCTACACGAATTGATTGATTTATTGATTGTAGATTGATTATCATTGATTTTATTTTTTATTATTGATTATCATTGATTTATAGATTATACACTGTGCTCAAATACATTAATTAATCTTCTTAGCATTGTGTAGATATTCACACCATTAGAAACCATCACAAACCATCAGCTTATGTATGTGCTAGAAACTATATTTAGCCATAAGAATTTCTATGTCTTAATTCTTATAAAATATCTTATCGTGTCAAGTTTTAGTATAGTTATGTATATTTTTTTAAAGAACTTGTTACAAACTTGAATAAGTATGTACCTAATGTTTTCTACGAGAATTTTTGATTATATTTTACCTATGTATTTATTTATTGTGATGATATAATAAAAACTGTTGTTTAAGTATATTTGTGTTTTCTTTTTTCACTTTTAAACTTTTCAAAACTGTGGCAAGAAATTTTCTTTTTATCGCCTCAGCAGTTTTAAATACGATACCTAACTCGCGAGAGTAACGAGAAATGCAGAAAATTTGTATTGACCGTGTGTTCCCTGGATACGCTTTCTGATAATTCTAATGTTGATACAGAGATAGTGGTCAATAGTTATAAACGATAGACAAAGTTTATAGCAGTTAGAGTATTTAATTCCGTCTGCATAACATTAAATATTTGACGGCCAATGAATGATTATTTATTAAATTTGCTTCCATACTTAATGGGAACTGATAATAACAAAATCGGGGGATACAGTTTGATGCTGTTGCCACACGTGGGTTAGTCCAAACAGTTCTACTATTAGTTCTCGATAGAACTGTTTGGACAAAAAAAAACAACTAGTTCTACTGCACAGTATGGACAGATTGGACTCAAATAATTTTAATGGAACATGTTCAAACTGTTCTACTATTTTTATAAACATATCTATCATCTACATACAAAATCTAATACACCACTCGATAGCTAAAGGATGAAAGATTTTTTTGGTATGGTATATTTGTATTCGTTGATATATACATACTAGCGATCTGCTCCCGGCTTCGCAGGAGTGAATATTTTTTTCGTACTTTTTTCTAAATTTTTTTCTGTAAAAACCTTCCTCGTTTTTATTATAGGTACTAAGTAACGAAGATAATATGCTCAAAGTAAAAAATACTCGTAAAGTACACGTATTCACTTAAAACACACGGCCGTGCCCACGACACAGCCAAAAATTTTTTTTAATAGATTTGGCGTAAGTAGGACATCTTTCTTTCCGATAACACAATATTCCCCTCAGCGTGATCAAAATTCATGAAACTAAATCCTCGCGGCTTGGCGAAAATACAGTCTATGCAGAACTTTTTGCTCTATTTTATCTAATGACAAGAACAAATAGGTAAGTAGGTAATCAAAATCTGAAATATGTCAAAGTAAAATGCTGGTAATTATATATGGAGATCATCCATGTACATATTAGTTTTTATTCACGATTGATTGATGTGATAAATAGTTAAAATGCATAAAATTCTGGTAAGTACATGACTGCTTTGCGTCATTTCCGTTTGAAAATATATACCTATTACCAATACCTACACATGTATAGACAAAGTATAGACGTGCCTGCGAATACATATGTAATTCTTTATTTTGTGGATAATAACTACCTATTTAGAAAATAATTTTAATGCAGAATTTTTTTAGTAATTTTCAATGAAAATACATAGTCTCTTTCTCCTGAAACACTCGTCATTTTGTCCAATATAAAAAATACTTACAATAACATACCATAACTTTCAATAAAAAGTGAGAATTATTTGATAGTTTAATTTTTTAATCTTCATATCAAATAATTCTCAATAAATCAAATAAAATTATTTGTGATTTAGTGAAAATAAATAAAGTAAAAATTTTAATATTTTTTAGTGCGCTCATTTTTCTTTTGCGCGAGTTTATACTGTCGTAATATGCGCCATCTAGGCATGTTTTGTGTAAGTAACAGTACTTTAAATGGCTTATTATTATTAATACTACACGTGTCACAGTTGTATATTGATTTATTTTAAATATTATGTAAATAAAATAAGTATGTACCTATATAAGAGATAGGTAGTATAATGTTTTATTGAAAATAATGTCAAAAACTTTCATTTTTACAAAATACATTAAGAAAATAATGTATTTTCCCAAGAATTTTTTATATTTGTCTTATACTGGCATAGAGTAAATTAGTAATAATTAAAAGATGCACATGAAAAAATACCTTCCAACTAAAAAGTGAAATAGGTAATGCTCAAATTATGTCAATAATTATTCTATCTTCGTATGAAAATAGATCCATCTCAATATAATTTATAGTAGGTACTTAGTTGCTACACGAAACTTATAAACTCAAAATTCAAATAAGATTCTGTGTGATATTGAATTGTCATTAAGCAATATTATGACAAAAAGAATCCAGTCTAGTTTAATTTTACTAAAATGTTGTTTGTTCTGTGTAAGAGCAATATAAATAAATGTAAAAATTAAATTGGTACAATAATACAAACCTTGTTACAAACGTACTAATTTTTTACACGAAAGAAACCAAAAAGTAATAAGGATCTAATTTAACTCTATCTGTTAAATAAATTATTGAAACTTTGATCGATTTAGTTTAGTTATATCTATAGAAGTGTCTTAACTGGGATTTTATTGTAATTAATTTCAATTTACAATGATTAGAGGAATAGTAAGTATTTTTAGAATTTATAAAAAAAAAACAAAGAAATCACGAAATAAGTAAGTATATGTAACAAACTTAACAGAGAAATACGTGTACTTACTGTTTATACGAACTATTTTTATGTGTTCACTGAAAAAAGTAATACATACCTACCGACTTGTAGGTATGTAATGGATTTCTTTGGTCTTAAGATTAATGCGTAAAGCCATTATTAACATAATTAAGAAGGCTTTCAGCAACATAAATGTACGCTTTGATAGTTGTATGAACCTATTGCTAGCTGCTAGCTGATTATGAAGGTGAAACAAACTACCTACATATTGGCTTTATATCCAGATATTTTAAAATATGAAATATTTAAAAAAAAACTAATTAACGTTAAACATAACGCTTTTAGAGTTTATTCATAGATTATCACTAATTTAGACAAACCTAAGTCTTAGTAAATCTCTGACTTAATGAATATAATATAAAGAAACATGTCCATTTTTATGTTGTTTCTAAATATTTGTTGCCTGAGCACCATGCTATATTAAAACCTACATAGGTACAATACAATACATATCTAGTCCAACTCTTAAAAACTCAATCAAAATTAGAATGTCAACATGACAGCATGTCCTTTTTTTAAAAACAATCCTAAAAATGAAATAGTTAATTATAATTACATAAACTAAAAAACAATGGGTTGTTTATTTGTATGTATAAGAACTGGTGTAAGTTAATACAGCTAATGTTGATTATTATTTGAATGAGTATGTGAATTATGTTCTTTTTTATATAAATGACATTTCAACAATAATACTGACCTATAGGTATATAACTTTATTATCATGCAATGTGTGTTATTATTGTGCAAATCAAGTTGCAATTTTGACTTTATTATTATGTATGAGTCTCTCCATGTTGCCACTATCTAATCAATGTTATCTTATTAGTATATATTGCAAAACTAAATGCATGTTTAATCTTTTCAGATAATTTTTGGTGCAGGGGTTTATGCGGGAGTTTATGCTGCTCAAAATTATCAAGTAAGTATTGTGGTTGCATAATAAATGCATCTAGCTCGTTTAGTATTATTATATCTGAGTAATATTTAAAAATGTTTAGTTGTGAGTATATTAGCTCAATCATTTTCTCTATAGTTAGAAAAGATCATTTTAGTTACCTGTTGGTCTGTTCTCATATCTACACTTAGCACTACATACTAAGATAAACTAGAAGAATATCCATTCCCTCTCTAAAATTAATCACTTGAAAACAATAGAGGCACTCTGACACAGTGGCTTAGCTTGCTATAGATGGGCCCTGTATCAAATCTTGTCGAGGGGCTCTTCTATGTGACTGTGACGTAGCCCAAATAGAGGGCAAAGATTTTTTTTACAAAACAAAAAAATACATGTTTTTAAACAAAATGCATTTACTCTAAACTTGTATGGCAAATTCTAAAATTTCGAGTTTTGTTTCGGCCTAAAAATTTTACTGAAATACTGGATATAATTTAACGAATTTTTGCTTACACATATCTGGGGTCCTCTTTAGCTTGGGGCCTCCACATAATTGATACGCGATAGCTACTCATCTGCTTTGACTTGCTATAAATAATTGTTTTAATCCATGGTAATATATATTTTATGTTTTTTATTTTTTGTATGATTTAGTAAAGGTGTATTTGTTGCCTAGTTTACATACATAGTATCTGTAACTTAAATAATGTACATAAATTGGTACTAAATTAGATTTACAAAGGAGGCTATGCTTTTATAATTGACACTTGGTAATGAGAAAACATTTAATGTATGTTCTAACTAAATACAATATTAGGCTTGATTCCTACCTGGTGAATTTATTTTTAGCGGCCTCTTTTGTCTGTCACATTTCTGGTAATTAATGTAGATGATAGTAAGAAGTTGAGTGCTATGATTTTAAAGTTCTTACTATTTTTTTCTTTTACACAGGATACAGTAGAGGTCATTTGTAAGAAAACTGTCCAGGAATGTGACAAGACAATTAGTGATAAAAAGAAATGGTTTGTTTTGTTTATTTTCATTATTTTGACGCGAGCCTCTTTAGTTTTTATGATATGTTGAAATTAATGTTTTTTCTTGTATAATAATATATAACTCAACAAAACTTACACTATACAAAAAAATTAAACTATTGTAGGATGTTTGTCCGATATAAAGCCAATATGTAGGCGAATTTTATTCACATCATAGATTTATCGATTAACCATTATAGCAGAGTGAAAATTTTAGATAAAATGGTTTCATTTTAATATTTTCCTTTACAGATTGATAAAGTTGAAGACCCTAAAGTACTTTTTGAAAAGGCTCATGCGTTTATAAAAGCTAAAATGGCTGAATTCAGCGGAGGAGACAAGGGAGGGAAAAAGTGTGATTAATGAAGAAATCTAGGAACTCATGAATTAAAATAATAGTCAAAAATTGTAAATACCATTTATTTCTTATTACATATTTTATTAAAAAGTAATAAATACAAGAACCTATTGTTTAAATCTTATCTCTAAATCAACGACAGACCTCCTCCAAAATGTTCCACTCTTGTAAGAGGTTCCTCAAATGCTAACCAATCGCTTGAATGTGTGGGTAAAAGACCCATACTTTGACATTTGTACAAAGCAAGCAATATGTTCACAATGTTTCCAATTATGTAGACTATCTTCTGACCAGCAGCTTGCGTACCCTCGACCATCTTGAATGTGCTCTGTGTAGAGAACAGTGCTTTGACAGGCCGGACTATCAACATACCTACCATCATGATTGGGAATATAGAAATGGAATTTCCAGCCATGTACATTATAAACAGATTCATAGGGACCTGTTTTAGTGGTCCCAAAGCGACATCCCACAATTTTTTAATAAGTAGTAGATTGGCATCCGTGTCCTTTGAGGATTCTGTGTAACTTGCATTAGTGGATTGACTGTAACCAGGCGGAGATGGCAACTCTGTTGTATTAGTGCGGTTCCTGCAATAGTTAAGAAAATTGTAAATAATCAAGCAATTATTATAGACGAGCCTTCATATGTGAATTATATGCTTACTTCTGGTTGAAGTCCAGAGCCCATTTGAATTTCTTGGTATTTTTCAGTTGAGACATATTTGGGTTATAGAATAAAACAGCGAGAACAAAACTACAATATTTAAGAATTTATAGATCAGTAAGCAATATCAGAAATTTACTAAATTAATTAATTTTATTTATAATAATTAATAGATGAATGGAATGACAAACGATATCTACGCAAGTGATAAGTTGATTAAGTTGTCATTGTAATATGTCAAATTGACAAGTAATAAATGTCACAGAACAAATTATTATAGCAAAAAAAATCAATTGGTTATTGTATTGCGCCTTGGTTATTAGACTTTTAAGTAAACTCAGATCAGAAATATAATTTTGGCTTTAAGGAAATGACACAAAACTTTTCAAAAAGAAAAGGGATAACATCTTCCTTACAACAGATCTGAGCTTTTTGAAAGATACAGAGTATTTTTTAAAGCAATTACCAATAGTAGGTTCCGTGGAATAGTATAAGGGAACTATAAGTACTTACCTAATAGTTAAATTTACTCAAAAGGAGAATTATTTAAAGTTCACATAATATGTTCTTATAACGAAATCGTTTCCGACAGATTTGGCTATCCAGGCATAGGTACTCAGGCAATTTCCCCGGAACGGATTATGCGAAGCCTTAATAGTTTTTGTCTACGGACCAAGCGAACCTATATCTCAGTAGATAGGTACATTATGTAACAAAAAGTTGAAAAAGCGCACTTAATATGTCATTAATAATAAAGTATGAAGAATTATAATGTCAAAAAGATTTAAATTCTTATTTATTTAACAATAAGGATATGATCTTTAGTTTTGTTTATTATTAATTTTGGGTTTGTTTAGGTATGCCACATCTTCGTTTCACATGAATCAACTTCTCGTGGTAGAGGCACAATGTTTGTATCAATAGCCTTTAATTTTTCCTTTGAAACTAGGTGTTCTCGGCAAAAAGTGGTAATTCTGTTGCAAGCTTCAAGTAGAATATCTTCTGGCACCGTCAAAACGATTCGAAAATAGTTCGGGTATTCAAAACACTGTAAAAAAAATTATACTTAGACTTAGAATGTAGACATCACTAGAATAACAAAGAACATTAACTAAATATTTTTAAAGATTTTTATAAAATAATATTTTCGCGTCTATCGGACGGCCTGACACATGTACTTGTACATGTCCTTTTTCTCACTTTAGAACTAAGTTTTATATATTGGCACCCCAATAAGGTTTTTTTGCGGTTTTTACAGATGTGTGCTATTGTAGTATAACTGTATAATGTTTGAGTAATACCACAGCTTTGTGGTAAAGCTGTAGTAATACCAGAGAACATTCCCTTATCCTCACCTTGTACCTTACGCTTTCGCACAAGGTTACACACTTAAGTTGGACAAACAGGTTTGTGGAGGTGCTTTCACCTCCACAAACCTGTTTTTCATGATAATAGCAACCGTAGCGCTGACTTTCTGTCCAACTGCTCAGTAACGCTTATCACCTACATTTTTATTTTATTATTAATGTTCTTTTTATATACTTAGGTAAGTTTAATTTAAATAAATCAAAATACAAACCGTTCCCGGTAAACAGAACACAGACTGCTCAGATACCAAACGTTCTACAAAATGTAATTCATTTTTAAATTCCGGAAACATTGCCATTTTTATTTCAATCATCATGTACATGGCACCCTGAGGCATAATAGGATGTAGACCTGGAGCGCGACTCAATTCTTCATATGCTATTTTTGCTTGTCCCTGTAATTTAAAGAAGTAAACAGTTAACACAAAATCTAAAAAACGTAATTACTTTTACCTTACAAAATCTTACAAAATACGGGTTACGTTGTTGGAAATATTTATGAGGTATTACAATACCTCATAAATATTTCCAACAACTCATAAATATTTCCATAAATACAAGGCAACTCATAAATATTTCCAAAAATATTTAAGTAATTCTTGTATTTATTTTAAAACAATTTTTTTAGTGTTCCATAGAGATCTTTGGAACATCTAATAAAAAAAAACGCAAAATGTTCTCACCTCAATAAATAATATGACTTCGTCAAAAAAGCTTTGTGGCGTTAGCCTCAAGATCGCCGGCAATGCGCGTTGTACCAATGTGTTTGGTCCTATAATCCTTCCTGATAAATTTCTTAGACCATCCCGAATCTCCTTGTCTAAAATATTTTGTCGGTCATGAATAATGACCCAACCCATTCGCCATCCGGGAACTAGAAACCTCTTTGTAATACCACTGCAGGTGAGAACCGGAACGTCTTTAGAGATTGATGATATGGCAGTGAACTCATTTCCGGAAAACACCAATTTTTCGTATATTTCATCTGCGATAATCGGTACACGATTTCTCGATGCTATATCCAGTATTTCATGTAAATGCTCCTTAGTAAATACCGAACCGCACGGGTTTGATGGATTAATTACGACTATTGCTGCCGTTTCGTCATCTATTTGGTTTTCTAAATCTTCAAGATCCACTTTCCATTGTTGATCAGGCTACAAAATACACAGATGGCATTAGACATAACATAATCTAAGTATAAAATATTCCAGATCTATTTTTAATCAAGGATCTCTCTACGCAGTGATATATTATAAAACCAGATAGGTATACATAGGTACATATTGAAGAAAATACTGCGTAAATAAACAATATGCAAATGTCGTCCACAATAAACTGGAAACTTGTTATGATTCTAGAAACTTGTATGAAATCGTCCGTTTATATTATACAAGTTGTATATATATGTATCAAGTTATATTAAATAAATATGCAAGAATCCTCGCGATAGGAACTATTCGAAGGTTTAGACATGTTGGCGTTTAACATTTACATGTCAACTGAAGTTAATTAATTACGATCTGCTGGGTATATTGTCCCTCATTGAGAGAGCAGCCTATTATTTTTAATCACAGCGAGTATGAAACGAAGGTACAAAGAAAACAGTGATAGCGATCGTGCGCACCTCCTGCGTCTCATAGTTTCATAGGTTGCCAGATGGTCGGGATTAGTCTGGATCCCGACATTTCATATGACGTCCAGGCTCCCGACAAAATACAAAATGTCCTGAGAAACAGCTTTTAATAAGGTTTCTAATAAGGTAACAAAAAAAAAAGAAAATTACGGTTCGATTTTAAAATCACTCCTTGTAAGTAATGCTTACACTGTGAAAGGGTGATTAGTCTTTTATTTTTAATATTTATTTGTCTCGACAATAATCCCAAAATCCGGACTGAAATTTTGCCCAGATATTTCAGTCTTCCCATCTGGCAAGCCTACGTAGCGGTAAGGGCAGAGAAAAAGAGGTGGTCGACAAGTGAGGTTGTAGTCGTATCTATAACCGCGCATATTATTTGAGAATTATAGTTTGTTTATTTAGTCTGGCATTAATAAATATTTGTACACGACGTAAAGAAGTATTCATTAATGTAGGTATCCTGAAGTACGGGTTGCTAACAGATAAAACTCACCAGTAAATTGTAATACTTAATTTCAATACCTAAACCCAAAGCTAAAGTTTTATATATCATGAAGCCGGGTCTCGGTACAAGTATGTTTTGGCCTGAATCGACGACAGCTGTAATAGCCATTTCGATTGCATGGGAACAACCGCTGCAGAGTATGACGTCTTCCGTCTTGACTGCTCCTTGGTGAGAGCTGTATTCAGCCACGGCCTGTCTTGCCTCGGGATATCCGATACTAGGTCCATATCCACGACTCGTATGTAATTCTATGCTGTCACGAACTGCTTGAATTACTTGTTCGGGAGGGTTCAAGTTTCCAAAAGTCGTTGGATCACCTAAAACATTTCCACACCAAATCACTTTAAAGTCACATGCTTTAAGAACTGTTAATAATGTTATATAGTAATTTTTTTCGCAAATGTTGCCAAATCCAATAAAATCTTGTTGGCCTTGACTTAATTGCAAAATTGATAAACTATTCTGATTTAGTAATGAAGTTATATTTCTTCTTAAATAACACGTGCGAAGAAACTTATCTACTTACCTATAAGCTATTTGAATGGTTTTATTTGATTAAACCAAAAAGAAGCAAAACATTTAATATAAGTAAAATAAAGTAGCAATTAATCCTTATATGACAAAATACGATGTATCTGCATTTAAATATACCTTATTTTTACCTTATTTATATTTATAATTAGCTAATGGTTAAAAACTATGCAAGACAGTGTTAAAATACCTATGTATAAAAATGATCAAAATATTTTTTAAATGCATACAGGAGAGAATGTAATATAATATTACATATAATAATATAATATTACATTTTTAATATAATATTTAAAAATAATTTTAATAATATTAGAAGAGGACACTGCGTTCCGCAATAATAAAATGGCGACTCGACTGACGGCAACACCTGACCTGATCTGACTGACTGACCCTCATAGAATACCACCATTTAAACAAAAACATTTTTTATTTTATTATATTTGGTTCAGTGCGTTAGTAAAGAATGTCAATATGTTCCTATAAGGGCCTCTTTCACCATCTCTGAGTAAAGTGTCAAGTAGGCTAACCGCCATTTAAAGTCACCAGTCACCAGGAATGATAGAGCTGATATACCTTTGTTTGTACGGTAAAAGTCCCAAATATTAAAAAGAAAATAATAAAAAAATTCGCCTATCGAGAAATGTAGTAAATCGAGTGGATAATTTATAATAGAATAAAATAGAATAAAAAAAGTTTTATTTGCGACAAAGGATATAGATACATATACAAATTTAAAAGACACACACAAAGGGATGCTTGTGGCAGGGGATGCCACAAACCGGCTCCAACTCAGCAAAATGCAGGTTGTAGAAACCTGCGCTGGTCTTTCGTTAGAGAATACATTACATAAAAGCTCCAAAAAATGAAAATAAATCCAGAAATAAAACAGTTAAAAATTAAATTACAACCTATAAATATATATTGCAAAAAAACAAAAAAAAAACATATTTATACAGACAAGAAAAAACAATAAAATACAAGAAAAAAAAACAAAAAATATATTCAGAAGGCACTGGTGTCATTCCGCAGTTGCTCCTAGCTTCTTTGGTTCTCGAACATAAATGTCTTTAATTTATTTCTAAAATTATTAGTACTTTGCAGGTCCCTAATAGGCGGCGGGATGTAATTCCAGCACTTTGACGCAGCATATCGAAAGCTCCCTCTAAAGGCAGCAGTACTGTGGCGCTCTATTACTAGCTGCGACGCAGCAATTTAATGAATCATAAAATTATTTCTAAAAGTAACTAATCAACACTTTACTTGTAGTTGGTGAAAGAGGCCCTAATACTCTTTTTCTTTTACCCTATCAGGCTCGTCATCGCATTTGCACCCATCGTCGTAACGTTGCTTATGTTCATTGGCATCGGTTAGGTTTTAATTATTAAGTATGAAAACAACTCAATGGATTTCTGACTATCCTCATGTGAAACCAGAGCAGAAGTGTTACAAACTAGATACTCGTATCACACCGGTAATTTATCCCGGAAAAGTTCATGTTCTTTAGGGACGCGTTGAATCCATTTCATTTAAATAAATCTACATATTTTTCTCTTAAAGTGCATTTCGACGGAAAGTTTTATTCAACGGGTACAGTAAGTTGCAACGAATATACTGGCCTGTATTAATATTCAATTGACTTGGAACTTTCCGCTATGTTTTGTTTAAGTAGGTACAGACAGAAATCAAAATGTTTATAGACGTAATAAGTAATTCTATGTTTTTGTTGAATTAAGTTTTAATTGGAATTGTAGGTAGGTACCTAAACTTTTTCAATTTCTTTTTTGAACCTAATTGTTAAGACTAATTAAACCTAATGAAAAATGGACCTAAACTGGTATGAAAACGTCCACTTGTAAGTAAATATCTACATATTATTATTATAATGATATTGTTCATTATAAATTATTTTTGCTTTTAGAAGCAGCCTGTGTTGTGTAGAGACTGTCGAAGGCAAAGGATATGTTATATCACATAAATTTTAGGATGCATACACTAAAGAACAGATGTTCAGAAGATTAAATATACCTGACGGCCACGTCTATTATTCTAGGATTTCTAGATTGTTATTGTTGTTGGATAACTAACTTTAATCGAGGTTTTCTTATATACAATGTATGTATAAATATTGGATACATTTATAGACCCAGACGAAGTAGTGAGAACAGCTAGATAATAAATTACAAGTGGCAGGAGATAGATAATTTTTTTATTATGCGTTTCTAAACCTTAAACAATTTTAATCAATACACGTGTCTTAAAATTTGGTATACAACCAAGTTTGTAAGAGAACGTTTTTATATGAGAACGAGATACCTACTTATACCTACCTAAATTAATGTCCATTTGAAGCTTGCAGTAAAACCGGAAATACTCTAGAATTTTGTATGCAATAAGGTTCACTAGAGTCTAGACTAACCCTGTACATGTAGGTACAGTAGTAACCGAGCAAACACTTAAAAATAAGAGTTTCTTTTTTTTATTTTAACTGATTGTTTTTAATTTTTGCGTTTTCATATCATGCCATACACACTGCGTCATTGTACAATCCCTACTTTCATATATTGACCATAACTTATATATATAATTTTAAATAACTTTCTGAAAATAATTTCAAATAAAACACGCTACAAATCTGGGCAACGCGTTAATATTTAAAAAAATTAAATTAAATTTCTATTTGCTTGCTAGAAAGAAAACAAACAAAGGAGAAACCTTAAAATCTAGATATTTATTATAGATATTAACAGGAAGTTACTTTATAACTTGATACTAATCTGAATCAAAATTCAAATATTTAAATCTGTTAATAAAAAAATAATAATAATAAGTCTGTTATTTAATTATTTAAAAAAAAAAACATGCTAACTCACCGACTGAAAGAGCTATCAACTGCTTGTTAGGATTCGGCTCAACTTTGAGACATTCTATAATATTCCTGATTAGATTTTGAGTGTTCCGAGCGAGCGCAGAAGCGCGGACCTCCCAGGTCTTTTTACCGCGTGACCTTTTCGACATGGGCACTAAACTTGTGGAGTGTTAAAGGCTGTGGCGACGACGTTCAAATTAAAACTAAGAGTAAAGGTATCCACTCGATACACCACACTTTTGTATAAGAGTGTTAATTGGTGTTTGGCGAATATAAGCTATCGGCTCACGGAACTGGTTTGGAAAATGTAGATGAGATGACGACAACAGTGAACAGACCCAGTTGTTTTGTAGGTATATTCCACCCTTATTTTATTCAAGCACTATATTTTAATGTTTTGTTTATTTTTTTAACGTCCGACATATGTGGGTATCTGTGTGTGGAATCGTAGCTCTAAAGTTTAGAATCTAAAAGGATGGACCGATTTTGTTTCTATTTTTTTTTTTGAAAGTTGACATGATCGAGATCGTTCTTAGCTATAATTTCACTAACTTCTACACGTTCGATTCATGTGAAATTTGGTACCTATACTATTATTTTTGTGGTATTTCCATGACATGGTAACCTTGACCTGATGCTGCAGCATCAACTAGTCTTCGGGATATCAAACTTTTTAGCAACTTTCAGCAGATATAGCTCGTTTAGGTTCAATAGAAAGTCGGGGGTTAATTTATAATTTTGAATTAGATATAGCTTGTAATAGAAACAACATTTCAATTTTTGTTAATTTATAATTTTGAATTAGATATATAGCTTGTAATAGAAACAACATTTCAATTTTTGTTTGATACTCAAATCCTCTACCTATTTAGCATTTCCACTAAAAATAATATAATAATATAATTTTGCAGACATAAATCATATATATATATATATATATATATATATATACATATTTGGGGTTGTTATTACTTCTAAGAAAATAACACGAGAACCCAAATGCGCCTTTAACTTATAGTAATAAGATCTATAATAGAAAGATTTAACATATAAATATTTAAAAGAACACGTAAAAATATTTTTGAACCGGTTACTGGACTACTAATAAGGTAGAGAGCTATACAGATTGGAATTTTTGTCTTATAGGTAAGATTCAAAGGTTAAATATTAAAAGCGTATAGTATATTCAATATTATAAAGCGTTATGTTTATCTAAGACTTTTTTTAAATGTTAAACTCGACAGACAGGCTGACGGTCCAATCGATTCTACCGTCACCTATAACACAAGCAACGTCACTGCTGCTGCAAGTGCACTGGCGATCATAGTAAGATTAAGGATAGGGATTAGGTATTAGGAGGGGATAGGGAAATGGGCGCTGGCATCCCTTACTCACACACTGAAACACAACAGCACACATGCTATTATTTCACGGTGGTCTTCTGTAAGGCGGTGGTTACTGCCGCCAGACGGGTTGCCAAAATTTTAATGACTGCGAAACGCAGTATGCTCTGTCGCTACAGTCAACTCGTTTCTAAAGTTAATCCTGCCGGGAATCGAACCCTGAGACAAGGCGTTAAGGCAAGCGCCCAACCACTCATCCAACGGGCTTGTCAGACTAAAAAAAAATTGCGTATTTATACATATATGTATAGATAGAAAATACATACATGCATCGTTAGTCCTCGTACACTTGTTGAGGATAACCAGTATGGACACGCCTACCAACTAAGACTAAGAGATAACTTCATAGAGCGACTTGTCGTGGAGGTCAAGGTGACTCGAGGAAGGCCTTTAACGAGATGGACCTAGCAATGTCTGCATTGAGTGTTAAGGGTCTTTGCCAAATATGAAAGGCAAAGGATAAAGGATCATTATATTCTCAGCTTATAGGAGGTCCACTGCTGCACATAAGCATCTCCCGTAATTTTCCAATATCACCGGTTAGAAGCAGCCTGGATCCACCTCTCCATAATAATATAACGTACCTATATTGTATTATTTATAATATAATTTATAGGCGTATAATGTCTTCTTCAAACAGTAGATATTAACTGTTTGGTCATCACGACCTCTGGTAAGATGTTATGACGACGAAGAACCATCCATGTATTAGGTACCTATATAATACGAGTATAATGTCGTTATGACTGGTGGCGGCGAAAGGTGTCATTGGCAGCAACTATAATTTTTATTGAGGGATTGTCGAAAAAGTACCTTGGTAAAAAAAACTGTCCTTAGTGTCCCCCAAATATTCCGAGTAGAAGATTATGAAAAATTATGTCATTCTTAGTTGAATGGTGCTATTCTTCAGGTAAAAGCATTAAACCTATTAAAAACATAGTGACACTACAAAAGAAGAACTGAAAAATACGCACAATTAAATTTAATACGCGAATATACCTTATACAAGAAACTATAATATATGCAGACGATAATAATTAATAAAGAGCCCATTACAAAAATGTTATCAATGAAACACTTTGTTAGTTAGGTATAATTTACTATACAAGGATTAAAATTGTTAAAAATATATCACACACGAATTCATTTCAGGGAACTTTGGAAATGAACTTTTCAAAGTTGGCTTTGGTCTGGATTTGAAAAGTAGACGCAGTGTGCGTTTCGCAGTCATTTGGGTAGCCTGTCTGGCAGCAGTAACCACCCCTTACCTACAGAAGACCACCGCGAAATAACAGCACATGTGTTGTTGTGTTTCGATGAGTGAGTAAGTGATGCCAGAATCCATTACCCATCCCTTCCTTATCCCTTATCCTTAATCCTTCTATGGTCAGCAGCGCATTTGCAACACCTATGGCGTTGCTCGTGTTATAGGCGACGGTAGCCACCTACCATCAAGTGGACCATCGACAAGTGGTCGGACGCAAGCGCGGTTGTTAAAACTAGCTCCGCGTGGCGAAAAACCCCTTAAAAACAAGCGTGCGTGCATTCTAAGTGGAAAAAACAAGTGCTATACACCATTCGACGCGGCTCGACGCGGGCTACCCGTTGGTGCTTTCCGCGTCAAGATCGGAAGAAAACTGAGGAAGATACGAGGGAAAAACCACCAAAAATTTCACCCAAAAAACTTCGCGTGAAAACGCTGCAAGATTTGGTGCGGGAAGTTGCTTTTCTGGAAGTGCTATCAGATAGCCGGTACATCCCGCCTATTTGTTCAGCAAAAATCCGGATTTTTACCAGCCCGGAAAGCGGCGTTTTAGCCGAAATTCCGAAGGTCTCCAAAGTTGGGCCCCTTAGGAGGCCCCAGAAAAATCAACCACAGTGTACAAAAGTAGCGGATAGATCGTGTGTGTGCACCAGTGAAAAAATTTTGCAAATCGGCCCAGCCGTTACGAAGAAATAGCGAAATCAAAATTTCCCGAAAATACTTATATTTTCGGGAGCTAGTGTTCCCTCAGGAATAAGTTCGCGTGGAAGTGGCTTATATAGTGAGGTGCAGTGTTTCTTCCTGTATTTTTTGATGCAAAAACCAAAATTTTCGGCCCATTAATCACGGAGTTATAGCTAAAAACATCCGACAAGGTTTTTTGCAAAAATTGTTAACTTTTAATTTTTACGAGGGGTCTAGTTGAACTGGCCGGTCAAGAAAAGAATCGACTATCCTGGTCTCCAGAATTATCGAAGAGGATCAGCACCTGCACTATCTTAATACACTCTGTACGCAAATTTTAATAACGCAAGCAGCAACAGAATCGGACCTGAGCGGTTGCCGGGATACTCCAGCAAGTTTTTGCACAATTGCATAAACTACGCCAAGTTGATCCGCGGCTATACTATCGCCTGCACCCGGACGTGTCCACCGGATTTAATTTTAAGATCTTCAAAAGCTTATATCTCAGCAACTAACAGAGCTAAAATTCGGTGAGACGTGTCGTTGGATTCGGAAAATTACCATCTTTTTCCCAACTTGGCGAAAAAGACTATTTCCTCACCCGACTTCACCTGCAAAAAATTGAAAATTCCATTACTCCTCTGTCCTTAGCAGTATATAGTCGTGTGGCGCGTCGTTGGATAGGTCTCGACGAGTTCTGTCCGACAGCTAACCATTCTTGACTATTGCTGCACCTGGTTCCGTCTGGAAAATTAAAATAAATTATTTTGGCAAATTATTACAAAATTTCTTCAAAATTTGTTCCTGAACCGACTACCATCCTTTGAGACCCTCCTTCCCCCTTGATTTGGTTACTCTTTCCCCTCCCGGTCTTTCTGGGGTGTCCCGGTGACCTTTAGTCCGGGTCGGGTACTGGATCATATATATACAAACAGAGACTTAGTTTAAGTTAGATAAGTTAGTTTTAAGTTTTATAAGACTTGTTAGGCTAGTTATTTTAACTAGCACTAATTAAGTATTATTTTAAATTATTGACTGAGCCCGTATACAGCTCCAATATTATTATTATTGATTATTTTATTTGATTATTTTAAATTTGTTGACTTATTTTACTGATATTGTGTGTAAATTGTTTTATTGTTTAAATTTGTACCTTGTTTTAACTGGTCAAACTGTATATTATTTTAATATTGATTTTGATTTTATTTTGACCTGACATTTTGATATATTGACTTTACTGACTTATTGTTTAATATTGCATTTTAATTAGATTCTATTCTATATTGTAATTGTACTATTTTATTTGCTATTGTAGACCGTATTTTGTTAGTATTAAGTATAATAAAGATTAATTTTAAGGCCCATATACAGCCCTTAGTTATTAAGTTAAGTGTTTTGGCCCCAAACCCTTTGGTCCCGCGATCCCTTGGGTTACCCCGAGTACTTGGGCTCCCGGAGTTCTGGGTTTCCTGGGCTTTCCGGGCTTCCGGAATTTTTGGGCTCTGAATCTTCTGGGCTCCCGGATCGTTCGGGCCCCCGGATCTTCGGGCTCCTGAGGTCTTCGGGCCATCGGATCGCTTGGGCCCTTGGATTTTTGGGTCAGGTAGTTAACTAAGTGACAAGCCCCTATACAGCTTTTAGTGTTAAGTTGACGAGCCCATATACAGCTCAACGTAGGACAAGGCCACTATACAGCCGACGCCAACGACAACAATCCCTCCAACGATGTTGCGGTCTCCAGCGGCGGACCGAGCGAGAGTCGCTCAAATAGACAAGACCCAGGAGGCTCCGCCTCCGTTGCCAAACGTCAGGAAGAGCATAGGGGAGTGGGAGACGGGGAAAGTCTCCATCTCTCCCCTGGCTCCGGCGGCGGGCACGGCGAGGCTCACTGAAAAAATTGAATATCCTGATAGAGTCACTGAGGCAAGGGCTTGCCTGAAGAAGGCAAAGCTCAGCCTCAGTGCCTCGAGGAACACAAAGACTGAGATAAAAACGAATATAATTCAGGCACTCGACCGGCTCCTCGCCCTGGTGAAGGAGGCGGAGTCTGAGGGAAACAAGAATAAAAAAGTGGGGCCGGGGAAGGAGGAGGCTAAGCTCCCTCCTCTCCCGGCGCAAAACGTACAAGAAGCTAAAATATTGGAGGCCCTAAAAAGACACTCGGACCAGCTTAAGGCTAACGAGAGAGCACTGCGGGAACATACAGAATTGATTAAGAAGTTAGAAGAAGGAGCAAAAACGACTAAGTCTGTTGGTCCCGCAAGGTCCTACGCGGAGACCGTAGCGCGTGGAATTGGTGATAGACCAACCCTGCACTCGGTGGTCGTGGCGTCGGAAGACGTCACGGACACCGGGGAGCAGGTTCTGAATAAAATCAGGGAGGCGGTCAGCGCAAAAGATGGCTGGGTGAAAGTTGAAAGGGTTAGGAAAGCGAAGGAAAGGAAAATAGTCATAAGCTGCAGGACCGAAGAAGAGAGGAGTAAGGTAAAGGACAGGATTGAGAAGTCGGGAAAACGGCTCCTTTGCGGCGAGGTCGAGAACAGGGACCCTCTGCTGATCCTGTGGGACGTCCTGTCGGTTAACAACGATGAGGACGTCC
The DNA here is from genome assembly GCA_944738685.1 of Synanthedon myopaeformis. Lineage (NCBI taxonomy): Eukaryota > Metazoa > Arthropoda > Insecta > Lepidoptera > Sesiidae > Synanthedon > Synanthedon myopaeformis. The sequence goes on from OX122915.1 coordinate 4,562,464, forward strand.
TAAAGGCGATCAGAAATCAGAACAGGTCCCTGTTCGATGGCCTCGACGAAAAGAAGTCGAGAATGATTGTTAAGTATAGAAGGAGAGCAAGGAATCCGCTCACGGGACACGTCGTTCTGAGCACCTCTCCGGAGGTGTGGAAAAGGGCGACCGAACTCGGGGCCCTGCACATTGATTTGCAACGTGTCAGGGTCGCGGACCAGTCGCCCTTGGTGCAGTGCTCGAGATGTCTGGGCTATGGTCACAGCAAAAGGTTCTGTGCCGGGACGGAGGACCTGTGCAGCCACTGCGGGGGACACCATCTAAAGATGGCGTGCCCCGAGTGGAGGGCGGGAACTCCCCCGGCCTGTCGCAACTGTGCTGTGGCCAAGCTCGGAGATCGCGGGCACAATGCACTCAGCCCGACGTGCCCCGTGAGAGTGAAATGGGATGCCATAGCACGCTCCGCCACTCAGTATTGCTAAGGGCACTCCTGAGAGTAGCCGCACCTATGGGCTCTTGCAGGTTAACCTGCAGCGAAGCCGACTAGCTACCTCCGAGCTCCTAGTGGAGGCAGAAAAGAGGGGTACGGCCGTAGCGCTCCTCCAGGAGCCCTATGTGGGGGCGGCTGGGACGGTTCGGGGTCGGAGGGGGATGCGGGTCTTCCAGAACCCCACTCCGGAAGAGGGTACTGTTAAGGCTGCCATAGTAGTATTTGACAGCAGCCTTAAGGTTACGCAGTACCCAGAACTCACCACTAATAACATCGTAGTGGTGGGGATACGGATGGGGCGCTGGACGACAACGTTTACCTCCCTCTATTTCGAGCCGGGCCGGCCAATTGAACCCTACATTGGGCTTCTGAAGAGAGTGGGGGCCAAACTGGGGGCTGGGAGGTGGTTGGTCGGTGGAGATGCGAACGCCAAGAGTCCATGGTGGGGCAGTGACAAGATAGACTCAAGGGGGGAAGAGCTTTCAGGTAGTCTGGATGAGCTTGGTCTCGAACTTCTGAACGTTGGTGATGCTCCGACCTTCGACACTGTCCGAGGGGGGCGGCGTTTCTGCAGTCATGTGGACATCACTGCATGTTCACATGACCTGTTGGACCTGGTGGAGGACTGGAAGGTCCTCAACGATTTAACAGGTTCCGACCACAACGGCATCGCATTCAGGCTGAACCTCGGACCTTCCCGAGGAATGGAAGTGGTCAGATCGACTAGAAGGTACAACACTCAAAAAGCAGATTGGCAAAAGTTTAGATTCAAAATTTTAGAACTTATAGGGGAATATGGGATGGGAGAGGGTGTTGTACCAGATAGGGAACAAACTATTTCGGCTGTGCAAAATTACACCAAATTGGTAATAGAGGCGTCTGACCGCGCCATTCCGAGGAGGGGGACGAGGGAAAAGCTAGCGTTGCCGTGGTGGTCGCAGGACCTGGAAATCTTGAAGAAGGAGGTCGCCACCAGGAAAAATAGAATCAGGAACGCCGCACCCGTCCGACGGTCGTGGGTCGTCGAGCAGTACGTTCGGAAGAAGGCGGAGTACGAGCAGGCCGTGAGGCAGGCTCAGACGGACTCCTGGAAGTCCTTCTGCGAGCGACAGAGTGGCGAGAGTATGTGGGATGGCATCTACAGAGTGATTGGTAGAACGGCCATCAGAGAGGAGGACCCGCCGCTGGTTCGAGACGGTAGGGTTCTCGATGCGAGGGAATCGGCGGAGTGGCTTGCGGAGGTGTTCTACCCGAAAGACCGCGCAACTTCGGATGAAGGGATTCACCGCCAGATCAGAGCGGAAGCGGACGGGGTGAACGTGGGGGAGCAAAACTCACCCTGCGACCCTCCGTTCACGCTGACCGAGCTAGAAATGGCGGTGAAGTCCTTCAATCCGAAGAAGGCCCCCGGCTCCGATGGGCTCACTGCTGACATCTGTTCAAGGGCCATCGGCTGTAACCCCAAAGTCTTTTTGGGGTTATTAAACAGCTGCATGGCCCACCATATTTTTCCTAAAATATGGAAAGAAGCAGCAGTGATTGTCCTTCGGAAACCGGGGAGGGATAGTTACACCGTCCCCAAGTCATTCCGACCCATTGGACTGCTGCCCGTGCTCGGAAAGGTATATGAGAAAATGCTAGTGGCTCGCCTCAAATACCATCTGTTGCCGGGGATTAGCGACCGACAGTATGGCTTTGTGCCCCAGAAGAGCACCGAGGGCGCCCTTTATGACCTAGTGTCGCGAATATATAAGAAGCTCGATGAGAAGAAGATTATAGTATTGGTGTCATTGGACATAGAGGGGGCCTTCGACAGCGTCTGGTGGCCCATGGTTAGGGTCAGACTGGCGGAAGCGGGATGCCCGGTTAACCTGAGGCGAGTCCTTGACAGCTACCTCGCCGACAGGACAGTAAACGTCAGATACTGCGGCGAGGTTCATAGTGCCGAGCCGAGCAGGGGCTGCATCCAAGGGTCAATAGCCGGACCCTTGCTTTGGAACCTGACGCTCGATCCACTGCTGCGGGGCCTGGAAAGTAGAGGCGTCTACTGCCAGGCCTTTGCGGACGACGTGGTCCTCGTCTTTGATGGAGACGGGGCGCTCCAGATAGAGCAGAATGCCAATGCCACTCTCGCGTATGTTTTGGAGTGGGGTGTCAAAAATAAGCTTAGGTTCGCACCAGGCAAAACCAATGCTATGGTGCTGACCAGAAAGCTTAAGTTTGACACCCCACGCCTCACCATGGGCGGGATTGACGTTGGCATGAGGGACAAAATCAAATTGCTGGGGCTGACCATAGACAGGGGTCTCACCTTCAAGGAACACGTAAAGAGTGTGACCAAGAAGGCCCTCGGGGTTTACAAGCAGCTCGGGAGGGCAGCCAAAGTCAGTTGGGGCCTCCATCCCGAGGTCGTTCGCTCCATTTATATCGCCGCGGTGGAACCAATTATCACCTACTCTGCGAGTGCGTGGGTATCTGCGACTCGCAGAGTGGGGGTTAAGCGGATCTTGAACGCTGTGCAGCGGGGTTTCGCGCAGAAAATCTGCAGAGCCTACCGAACGGTGTCCCTGAACTCAGCCTTATTACTGGCTGGGATACTGCCCCTTGACTTACGAGTCCGTGAGGCTGCCTCATTATACGAGGCCAAGAGGGGAGTACCACAGCCGGAGCTTGGGGACAGGGACATCGAGCGGGGGGTTCTTGCGGCCGAGGCTCCCCACCCCGCCGAGCTGGTTAGCCTTGAGTTCGGAAGCCTGGTGGACGAGGACGAGCTTTTAGCCAATAGCGCCTACCATCTGCGCATCTTTACGGACGGCAGCAAGATTGACGGTCGGGTGGGCGCCGCACTATCCTTATGGAAGGGCGACGCCGAAACCAGGGCCGTCAAGCTTGGTCTGCCGTCGTATTGCACCGTCTACCAGGCAGAGCTCTTGGCGCTATGCGAGGCGTCGAGGATTGCCCTCGGGCGCAGCGAAACTTCCGTCGCGATATACAGCGATTCAAGGACCGCACTGCAGTCCATCGCGGCGAGTAAGTGCTCGCACCCTCTAGCAGCTGAAACAAGAAGGAACCTTAATAACATCTGCAAGGAAAACCGAATAATTAAATTATTCTGGATCAAAGCCCACGCTGGACTAGAGGGTAACGAGAGGGCGGACTGCCTCGCGAGGGAGGCCGCACTGAAGAGTAAGCGAAAGCCGGCGTACGACCTGTGTCCGGTCTCGTTCGTCAAGCGGTGCATCCGTATGCGCTCGCTTGACGAATGGGACCAAAGATACAGGGAAGGTGCGACGGCCGGAGTTACTAAGCTGTTCTTCCCTGGAGCCATAGAGGCTTATAAAACCCTGAGGAAGGTGAGCCTTGAAGGTGTGATGACCCAGGTCTTAACGGGGCACGGTGGGTTCTCCGAGTACTTGCATCGGTTCAAGCGCAAGGAGAGCCCATCGTGCATTTGTTCCAGCAAGAACGAGGATGTCCCGCATGTTCTGCTGGAGTGTCCGGTCTTCGCCAAGGAAAGGATGGAGCTAGAGTACGAGCTGGATATGGAAGTGTGCCTAGCCAATCTTAGTGCGATGATCGCCGGTAGCCAGAGGAAGAGGTTTATGGAATATTGTGTAAAAAAAGAAACTAGGGTAATTGACAGAAATAAAACTTGAATTGTACATATTTAGAATTAAGATTGCAAATAGCGTTTTAATTATATTATTATGCATTTAAGCTACGTAATGTTTTAAATTTATTGTTTTAACTATTTTAATTGTTTAATAATTATTGTTTGTGTAATTTTAAATTGTTTTTTTTAAATTATTTAATGTTTTAATTATTGTGTTTTAATTAATTATTTTGTTTTTAAATTATCTAATGTTCTAATGGCTCAATTTATTTAATGCTTTAATCAATATTTTATTTCTATATTTTTATGTTTATGTGTATGTGTATGTGTATAATATGAAAATCTTTGTGTACAATTATTTTAAAAAACCCTAGTCAATAGTAATTAAGAAATGATAAATAGCAAAATAAGGATAGTTACAGAATAGGAAGTAAGGGTATAGACGGGAATCCCACCCGTCATAGTATGAATGCGAGAGGAATAAAAGAAAGAAATAGTATGGAGAATAAATGTGCGAGAGGCAAGCAAGCGAGAAATGGAATGAAAGAGTAGATGGTAGAAATAGGCTACGACCCTGTGTCGGAGGGATGAGCAATAATTTAAAAAAAAAAAAAAAAAAAAAAAAAAAAAAAAAGTGGACCATCAGCCTGTCTGTCGACCTTAACCTAATAAAAAAAAATACACAGGCAGCTCACCCCATAAAGTATAAACCTAATTTAAAGTTTTCCAAAGTTTATTATTAATTAATTATGCTTATCGTGTAATTTAATTATATAGTTAATGATTGTTACTTGTTTTTTATTGTTGTGGTATTTAATTATGGACTTTAAATGTCTGAAATGAAATGTGTAAAACATATAAATAATAAAGAAAACATATTTTATACAATCATCATCGCTTAAAAGGTTGAAGTGAAAATGCGTAGAAAAACAAAACATGAAAACACGTCTGGATAAAATTAGTTATGTATATATTGCAAATGACGACATATTTTGCGGTGTGACCACTAATATTTAAGTACCTACGTATCATATCATAATATGCATTATATATAATATACACTTAGTTATGTTATGAAACAGTAAATTATGTAAGAACAACATGTTGTTATGTTGTTGTTGTTATTTTATTACTGTAGGTAGGTACTCCCTAGCTAAAGCCTGATACGCGATGCAAGGCCTTAATTTATTTGTAATTAAGTGTAGGTTAAGTAAGTAAACACATATACTTACCTACACATAAATAGCTGTTCAATATAAAATAAAAATAAAAACATATAAATAAATCGAAATATAAATAAATAAATAAAAAAATTAATGATATTTATTTCATATATATTACATGGGCTGAAAAGTCCCGGGCCTAACACAGCTGGCGCTAGTTTTATTGCATTCACCTCTTTTTTTCAGTTAGTACTAACCTTCAAAAGTCACCTGTTAAAATTTTATGATATTCTATTCATAAGTTTGTGAGTTATTGTGCTAAGAGTGACGCTACTTCTGTTATTTTCAAAACAATGGATCAAAAACAATTTCGTCTTAATTTTACACTGGCGAAGCAATGGCTTGAAAAGTGTTATGGGGACTCCGCTGCATCAGAAACAACAATAAAACATTTGTTTGCTGACTTCAAACGTGGTCGTAGAAACACTGATGATGCAGAACGCAGTGGATGTCCAAATGAGGCGGTAACACCAGAAAACATCAAAAACATCCACAAAATCGTTTTGAATGATCGAAAAGTGAAGGTGCGTGAGTTAGCTGACATCGTAAAGATATCAAAAGAACGTATTGGCATGAGCATTTAACTATGAGAAAGCTTTGTTCAAAGTGGGTGCCGCGTTTGCTCACTGTTGACCAAAAACAAGAACATGTTGATGATTCTGAGCAATGTTTGGGCATGTTAAAACGTAACAATTTGCGTCGATATGAGACAATGGATGAAACATGGATCCATCACTTCACTCCGGAATCGAAACGATCGTCATCTTTGTGGACAGCACCTGGTGAACCTCATCCAAAGCGCCCGAAAGCACGACAATCGGCTCGAAAGGTTAAGGCCTCGGTATTTTGGGATGTGCGTGGTGTAATATTCATCGACTATCTTGAGAAGGGAAATACCATCAACAGTGAAGGCCGAAATTGCAAAGAAACGACCGCATATGGCAAAGAAAAAATTTTTGTTTCATCAAGACAACGCACCGTGTCATAAGTCAATCAATTACGCAGTCCGATGATCGGACTGATCATCGGCCTCAGTTTGGCTATCTCTCTCTGCTCGGATTAGCCTCTGTCTAAGACACAATGAAAAATATACTTTAATCATTGGTAATACAGTTAATTTTCATAAATGCAATTTTTTTAAGTAAGCGGTCCTGTTATATTATCCTACGTCCATGACCTTACTTTTTTAATAAGTGTTGAAACGTCAAAACTTCAAAAGTCAGTCGTTGACACAGAATATTATATACTGTCATTGAGCGAGCACAGAATCAGACGGAGTTTAACAAAACACAGTAACTACAAAATATTCTTAATCAACTTAATATAATATATAATTATATACCTAATAGATAATTGATAGGAAATAGAATATTTTGATCGTAATTTCCATTAATATATTTTCATTTCTTTCTTTCTTTTATCTAAAACCCAGTTAAGTTATTGATATTTATTTTCCAGACCCGCCAACGGACGCCTCCCCAAAATGCAGATAGGCTCTATCGGTATCGGTCTTGGCTGGTGCGCACAAAAACTGGATTGAGCCAAGCGCAAAACAAGAAGATCTCGCTTTCATAAAAATTTCGCAAAAATGTATTTCATAAAAATTTAGATTCAAATAATCTTAGTTCAAACATTTGTATATTAATTGTACTTCAATTTATTATTTTATTTTCTACTGGTATCCCTTTAAAGTGACATTACGGTAAATGTCAACACCTACTACTAAACAATAAATTTGTAGCGTTGGTGGACTTGGTGGATTGGATATGATCATGTACAACAATAGGTGCAAAAAACTGTTATTAGCAATAAAATTAACAATACGAAAATTACAACGAGTAAAAGTGTTGGCTAAATCACATTTAAAATTAAAAAATGTTTATAAGAAACTATTACTATATTATTACAACATTTAAATTAGTCTCACATAACAAAACACTTTTTGTCACCCTATTAGAAAGAGACTGCATATCCTGCTCGGCTCGCTTTTTAGCTGCAAGCCTGGTAGGTAGGTAAAGGTAGTGTCAACTGTCAATGTCAAGCTGCTGCTTTACGTAAAATTGATAAATTCCATGAAAATTCCTATAAACGTTTTAGGATTTATAAATGAAACTATCATTACAAATAAATGATTTGACTAATTGTAATTGTGTGTTATCAGGGCAGTTTGTTTTATTTGTTGTTTTTCGAAATATAGGGACTTAAGGTACAGCAATTAAAATGAAGGGAATCATGCATTTCGATATTTTAAAACAGACCTTGTCTGCTCACTTACCATTTAAAAGATATATAACTAAAACTGCTACGTCGGACAAGGATTCATTAAATTACTGTGCAGATATAGTAAGGTAAATTTACATCCAGCCTTCGCTTGAACAGAAGGCTGCAACTAAAGATGGTATTTATATTAAAAAGTACTTAAATGTCTTCGGTTATTATCATCTTATTTTACAGATAGGCAGCATGATTATGAAAATTTTTTAGCAACACTTCTCATGACTAAAGCTATTCGTTCTCCTGCTTTAGTAGTCAGAGCGTTTAATGTTGAAGTTGCTCGGATCCAAGACCAAACAACTGATCCACAAACAGCCGCCTTCAGATTGCAATTCTGGCAAGATACTCTCAAAGATATTTATAGAAAGGATCAAACTCTTCTTAATGTACCAGCTAATCCAATAGCACAAGAACTATTTAAGGTAAAAAAAGTAATTCAATAGGTACATCCATTTTAATCTTGCAAACTTATTATAACCCAAATACCTACCATTTTACAATAAAAAGTAAGTTCTCTTACATTTTGATTGGAAATCTCACTCAACGCTAAGACAAGCAAAACCAAAAAATATATTTACATTAAGTAGTGCATAGGCACAAAAAAAATTATCTTGACAAAACTAACCACCTGGGTACTCAATTTATGTAATTTATGTTTTCAATGTGAAAATCTATTTCAGATTTGTACTGTCTACAATTTGCCTCGAAGATATTTGGAAAACCTAATCACATCTCGAAGCAGTCTGTTGAAATCAAAACATTTTCGCAGTCTTGAGGACTTGGAGAGATATGCTGAGAATACAGTGTCCCAAATATATTATTTATTATTATGCGTGGCTGGTGTAACGAATGTCCATGCGGATCATGTGGCTTCACATTTGGGAAAAGCGCAGGGATTGGCTAATATGTTGAGGTTGGCTAATTTTATTTACCTACAAAAATTTACAAAGTTCCAAATAAGGTACTCTGCAAGTTTTTTATTGTAAAAATCATCACACATCTAACAGGTTGACAACTCAGTCAAAGCCATGAGTCTGGAACTCATGGGTCATTAATGTGATAGAATAATAGGAATTTTCATTTATTATGTTTTAATTTATTTTTTATCTAAAAAATACAAAAGGTTTATTAAAATTACTTTTTTATATTTCAGATCAATTCATGTCTCAAGCCATCACAAAACAATATCTATACCAATGGATATTTTAATGAAAAATGATATCAGTCAAGAATCAGTTTTAAGAGGTGTCGACAGTGATAATATAAGAAATGCCATATTTGAAGTAGCGACGAGAGCAAATAACCATTTGCAGAAAGTATGCCATAGTTTTATTTTTGATTTATTTCATTTCTGTAGGAGTAGGGTGGCCACCCAGAAAAATGTGACGAAACAAAATTTTATTTCAACCTGCATCTGCTCTTGTGATCATGATGCAATCTATATAAATGAAAATTAATCACTAAATGAGTTGCTAAGGGTAAAAATTGAGACAAGCTGAAACAATTTGGCTTTTTTTTTCAAATATTCATTAAAGTCTGAGGGAAAATTCTTATAAAGAGAAAAATTGAAAAAACATCCCGGAAAACACAGTGCAAAGCCAAGGGTCGGGATTCTAGTTTCTTAAGAAAATTCCTTGTCAGCAAGCAAATTTTTTAAATGAGAGCCACCTGGTTAAAAATAAATTTAAAATCATTATAGCTTGTAATTTTGTAAAGTTAGAGCATAAACCATTAACAGATTTTGAAGAAACTTGTCTCACAAACAGAACATTTCTTTTATTAAAACAAGATCCATAGATGTCATTAAAATAAAGCATTTCCTTAGGATAATAGTGTTCTGAGTAATCAACCACCAAGTATGGACATTCAGACTGACATGAAAATATATTTGTGATTTTTCTGTTTCAGGCAAGAAGTATTGTTGTAGCAAAAGAGACTCGACAGATATTTTTGCCAGCCGTTGCAGTTGATATGTATTTGAAGAAATTACAAAAACAACAGTTCAACGTCTTTCATAAATCATTACAGCGTGGAAATGCAATGTTACCTCTAAGTTTATATTACAACAGCAAGATTAATAGGTTTTAAAAGCAATGTCTACTTGTAGTTTTTTAAAATGTAATTTGCACATTGTTAGTAAAAAAAAAAAAAAAATTACTCATTGTTAGAACAGCTGTGTAAAAAGGTAGATAAGATACTCCAAAGAGGTTTGTTTGAAATAATTTTTTATTTTCTTTTTTGTTTGATTTTTTTAAATTTATTATTTTTTATATACTTAACCAAATCCTCAAGCTAAAGAAGCGCATTTTAATTTTTTGTATTAGAAAAATATTGTAAAAGCGTGTTAATAGTAAATGAACAATTGTATGAAACATTAAATGTTTTCGTAGTGAAATCTGTTTTATTCTGAAAATGGACTAAGTATTTTAATTGTCTTAATCAAATGACAATGATTTACGTATTTAGTTTCCCAAGAGTTCCCCGAAGCGGTCTGACGATTGGAAACTGACGTTATGGGACCAAACCCACTAGAGCAACTACATCAATCTTGTGATTCGACGTCCTACGCTGTGCTTGCCAGTCCATGGTCCTCCGTGATCAACTTACGGTTTTGACGCCATTCGGATATTTTTCTTTTATGTCGAGTCCCGTTTTCGTCAACTTAGCTCTATCCCGATGAGTTTTTTCGTCGACTTTCATTTGTACACGGATTTCTTCAATTCAGTCGAGTCTAGATCGTGCAAAGTAACCCGAGCGTAGGCCCATAACTCGCTAAACAGTGGTCCAAAAAATTCAAAAATCATTAAAAAGTAAAGTACCTAGGTAAGAAAATAAAACAATTTTCGTATAGTGTAAAGTTTATATAAAAATTGCACTATCACGCACAAGCTTATGCAAATAAAATACCTTATAAGAGATTTAAGCGACATGTTTGGCAACCTGAGTAATATAGTATACAATTATATTTATTTTTGTACCTACCCAATACCGCACCTATCAACTAAAAATAACGATATCTACGTAAAAAACCGAGCAACATTTTATATTCTTACATACCTGCATTTTTAAAGCTCATAATTATAAACAATACGGTCAAGAAATACCAGTATGATACGCATTAAAAATATGTTTCACATTTCTTTGGTGAACTCTTAGGAGGCAAAGCAGCAACAAATATACAAAATGATTGATATAATATGTAGTTAGAATTTCGATAGACGCGGCGAGCGTTACTACAATGATCCGATCGAAACAATAATACATATCCCAGGGGATAGGTATTATTAATAATACAATATCAACTGTGGGTATTTTTAACAAAAGCAACTACAGGCATTGCAGCAGTGCATATTTCATATAATTAATAATAATATGTTACCTACTCTAATTTCCAGTACCTTATTAGCGCTGGACAAAAAAAGTGCTAATTGACTATCAGTGTCGGGTATAAATAACTATAGTCTGTTCGCCAATCGTTGTCCGTCGGCCTTGCCACGCCCTCTAACCAATCAGGTCGCTAAAAATTAGAAAGTCAACTTAAGTCAAGTTCACAATGACTAGTTGAAAGCAGACCTTTGAACAAAACGGTTGTATCTTTGGTGTGTTACCTTCGATTTCAAAAATAAATACCTCCCCCCTATGAATTATCGCGCCAAAAGTAGTGCGATAATTCATAGTGGAGAAAGACGAAATTTACAATGTTTTTAAATACTTTAAACAGTAATTAAAACTAAGTTTTAAGTATTTAAAACAGTTTTTAATACTGTACAGGAGAGTACAGTATTAAAAACAGCAACTGCATGCAGTGTGTCCGAGAGAACAGTTTATCAAATTATTAAAGAACAAAAGGAAACAAACACATTAAAATCGCCAGTGAAAAAAAAAACAGCCACTTTTAACTCCACTGTGAATACACCTTTACCCTACCGTTGTACTGATGACTCACTGTATTCTTAACGCAAACAGACTATAGAAACTACAAATTGTCAATTGAAGACACTAACAGGATTTGATAATTTCCATACAAATAAAATGAGCAACACAATTTCATCAACATCCATCAAGAAATTGTGTTACAATCATGGAGATTAGAGGTAAGGAGAACTAACTTATTTGGGTGTTAAACTAAAAAACTCTCAAGCAACGCACCAATAAATAATAGTTCATAATTTGGCCAAAATGGCGTTTGTGTAGCATTAGTGTATGATGTGACTGGCTGGTTGCGTAGTTCATGAAACCACCGTAAATAAAATGCTACAACAGCGCCTACTATTGAGTAACCAACCGACACTCATGTATGAGTTGGTCCACTTTGCCTCTATTCGTCATTTTTGTATAATCAGTACTTGTACACGTTTGCACAGGCCTAAAATATATTATAAGCATTGCAAAATAGTATAAAAGCTAGTTTTCTAATAATTATGAAAATGTACAGCAGTCATATTGGTCTGTGCCCGGACTACAGCACAACAAACTATGTCAAGTACGGTACTTTTAAATAATCTACAATGTAAGTATAGGTGCAGTAATAAATAGGTAATTTAAGCTCTTACATACTACTTCAAATACAAAGTCCATTACCAACGAGAGTGGGCTTAAAAATAGATTTATCATAAAAAAAAATTGTGAGTATTCAGTAAACGTGCAAATAAATGATTTTTACACTCAAAACATCACACTTTGGTAAAGAACACACATAATATCTTTGGTTGTGCTCAACACTAAAATTTATGTAACCATAATTATGTATGTGGGTGTAAATTAAATACCATTTTTAAATACAAACAGTCAGAATTGAAGAAATAGGTCACATAGTGTAAATTTTGTTTTCAGATAGGTACGTAGTGGACACACACACATCGATCGAACGGTATAGATTGATTAGCGCCACCTAGCGTCATTCACAAGTAAGCATTCAATATGAAGAAAATAATTTTTTGTTTTGTGGTTCACGTGTTAAAATAATAGACATTGTAAAGCACACTCGTTTTAGGTCTAACAAGTTTAGTTTAAAAAAAATCTAACATTTCGCGCTGCTATTATGACCCACTACTATTACTATTATTATTATAATATGCTATGACCCACTTCTTGATTGTTTTTAATTTCATTATTTTTCACAATTAAAGTACCCACTGAAAACAATAAAAAAGAGAATCTACATGAAATTTACTACGAAAATTTTATAGAAGACAATCGGGTTCAAATTCATAATCATTATATTAATTGCAAATTTAATTTCATTGGCGTCATTGAGATTTGTTAAACCATATCTCGACAATCTTTTTATTTATTTAATTTTTCAATAATGCTTAATCGTTTTATTAGTCAAAGTTGTGTATAAAAATAAAATCTATGAAACCACCTTAAATACTTTTGTCGAATTTATGCTTGTAGTATTTCAATGTTTGACAATTCCAATAACAGTTTTGACTCTCCAATGCGTAAGGACCTTATGTCCTAATCTTATTTTGGAATAATTTTTAATCTTAATTATTACAAATAAATTACGTATAAGATGCAAGTTCAAATTACATTAAAAAATAACTCAGTACAAAATTAGAAAAGACAATAAATTAAGATTTACAACTGAGGGCGCTGCTAATGCAATTGTGGTCAATTGTGTGTGATTAAAATCAATAATAATTATCCATTCTTTAAGACTTGTTGGGTTATTGAATCTATGCAAATAGATAAAATTGAAAAGTTTTATAGGCCTTCGTAAAAGCTTTTTTAAAATATTGATGGAGCGCGTGAAAACGATTTTATTTTACACCTGCTTTCAGAACATAATTTAAAAAATCATAGTAATATTTTTTTATAATTTAAGTTAAGGGTATTTGATTGTATAAAATCGAATGGCGTTAAATGCCGAAAAATAGACACATTTTTGTATTTTTAGGCGATTTATGCATGTGTTGTGATATTTTAACACTACATCAACTTTAACCTTCATTGGTTCGTAGATTACATATTGCTTGCAGCTTCTAAGAAAAAGCTACTACATTTGCAGTATTAGCGCCCTCTGTTGAGTTGAACAACACTTTAAACAACAAATGGAGCATTTAAAAAACACAGCCCAAAACGTAAGTCTAATTTGGAATGTAAAAATTGAATTATAAAAGTTTAACAATTGTTACTGTTTAGAACAGATAATAATCGTTATATTATTATTTTTACAACTAGAGTATAAAAGCTAGTATGTAATAATATTAAGTACAACTGTTTCATCACAATGAGTTGCATAATATAAGCTAGACAATGTTATTCGGATGGTGTTAGGTCTCTTTCGGGTTCACCCTCAGAAAGTATCTGTTGAAGGAGATCATAGATAGGCTCAAAGGCCTTCCGACAAGCTGCATTAGTTGGTATGAGGTAGTCGTGCATATCGTGATGACTTATTGTACCGTCACTCTGTATGAAGCCTTTGTCTATAGAGACCATTTCGACTTTATTCATGTTTGCAACTTTTTCACGCAAAAGTTGATTGATTATATTGTTTTTTTCTCTTAAGGAATTGGGATATTGTCCACGCGGCAGCAGACTCTGAAATGTTACATGGTTAACAACAAATTATTCAATTATATTATTGAATATCATATGGCAAGAAGTTTTATGTAAAAAAATGTTTAACCATAATTATATCATGTAGAGTTAGAAAATTAGATTTTTGGATATTCAATGTACCTTGACTAATCACGAAATGAAGTAAACACAAGGCTATTGAGTGGTCTTTTATAAAAATACAGCAAAAAAAAACATGTATAGCAATATGTATGGTAAATTATGTGCGATTTCCACATAATTTACCTTTTATTTTCCACACATTTTATTTTCCAGTAGATGGGAAGGAGGTGGTTACTGCCACCAGCAGACTGGCTACTCAAATCATAACTGCTGAATTCAGTATGCCCAATCCAAAGTTGAAATGACTCCCAAGTTTTCATTTGAAAACTTAAATGAACAAATTTGACAATAAAACTAATAAGCATCTAAAATAAATGTTCAAAATGAAAAAGTAAATATAACCAATTTCAAATGTTTAAACAAATTATACCATGTACTTACAGGTAAGACTATATAAGCTGAAGGATGTTTCTCTCTAATTGTTCTAACTATTTCTAAAATACCTTCGCACACTTGTTCTGCAGTATGATCAACATTATTAGTCCCAACATGCACTACAATAACCTGCAATACAAAACTTGTAACTGAATACTAGTGAAAAATCTGCAAATGTATTTTAAATGTAGATTCTAGATTTCACCTATACTTAAATAAAAGTACTTACTTTGGGCTCAACTTGATCCAGTTCCCCATTTTGAATACGCCAAAGAACATTTTGTGTTTGATCTCTATAAATACTGAAGTTAAGGCAATGAAGTGGAGCAAACCATTGGTTCCATACTTCCGTGTGCTCCAAAGCCTGTAGTATAGAATCACCTATAAAAATTACATCACCGTCCTTTCCTTTAGCGTCGGACAGAAATCTGTTATGCTGAAAATATATAATAGGGACAATAACACTAAAACATATTCAACTATACACTTAACGGCATAAAATGTATACTGATGTTTCTGAAATCTTACAATGCTGTTCCATCTTCCATCACCTTCGATGTCTTTTTGAGGAGCGGCAACAGAACACGGATTCATAATTTATAAAACAAACCTTTATTTAAGTTCGATAATCAAAATAGAAAAATTATTGACGATGTTGGTTTCCGAAAAATATTTATATATATGAAATAAATAATCTGTCAAAATTTGTCAAAATATTCAAATAAGGATCAAAAGACACAGAACAAAAGAGTTAAAGTATCATTAGATTACCAAAGAGAAGAAAAACAAACAGTAATCTACCCAATCCCGAAAGTTATCGAATTTGGTTATGCTTATTACGAATACGTAATGAGAGCAATAATAAATAAATAATAATAGAATAATGTTCTTATAAGAACAAGTGTTACTTTATCCAGAGTTTTCTTATTCAAAATTTATAAATCCACGAGCAGCAGAGATTATCAAAAACTAAGCAACTGAAGAAAATTTTTTAAGCTTCTGTAAAAATTTTTGATCCTGTTCCATCTCCATGCCCTCTATGTAAACTATTTATCTGTGCAAGGAACATTATCAGTGTATTTTCTATTCTGTGAGCCTGAGGTATGTAATTCTAAATTTATGGTTTTGTAATAAAAAAACAACCATTTTAAAATAATATAATTAAAAGATACGTGTTTGTATCACATTCTTGTTAAATCGATAATTTAGATATTGATTACATATTTATAAAATTGTGTATAAACTATAAAATTCAGTAAATAAATCCAAGGAGTCACCTACATATTGATAGTGTATTATAATTTAAGTTATTGCAATTTCTTTTTGATTCTTGCATTCATTTTAAATTACGTGCGTATGTATTGGAGAACATAAAACAGTAATTTTTATTACAATAGCTATGGAAGACGAATTAAGTGAAATATCAATGGAGGTTAGACACAAAAAAGAGAAGAAAGAGTTGCAAGCACACATTCAAGCTCTTAAGAAATCTGCTAAAAATGATAAAACTAAGAAAAAGGAATGTTTAGCCGAGATAACGAGATTAGAATTGGAACTGGAGAACCGACATAAAGAAGAACTTGATAATGTAGACGAACTTGATGAGGTACAAGCAACGGAAGAAACCAATGTGGAGGTTACAAAAACTAAGATATCCAAGGCTCAAAAACGCAGAGACAAGAAATCACTAGAAGAAAAGAAGAGAGCAGAAGAAATCAAATTGCAAGAAAAAGAAAATGCAAATGGACCCAGAAACATAGAAATTCAAGTTATTGATGCCAAACTTAGAGAGAAAAATTTGAGTATTTATCATGTCCCTTCAGACGGTGATTGCCTGTACAAAGCTATTGCTCATCAAATGATAACAACAAGAAATAAATTATATTCTGTTGATGAGCTGAGACACACTGCGTCTGTGTATATTGAACAAAATAAAAATGACTTTCTACCATTCATGAGTCACCCTGATACTTTTGAAATGTTGAGTGATACAGAATTCAAAGAGTATTGTGATAAAATCTCAAATACAAAAGCATGGGGTGGACAGTTGGAGATCAGAGCTTTGTCAAACAGTTTAAAATGTCCTATAAGCATTATCCAAGCGACGGGTCCTGAATGTATTGAACAAGGTGTGGAATTTGAAGGACCCCCTCTGATTTTATCTTACCATAGGCACATGTACCTTTTAGGAGAGCATTATAATTCAACAAAAACTTATAGTGAATCTAGTGAAATTTCTGAGCAAAATGATAGTGTATAGTTTTTTTTTGTATAATAAGTGTAAAGAAGGCTTCTTCCCACTTGATCCATGATTTCGTTTCCAGCAGCTTTAAGAGTAAAATTAAATATTTAAAAATGGTTCTAAAAACTTCTACAAATGTATAGACATATTTCATATATTTTGTTATCTTGGGCTCCAAAGATTTTTAATTTAAATACACAGTAGGTACATTTTTGTTTGGAGCCGGTGTTGCGAAATGCTTTGGAGCTCTTGGTAATGAATGTATGAAAATTAAAGTTTTGGAGAACAATAGATATGGAACAGGTGCTAATAAGCCATATATAGAGGTTGTTTGGTATAATTTTGTTGATATCAATATGTATGACAACATATTTGGTGTTTAATAAAACATTGCCAACAATGAACAAATTAATAAATGTTTAATATTATTATGTTTTATTTTTAACTCCTAAAAATTACACATTTTTATTTTGAGAAATTAACATAAAACGTAAAATAATTTAAGTGAAATGTTTAATGAAAAATCCACACTTTTTTGTATTTCATACAAAGATTCTATAGTTAGGCTCCATTCTGAACTGTTTTCTGAGTACTCTCTTCTTCCACATTGGGTTTGTTTGGATCATCTGGCTTCATTGCAGGGAACAAAAGAACCTCCTAAAAAGTAAAAAAAAAATACACTATTACACAAAAGTTGAATTAATGGCTGCAATTTTGCCATTTTGATTCTTTTGATGTGGTTCAAAACTGACAAGCATATAACGCGTGTTTGACACCCATTTATAATTTTTTATCTCTTCCTTAATCAGGTAAGTGAAGTCAAAGGTGGAGTTTGTTTGCCCATTAGTAGCCTATTCACTCTGTTCTTTAAGAGTCACAAGTTGTTACTCGGGCTTCTGTTACATTATTTGGTTTGGTTGAGTTTGCTTTGCTTTGCAGTATAAACTGCAAGGCAAATCGAATTTATTATTTGGCACATTTGACAGATACAGTAAGCTATCAAATGTAAAGTTGCTATAATAAAGAAAAATACTAGCAACCTTCAAATACGTTATGTCTTATGTATGTACAAAGTTGCAAGACTAATTGTCAAGAATACTTATGAAAAGAAGAAAGCCATGTATAATTGTTTTACTATTTTTTTTAATGCTTTCCTCCTGTGACAACAGATTGTCAAGCGAGTGTGAAGTAGATAACCTTTGCAAACTAATTTTCATACTAAAGCTAGGTTTCCACTATGTCAGACCGCTGATTTTACCAGAAACTGGCAACATCGAAGTTTTTTTTCATTATTAAATATTCTTCATAGGAGTCCATTCACATTACTCCAGTTTGGATGTTCTGCCGGAGCTTCGCAGTCATGAAATGTGTGAAATCCGTGAACAACTTCATGTAACTTGTACAGCCACTGGACTTTCTGGCCCAGAGTAATGTGAACGATTCATAACTTTGGACCAACCTTGATATTGTTGGAATCAGTGAGGAACATAGTGAACCGATCAACTCCTAGTCCCCAGCCAGCGGTCGGTGGAAGCCCATATTCAAGGGCCGTACAGAAGGCTTCATCGGTTGGTGGAGTTTCATCATCTCCGGCTGCTCTATTCTTTGCTTGTTGTTCAAATCTTTCCCGCTGTGTTGCCGGATCGTTCAACTCTGTATATGCATTACATATTTCCTTCTTCATCACAAACAGCTCAAATCTAAAAAACAATAAATAAATAAAACAGTTGTTCTAAAATATTGGAACCTTTGCATGAAAATATAGGCAAAGCCTAACTTGAGAAAGGTTAATAAAACCTTTAACTAGGGCCATTAAATATTGCTGGATATGTCTAATACTTTCAATAATAACGGAACGGTAGACAGGCTAATGGTCCACTTGATGGAAGATGCATGGTTGATGGTCACATAGGCTATGAACACAATCCCAGGGCAAGAATTAAATTTGTCATAAAAAACGGGATCAAAATTCGAATATTATTCTTTTTTTTTATTGTAAGAAACAAAATAATACATGAATGAGTAACTATCAGGTATTACTTATGATCTCTTGTATAAATATTTATATTCTAGAAATCTTAGCAGAAGCAAATGCTTCATGAATTAATCCCTAGTTATACAAACATGTTTGTAACACCCAATGCTTTAATTTTAAATGGATAAATTTACCTTTCAGTCAAACCTGGCACATCTCTATGGTATTTAGACAAGGGGCTCATAATTTGTGGGTGGTCCAATATGAATGTTGGATTGATACATTTCTCTTCAAGAAATTCTCCCACTAACTTGTCGAGCAGTCTTGCAGTCGTTCTTGGTGGTGGACATTCAATCTAAAAATATATTTATTATTAGATAAACATAAATTATCTGCATTAAATGTACAGAGTTACTTTTTAACTAAATGTCAAAACTTGATTACATTTTGAAGACTAAAACATCATTAATGAGACTTGAATAAAGTCAGTCTTCATGTGTAAAGTAATGGATAATGTGATGCATCTTAACAAATGAAAAGATATCTTACCTCGTGTTTCTCACACAACTGACTAAGCAGTTGGTTTGCCTCCGGAGTGTCGAGTTCCACTGGCGGAGGCAATTTCACGTTGAGAACTTTCTCTAAAGTTGCAATCATAGGCACGCGAGCAAACGGGGGTGTAAAATCTATTTCCACCTCTTCGCCTTCCGGTCCGTCAGGGTGATATTTAATCTGAAAATTACATAGTACATATTAGACATCTATATAAAAATATGATTCGCTGTATTTATTTATGAGCTAACATTTCCAAAAAAAATCGTAGTTATCACCTAAAAACACATGCAAAGCTGAAAAAGATATGTACACTATCAACCATTACACCATTATGGGAATGAATAGGGCTTTTTTACATTAAAGTCTAAAGAGAAGCTAAAAGTCCGCTTGGTGGTAGGTGACTAACGTCATCTATAACACAATCAATGCCACAAGTGCTTCAAGTGCGCTGCCCTATTAAAGATAAGGGATTTGGAAGATAACAAGACAGCACACATGCTTTTAATTCACGGTGGTCCTCTGTAAGAGGGTTACTATTACTATAATAATTACTGCCACCCAACATAAGACAACATAATCTTTTAATCTCTACACTTACCTTATAAGTGCCGTGAATACTTTTAACCATGCCAGATAGCATTGTCTCAGTTATCGTAATGAGATCATTATAATCAGCATAGGCCATATAAAATTCACATGTCGTAAACTCTGGATTATGTGTCATATCAATGCCTTCATTTCTGAATTGTCTACCAATCTCGTAAACGCGATCGAGACCACCGACAACAAGCATTTTGTGGTATAACTCTGGTGCAATTCTCATGAACAGATCCATGTTTAACTCATTGTGGTGAGTCACAAAAGGTTTGGCCGTTGCACCACCAGCGATCATATTCATCATGGGAGTTTCTATCTCCAAGAATCCCATATTGTCTAGGAAATGTCTAATATATGAGACTATTTTAGCCCTTGTGTAAAATATTTGCCGCACCTGAAAGTCACAGTTCATAAATTATTAAAAATATGAAGTTATTCAGAGGAATAATATAGGCATGGAAGTCTTTCCAATGGACTCTCGAATGTGAGATTATAGTGAAAATTTTGTTAAAGCAATATATTATGGTGAAATTAGTCATTAATAGTGTATGATAATCCACCCTATAAAATTAGCATTGCACTATGGGTGCAACGTTTTTTGAATATATGTATTCAAAAATGTCATATTACTTCATTTATATCCTAATCACAACCATCCTGTCAAGTCCAATTATTAGACATTTAGTGGCCAAATCTCTAGTCAACCAGATCAGTAAATAAACCACCAACACCTGTACATATCTGATATGCAAAGTATTCTTGCTGTCTTGAATGAACTGATATGTGAACAAGCAAAATTGTCAGTTTTGGGGTGATATCAATCAAAGTGAGATAAACCAGCACAACCAATGCATTGCAAGAAAATGACTATTTGGTGCTAATTTTACATGGTAGAATTATCAAACTGTATATTATCTATAAGGAAAATAAATATAATGAGAAATGAAATTGGATTGCCATAACCATCAGATTGCCTTCCTTTGGGGCTCTTTTAATTAATCACAGATCTAAGCAAAAACTTGGTAATAGACATTTTCCAGCAAATTCGGACTGGTTTAGGTGACAAAATTGAACCTATTGAATACCTCGAATTGTTTCAAAGCAATATAAGCAGAAAAATACAATATTGAATGCAAAAAAATAAACTTTAAATGGCTCTCCTTTAAAATTACAAAAAGTGCAATTATACCCTTGTCTTGCCGAAGGTGGACTTGTCACTAAGCAATACTTGGTATTTTGGATGGACATTTGAGTGTCACAAGTATAACATACTTGTAATTTTAGTACTAAAATTAAAATTTATATTTTACCAAACATACCTTATCATTCAAAATGAGATCTAGGTATCTCTTTCTAAACCTAGTCTCCTTATCCTTAAGTCCAAAATGTAAATGTGGCAACATATGTAGACATGGAGACAGAAGTGTAATATTCTTTGGTATAATTGAGAGCTCTCCCTTTTTGGTCTTACCGGGATGACCTTCACAACCAATAATATCTCCCCTCCTTAATTTGTCAGTATCTTCTATAAATTTCTCTTCTGATTTATACATTTTTGCATTAGCCATGACCTTAAAGACAATAAACTTAAAATTAATCTATTATAGTGAACAAAATATTAAGATTATAATTAATTATTTGGTATTTGTATAATTTATAATAAATAAAAATACTAGAATTTTCAAAGGTACCTGAATTTTGACACCCTCAGCTCTTAAATCATAAAATCTTAGTTTGGAACTTGACTCTCTAATTGAGTGTACCCTTCCTGCTACAGACAATGTAATATTTTCCAATATTTCCCCATCGTTTACATTATTATATTTTGCAATGAATTCCTCCATGGATATCGTAACATGGAATTTATGTGGATAAGGATGATTCTCTTTTGGTCCTTTTTTCAGTTCAGCAATGGCAGCAGATCTTAATTTATAAAATTCATTTGGATTAGTCTCTTCTTCGAGCTTAGGCGTTTTCTTTTCGGCTACAGAAGCTGGCTGCTGTGCGACTTTTTCCGTTTTCTCTTTTAGTTTTTGTTCGGCTTTAAGTCGCCGTTTCAACTCACTGTAAATGAAAAGCTATATAAGTCCTTACGGTGCTAATAAATAATTAATTAAAGGCAAAATATCACCAACCGTTTGCTTAGTGTTGAGCAATTTACTATGCGGTTGACGACCAAAGATTTTCTTGCCATCTGGCTTACACTTGGCAGTGCCATGAGAGTCTTGAAGGTGAACATATTTAATGATTTTAATCACACAATACTCACTTTTTAGATATTTTTTCACCACTAGCTTCTGCCATGACTTTATATTCTTAACGGTTAAATGTATTATTTTAGTAAAAAGGAAACTGGAATTACAATTTCAGATTGCCTTATTGCCACATAACCTAGCTCACATAGCTTTTTCAAATTGTCAATATGACATTGACACAAAATGACAGTATTGGATTGACAATATGACACTGACACTTAGACTATAAATATATGTGGTCAAGAACTATACTTAAATATTGGGTCTGTACAGCCTAATAAAAAAATAAATAACAAATTTAACAATGTCAAATCGCAATTTCATTATTACATCATAACAATTCTGTATGCAATATTTAGATATTAGATTAGATATATTTTTTAGAATTCTTAGAATAACAATTCAATTTATTAACATAGATAAGTACATATAATTGCTTCAAAGTAATACCGTCTGTGGTTCTTGTCTCTAGAGAAAATCTGTGGAGAAAATTTTATTCTGAAAGTAAGTATTCGTTCGTCGTGTTAATTGTGGTTTTTTAATAGTGTTTCCTTCTATATTAAATACACCAAAAAATAGAAAAACGTCTGAAACAGTCAGGTCAAGTGACGTTTTGTGTGTTCATTAAATATAATTTTCTTGCAGTCTTCTAAATTGCAAGTGCTGTGCAGTGAATTGCGATCTTATATTATACACCTTCATTAACATCCACAATCTTAATTTCAGGTGCATTCTTATGTAGACAGTGTTGTTACGGACTAACAGGCTATTAATAAAGTACTATGCCTCTTTTTGGTAAATCTCAAAAGAGCCCAGCAGAGCTTGTGAGAGCATTGAAAGATGCAGTAACAGCTCTAGAAAGAGGTGATAAGAAAGCTGAAAAAGCCCAAGAAGATGTCAGTAAAAATTTGGTAAGAATAAGCAACAAATACAAGTGTTATATTTTTAAAGGGTGCTGTAATTTGCATTTAATAAGACACTTTTTTCACAGGTATTGATAAAAAACATGCTTTATGGTACATCGGATGCAGAACCTCAGACAGATATAATTGTCGCTCAGTTGGCACAAGAGCTGTATAATACAAATTTGTTACTACTTTTGATTCAGGTAAAATTTTCTAGAATACCTTAAGATTAAGGTATAGTAAGGTATACAGTGTGAACCCTTTATTAAATAACAAATCTCAAAGGAATTAAGCATTTTTTTATTATATGAGGAAAGAAAAATAACCAAATTTTCCGAGCCAATCTTCATGCTTTAAAGTCAGTTATGCCTAGTTTTTCTGTAAACTTTTCTGCCTTGGCGTTAACAATTACTGTAGAGCTATTTTTTAAACTATGACAATATTGCTTGATCTTAATATTCAAGTTTTGGCTTCCTTAATTTTGTAGTGGACACTGCAGCTCTGCCTGTAAAATCGCTTCTTTCTTTTCAAATGGTAGCAAAAGTAGATGGACTGAGCGCTAAAAGTCTTCTAACATTAAATGTATTATGTACACTGCTAAATACTTCTGTCTGTAAATATTTGCTGTAATCTAAATATGTATAAACATATTTCTTCATAATAGCGAATGGCTGTTGCACTATGAAGTATTAATGTATGGGTTTTGAAGTAAATCAACCAAATTGTATTAATTACTATGTTTTTCATTATTATGTATGGTGTTATAAACAGTTTACTAATTAATATATCAACTAGTAGCTATAACTATATTATACTAACTAGTGTTTATATATAGTTAAGATACTAGTAATAACAGTAGTTAAGGTGACTAGTAATACTCATTTGTTTATTTAGCTAAGTCCTCTGATAAATAATCATTTATTTAAATGAAAGTTACCTATAAGGAAAAATTGAACACTAGAAATATTATTATTTCCTTCCTCACTCTTGTTTTAATATGAAGTATGTATGAATGAAATACAATATGTTACATTTTTCAGAATTTAAACAGAATTGATTTTGAAGGTAAAAAGGATGTGGCACAAGTATTCAACAATGTGCTTCGACGTCAGATTGGAACTCGGTCACCTACTGTGGAGTATATTTGCACTAAACCTGAAATACTTTTCACATTGATGTCTGGGTAGGTTTAAAAGTATTAAAATCATTTATTTTATTGTAGCTTAAAAATAATTTGTACCATTTTTAAAAATAAATGTCCACAGTTTAAGATAGTCTCCCATTGACATGTTAGCTTTTCTTTTATGTTAACGTCGACAGACAGGCTGACGGACCTCTTGATGGTAGGGTCCGTCATTGCCTATAACACATAAAACAACATGTGCTACAATTGCACTGCCAGTTATAGCAGAATGAGGGATAGGGTAATGGGATCTGGCTCCCTCAACGAAACAACAGCACAAATGCTTGTATATTTCACAGTGATCTTCTGTAAGGGGGTGGTTACTAGTGATGTGCTGGATCGTTAAAAATGTATATTCTGAGATACGGATCTTAACTTTCTTACTCAATCGGTGTTGGTGTGCGTGACTTTGAAATAATAGTTGATGGCTGCCACTTGATGTTTGCATTAAGTGCCAAATGTTTGATTTTAAAAAATAAAAAATAATCTGAATGGAATTTAATAGTTTTTCATTGCTACCTATATATAGAATTTCATCTGATTTAAAAATTAATAAGGTAAAAGATCCGCCAAAAAATAACGGATACAGATCTTTCTTCTACCTCGGATATCCGGCACATCACTATAGTGGTTACTACCGCCAGATGGGCTGCTCAAATGACTACAAAATGCAGTGTGCCCTGCCGCCACCACTTAAATTATTAAATTACTTCAGAGTTACTGAAAATGCATTCAATTATATGTATACTGTATTAGCAGTTATACTCTACAACACGTAATTTCATTAGAAAAATGAAAAAAATATTTTGGCTGATGAGTGCCAGTTCTAAAAATGAGAAATTTTTGCAACTAAATTGAGGCATTTAATCAGTGATTCATTTTCATGGATGCTCAAATGAATAATGAAAAGTGAACTGCATTAGACATTTCATTTAAAATGAATATTATTATGATTCACACTCAACAAGGAAACAGGTCATGCACCTAGGAGTTTATTTTATTACAATTTGTTAAAAAAATAATCTTTCTAATCTTCTAATTAATCTTTCTATAATAAAAATATATAAGTATTGATATAAAATGATGTGATTGTGACCTATGGTAAACTCGTCTTTTCATTACTTTTTAAAAATGAAAAGCATAAATAATAGTCTACTCTAAACAGAAAGTCAAATTATGAACAACTTTCCTTTTTATTATTTTATTTGTTACTTAAAACATATTAAGGGCGTTGTTGTAAGAAGAGCACTGATTGATAAAACATGTTTGTTAATTTTTAGTTACGAACATCAAGAGATAGCGTCTAACTGTGGCACAATGTTGAGAGAGTGCGCACGATATGAAGCTTTGGCCAAGATAATGTTGTATTCGGAAGATTTTTACAATTTCTTCCGTTATGTGGAAGTTTCCAATTTTGATATTGCCTCAGATGCCTTTTCTACTTTTAAGGTAAGTTACTTATTACTTGTTTGCTACTTAGATCTCTTTATAATAATTAATTGTTGACTATTGATTTAATTGAAATTTATGACATTTTCTTAAACAAATAATCACACTTAGTGTATAATTTTTTTTATGTTAAATGAGTGAAGCCTTTCAAATTGCTACCTAGCTGAGGTATTAGATAAGGCTTATTTTTGTTTGACTACTCTCATAAGTTATCATTGTATTGAATATAAGTTGAATACTTCATGGAGTGTTGTAATAGCTGGTGGCTATCGGTGTGTAGTTTTTAAGTTAACAAATTGGCTTTATACATAGGAACAGTATTTGGTCATTAGTTTAGAAAGAAACATTTAAAAAATTAATTAAACGATAACTTAATTTCAGGAATTGTTAACACGACATAAAATGCTGTGTGCCGAATTTTTAGAAGCCAATTACGACAAAGTGTTCAGCCATTACCAACGCCTGCTCAACTCTGAGAACTACGTGACTCGACGGCAAAGTCTCAAGTTGCTCGGAGAGTTGCTCCTCGATCGCCACAATTTCTCCATCATGACGCGTTACATCACCAATCCCGACAACCTCAAACTCATGATGAACATGCTCAAAGAGAAATCGCGCAATATTCAGTTCGAAGCTTTTCACGTTTTTAAGGTAATTGACATTTTAATATGAGCTATGTAATATCCATAACACAAATCTCCACTATCTTTTATGGGCCTCAATAAACTTAATAAAACTTGAACAATAATAAACGGTTTAAGTAAATTTAAAGGTTGTGACACGAGAACCCTCTTAAGGAGGGGTTATTATGAAATATTGGATTGTGCATAATATGCTCCAAAGAATGATGATTTTATGCCAGTTTTTTTCTCATAAAATCATCATTACGGACCAATGGTAACTATGCTATACAAAGTGGCAATTCTATTTTTTAGCTTTCCATCAAATTGATATTTTTTGTTTTGTAAAATAAAATTACACCTGCGAGAGTAAAAAAAGTTACCATATTGAATATATCGTTGTTGTCTATATGTTAAATACACCTCGTAAGTGTTAATGTTACTTCACCGTTTCAGGTATTCGTGGCCAATCCAAACAAACCGAAACCAATATTGGATATATTGTTAAGGAATCAAGACAAATTAGTAGATTTCCTCACGAAGTTCCACACGGACCGTTCCGAGGACGAACAGTTCAACGACGAGAAAGCTTACCTCATAAAGCAAATCAAGGAGTTAAAGCCTCAGGAACACTAACATCGATTCCGGTAACGCTTAAACCACTTCCTCAGCGAAATGAACTTAGTTTATAGATGCTATTATAATATTTGGTCGCTTCTAAGTCAGTGGAACACCTTCACAAAAAATCAACGTCGGAATTCTAAATGGAATTTACCAAATGGGTCTGTGATGTCTCAGGGAATGTAATTATTGCGCTAGCGAACTTTCTAATGAAGATTGATATAGCTTATAGTTTTTGTTTTGATCGTTTTCACTTATTATATTTGATATATTGTAAGTCGTTAAATTAACCACACGTCTGGTAGTGACTGATGTTTGTAGGCAGGCGATTTTTCTTACTTTTCCTACTCTATGAACAAATGTGGCTAGTTGATCTTGGATATTTTGGATAGATTAATTTTGATGATTGAATTACAACAAAATATAAAACTCAAATTAATAAACATGCGAAAAGTATAATTATAAAGAGCAGTAACGACCCGATCGACTATTTTTTTTTAAAATATAAAATCCTATGCACTGTTAAATAAAAATAGCTTTATCAATGGTCGTTTACGTATGCTTCGTTATAAACATTTATAATAAAAAAAAAAAAATATATGATTTTGTTTATGAAATAAGATGAGTAAGAAAAAAAGTGGTAATAGGTAGTGGCGATTCGCTTTGAACCAATTCTTCTTTGTTTCTGGCCATCACAATTAGGCCTTTCGCACATTGCGATACTCAAAAGCGACTAGTAGGGGATACGTGAGTCTAGAGGTAGAGTCTCTGCAGTCTTTCACATACATTTGTATGGAAAGGTGGCGAAGCAAGGTTAAATACTAAATTTAAGCAAGAATCGAAAACTTTATACATTTTTTTATCATTTTCTACTTTTTATTTTCGCGTGGCGACAGAAGATCTGATATTGATAATTCTGTTACTATAAGTAGATTTTTTCTTTTTCGAAGTCTTATTTTTTTATAATATAGAAATATAGCAAGTGCCTCTCCACCAGTTGGACACAATTAAAAAGATGAAGGAGAAAAAAAATGTTGTTTTGTATAATTTTGGTTCATTTTGAGTCTCTTAAATATATGAACCTCCAGTTGCAAACGTATATTCGACTGGAGTATCGCAATTTGCGAAGGGCCTTATGAAGCTAACAATTTAATATTGTATAATAATTATGATATTTGAGAATGTATCATTTTGTATGTATTTCTAGAACAATACCAGATTTATACATTGTTAATCTTAAAGAAAATATATTTTATACATCGTCAGTATTGGTTACGTAGATAACTTTCAATAATCGAATTTTAATCGTACACACAATAACATTGTAATTTATTATTTTACGAGCTTTAGTACCTAGTAATGTTTTAATTTAATATGGACATTTTCTTTTAAATGTTTAAGTAGTTTTATTGTCCAAATTTCTGTAATATATTTTAATGTATAACAATTTTGTTGTTTATTTCGTCAACATTATAATTTTTACAGTTACATTGAAAACTGAATTAAATAAGATATTTATATCATTTGACGTATTTTTTTTACCTAATCCTTCGAAATATTTTTCTACGTAAAATTTAAATTTTTATATATAAACTTACGCATTCATGTGGGAATCTGTTGAAAATTTTATTGTTTGACTACGCCACGAGTTTCATGCGGTTTAGCGTATCAAAACTGTATTGCCCAAAAAGTCCATGCTGCATCAGTCAATTAAAAATATTTGAAAAAAAAAAGAAATAAAGGGAACAGGCTCGGGAGAATCAGTAGGAAGAGATGAATGAGTCTGTCTAGTCTGGCATTGTAAGGAGACATGATAGGTGTAGCATAAGATGTTTAAATAAAAAAAATACATGGGAATGATGACATTTTTATTTAGACATAGAATAATAAATCAAAATCGTAATTACTGTACAAATCACTGCGTGGTTTTAACTTTCAATGTATCACAATCATAATAAACATGTATTTTACAAAGTCAAAACTATATTAAGAAAACTTGTGGATTAAAAACCAATAATTTAGAATATAAAAATAACCAAACATTTTAAGGAGATAATTAGAAATTGATCGAATATAAATATATATTTTTTCAAAATTTCGCATTTGACTCAATAAATCTAAATAAAAACCTATTTAAATTAAACTTTATAGTTATCATATTTTCACGATATAATAATTGTCACAATGTCAAGTGTTTTCATAGTAATTGCTCTATGTGTACTTAGAACACAAAATAATATAGATTAAGTAATAAAGTACATAATAGTGATTTTCTCGAAGAAAATTCTAGAGATTTTCAATTATTTGAGCCTTCAATTGGAATGAGATGAAATTCAACAGACAAAACTTTGGAATTAAACATTCGATTTACGAAAAAGCCATACCGAACCAACGCAATCTATACCAATATTATAAAGCTGAAGAGTTTGTTTGATTGAACGCGATAATCTCAGGAACTACTGGTTCGAATTGAAAAATTCTTTGTGTTGGATAGTCCATTTATCGAGAAAGGCTTTAGGCTATATAAACATTTTGAACGCGGACGAAATCGCGGGCACCAGCTAGTACAATATAAATGATAGGATGAAATCATTAATTTCATATTTGATTTAAAATTTTATTTGAAACTCGCTACAAACAATCCCAAAAAGTGACGCGATTGAGTTGATATAGCCTTTCTGTAACGAGTTTTATGAATTTCTCTACAAAATGCGACTAGATATTATTTTTTTAAATTAAATTTTTTTCACACGGTTCGCTTAGATATTAAAAAAACCCAAGTTAACGACTACGACATGGTTTCGTACTATATTTATACATAACAATAATAATATAACACTCCTTTAACAATAATAAGCTTACAAAGTTATTATTATTTCTTGAAACTAATAATATTGGCTTCACAAGCGATTGATTGCACGGCTCCGAAAGTGAGCACTGGGCATCGAACCAAGACCCACAATTCAGTTATAGAACGCATCTCGATCCCGCATCACACACAATAGGAGAAAATAGTATTTAATTACTAAAGGAATAATTACAATTCGAATGAATGGTCCACTCCCCCTCCTACAAAGTTAGTATAAATAATATTTAATCAAGCACATTGAAAATCAATTTAAACACATTCTAATTCACGGAAAATTTTAACTTGAATAAATCGTCGTTGTCATACCAAAATCTGTTATGTGCAAAAAATGAACTTTTGCGATATTGACAAAAAAAAATTCCTGAAAAATTGACAGGGCTGTTTATACGTAAACTTATTTATCTTTTAAACATGAAAATTTAAAGTTACGATAGATAATGCAATGAACTATTTACTAAGGTCAAAAAAGAGCACATAGCAAATTTTAATTTGCGAACGACAATAATTATGCAAATGTTACAATAAAGTATTTAAGATTACTAGGCCATGGAGAATAGAGGTAAGGAGGACTAACTTATTCGGGTGTTAAACTGAAAAACTGTCAAGCTACAAAGCATTAAATAATGGTTCATAATTTGGCCAAAATGTCGCTTGTGTAGCATTAGTGTCTGATGTGACTGGTTAGTCGCATAGTTCATGAAACCACAACGCCACACTCTCATGGCTTTGTTTTTATGTTAAATTTGGCAGTCAGACTAACGGACCACTCGAAGGTAGGTGGCTACCGTCGCCTATAACACAAACAGGTGCTGCAAGTGCGCTGCCGACTACAGTAGGATTAAAGATAAGGTATAGGGAAATGGGATAAACTTTCGACACTGATGGACACTTTCGCATGTACATATAGACATATATAGTTGGACCTCGGCCTTGCCTTTATTCTCTGTACACTAGGCAAAAGACCATTCGAAACATTCCGTCAATCATTTCTTCAGAGAACCTACACTACCGAAAGTACCTACCTAATGAAAATAAAAGATATAAAATAATATAAAGCCTCTAATTTTGTTGTATTACGAATACGCATTGAATATTTATCTTTTGTCGTATCGAAGTTCGGTCTGGTGCGACACTGCGACAAAAAAAACTCTTCGATATCGAATACAATGGACAATGTAACGCGAAAGATTTTTTATAAATTTGCATTTTTTTAAAAGAAGATGATTTTGGCGAACTGTGTTGCCATAGTAAAAAAATAAATGACAATTCTCGTGTGCATTATTCTGAACCGACATGTTGCATTTTCTGAATAGGTAAGTTTTTCGTCTGTTCTGATTCGATTTTTATCGTAAACTGTTGTTCTGTTCCGAGGGAAAATAGAATTTTAAAATTTAATATAAACAATACAATATTTTAAACCTTGATACTAAAGGGTATAAGTCGATACTGATTTAAAAATATATAAAACAACATATTAAAAGGAAAGTAAAAAGTGCTTTGTTCGCGTCAGTAAATAAGGTCGTAATTCAAGTAAAATATGATAAAATTTTAAATAAAAAAGATAAACAAAACTACACATGCATCCCGAATTGAATTTAGAAAATAATTCCTAATAACTTTTACCCTGATTCATCCAAGTCATTGTTCATCAGTCTTTTCACTTTAAACGTTTATGCCAAGTGCTTTTAAATAATTCGAAATAAAAAAAAATGGGAGAAATTTCATCGATAAAATAAATGTGGTCATAGCTTACATCGACCTAGCTTAAAAATAAACACTAAATGCAATAATGCATGTAAATTATTATACATATTATACACACGGGAAAGTCAATTGCGATCGTTATCTAAACATTCATTCAATTGCAGGTTTAAAATGAAGAAAGCCTTTTTCCATTTGTCCCCAAAGAAAAACGTTAAGAATTAAGGAAAACATGTTAAACGGCTTGGATGGAGGAATTCTGAAGATAATTTTCAAATTGTAGGTTTTTTAAATAATGATTTCAGATTAAGCAGATGATTGGTTTATCAATAATTTAAATAACTAAATACAACGTCTATTAACATTATTAACACTTTACAAATTATAGTACTAATACAATTGTAATTAATTACATAGAGCGCTGTTCACTTAAAAAAAACGCTATAGTTTGACCGAAACCGCTATACTGAAGATGTCGCATTATTTGTATTATGCCGCATTATTTGTACTGGTGCGTAATGTCGTAATATTAAGACCATTTAAAGGGGCTTAATAATTCTATAATAAAAAAGTAGACAAAGAAAACTTTGAACAGTGACGCGAAATTTGTAAAAGTTCTGACGACAACTATAGGCTATATTGCAAAAAAAAAAACCGAACTTAAATCGTCAATTATTGTTTATTTTTTAAGTACAGTTTTATAAAGTTAAAAGTGTTTTAAGTTTAAGACAAGATCATAAATTGAGTTGTTTCTTTTTTCGGTTAAACTATAGCAAGTATGTGCCCATAACACCATAACAGGAGAATGCTCAATAGTAGAACAGAATAAAAAATGTATAGAAACCTACATTCATTTGAAGCGCTGCGTTATACTGAACGCAAACGCTCCTGGCACACTGGGCCATAAATCATTCAAGCGCCTAGGGGTGTTGCTAAGAGATTTTTTTTTTTTTTTTTTTCAATTTAATCCACAATCTATTATTAGACTAATTGGAAATGTTACAGCTGGAATTGATTGTAAGCATGTTAATTTTTCTTCGTTTGTAGCATATACCGTCCTTAGTATATAACCGTTGTGCAAAACAAGTGTGAGTCATCGCCAAAAAGATGTAAGTAGTAATCTTTCAACATTTGTATTTGCATATAACACGATTGTAAATATTGT
Source organism: Synanthedon myopaeformis (assembly GCA_944738685.1). NCBI lineage: Eukaryota > Metazoa > Arthropoda > Insecta > Lepidoptera > Sesiidae > Synanthedon > Synanthedon myopaeformis. The sequence continues at coordinate 4,595,245 of OX122915.1, forward strand.
AAGCATGGTGTTGCATATTTTAAATTGTTTATAATTTTAGGCTATGGATTTTGTTAAGTAAATTAATAAATATGATAAAAAAATATAACAAAATATAATAAACATATAGTCCTCCCCATAAAGGCAGTAAGTGCGAGCGAGCATGCGACATTGGCGATGCTGCTCTTACGTTTCATGGCCCATTGTGCCAACGGCGTTGGCGCATACTATAATATAATTTCATACAGAGTGGAGAGGAGAGTAGATTTAGAGTCCCCGCAGACTAGACTTTCTATAGGCCGATAGTTGGCCGACTTTTGAATCAGTATGAAGAGGTGAATCACTAAATGTGCGCACTTGCGTACCTCTTCATACTGATTAAAAAGCCGACCAAACTATCGGCCGATAAAAAGTCTGTAGTTTGCGGGGACTCTTAGAATGATACTTAAGAGAAAGTTTAATGCATTGATTATATCAATTGCATGATTTATTTTTGCATGTCCTTTCATCACCAGTTGCTGTCACAGTCACATTCTGTCTTCAAATACATTTTGAATTTTAATTTTAAAAGTGTACTAAAAGAAAAACATGTAAAAAATGCATTAATTACAATATCACAAGTATACTGATACTGGTAATCAACTAATAACTAATATTTAATAAACTAGATATTGTTCAAGATTGCGTTTGATGTTAAACAAACTCTATTTGATGAGGCAACATTGACATGGCAGCACTTCAAAGAAGTAGGGTATGTGGCATTGCACATTTTTAATATACACGCTAAAGTTTCAACATTAAGAACAACATATTTAACTAGATTTTCAGCAGTTTTTATTTTATTTATAAATATACAATAATGCTAAAAAGACTTGTCTATTAAATCATTTGAGTCTAAAAACAATTAGAAAATAAAAAGGATATAATATTATATATAAAAAAAAACCCAATTCACAGAAGGCAGTTATAGAAAAGTAGAAATAGTACAATGTGAAAGTTAATCCAACACTTGTTCCTATAAAACATATTATTGAGTTTGTGCTTTTTTGACATAAATCTTCAATAAAACTAGTCGAATTTCTATTTCAATAGAAACTTGTCTGCTCCCAGTAATTACATTGAAGTTATACTCCTGTAACTACTGGGACAATTTTATTCCCATTAGTACCATTATTTAGAAAATTCTGTTTAATGTAACTAGTGGAATATTTGCGTCGTTTCACGACAGAAAATTTGGTGTATATTCGTGTAAATTTTGCGTGAATTTTATATTAAAAATACCTCTTGGCAGCCATGTGCTCCTAGTATTTTTGGAAATGGGTTTCCCCAAATAATTATTTTAACGGTGGATCTAAAAAGAATATATGTTTAAAAAAAAAAAATAAACTTAATAAATAAATGGGACAAAAATTCCACTAGTTTACATTAAATAGAATTTTCTAATTAATGAAACAAATTGGAATATAACTGTCTCACTAGTTACATCAACGTAACTTACTGTAAACCATAAGATGCGAGTTAAGAAAGTGCACAAATGTGCATTTCAAGTAAAATAAGAGAACAAATGTAGTATTAAAAATACTTAGAATACGTTTTCGAGAAGTGTCGCATTGGTTGGTGGCAGTGGGTATATTCGTAATTGTATCCTCTCACATAAATTCTATTTGTATATTTTTAACTTAGGTCCTAGTTAACTGCTGATATGAAATATTGATCTTCACTCTGCGTTGTCGTTGTTGATGACTTATCAAATATATATTTTTTTATCTACTTCACCTCTGTATATCGTTAAAAGGGACTAAGATCCATTTTTATTTTATTGAACAAAAACGTAAACAAACAATTCACGATAGAATATTCCAGTTTTAGCCTTAAATACACATTAATATATCACTAAACATAATATTCTTTACGATTTGTATCCAAAATTATTGCATATTTTCAAAGGAAAATGCAAAAAAAACTCGATAAAATCGTCACATATCAATGGACGTCAGAGATTTTGTCTATGGTTTTAAAGACGAGACATGTACACGACCTTAGTCATTTGGAGTCCCATGAGATTTTGATTCGTACATAAATGATCAAGTTCACAATTCTACATACATTTTTAAAGTTTTAGTTTATCATAACTATAGACGAAAACACTTTATGAAATTATTTCTGATTAAATGGCATTAATTAAATTGATTACTTAAAATTACTACTTATAGTTCGTATTTTATTTATTATTCTTATTAATATTAATATTTTATTCGGTTTTGGTTTTACTGAGGTGCAAAATGCAGTGTTGCCATAGTAAATGATTGTACTTTATTATTTTAAACTTTGTTCATGTGGTTTTAGTGTGCCAAATAACAAGTAAAAAGACAAGAAATTCATTATATTAAACAATACGAACAAGTTCTAAATGAGTTACTCACTGAGTCAACTCTCTTTGATATGCCTATCGTACAAATCCCATCTCTAAAACAGGTCAGTGACCCTGGCGACGCCATATTTGTTTACCTTTTTGTTCAATCAAATAAAAATGGAAATACAATCTACTGGCCTGGGGTCCAGTATTTAATTCATCCATAGACATTGGTTGACTAATAAAATTGGATAATTGAATAAAATCTGACATTTCAATTCAACAGTTAACAGCGTTAACGGCTCATGACCAGTTGAAACTTAGCAGTACATACACTTGAGAATCCAATGACTGTTAAAAGGTAAGTTATACGTTATAATGAAGCATTAGGAGTCTTAGCTCATGATGATGAGTTGTCCGGTGTTGTTGGCGTACACGAGCCCCTGTCCGGGTTGAGGAGCCCACCGCAGACAATTGAGACTCGTGAAACTGTGCTCCCAGTTCTGTTCCAATTCCTTGACCGGCGTTAGTCCGGCACGGCTGGCGCTCTCTGAAATATTTATGAAAAGGTTTTATTATTTTTTTAAGCAGCTAGTAGTATACAATGTTTAAGTATCAAATCAAAGTATAAAGCAGATTTACCTATCGGGTCGAGACGGTAGATGCACGCGAAGACATTGCGCTGCGGAATAGTGGAGAAGCGGCGCGAGCCGAGTCCCACCGCTAGATGGCGCGAAGTGGGCGACAGCGCCACCGACACCGCGCTCTGTTCCAGCACCGCCGTGTGCAGGCATTGGCCCAGCCGGCCCCACTCCAGCGAGTACACGCCTACACAGTACACCCAGTCACTGTCCACCCCATTCGATGGTACGTGTCCCATGCCTATAAACACAAGCAACACCGAAAGGGGTAGGGACTCAAACGCTGGATCCAGCGACATCAGAAATATGACAACATGTCAAAGAAAGATACGGCACTTTTTTATTAATCTCACTTTAGTTTATGAACATATGACAACACGTTTGGTCTAGTGGCTAGTAACCCTAGCTGTTAACCAAACGGTCGCGGGTTCGAATCCCGCTAGGGGCAAATGTTTATGTGTTAACATTTTACCTTTGTACCTGAGTCATGGATGTTTGTATTTATAATATGTATGTATTTACAAAAAAAAAAGTAATCTATGTAGTAGAGTCTTTGCAGTTCTTTAAGAAGTAGGCTGAGAGATGCCATTTCTTGCATCAGCTGAGATGATATTAAAATTGTAATCTAAAGTTTACAAGGATAATGAATCAATATTGTTTTCACTATTACCAATTTGCCGTAGGCTCCATTTTATCAAAACATGTTAACTTAGTTAACTTGAAAGTAAGTAGTGTGGCTTAAAGTAGGGGGTGAACATACCGAACCAATGGCTGGCGGCCCTGAGACGCGACATGGGCAGCAACGCAACGAGCAGTCGTCCGTCCTTCGAAATGTCGATGCTGGCGTCGTTGTGGATCTTACAACGCGAAACCACTACGTTCTTCGTGCCTGCAAACCAAAAGTAGGACCACTTTACTAATTTAGTAGCTAAACAACTCGCTACTGCCCAAAACATGTTCAAACACCAGAAAATTAGTCGAGTAGATGAATATTTTTTTGGTGTTCAGAATCGAAAATGTCTGTAAATAAATATCTTCACAAATTCAACACTGCACCATCTAGTTCCACACTAAGCAACTAATGCTTGTATTATGGATACCAGACAGTTGATATACTACATAGATTATTATTTTTTATAAATACATACATATTATATATACAAAACATCCACGACTCAGGTACAAAGGTAAAATGTTAACACATAAACATTTGCCCATATCGGGATTCGAACCCGCGACCGTTTGGTTAACAGCTAGGGTCACTAGCCACTAGACCAAACGTATCGTCATGTAAAAGTTAATGAAATCCCTTCGTCAATTAGGAAATGCGTTGATGATCTTCAAACGCCTGAACAGATCTTAATTAACTTTAGCTAAGAACGATCCATCAGCTTTCTAAAAAGGGATCAAAATCGGTCTATTCGTTTGGGAGCTACGATTTCACAAACAGCACACGTCAAACTTATAACACAACGTTTTTGCGTCGGGCGTTAAAAATTATTCGCGCAAAACATGCACTATACGCAAATAATTAATCTATTAATACTATCGATCAACCTCATTTGCCATTTTGTTTGGACGACTGTAGCTACTTCATTTTGCCATTGCCATTGATTGTTATTAAACAAGCAATTCATGTTATACATATATTCTACTAAAATAAAATGAAGTTTTAATAAATAAATGATGACTGACTGTCGGCGATGTTCGGAGTGGCGCCGGTGGTGAAGTCCCAGGCTTGTATGCGATGAGGGGGCGCGGGCAGCGCCTCAGAGATAATGCCCGCTTCCAGCAGTCCCGCCATTCCTGGCAGGCGGCGCGCGTCGAATATCTGCGGACCGCCTCCTCCGCCGCCGCCGCCTCCGCCTCCGCCACCGCCTCCGCCTCCGTTGCCGCCACCGCCACCGCCTAAGCTCCCACCCCCTCCACCACCCCCACCTCCGCTACCGCCAACGTCTTCCTCCAACATTGCATTCTGTAACAACCGATGGTACATAGAGAATGGACTGAGCAAGATTCGCATGAAATTGAAAGAGTACAAAGAGAAAGCGATCGTGCGGCCCATACCTATCGTCACGTGTCGATTTTAATAAGAACTTTAATTAGCTATATTAGCTCGTCTTTATATTGATTGATTTTATGTTTAGAAATCTTAACACATCTTAGAATCTTTAACAGAATATATTTTTTAAAATTGTCTTCATCCGGGCGTTGTTTACACACACGTCATGTAGCACTAACATTTTTTTATATCGGTAAGAAATATTAAAATTGTAATATCACAATTTTTACTTTGTGTTATTAAAGTTCTATGCTTATTTATACTTTATATTTTCAGATGATGTAGCCAGTCAGCATTCGCAACGCAATCGACTACCGACAGTCAGCGAAATCGCTTTATAATGTGCTTGTTTTATAAGTATAGTCACTCGTAGGCACTGTACTTAACCTAATCTTAATAAACTCTTAATTATATATGGTAATACAATGTTGCTTACGTTTGTTATTAGTGGTAGTGAAAAAGCATAAGTCAGAAAGCAACGTACTTAAAATATTAAAGATAGTTAAATGGCAGTGCATCTAGTTCTTAAAAAAGTGTGTGACATTAATAAATCATATTACCTGAGCTAATATTATAGGCTGCAGATATTCCGAAATTCTAGAAAATCTCGAAGGGTGAGGATGCGAAGACGGACCCGAGCCCTCCGCTTGAGCGTCGCCCGTCTGCAACAGAGGATCGCGGAGCGGCACGTGCAATCTGACAGCTTCCTCCGAGGGTCTGTTGGCGGTCAGCGGAGTTACAATGTGGGATCTGTAAAATCCAGTGATGGTCCTTCGGCTGCCGCCGTCCGTACTGTTCTGTATAGGCGGAGATCCACTTCCGGTGGGGTTATCCACGCTACTAGGCGGCAAATTAAACATCTCGCGCACCGAAGAAGGCGTGTACAAACGAATAGTCTGCAGTCGCCTAAATCTATTCCTTGCTGCATTTCTCAATCGAACGGCTTGCATGCGAGCTATCCTCAAAGAATTCAATCGTTGTTCAAAGTCATTTATCACTTCGTCTCTAGCTTGGTCCCGCAAATTTGTGGCGTTAGAGGAAGGGCCTGCGACTCTATCGTTGTTAGCGGATTCGTTCGCGAGGGAATCTGCTGGAGTTGGCCGTTTCCGAGGTAACGATCTCAAAGGTGGTATTCGATGAACAGACACCGGTGGCAAGACTCGCTTTTTAATTAGGGGATGAACGAGGGGATTCGTTCTGTGCAAGGCTTTTAAACGTTTGCTTTCCATGTACAGTTCCCTTCTGAATCTCGCAGTAGCCGAGTTATTTCTGTTTGCGGCCGCGATTTGTACCGCGAGACGATTACTCCACCTCTGGGCGAAGGAACTCGTAGACGGCGTAGGAGTTTCCTCCCGGGCGTTACTTTGCGTCGCTGTCTGTTGTGAAGTGGACGGTTTGGATGCATTCTGTCGCGCCCGTCGACTGCCAGTAAGTTGGTTTAGCAATTGCTCTTCTAAATCGCCTTCACTCGACGATGAGTAGACGGCGGCGGAAGAGGCGCCACCTTCCTCCGGCCCGTCTACATTGACGGGTCCCGTGTGATCGATATTTTGTATTCGAATAACGTTAAGTGATTCTACGCGACGCTGACCGGCGGACGGCGAGGCACCACTCGATCTCTCGGGTATAACTCTGTTCGACATCAACAACAAACAAGTCAATGCCAGAGCTTTTTTTAGCGTTCGCAACATCGTTATTATAAGTGGACTCAATCCTCTCTCGTCCAGGCACATCATCATCATATTGAACATCACTGAAAGTACACCCATCGCTCGCATGCGTATTTCGTGTCTAGTAGCACTAATTTCGATGGCCTGGGCGAAATACCTCCGAGATCTGTTAGAAATTCTTGGGGGAATATGAACATCGACAACCCGAGATCGTAGCCTTAATTCTTCGCCAGACCGCAACCTATAACCGACGTGCACTCTTCGTCTCAACGGGCGAGAGCTAGATCTTGTCGACGGAGATCTGCCCGAAGCGGTACCGGACGTAGAGGCCGCACCGGCTGTCCCGGACGAACTTTCGCTGTTCCTACTGGCAGGCGATCTGCTGCTACTCGATGGTGCATCGCGAGTCGTCGACGTATTTCTCTGACTGCTTCTTGAAGTTCGGGTGCTATTCCGTATGCTATTGTTCATTTCAGTCAAAATCATGCACCTTTCGAACAACGATCTAGTGTAGTAACTAGGCACGTTTCGACCAGATTCCCTGTGCAACAACAAAATCCGACGTCGTAGATTTTCCCACAGGTTGCGAAGGTCGCGCATAGACGTTCGATTACCACGAAGCCACATATTAGTGAGTTCCACGGTGTGTCTTTGTAAGGCGATTACGCCCTCTTTTACTCTCCTGTAAGCTACCTCTGAAGAAAGCGCGTTACGGTCACTCGGTAAATTGTCCCTACTAGTAGAGGGCCTATCGGTATCTTCGTTCCTACTCGAGGAAGGCATACTCGGATCACTGTCCCTACTAGTAGACGGTCCACTTGGATCATTGTCCCTACTAGTGGAGGGCCTATCCGGATCGAATACGTTGACGTCAGCAGTTTCTTCACCACTTCTCACGTTTGTGGCGAGTTCCTCATCTACGGGCATATCCGATAAGGTTTCACTTCCGGCCGGTCCGCTCTGAGTGCGTACTCTAAACCGTCTACTTCTCGTGGCTGCCACATCGAATCTACCGAGTCTACGGGCATTAGCTTCGTCAAAGCTAAAATCATCGTTCAAATCGAAGTCTATCCTGTAAGTCGGTTGCGTGGCGGCATCTGGCTGTGCGGCAGCGGCGTTCGGTTCGCGGTCTGATTCTCTCGACTCTTCGTCTCGGAACGTGGTATTTCTCGTACGGAATATGTTCACTTCTAGCGAATGGTCACTGTCCGTATCCGAGCTCGAAATGAGCAATTCTCGGAGCGCGGTGGTGTCTTCGCGCTGTTCGTCACGCTGCATACTGCGTTCCACTATAGCTATTGTCGAAAAAGACATGTTCGTGATTAAATTAAGCAATCTGGTGCCCGAATCTCGTAGAATGTCGCGAATCATGTTTAAGCTTTCAGAGATGGCTTGCGAGTCCGCATTTCTGTCGATGTCTTCGGGGCCCAGCTGTGTTGATGAGTTTGTTGTTGTCGGTGGGTAGTTAGAAGTTGAGGTGGAAGGCGGGTCTCCGCGGACAGGAGGAATAGGTGTCCAGGTGTCCCGTGGCCTCGGCGTACGTAACTCGCCAAGAATGTGACTCCTGGCCGAAGTGAAAATACTGGTTCGCGAAGTGTTACTGGTCGTAGACGGCGTCGGCTGGACGTCACTGGACGTGGGACTTCTCTCAGTTTGGGTAGTTTCGTTAGTGGGAGAGAAAGGATTTGGCAGTAATCTACTACTGTCTTCGTTTTGGTCACCCCTAAAGGAAGCCAAAGGGTTCAACGGTTCAAACGGGGACTCGGGCCCGAACAGAACGTGATTTAGAAACGACATTCGGGTTAAATTTTGACTTCTGAAAGAGAAAACAAATAATAATGAGAATTGAGTACAACACCTTATTAGAGTGTAGAGTACCTATGGAGATAATAAGTACCTTAATGAATTACCGCTAGATGTTGAAGCGTTTGACTGATCGTTTGTAGGGTTATTGGTCGTATCGTTGATGGGATCGGATTGCCGTGAGGTTCCGGGAACAGGATTTGCTGGAAAATGGCAACTGTTTTAAAAGACAGATTAACACAATATTGAATAAAATATTCTAAATTAATAAATAGATGAAATATTTTCATTCTCATCATTACGAAGTAAATAAAATTAAAAAAAAAAAAAAAACAAAATACGAAGTCCTGTTATCAAAGGAAAAGTATTTAATAGAGACCATATAATATTGAATAATTCATTGTTTTGTAAATTTAGCTTGGTCCATTTTGGTAACCTTTTTCATAATCATCTACGAAAGAAGTTTAAGTATTAAATTACATTTGTAATATACTCGTACCTACAGTTATTAATTAAGAACATTTTATTCACTTTTGTAGCTGGCTTTCATAGCCAACTATAAAATTTTTTTTTTTCTGTAAAATAGTATTTATATTACTAAAAATTACTTGGGTATGTTTTGTATGATTTATTTATACATTTACTCAAAAAGTATATGAATTTGAAAATTTCAATACTTAAGTAATGAGCTTACAATTATTACACAAGTGTATTTTATTTTACGTAATAATAGGTTACTTATTAAATGAAAAACAAATTAACCACAAAAAATTACCACAATGGACAATGGCATACATTAGCCTTCTATACATAGATTTCGAAATAGACGTAGAAAATGCTGCGTATTAGGTACAATCGATATAAGATCTGGGGCCCTAGCCAAGAACCAAACCAATGCAAACATTTCGTTGCGTTCTTACGAAACGAAAGAAATAAAGCCCGGTGATTGGTTGTTGTAACGCCCACATAAAATTTTGCCCAATCACAAAGCTTTCTCCCAGCGTAGCGTAGCCTGAGCGTAGTGTATACGACTGTACGTTTGCTCTTGGCTAGGGCCCCTTTATCTGAATTGGTTAAACTAAGAAAGCAAATTACCATCAGCAGAATTGGCCGTACTGGTCGACGGGCCAGGATTGCTTGATGAAGTCGTGGAAGGTGGAACGTCAGTTTCCATTGGGTCTGTTCCTCTATCCGTCTGCGGAACAAACATTAGATAATTAGCTTAAATTTACACTTGACTATATGTTAATGACGAATCATTGATAACTTTTCGTTCGATAAAGAAATTAAAAGAAAACTGGCGTACGCATTTTAACGACCACATGCTAGAGATTATTAATATTAATCTTAAAAATACATAATACAATATATGTAAAAGATTGTCCAACATGCAGTGTGTCTGGTCACTGGTGCATATAATATAGGATCAATTTTATCCTATATTGTATTGTCATTTTTCTCCAAGAATATTTGCAATATTTTTCATTACTGATTGTAATCCCATTTTCCTATTCTTCGTCACGACGTGAATTTCGCGAGCTATTTTTTCGTTCAATGAGCCTTTCCGTTTTTTGAGTCTAACATATACATACATTGTGTTCAGAGCGACACATTTCGTATAACATAATGACAACCCTCATACACTGTCATTAAGGTTTAAATTACAAAGTAGCCTAAGTGTACAAGTTACAGTAGCATGGCAGTTTGTAGAAGTAGAGGAAATAAAAAATGTTTACAGTGTTTGTGGGAAGCGGCGAACTGGTGATGCCGTGCCTCAACATGAGCCTTTGATAATTCCTCACTAAACCATCATACCTTTGTACCAGTCTTTGGTATGAGTTTATGATCAAGTCTTGTTCAGACAAATCAATCTGTAAAAGAGAACATATCAAATATGTATTCGCAACACTATTTTATTTAGTAAATTTTTGTAACCTGTAGCTATAATTAAAAATTACAAACTAACCCCCGACTTTCTATTGAGTCCAAACTGATACAAGGAGTTGGGTATATCGCAGACTACTTGATGTTTCAGCATCAGGTCAAGGTTACCATGACATGAAAATACCACTGAAGTAACAGTATACCCAATTAATTACACATCAAATCAAACCTTTTATTGAACTCTTCGTCAACTATATAGAAAATGGACTGATATCTTCAAACGCCCAAACAGATCTGCATAAACTTTAGCTAAGAACCATCTTGATCATGTTAGCTTTTAAAAAAAAACAGATCAAAATCGTTCCATCCGTTTGCGAGCCACAATTCCAAGACACACAGATACATACATACATATCGGGCGTTAATAAAATTGTATATTGACATCAATTTTTTACCTAATTAATACTATTAGGAATGCTTACCGAGCTTGGTGTAGTCGGGGTAGTTGTGAGTCGATGCCTCACCATGAACAGTCTTTGATAGTTCCGTACCAAGCTGTCGTATCTTTGTACTAAGTTTTGGTATGAGTTCACTATAAGGTCCTGCGCTGACGAGTCTCTCAACTGATCCCTGAAACCAGTCTGTACGGGACTTTGGTCCGGATCGTCAGTCCTGTTACCTTCTAGGTTAGTCGAAGTGTTAGTAGTCGGCGTCCTTTGCACTGACCAGGTGGCTCTGGGAGTGGGTCCATTTACAGCTCCGTCCGATGGCCACAATGAGATTCCAGTTACTAATTTAGAACCGAGAGCGTCAAACGCTACGTATCTGAAAATTATAATGTCACCATTGACGTAAACAAAATAACAAAATATAATGATAACGAAAATTCGCTTCGTTCTCACAATATCCTATTCGCAAAATAACAAAATCTTTATTATTCATTATCTATTGACTGTTCTTTTTGTAATATACCGGATATTTTGGGATATGATATTTTGAAAACAGGATATTATGAGAATGAAGCGAAAATTCCTTAGTGATGTCCCGTTCAAATTAAAAAGTATACAAACCTTACTTTCTCATTATAATTGTTAGTGCAAACTTTAGTATATGGCTCTGGTTGACTCCAGTCCCAAAAATATAGTTCATTCTGTGTAGCTATTACCAATAATTGTTCCCGAGGGTGAAAAGCTAACGATGCGATTACATGTGTAGTTGATACATTCCACACTTCACTGCCACCCTGTAATGGTAAAAATTATCCCATAGAAAATATATTATTTGTTACAATTATTGAAAAACTTGTATTAATATAGCCAGGCAATCCTGTGTTGCCTAGTAGCCCAATCGCACGTGGGGTCCTGCATTTTTGTCAGTCAGTAATTTTTGCTGATCCAGTTAATTTTCAGTAGTAGGGTACGACCACGTATAGAAACATTCACACGGATTACCTGAATGCAGGATCCTGCATAAAAGCAGATTTGTTTGACATTGACATTAAGTTTTGTCAACTAAGACCGGACACAGCTTTTGTATTGGAACAGCAAAAAAGCAAAAAAATTAAATAAAAAATATTGTCTATTTCTGTGCAATGATGGCATTGAAATTAAAGACAATAATGCGATAACTCACTTCCGACTTTGCAATCAATCAAAAGCAGCCTCGACCCACCGTCGACCCATCCCATCTAGCAAATCTACAATAATCTTAAAGATTACCGTGAAATAACTGTACGTGTGTTGTTGGGTTTGTGTTTGAGTATGAGATGGTATAGCCCTTGTCTCTTATCTATCCTGTCAAGGTATGCTGCACATTGCACTCGCGGACTGCCTATATTAATATAGTATTACTAATTTTATTACTAAATTAAAAATATAACCTAAGATATGAGATTATAAATTTGAGTGTACATTATTCTCTAGAATGCAAAACCCTTAGATTTCATTCTATATATCTTAATATTGCAGTTTGGGATTCCTTGATAAGGACCTACTTTATTAGGTGAATTATAATAGAGTGAGTCAGTGATTAAATTTTTAGATAACTTACATTAGTTATATCCCAAACTCGGACTTGGCCACCAAGACACCCAGAACCAATCAGCTGTGGGTGCGACGGGTGAAATGCAATACACCATGGTGTCCGAGGGTGTCCTTTCAATATCCGGACATGTTTTCCACTTGCCAACTCTGACACGTAGATATTGTGGTTACCATGTGTACTTGCTACTTTTGTCCTAAAAGCATTTTTCATTATGAGACACTTATTCACATATCATCAAGCCATCATTATTCATGAGGTTGTTTTTATTACTCATTTGACTAGTTCAAAAATGACAAATTATTTTTATTTGTAATAGATATTTAGGTGTGGGGGAGGATTGGAGGAAATAAGGAAACAACCGTAATTTTTAACGCCATATTTAATACTGGCATATTAATTTAAATCTTCTAAAACTTCAAAAGGTCTAAGACATTATCTAATTTACGAGAACATTCATTTTTAAATAAAACTAGATCATTTTTATCCGTAAGTTAAGGATAACCCTGAAAATCCTTTAACATATCTGCTCATAGTCCTTGGACTGATCGCATGATACAGAAAGAAAAAATTAAAAAAAATATAAGAAAAAAGGGATAAGGAAGGGATGGGATAATGGAAAAGAATAATGCGCGTATCAAACGCGCATTATTCTTTTCCATTATTTGGTGTGGACTATACATAAAATAATATACATACTGCATTTATGGTGGGTACTATCATAAGCCACAAAAAAAGGTCGCAAGGTGATATGTCTAACTGTTATAGCGAAGTCACATGATGGACAATCATTTCATTTTATTAATCCTTATCCTACTAAATAGTTCCATAATCAAGGTTGATTATGTACATGTCTTTAAATAAAATGCCAAAAGTAAAAAAATGCTGTAGTGTTACCACACATCTTATTTTTTGTTTACTTTATAATATTAGTTGTTTAAAAATTATATATTCATATCTTAAGATGAAGTCCATGCGAACAATGTCACAGGCGTTGGCAAAAATCGTCAAAGTACTCACCCATCAGGACTAAATACCATTAAGAAGGTAGAACGTGCATATCCTGGTAGGTCACAATACTGAAAATGTAAATAACTTATAACCTTTTACTGTAATATTTTGTTAAAACTATAAAAACATGTAAGTTGTTGCAATGCCATAATGGCATTTACTTATGCATAGAACAACTGAAGGTGGTCATGCAAAATAGTATACTATTTTATACCTTAATGTTAAGATTTTTTTGTATTAGCAGATCCTCGGCAATATTCTCATGTACAGTTTTATTAGATGGTGAATGGGGAGGATTAAAGCCCAGTTCCCTCCATTGCCAACTACGTACAACATTTCCTGGATTTTGTTTTTTCTCAATTGGGCGATTTTTAAGGGAGAGCCACTCCAAGATTGGATCCATTATCCTGTAAATTGATTTATAAATTCATGTTTGCATTGACAACAAACATTATAAACAGTAGGTACAGATAAACATAAATACACTGACCTTATCTATCAATACAGCTATATAGTCCGGTATGCTATATTCCAAACATTGAATCTGAAAGGTTTCATAATTCATTGATTAGACTAATTCCTAATCCTACTGTTAAAATAATTTCTGTGTACAGTCGTCTTATGTAATCGCTTTATACGAACGAAAATAATTGCAAATAACGCAAAAATATATAACCTTAATGATTTTGTTCTCGTTTTGTACATAATTATTGATGAATGAAATTGAAATGCCCAAATTTATCGAGTCGGGTGCGGTCTAGTGAAAATTTGCGATTCAAAGGTATTATGTAAAACCTCAACTTATTTCTAATTATCATGATGCTATACAATATTTTAGATCTATTATAGACACGCCGTATGCTGTAATATACAATCTGTTTTACTCGGCGTCTAAGCTCTAGAACAAACCATTTACCTTGATCATATTGTATCATCTGGCGTATATTTTAACAAAATCGACAGTATTAAATAAGTGTTTTTTTAAAACAACAATTCGGTATTATTTATTTTATACACTTTAAATGTTTGAGGAAACAATATTTTTCACCACGGCACACAGGCACAGCTGCGAACTGTCATTGTTTATTCCACAGCTCAGATTATACATACTGACAAGTGACAACAGATATTCCTATTGTATCTTATTGGACACAGAATAAAAATTGTTACATTAATTTAATTTACTACACATCTAATACGCATAAATCTTTTTTTTAAATAGTTTACCTATCTAACCATAGTAGATATGATAATAAAGCATATGAAGTCGATACCAGCAAACGTTATTTAAACTTTTAAATTTGCTTTTCGACTAAGTATGATTCCTACCCTGTGTGATTTCTACGCATTCAAAAGATCCAAAGCTTTTTTTGAAATAATAAAATTTAGTTTCAAATAAAAGAAAGTTCTGGAATGGATACCATGGACCGAAGCGAAGTTTAGGACGTCCACCCACAAGATGGTTCATACAAGGCGCGGTCGCGGGTCGCAGCTGGACCTACGCTGCTTTACGTTGAACAAGGTGAAACCTATTGAACCTAAGTGAATTAAACATTACAAATTATAACTAATATTTTAAACTTATTAAGCAACAAATAGGTACCATGAAAATAGTAGGAAACCTATATACACAAAATACCTACACGTTTTGTGTTTTATCTTCGTTAAACTTTAAAGCGTTAACATTTCGGAAAATTTAACGGAACGTTAATCCGTTAACATGATAGAAATTGAATTTTTTATGTCGTTGCATCAGTGATCTACTTATAAAAACTAAACAAAACACTTAACTTATCACTCAGCGCCGGCGCTAAGTATGGAGTCATATGAAACAATTTTTTTGCAGTTTTCTCACTTATACGTTTTTTGCGTCGACAGTGCCAAACGGGCGGTATGTTTTTGGTAAATATAATAGTACGTACTGGATTAACGATTAACGGACTTGAGAAAAATTAATGGAAGTTAACGAGTCTAATGACATTTTTTAAAGTTAACTTAAAAGTTAATCAGTTTTTCGATGGTTAATCGAAATGTTAACTTCGTCAATTAACGATTAACGTATTAACGGTCTTGTGCCAAGTTATGCATGTAGGTATGCAATTATATTGGTGTCACTCAAAGGTAGGAAAGGCGACAGCCTCTAATGCAAGTTTGGAGCGCGTCGTCATCTCGGCAACGATTAAATACGGAATTAATTTTGGCAAGCGTTCACTTCAAATTACATTCAACTTCTGAGCTTATAATATTACAGTCAGTTTCGTTTATACAACACAAAATTGTACGTTGTAAATAGGTGCAAGCAAACACTTCTAAATAAAATTATCTATTTAATTACACCGTATAGATTTAAAAAAATCTCCCTTAAAGATTTAAATAACAAAATTTATAATGGGGTTACTTAAAAATAGTAATAAAGATGGTTTAGTAATTCACAATCCTTAAATGTGAGAGATAGATTGGAAAGAATTACTGCATTAAGCGCTTGGCAGTACATCGATTTTTCTTATTTAAATCTTTAAGGGAGATTTTTTTAAATCTATACGGTGCTAATTAAACAGGTAATTTTATTTAGAAAGTCTCTCTAGACTCTAGAAAATTAATTAATTTAAATTTTTAATTGGTTTTTATTACTATTCCATTTTCATTTACCGAGAGCGGTTTTCACAATAATTTTGCGTGAATATTATAGAATATTTGGCAGTAGTTTATTAGTCTAGTATATTGGGGATTGGCAGGCGGAAAGGCAGCAGGAAGGAAGAGCATCACCTCTCCCAGCCGATCCGCCTGAAGAGGCTTGGGTGCAGGCGTCTGGAATTCGAACCGACATTGCCAGTTATCACGGCAAACTTTTTCCTAGTGGGCCACCACCGCTCTTAAATTTATTGTCATTTATGGTAACTGCTGTATGGTTATTAGATACAATAAATATAAAATGCACCTAATGTAAATGGAAAGGTAATATTTTGGAGGTATTTACAAAATGTTGTCAAAAATGTAGCGAAGAGAACGACATAACGAGATTTTTTCCCAAAATTTGATTCACAGCAATTTCGCGACGGGTATAGATTATTCTTTACGGGAAGGTCGCATGTGCGAGCGATTTAATAACATAAATCGTTGAGTTTTCATTACGTATGCTCTCTTGGGATATTTTATATTAAATTACATACATAAAATCGATACTTATAAATATGTAGATATTCCATTGAAATGTGAAATAATTTTGATAGCAGTAGGTATTAAACCAAGAAAGATCTCATGTTTACAAAAATGAAGACCAGTGTTTTATACTTCATACACTGATCCAACAAAAGCCAAAGAAGCACGTCTTAAACTGCCCATATCAGGGCAAATAAAATCATAAGAATATGAAAAAAAAAACCAATCCTCGTTATTTGCAAAAATTCGTTGGTCAATTTTTTTTTTTGAAAGTTTACTGATTAAATATTTGCCAACAAGAATTTTTTTATTACTCTTAATATAAAAAGAACTGCGCAAAATCTTTAAAAAATTAATATTCCATAGGTACTTATGTGTAAGTATCATATTATGTATGGAAAGTCTTCGTGAATCTATTTCATCATTCTGTGTTGATAGGAATATGATTGAACGCGTCGAAGCGTGAAATGGCATCTTCCATCCTTTCTCAATACGAACTACACATTTAAATTATTTAAAAATCCAAAGATAATTTTAAATTATAAATGTACGTAAGGTATAGAGATACTTAATTAGAATAGAAAAACAGAAAAAAAATCGAAAAACAATTTTTTGACCTCTGTAACATAAGTAAAACGTGTAAATTTTGTATCTCTTTTTTCAAAAAATATTTAATGTACAAACACGGTTCATTTACAATTTTATTATTGTCGGTATAGATAATAAGATATATCGCTAGAGTAAAAAGAGATAATGTTAACACAATAACAAGACACGTTTAGATACCCGAAATAGTCTCACAAAGTCGCCGAGCACATTATTATTTCAGGATTGTTCTCCAAAAAGTTACATGTTACCGTTTATAGCAAAGTTAAACCTTGTTTCTGTAGGAGACGTAGCTTGCTCTCGTGTCCCAATTTAGATATATCCACTTCCTGTGACGATTTGTTTAATATACTTATATATATACTCTGTTATTTCGTTATCACTTAGTTCAATTTTAGAAAATGTTTATTATTTTTCGTATGAAAAAGAGCAATAGGCAGTTTAATGGTTCCATTGCAGCCTCGGGTGGGATAAAAGGTAGAAGACAATATGAGAAAATAAGGGATTTATTAATTTCTATTTCAAGGTGATGCTGTACGGAGTAGTTATACACGGTCCCCAGAATAGTTGTTCCATGGCTAAAGACGAGTTATCCCTGCCTCTCTAGCATTAAGTATGCCAACATTAAGTATGCAGTCGTATATTTGATTACTTTAACTCATAGTATAAATTAACTGTATTTTTTTTTTCAAATATAGTATATTAACATAACTCTTTATAACATTATTATTATTAAATTAGTAACTTTGTGGAATTCTTTAAATATAAAATATATGCGATTTAAATAAATATGAAATATGAAAGTAGGTACTAATATCTCTAGTATAAATAAATTTAAAAGTATCGCTTTCCGTCTGTTATCTTTTCAAATGAAAGCATGATAAGCAACAAAAGCTAAAAAGGCCGATTAAATGATATCTTTTGTGTTATTATAATTTAATTAAAATCCCTACGAAATCTCCGCCACGTGGTCTTTGGGTACTGATTAAAATGCACGGCTTCAACAATGGACATTGTTCCGGATCAAACATTTTTGTACTTTGTGTTAATATTAAACGACACGACAATGACGAGTGGACTTTCAATTTTGTTTTATATTGAAACATTACAATCAAGTATGTATTAATGTTTAAATTTTGTTTTTCTCGTTAACAATATCTAATAATAACAAAGTAACTTTTTATTATATATCAGAAACATTAATACGGATACTTCTATGCTTATATTCATACGTATTCATACGGATCTAATGCATTTTATTTACTTACTTTAAAGGTTTGTTATAGTTTTTTTTTTCATCCTTTATAGCCTCTGCTTTGACAAGCCCGTTGGATGAGTGGTTGGTGTTCTAAGGTCCCCGGGTTCAATTCCCGACAGGGTCAACTTCGAAAATAAATTGTTTCGTTGAGTGAGTAAGAGATGCTAGATACCATTTCCAATCCCTTCCCAATCCCTTATCCTTAATGTGGCGTTGCTTGTGTTATTGGCCATGGGTGCCACCTACCACCAAGTGGACCGTGAGTCTGTCTGTCGACCTTAACACAAAAAAGCCTTTCTTCTTATTATTAATGTGCCTCTCCATTACTGGAGTTTAGCTGACAGTTTTGAGAATTTGTGTCTGTAACAGATATTCAACACTGAGGATCCCGGTACATTCCTTAATGTTACATAGCCAGGATTTCCTTTCAGAGCGCGGTCTCCCTGGAAAGGCGTGTAGCCTTTACGTAAGCGATATTTATGCATGGATAAGTTATACCTACATGATAGTTATTAGCCACATTATATTTGCTTTCAATAATTATAAACAAAAGGTTTTAAAATTCTTAGTTGATACTATTCTTATTGATAGTTATGTGATCATTTCAAAGAAGTGTCGTAACGATTTCGCGCATTTGCGTTTGAGTAAAGCGCTGAGACAGCGTGCTCGATGACATTGAGCTGCCCGCTGTCGTCGCTATAACCCAATTACCGTTAGTGAATAATGCATATTTTATTAATTAGCGAATATGGCCCTGTCAAGTCAAATTACACTTTTGGAACGGATGGATTGGATTAAAACTGAAACTTAAAAGTTAACGCAAAAGGTTAGAAAAATTGGCGCAGGAAATCAAAACTCAAATAAAAAATCTTCAATGTCAGTTGCAATTCCATGAGCAACAGCTTAGGATTTGAAACTGGTTGTCCCGATTTAACCCCACTACTCCCCAGTCAGATCTTTAGTTCTGTGTTAAGGTTAGAAGAGTTATAGGACAAATTTTCAGCTTGCCTCAAATACCTACTCGGAAATGTCTACCATCTCTAGGGCCATTAGTGTTTTTTGAAGATACATCAGAGGTGTAAAATCAAAGTATGTAAGTCCTACGGTTTTTTGTTTATTTATTAATAAAAAAAAGTCAAAGAAGTGCTAAATGCCTAAAAGCCGGCCGGTAACTAAACCATCGTCCTAATTAGTTGTTTTCGAATAGACATCAGAGGTGTTAAATAAAAGTAAATAAGTCCTTCATAGTACTTCCACTGTGTCGTCTTTTTCCAAGTGCTCATTGAAGAATAAGGGGTGTCACGTTTGATGTCAGCTGACCTGACGGCCGACGACACCGGCTTAAGTGCACTAAGCACTAATTGTGAGTGAGCTCACCTCCGCTCACATCTTTCCACTTAGGCCAGCCATACACGGACAGCTTGAAGCAGTCAGGACCGACTGCTTCAAGCTGCAGCTGCATAATGAACTACAGTTTTATACGTACACACATACACGGAACCGCCGAGCAGTTGTGACTGCATCAAGCGGTCGGCAGAGGGGTGAAATTTCACCGTGGGGTCGAGCAGCGACTGCTCGACCTCAGGCATACACTGACTGCTCGAGATGTCGACTACTCTCGCGCAATGACCTCCGCCCGCGCTTTTCATTCTACGTCGCGCGCGCCTCTCGTCGTCTTGTCGAGCAGTTGATACCAACTGCTTCCGCAGTTATCAATGGCAGTTTCAAGCAGTTGACTATGACTGCTCGAGCTGCCCGTGTATGGCCAGTCTTAGACTCCAAGTTTTCTCCGATGTAGAATTACGTCTCTGTGCCAGTGCGTGATATAGCATCCAAGTTCAGTTCAAGTTAGCACATTATTTAAGTAACTTTAATTAATTATTTAATAAATATGTACACAGACTCCACTGTGGCCTCTTAGTAAAACTTGTAATGGATATACAGGCCGCTTGGGACATATTTACAAGTAAGGTCAAACATGCAAAACCCGCAGCTGGCGAGTACTAAATTAAATTTTGTACGCCGAGAAATAATCTTTAGTGATATATTGTAATCTCATAAATTTCGTGTACCTTTAATAAATATATCAAGCAAGATTTCTGTTAATACTTTTGTATATAAATATTCTTCTTCTTCAACTTACATACTTAGTACAATTTGAAGTCGCATTCCGCGTCTGTCTGTCTATAACTCCTCCTAAACTACGAACCGATTTTGATAAAACTTCGTAACTATGTGTAATTTGGTCCAACTTAAAAGATAGGATAGTTTTGATTTTGAAACCGGGCGAACCCGGGAGCGTGTAGCTAGATATATAATATATTAGAAAAAAACAATTCTTTCTAATTCTCACAATACTTTTTTTTTAAATAAGGTCTACAATTTCATAACTTATACCAACAGAATAGGAATGGATTTAATCTTTTTATAATCCATTAAATTAATTCACGATTCAACGTGAATTTTATATTAGACAACTCAGTGTTACACGATATATTGGATAAGTGAATAACGAAGCAAGAGAATGGGAGTGCACAGAGAAAAATAAAACATTTGGCGAAACGAAAAGGGCTCTCCGCATACGTACGACGTTCGTATGTATTTATCCAACAACGCCTGCAATTTAAATAGGCTTTTACGAAACGAAAGTAGCCAAAGCAATTAAAAAGGGCTGTAAAAGGATTTTAAAAGAACGAACACGAAAACCATTAAATTAAATTTATATACCACATTATAGGGATCTAGAAAATTAAAACTAATATTATAAACTAGCTGGTGCTCGCAACTTCATACGCGCTAAGTATACAAAAAGCAACGCGGTCGTCATGTGATCGCGTCATTCATTTTTTGAAAACATTATATTTGTATATAATCTATAATATACATTTTATGGCTGTATAAAATCTAAATAAATAAATTAAAAAAAAAAACAAATACATAGAAAAATTCGTAACTTTTAACGCCGACGAAAGCGCGAAAAAAATGGTTCATAAATAAGTAATGTAGTTCTAAGTAAATACTCACAGTGACCCTCAGTGATATAATTCCCATCAATCTTGAGCTGATGCTTTCGCTCGCTAAATGGATTGAAGCCGGTGCAAACGGGTGTCGAATATTGTCAGATGTATCCAATAACTTTTACGATTCGCACGTTTAATGTTTGATTCTAAGAATGCGCATGCAATAAAAACTCTATACCGTGCACTGTGTCGGGTGTCGGAAAGCAAAATGGATGACAATAACAGTTTTTGATAAATTCAATTAGCAAATAAACACGTATGAACTACTTACCTCTGTTTAATGTAAACGCATCATTATTTTAATTAGGTACTTACATTTAAAACGTAATTGAAATAAAAGGATGTCTTCCTATTTTTAAAAACGTCATTTTTACTGTTCCTGACGAGGGAGTGAAGTGGTATGCCTGCTGTTTGAATATGCTCATATATTTTAGGAAAGGGTCCGATTTCAGGGGATAATGTGTTGAGACCGAGTACCGTACGCAAATAGCTTCGACACCCGGTGATAATACGGCCTTTGGAGGTCATCAGGGGCCTTTTTCCTGTCAAACAGTAGGGCATTGTGCTAAAATAACTTATGTCCATAACCTATATGATAGTTCTTAAATACTAAGTTAAAACGGCAAGATTATTTTCAGTAACCTACTAATAATATAAAACCGAAATTTTCGCTCTTTGTTTCAGTGTTTTCAGTAAAACTTAATATAGGAAATTTTGTGCTCAATGATATGGGCTACCTGTATTTTAATGCAGCCCCTCACAGATATGATATAAAAGGTGATGAAACCTACACGAAAATTCTATAAATATTGAAGGCCATTTGATTAAAACGAATGTTTTTTCAGTGGAGTTATAAATTGGCAGCCCGTATGGCAACAGTAACCATTGCATTTCTTTACAAAAGACCACCGTATAATAACATAATGTGTGCCTGTTCCATATCACCGTTACTTATGTTAAATGTGACAGTACCATAAAATCGATAGTAAGCCTGCCTGCCGACCTTTGCATATAAAAAACGAGGTTTTTATATCTCTAATTTGACTGTAAGAGAAAAATAGGGGATGAAAGTAAGAATTTAAGAAGTAAGTTCTTAAATTTTAAAATTAAAAATGTGTTAAATGTTAGATATGATTCACAAGCAGGTTTTTTAAAATTCCACGTAGACGAAAACATTTAGTGTATAGCATAAAGAATTACAAACAACTTGCACATATTACTGAAAGATCGAATAATGAATATATTCGTGTGGTCTTAATAAATTTCTCATGCGGGACGTAAAAGGCCCTTAACGTTAAATATGAGATGAAAATGGAGACGATACGACGCCGATGACAATAAATAATAAATATTACATAGATATCGGTAATTCTGTACAGTGATTTCATTAGCAATGCAAATATCGTATTTCTCAAATGACCTATATCAATACGTCCAATAACCCTTTTGTGAATTAACTGTTTAGATTTGTTTTTTTTTTACATCACGACATGTAAAAAGAAAAATAATATATCATTTTAGGAAAACTCCATTTTTAAATTTCAGTGCTTTATGTTTCTTGGAAAATTTAAATTTTTTATCCATTATTCGCAACTAAGTTTTCATACAATAACATGAAACATAATGATATAATAATAGAAGCCAAGCAAATAAAAACTCTAATCTCTTATAACCAAAAGACTATTTTTCGTAAAAATTTTCAGTTGTGCTTCAAAAAATTACTGAAAGTATCGATTTCAAAGCCTTAAAGGGCTCAGGCTTGTTTTTGCTATCTTTAATTTTCAAATCTCAACCAATCATCTGTTAGAAATAAACACAATATCGTGCAAGCTTAAAGGATATCGGTTTTGAATTGAAAAATTGTCTTACTGAAATTTTGTTACAGATATTCTATCGATAGCGATATCGAATTTTTTTAACAAAACTTTCAGTTCGATAGTAGAATTTAATCCGCAAAAGGAATTTCAATTAACGTTGAGCACTGGTTCTATCGGCCAATCATATTTGTCAATCTACGTTGCCCCTGGAATAATGTTTGCTTTCGATATTGGTTCAACATATATGTATGGATGGATAATATTTTTTTTGGTTAAATCAATGTTTCGCGTGTTTATGTAGGTAAGTAAGTGTAAAATGTATAATGGGTTCATGTACATAAAAAACAAAGGAGACCTTTACTTTGTTGCGTAATAAAATATAGGAGATAACATGCAAATTAAAATATGTGTAATCGGCTGTTTATAAGTTTTAAGAATATATTTTTTAACAAACACCTATTATTTGTTTGACAGATTATCAAAATAAACTTACAAATACTTCCCCACTAAGCATTATATGCGGCGCTTGCTGCATACATTTATTTATTTATTTATTAAAAAAGCATTTTAAATTATATTTTAATATGATCTCTTATGATCAACATTCTTTTTATCTGGATGAAAGGTACCCTAAGTTCTTTTCAGCACCCTTGACATAACTTGTAGGCAAAATTTTAATGTGATCGGTTGAGTGGTTAAGACATCAAAGCATTGCAAGCATACAAACTGTTTAATTAATTATATTAGTATATATTTAGATATGTAGGTACATCAGCAATAATAAGCTATACATACGTTAATATTAACAAACCGTGTATCACCATAGAGTAAATTAAGTATTATTATTTACTCTACCAAAATTATAGACTTGACTTGACTAACTAGTGTCTGGATCTGCTACTTTTGATTTTAATTACAATTTTGCCTTTTTTTAAAAAAAAAGTTATTACAAATTGATATTTTTACTAATGACACTGGCAAAATCATAACGCGACAATCGACATTAACTTGACACTGGCAGACAATGGCCATTTTAAAATGAGCCGCATTGCCATTTAAACCTTAGAAGAAGAACTTATAAATTAAAAATACTTGTATTACTCTTAAATACACAAAACATAAGACACACATCTGCTTAGGTCTTACATAATGAAAATTTGTTTGTTTGTGTGTCATTGTGTGTTTGTTAGCTAGACCAAATGAAATTACCTATTATATATTTAGTTCTATCATTGGTAAAAGGGCCATAAAATTAAAAAAAAAAAGAACAGCAAAAGGATATGGTACCTAATGTTGCAAGATGTGAGCCTCCTCGCATTTCTTGGTACAACTTCTGAACTGACAAGGAAGTTCCTTGTTATGGCTTTTAGACTTCCCTCTGGAAACATTCCAACGAACAAGTTTGTACATTTAATGAAAAAAGTGGTTTCCCCAAAAATGAGGGATGTGGTAAATTTGATGATATAAAACATTTTTTTTGATGGAATATGTAACAAGGCCAAACGAGATTGCCAGTTTTGAAGAGACCTAGTGCAATTAGTGCCAAGATATTATTAATAATATTCTGGCTGCGACAAGCATCTAGGGTAATGTCGAGTTTTACATTAGAGTTACTTTAAAATCTATAGTAGTTTAATTAGTTAATTAAATACTAGTGGGCCGCCCTCGGCTTCGTATGGATATTTTCTGCAAAATCTTAATAAAAATCTACCTCCTTTAACGCTCTTTCCTTTAACTATAGTGAAAACCGCATCGAAATCCGTAGCGTACTTTAAAAGTTCTAAGCATACATACCTACAGAGGGACAGAGAGCGGAAGCGACTTTGTTTTATACTATGTAAAGATATGTGTGTAAATTTCTTTTAATTAGGCAAACACAACAGCCCATTTACTGTTATTTTTAAATGTTTTCAAAAGGTGTTTTTAATGCCGCCAGTTACTAATTTTATGTTAGTTAGAATTTAACGCCCAGTTTATGAATGCGAAATTGAGTGTTTCGAAAATCCAATTAATGACTACAATTTTTTACAGACACGCGGACGAAGTCGCGGTCACCAACTAGTCATTTCATAATCAATAAAAGTTTGGTCTCTACGTTATGTTAAAGCATATTTAAAATCAAAAAGTTCAGGAAAATAAGTCCCGATTCCCGAGATACAGGTATCTCGGGAATCGGGAGTTAGAGAAATTTCCTTCAAACTTATTTTAAAATTTGCATTTGCATTTAAATTGTATTCAATGTGTATAATTAAGATCCTTTAGACATGTGTTTTGTACAAATAAGAATGATTAGGTATTATTAAAAAAAAGTATGAAGATGCAGCTAGTATGCAGATAACATTATCTGGAACAGTACACTTGTAACAGATCGTTTGCTACATAGTGGGAATAGGTTTTTATCTGTAGGAATTTAATTTGCTAGTGCAATCTGCTCGACAAACTGGACGCCGCCGGCAATCGCAGTAATTTAATGAACACTTCCCTAATCGAGTGAAGAGATGAAAGCCGTTTGCCCGAAAAATCACATTTAAACTAACATTTTAATTTGCTGTAAATTGAAAACGTGTGAGTTTTGAAATTCTATCTATATCTAATAAGCAAATCATATAAAAGGGAATCAAGAAAAAGAAAAATCTGTATAATTTAATAGCTCCGAAAAAAGGTGACGGTCACTTAGTTTTCATTATGATGTGTTTGTTGCCAATTGCCAAGAAAGAAAAGAAAACAGTTCTGTTTCCACACTTTTTGGTATGAGTCTACTACACTCAATAACTTATATAATCTATTAGGTTTTGTAACTTTGTTTATATTAGGAAGATAATCTGCGGAACCACTTCACATTATTTCAGATGAGCATGGGCAATATTATAAATGCGAAAGTATGTTTGGATGTATGGATGTTTGTAACTCTTTCACGCAAAAACTACTGAACCGATCACCATGAAATTTTGCATACACGTTGTCTGGGACATCAGAAAGGACCTACCTTTCATGGTCCAACGCAGACGAAGTCGCGGGCACCAGCTAGTATTATATAAACTAAGTCCCCCTATAGCACCTAGGCGAAGCCGGAGCGCGTCAATCTCGAGTTCTGTATAATTTAATCATAGAACGGAAACATAGGGTGAGTGGCGATCAGTAAATGCTTGCCCGCAGAATTGCGCGTTTAACTTCCTTTAATTAAATCATAGTACTCGACCAATGTTTGAAAGGATCTAAAGCGCACTGCGTGGGGTCTAGTATGATTTCTAAACTCTTTTTGTGTTTGCCTTTATTTTGGAGCTTACCAATCTCATGTTGAAACGCTAATAGTGGCTTAAACTGACGAATATGGATCTCTGAGTATTTTTTTATATTGTGTCTAGATTTGATAATTTATGATTATGTCTCTGGATCTGAATTAGAAGTGATGTCGTAATGGATAAGAACCAACATGACCTGCACTTGTCTTGAATTAATGGATTAATCATACCATGTTATTATTTACTTGCAGTTGATTCGAACAAAGATTGTTTTTAAAAAAAATTATAACAAATTTCAGTAATTGGTCCTATTGTTAGTCGCATTAAGTTCTTGAAAGCTTACGATTATGTTAAATGTAGAATATATTCTACTTAAAATGCTGACCAGAATAATGGTTTGTTTAATTACTTGCTTTTTTGACAAAACAATATTTCTAACAGACAGCTGTAGCTCCTCAGAATATAAATTGCTTGTTCCACGAGCGCAGATATTAGGATAGCATTATTCTCTAACTGGGTTTTTTCTATGCTGCATATGTATCCAACAGAATAAAGGATATTAATATTTGTAAACAGGTCAGAGAGACGATTTATCATTGCGTAGATATACGTTTACGGCCGATAACAGAAGATTTGTTCCAGATCAAATGCGAATCCGATATTTACGCATCGTAATGATAGGGGACGGATATTTGGAAACAAGATATTTCCTATAAAAACACAAGTTTTACTCGTCTCCTTTTCAACGCTAGAATTATAGTTCCTAGCTTTATATATAATATACAATATAAATTTAGTAAAAATTAATTTTCTATCCAATGGTGAAAACCGCATCAGAAGGGCATTAAAACATTTATTCAATCATAATTACTCATATATTTTTGTCAAGCGTTTAATTTTATATTTTTATTTTTAGATGTTCCTTCAGGAACACAATTTTTTCTAGGTAAAAGGTTCTGTTGACCTTTTCTGTATCCCTGACAACGTGTATACAAAATTTCATGATGATCGGTTGAGTACAAACTCACTAACAAACTTCCGTATTATTTTTTTTAGTTAGAATTGCTTCAAATAAAACTATAGTGAAATTATAGAGGGCAACAATAATTCTCAGTGAAGGGTTATCCGTAAGGCAGTCTCGTCTATTTGCCTCGAGCTTTGTTAAGCGAGTAAACCTGTTGGCATTAGATAAGGCAGTTGCTTCCATTCTATTGTGTTAAGTTTAGCTAGCTTTGTTTTAACGCGTGCAACCCACTTTATGAGAAAGCAAAGCTTGGCTTGAATATAGCGAATCACGTGGCACATACACTATAGTCTATGTATCGTGTATGTTGTAGACCTATTTTTTGAGATTAAGGAACTTCTAAAACTTGATTCTAGTAGTACCACAGTAACCATACAATTACTATCACCACATGTTAAGGTGCTTTTTAGGATACTATGCACAAGCATGACAGTGCTTGTGTGCGACGCTACCATCGTAATATGGACCGTCAGCCTGTCTGTCGACCTCTAATAAAAAAATTAACTGATCCCGTGGTATCATCTAAAAGTAAAAATAAAAAAAATACCGACTGACAAAAATATAGGAGCCATAAAGATTGTATAAATGTTTTAATAAATAAGAAAAAGAGGCGCGGACGAATTCTCAAAAGCAAAAGCTGTTGTTAAATATTTTCAATAAGTAATAAATAATAGATTAGTTAATATATAATAAAATAGGAAAATGAGTTTTATTATGAGCATTATGTGGTGTCAAGAAGGGGCAGTGAGGGACGTGGCCTTGGTGATAATTTACTGGCGCGCCCCACGGGATCATCCGGATAAACGACTGCGATAAATCTTCACATAACTCCACATTGCTATTATTTATTTATTATTTTACACTTATTTTATGATATTCGTTTATCTTAGTTTATATATAAAGAATAAAGAAATTTATTTCAGAATAACAAATTTAGTTTTAACATATTTCTGTCCCTAATCCCTATGTATCACTAGTTAGTGCACGCGACTATGACCACGTGGTTAAATTGAAAACATAACATCTGATATAACGCTGAAGTCTTTATCGCTGTGATGACGGTGGCGCCGCCGCTACTGTTGAGGACAGTGCGCCCAATTTTCTTTATTTTCTTATATTTATATAGACGACCCTTGGGAAATCTAACATTTTCAGGATAAAAAGTATCCCAATGTTAATCCAGTTAGTATACTATCTGTGCCACAGTAACCAATGTTATTATGTATACTTTACTTTCTGGACGTAGCTAATATTGTTAATCAAAACAGAAATAAAATTAATAGTGACTGTATTGGTTGGCGTTTTTTTAAAAAAGAATAGCCGCTAAGACTGGCGATGAACAAAAAACACTTCGAGATTCTGATTCTATCTCAAAACCTTTACTAATTGAAGTGGCACTTAGACCGGGCGGTCTACGTCAAAGGTGTCACTAGACTTTATCTACGAACCTAACTAAGCTACAAAGGCAGCCAAAGATCAAATTAAAAAGCCGTCTGCTGCTTTCAGCCAATCAATAAATCTATAACATTCAAATGGATTTGTAGAATAGGTACTGCGAGTTTAAAATCTAATTCCATTTAAATTGAGTGACGTGTTAGTGGAAGCTCGGTTGATGCCACGTGAGAGCAGGTTCTAATTCCGGTCAAGCCTATTAAACAATATCTAGATTAGAAATTATAAAACGTTTCCTATAACTGGGAAAGTTTGTGAATTAAATGTATGTTTGTTACTATTTCACGTAAACACTACTTCAAATTGTCTATAGATCTGAAACAATCTTTGTCCTAGTAAATGTTTAAATTTAAATCTTAGAAGCGTTGCTTAAAAGTGACCAGTTATCAAGTTATAGCATCAGAATTGTCGAAACTTGGTTGTTATCGGCCTGACTTGCTAACTACATGTCAACTAAGAGCGAACTACACACTACCCAATGGATATTGTGTGTTTCACTTGTTACTTGTTATGTTCATATACGTTTCGATACTAAAACTGAGTATAATATTTAATTTATAATTAATGAATCTCTTAATAATCATAATTATGATTTTTTAATGTATAATTAAAATAGGAACTATAAAATAAAATAGGTAATGTAACTTGAAAGTGATAAAAAAATTTAAGATAGGTATACAAAAAAATAAGAAGCTATCTCTGGTTACATTATAAAAAAAAAATCTATACACAATCATTCCTCGTTTATCGCTCGCTTTTTCCGTTAATGAAAACCGTATCAAAATCCGTTGTGTGTGGTTTTGAAGAAGTTCCCGGAGAAACAGAAGGCGTACAATGACTTGCCTTTATAATAAGTAAAACTATACCGTACTACACTAATATAGATATTTAAAGTTAGGTGAGCAGTTTGAAGGAACATTATGCATTGCAAACCGAAGCGAAGCTTCAAAATTTGGAACACAAATGATAAGAAATAAGTACCTTAAATATATAAAAAAACAAATGAACACAAATATTGTTAAAATACATAATTTTATTATCGTAATCTTCTCAGCAAGGACGTCCACTGTTGGACATAGGCCTTTCGCCATAATTTTCCAGTAGGCCGAAAGAAGCCTGAATCGAACGTCTTACAAGTTCATCTTCCCATCTTGTGTGTGACTCGAGAACTTTCCAGTCCCAATAGCTCCCGGCTATGTATCAATTCCATTGCCACTTCAACGCATTAATCAGCCGTGATATTGCGGTGTCTTTCGTTAAAGTTTACTTATAATTATAATGTATACTTCTTTTAAAAAAAAATAGTAACTTTTTTTTAATTGAGTCAAGGTAGCGCTTGGCCACGATCTCACTTGATGTAAGGTGCAGATGCGGATGAAGGTGGACCACGCTTACCTAGTAAGTGCCCATTTACCTCTTATGAATTTGTTTACTTAATTTGGTCTGTGATGATTTTATACCTATTTTTTTTTTCTAAAACGATTATTATATTATGACGAGTTACCAGTGACCTAACTAAGTACAGGTAGAAGATAAGTGCTTCCCTTATAGTTTTTATCTAAGACAGAGACAATAAACTTTTTGGGAACATCTAAGAGGATAGAGTTCGTGAGAGGAATATTAACATTAACAGTTTTCTTTTTTCGACGAGCCAATTGGATGAGTGGCTCGCAGTGTCCCCTACGCCGCCGGGTATCCAAGAGGATTTCCCAACATTAAAAAAAAAGGGTACTTGTCTTAACGCTCTGTCTCATGTGTCCTGGGTTCGATTCTTGGCAGGGTCAATTTTGTAAATAAATTTTTAAAAGTTGGCTCTAGTCTTGTCTGGAAAGTAGTGGCCGCCCGTAATAGGCCACTTTTACGCCGCGCGCAAAGGGCTATGGCGGTCAGGGTTGTGAGGTGGTATCGCACCATCTCTTTTGAGGCGGCGTGTGTACTGGCCGGCACCCCTCCGTGGGAGCTGGATGCCGAAGTGTTGGCGGCGGTGTACCGTGAAGCGCGGACGCGCGTTCGCGCGGCTCGATTTGGCATCGGAGGAAATCGTCAAGTTGAGGAGACACTCCCAAACGATCCTCCTCCAAAAGTGGAAGGAAAGGTTGGCGGATTCAGTGCGGGCCGACCGACGATTGAGACCATTCGCCTCAATCCCCCTAGAGCCTCCCTAGAGGGATGGCTGGCGAAGCGGCGCGGGGCCCTCACGTTCCGCCTGGTGCAGGTGCTCTCGGGGCATGGTTGCTTCGGGCTTTACCTTCACCGGGTGGCCGTGAGAGAGCCGACGGAGAAATGCCACCATTGTGGCTGCGCGGTTGACACTGAATTCGGGACTGAATGCCCCGAATGGGCAGAGCAGCGCGCCGCTCTATCTCTCGTCGTGGGCGCCGATCTCTCGCTGCCGGCCGTCGTGAAATTGGTGGTTGACAGTGACCGTAGAGGGAGTATAGACTAGAGAAGCGGTAAGCGTACACTGGAAAAGGATGGAGACAAAGTACATACGAACTGTGGGTTGCCACATTATACACTTTTTACCCTGTTTATAATATAAAACATCATACAGCTTAACATCATTAATCATCACATTACTATTAAATACTGACTGTTGCCCGCGGCTTCGCTCGCGTAGAATAAGTTACCCACAGGAGCACATTTTCCCGTAGTAAAAAGTATTCTGTCTTTCTTCAACCTTTCAACTCATTTTGACTCCGTTACGACGCGACGTGAAGGAAGGGCAAACAAACAAACTCACTATCGCAATATTAAGTATGGATTATGATGAGTCATCATTGATAACAATCATAAATAGTATTAACTATGTAACTAGCTTCTACCCGCGACTTCGCTCACGCGTAATAAATTTCCCATGGGAAGGGATTTTTTCACTGTTAAAAGTTAAACCTTGTTCTTTGAAACTTAAAACGGCATCAAAATCGGTTCAGTAGTAGTTATTTCATTTAATGTGGATAATAAAACAATTTTATATGATAACTTTTGTTTATTAACTTTTATTCACCTTTGAATAAATAAATTTATATTTATACATATTTTCAAACATTCCTGCGAGAGATGATGTGAAGGATTCCTTTTATTAAATAATTTGTTTTGGAACAGAACCATGTCGAAGAATTGTTAACTTTTTCGTCTTCCGGAAAGACTGTGCGTCAAAATACACGTGTGTACTTAGAATTCCAATTTTGACGACTAGTTGCAGCAACCCATTCCTTTATTAAGCCAAGATCCTTAGGAAAACTGTAACCAAACGCAATCGCTATTTACTTAGAGAAACAAAAACGCATAGTGCTAATATAATGCGAAAAACCAAATATTACCCAAATTTTAGGGAAAAAAAAATTTCATGCGCTGGTATTCCTTAAATGTGTATAATCCTACTATATTAGGTTACATGTAATTGCTAAATGTCACCAATAATTTAAGATTGCTACACGACTTGTACGGTTTATAGTCCCAAAACAAGATCTTTAGTGATCGAAAAATCATAAAAATATCATCTAAAACAGTTGTTAAATGTATAACAAAACATAAATTAGATGTTTACTGAACATGCATGCAAAAATTACTGCATTTAACCAAAAAATAAAGCACTTACATATGAAAGGTTATGTTTTTAATATTTTGCTCTGATCGGCTTTTACAGGCTAAAATACAAAAGTTCACCTTTTTAACCACGTTCACCAACACGTACCACACCTTACACAATACCCAAGGACTTTGAAAACTACTTGAAATACATAAAAACGGCAAAATACAAAGTGCTCCTATATCCACCAAGACATTTGTTTGCCACACTTTCAAGTGTGGCAAACAATAGAAACGCATACGCAAAGAGAGACAAAAAATAAATAATGCCTCTCGCTCCCTCTAAGGTAATAAAGCATAAATGCGTCTCATTTTCACAATTATTATTATTCTAATGACGACTCTAGTCTATACTCCCTCTACGACAGTGACCTTGCGTGCCAGGCGATGCTCACGTTCTGTGAGCACGTTATGTCGCGCAAGGAAGCGGCGGAAAGGCAGCGGGAAGAGGATCCCCTCTCCCAGGCAATCCGCCGGAGAAGGCTCGGGCGCAGGCGGTTGGCCTATATCGGCCGCCTTCCATCCTGACCGGACTCCCGCGACCCCGCCCATTAAAGGCCGCGTTGATAGAAAGTCTTTGGTTTTTAGCCGGTAGGAATCCGGCATAACGGTAGGTATCCAACGTTAAAAAAAAGGGCATATTGCGTTTCGCAGTCAATTTAGGCCGCCCGTCTGGCGGCAGTAATCACTCCCTTACAGAACACCACCGTGAAATAACGGTGAGTAGGGGATACCATAGTTCATTTCCCTATCACTTCCCAATGTCTTAATTCTACTATGTTTAGTAGCGCACTTGCAGCATCTGTGACTTTGCTTGTGTTGTAGGCGACGGTATAGCCATCTAACAACCTGTCTGTCAACCTTAATATAAAAAAAGTCTTATTATCCTCTACTTTTACCTTTTATTTACATATGCAAAATGTTTTTAAACGTAAATAGGTTATTTTTCGCAGTAAATAGATATTATTATTATGTCACAGAGAAAGTTAGAGATAAATTTGTGTACCTGTTTTCGTAGAACAATATTTTTCCATAGACGTTCTCCTGTCGCATATATTTCAACTGGTCCTAATAAATCTCCATTTTCATTGAAAGATAAACGAGAGGGAGAAAGGAAAATTACAAAGGACTTTCTTATTAACTAGCTTATTTGAATTTATATTAGGTGAATTTTTAAAAGCTTGTTTCAAATAATTTTTTTTAAAAGAAATGTTTTACTAAACGATTTCGTTTATAAGTTGATGAGAACAATTGTCGGTTATTATTTTATCTGAAAATGTTACATTGAAAGTTGTGATTGTATTTTACTCACAATTATTTGTATTCAATTTACTTATGTGAAATTTCTAACAAATAAATAATATTTTATTTGAATTTGTGCAGGTTTATGTAAATGTCTGTTTACAAAACAGTGCCTAATTATTTGACAAGCCTTCTTATACATTAATATTAGGCAATGTTATTGAAACACAAGAATCAAACTATTTTTGCCTTGAAATTATACACATAATTACAGTTTAAAGAAACCTTGTATTACAAGAACCTATTTACATTTAAATAAATATAAATTATATACAAATTAATATATACAAAACTTAAAAACTAACTAATTATTTTCAAAAAAATACTTATAAATAATTTAGATCTATTAAGCCTTTGGTAGACGGAAAAGTGGCCAGAATGCTGGCGGCATTGCCCCGTTGGATGCATATGCTTATCTTTTGGGCAAAGTAAGTGCCAGCATTCTGGTCACCTGACGCCTCTACCAACCGTTTAGCCAGGTCCTTGTAGAGTTCATGAGCGGCTGGCCCCCACGGACCCATGGTTTCTACCGCAAGCGGCACAAACATGTAACCATTATCTAAGTTTACATATTTGCGCCGCTTGAGATTTTCGGCTTTATAAGCGGCAGCACCAGCCTGTGACGTGGTTTCTGGAAGATGAGAAGGGGCCAGGGTGTCTACACATGTGGCATCCCATACCAGGGGTCTTCCCAGCTTCCAGGGAATAAGGGTCATGCCGTCAGGTCTCTTGCCGTCGTCTCTCATTAGTCCGTTGGGTTCTAAAACTGATGGGACGGCGGCACTAACAAACGCCCGACGGATGATATCGTTCAGACTGGCGTGTCGCGGTATGCGTCCTGCGCTCTTGATACAGGATAATCCGTGGTGGCCGAACCGATCTACTGATTCTCCACAATTACAGTGGTGAGAAACTGTACAAGGAGCGCCAACTCGTAGGGATGCTGCCAATCTAAAAGTATTATTGTCTAAAAGATTGCCAATGTTACGTGACGGTAAAGCATGTAGCCAGAGGCCTGATTCCCATCGCGCTACGGCAAGTAGACGAGCACGCTCTGTATTGGAACTTGATGAATTTATTAGGTTGTTAAATTCCAAAATACAGAGAGGATCGTCCCATTGCCTTTGACGAATAGGGGATTTGGGCAGAGAATTTGTCGAACAGACTCTTTTCCAACTTTCTGTAGCTTCTGTAAAATGGCATATTTGGCAATTAGGAAATGATTGAGCTAAAATAGAGTGTACCAATTTAGAAGTGCTGTATACAGAAGAACAGAAAGCTGGTAATGAAACACTAGAAATTTTGCGAATGCCGAGGCCACCTAATTTTATAGGCAAAGAGGCCTGGCGCCAAGTACGGTCATCAAAAGGTGTGTTTAGTATGGAGATGAGTGTATCTCTTATAATGTTGTCCAGTTTTTGTGTAAGAAAGGGATGATTCCAAAGCTGACAACATCTAAGAGTATACATAAATTTTGGGACAAAAAGGCAATGTTTTATTATAGTATAGGCTACATGTATGTTTATTTTTTCTAATCGCTCAGAAACAGAAAGGAAATTTAGAATTTTCTCGTCTACAAAATCTTGTATTGAATCATCTAGAATTGGGGATCCCAGGAGGCGAAGTGATCTTTTGTCTAGTAATTTAATATTAGGAGCAATTTGTTCAAAAATATTTTGTACGATATTCTGTTGTGAAATATTGGGTACAAAAATTTCACATTTTGAAAAATTTAGTGTGAGTCCTATCTTATCGAATTCTGAAATGATAAGCTGTAGCTTTAAATTAAATTTAACATATTAAAAAAATATTATATTATAATAATAATTTATATTTTATTAATTTTACATTCTACACATTTTTTTAAAGAATAAATACATACATTTAACTGCATAGCTTAATCGAAAGTCGTTTTTCCTCCAAAAGAAAGTAAAAATACCTCAAATACAAAAAGGCTTCAATAAAATTGAAATTTATGTGTACAGTAAAAAAGTAATAAAGTTTATAATAATAATAATAAGCAACAGTCTGAATGGAATATATATTCTATTATTAAGATGATAACATTTCGCAGGTGCGTTTGTATAAAGCCTGTTATAAGGAAGACCACCGAAATGGCCCGACGTGTATTATGTTACGTAATACCGAAAATGCCTCCGGTCGCCTCCGAGCCTTTGAGGCGTATTTTCCTTATTACATTGCTACCTAGGCAGATAATGCAGCGCGTGAACATGTGCCAAAATAAATTAACAAGTAATCCCATATGAATGACGTTGAATTAATCGACAGAGAGCTTATGTTTTCTCAATGTGTTTTCAGACAAAATTTATTCATATAACTAACAATTTGGACTACTGAAAATAAAGTTTTCTTTATTAAATTAGTAACATGTCCTTTTAATAAACTATATTTGACAATACTAACTGAGAATTATCACTATTATCATTCTCAAGAATTATGATATTGTAAGTCAATGAATAAAAGTATTAAAGTACTTAAATATTAATGAATAAAGAATTAAAGTAAGCTTCAATAGGTAAATTGCCGTGTAAATTTTGTACATAATTTGTGTAGCTGTACAATATTTCGTAAGATCAAAAACAATTCTATTATGTATTCTATATCTTAAGTAGGTTTTGTATTTTGATTTTTGAAAGCAAATTTTTGATTAAACTTTATAAAATTTTAAAGATTAATAAAAAAAAATTAGTACCCATATATTTTTCTTTTTATTTTTTAGAAAATAATTTGAATAATGGAGTTTTAATCACATCAAATTAATATGGTTGTTCGAGGGCCTGACGTCTTTTAGTTAGATCTCGCTCGAGTCTAAAAGCTTTCTGGCTATTTTAAGTTTTATAGCTTTACAAATGTTTCATTAGCATAAAGTCCCGAGATACAATATGGGTCAGCGCATTTGCGAACGCGTACTGGCTGTTGGTTGGTATTTAGTTCAGTTAGAGGCAGGACTCATACTCGTAATAAGGTTAACGAGGTAGAGGAGGCTGCTAACGAGGAAAACCTAGCGAGTTTTAT
This sequence comes from Synanthedon myopaeformis, assembly GCA_944738685.1. NCBI lineage: Eukaryota > Metazoa > Arthropoda > Insecta > Lepidoptera > Sesiidae > Synanthedon > Synanthedon myopaeformis. Next base: position 4,632,195 of record OX122915.1, read on the forward strand.
TTGATTTAAAAAATCCAGTATGTTGAAAGAAAACGCAACTATTTTATTGTTCATGTGAAGTATTTCAGTGTATATTTTTGTACAATTGTCAGATTATGTGTAGTATAATCATTGTCGTCTATATCTATATACCTTACCTACTAATATTATAAAATATGAAAATTTGTTAGGATCTATGTCCTATTTATTATTAGTTTCATCGTAATTTTTTTCTTCACATTACATTATTTCTAATCGAGAGCGTTAGAGCAGCTGAACAAAAACTGGCTTTGTAATACATAGTATCACGTACTAATCGTAGTGCTTTTGTATTATGTAATACCTATAAGACCCTTATATTAAACACTATACTCGATATAAGGTTTCTTCTATAGCAATATTCTATAGAATGTTCTCAATATTAGGTCGCACAACTGACTGTATTGTTATTGGCTTCGAATCGAACTTTATCGAACCCGGAACCCCAGAGTTCAAGGAGCTAAGCTTTAACCACTACACTAAGTATGTGTCCTGAGTGCCGGCGTATCGCGTATGCGGATTGCGGACCGTAAAAATAAGGGGACGGCTGTCTTCAGTGCACGAGGAAAAGCAACTGCGTATATATATAATTTAGTATAATTTAGTAATGTGCTTGTCTTATTTGTATTAATATATCTATTAAAACAATGGTCTTTTGTAAGATGGTGATTTCTGCCGCCAGACAGGCTGCCCTGTATCCTGCCACGACTTTAGAGTTTTAGCCAAATTGTATAATTGGCATTAAAATGCTATTAATTAAAAAAATATATGAAAAAAAAAATCAAAGTTCCAGCTTTAAAATTAAAATTCAGGATGCACTATCCGCCAATTAAAATCAAAAGGCGTGGATCCACCAGCGTAATCCGCCGAATCGTACGCCGTGTGTGCAGCTGATCCGCTTCCGTGATACTCTGTCACTGAGGTCACACATTGATTTGCTTTCAAACAATAACTTCGATATTACGGCTCAATATAACAATAGTTTTAGAAAATTGTTTATTGCTCAATGAATAAATGAAGCTGTTTTATTTATTACTAGTAACGCGCCTCCAGCTTCGTACGGATGCGTTCCTCGTTTATCATTCTTTCCTTTAGTAAAAACCGTATCAAAATCCATTGGGTGGTTTAGAAGAAGTTAGCGGAGAAACAGACAGAGGCAGCGGGAAATATTAAATTATTTTATAATACCATTAAAAAATTATATAAGTACTACTTTATTTTTTACTCCTACATACTCCTCTTGTGAAAAGCCCGATGAAAAGATAAATATTATTTCCTTCCGCGTTCGTCGCGCTTCACTGGATCAATTTTATTTTAAAATTAACGAAGCCGCATGCAAAGGAAATGGCACATAGTGCATGAGTCGATGAAATTTTCATTGAATTGCAGATAAGTTCAGCGAAGAGTGCTTGGCAGATTTATTATACGCACTCCCGACCCGTGTTGACTCAATAACTGTACAGGCTTCAAGCATAAATCCTGTGAAAAATTCCCACAAAAATCTTAAAATTAAATAGAGAGTTGCGTTCATTATCATCTACATTTGTTAATTAGTTGACAATTATTTCGGCAACAGTTTTACAATTAAACGCAACGCAATTTAATTAATTGTTGGTAATTGTTTAAAATTTAGTTAATTATAATTATGATCAACATTTAAACTTAAGTATCCTAAATGTTTCCCACTAAATAAAGTGGTCTAAATTCAGCCCTGAAAAAAGAAAAATAAACAGAGAGACGAAATTTTTAAAAACTTATGTTTTGGTTTTATTGCAAATAATGTTAATGTGTGCTTAAGAGAAAGCGTTTATTTCGAAATCACAGACACAATAGACATTTATTTATATATTTAGATATATAGAAGACCTATTTACTGTTAACAATAGCATTACAAAATCGTATCAGTGGGCGAGTATGGAGGAAATTGTTTTGGAGTCCTTGGAGTATGACGATCAAACTTGGTGGTGTAAAGTTGATGCTATATACTCGTATCCACTGCTTCGCTACAAGAAGGCAAAACTTTGTCAAATCAACCCCCTAATCCTCGAAGTGCAGCTCTGTTTACACTTAAACAATGAGATTGGAGTTATTAAGATGGTTTTGATTGTGATAAACTTGGACGGGAGATTGAGTCGTGCTCTTATTCAGATGCAGATTTAGGTCAGACACCGATTGACTTTGGACATTGTAATCAAGAAAGACTTTTCAAAGTTAGATTGCATGGATAATATTCACTAAAAGACTTAAATTTTAATTGAGTTACCTAAAATGCTTTCTGTTCCAAAATCTATAAATCTTAATATATAAAAGGCAATGTGTGTATGTATGTATGTATGTATGTTCCCTATGGATAACCGATTTTGATGAAATTTTCAGACAACCTTCAGATTAGTCCAGCGGGTAATCCTGTGAAGTTTGGTAGCGATCGGATAAGAAAAATGGACGCGGACGAAGTCGCGGGCAAAACCTAGTATTAAATAAAAATGAATCGCTAAATGTGTTATGAAGCGGAAAACTCAAGGAAATTTGGACCAATTTCTTATAAAACGTAGTTACTTGTAGTTTATGTCAGAAAAGCTAGAAGATTCAATTATTTCTCTAATACTATTAATGAAAATTATTGTAGTTTTTCTAAATAAATTAAAAAGTAACATCGGCATTGTCAAAACGGACTATCAATATCGTATAGGTAGCCAATTTATTCTGTACAAACTTTTCAATAGACAGGCAATGTATCTATCTACATAATGAAAACAACACAATAACGTAAAAGTTCCAATGAAAGCAAAAAATTTATAGAGGAAGTTTACGCAGCTAGTTCGATTCGAAACTAGGCCATAGTCCGCATACGAAGCGTTCTTGACGCTGCTGTTTGAATGAAGCTATGACTTCAATATCCTTTTGATGTGAGCTTTTGAAAAGGTGGGCTCTGTATAAACTTGCTTTAATTGTAGCTAAATTTGGTGTATATTGGTTGGATGCTCTTTAGGTATTACGCGAAGTAACGAAGCCGCGAGGGATTTGTGACTAATATAATAATTCTGCGGGGATGTTCGGTGGAGATTACCAGGAGTCTGCCGAATCGATAGACACGTTCAGTGTAATGCAGAATTTAAATTAGCTTGCTCAGTCGATATATAAAGCCAGGTTTATCTGATTTTCGCACTTATCTCTTGCGTGAAGTACGTGATTATTATTAATGATTGGCTTAATTAATAGATTCGCTCTTAAATTCTAAGTGACAACGCTGGTTGAATTCCTTCGCAGCGTTTTATGTTCATGCTCTTTTAGTTAAATATTATGAGAAATATTGTTTATCACAGTAAGTTAAGGAATAAATTTTTAAAGAGACAGACAAGGACAGCGATTTCATTTTATAATATCTTTCCTATAGATTTTCCCACTTAACTTATACGGACATCGAAAATTTAGTACGAATGTGAAGTATTTACTCTGAAAATTATTACAGTCAATTTGAACCATCCTTCGTCAAATGTAATTGGAAAGCGTTGTTGTAAAAGAAAGGGAGGCGCAAAACAAGGCGCCGAGTGGGGATCTTGTTGTGAAAAATGTTGACTTTATGGAAAAGTCGTGCGTGATTCGCGTATATAATATATTCAGTGGATATACATTGTTCAGACTAGACAAGACAAAGTTGTGTATGTATGTGTTTGATTTGAGGGTGAGTGAAAACTAAGCTTTCTAAAAAATATTTCAACATAATTTAAAGACGTTAAAGGATCTTTTGTAATCGCCAATATGTACCTAATTTGTACTTAATTAATTCTATATTCGATTGCTGGTTTCGTAATTAGTGCATTGTTATATTATAATTTAAAATTCTTTTAAAATTTTAAATAACCAAAAACATATTCAATTTTGCTAACAGTCAAAGATTTTTACGTGAATTTTCTTTTAAAAAACAAGTTACGCTTGTGTTTCAGGTCTATCTTTGCTTAATATCACTAATTATCGTATTAATTAAATGTGATTGGTGCTGTGTTTAAAAATATCGCGTAAAAATGCGGCAGTAAATAATTTGCACGGTTGAGATGGCTGTAAAGTATTCGGTCCTACAGACGCATTTATGAATATAGGCAAATCTTTCTTTCACGAAAATTGCAGCAACTTCTCTGAATTGAGATCTATCGTAAAATTATGTTTGAGATCTTCATTGATTTTATGTATTTTTTTATTTTATTTATTTACATACAAAAAAAAACAATTGATGGTACACAGTTTAGGTGTACTATAAACTCAATGAAGTTTGTACCGTACGCCTGAGTTGTCTACAATAACAGAATACATAATGTTAGTGTTAATAATAAAACAATAATGTTAACCAATACAAGAACAGATTGTTGAACTATTTTTATTACAATTACAATTTCATTACCATTATTACTATTATTACCGATATTACAAGGAGTGATCCACCAGAATAGTGCACTATAATTTTAAAATTAAAATAAGCTGTTTTCGGAGATTTTATCGAAAAGTGGTATCGTTGTTGCAATCTTTTTTTTTAATGTCGACAGGCAGGCTGACGGTCCACTTGATGGTAGCCGCTCCAAGTACACTGCCGACCATAAGAAAAGGGATTAGGAAGGAATAGGAAAATTGGTTCTGTTCAAATACAATCTGTTGTATATATTTTAATAGGTTTGTATAACGCATATTAATACGCAAGTTTCTCGAAACCCATAAATAGCTGCACTTGCGCTATTGTGTTTCGAGATGTGGACGAGTGACGTCAGAAGCCATTCCCCTACCACTCTCACAACCCTCCATCCGGTGTATGCTGTGAAGTCAAAAAAAATCGTATGTGGCAAATTTTCTGTAATATTTTACTGCAAGAAGGAAATTAAAACAGTAATACCTATAAAATTGAAGAAAGAAAAGAATCAATTAAAATAAATTAAAGATAAAATTTGGGTAAGATAATGTTTTTGAAGAGTAAAAGTCAAAGATAACCAAGTTTGAACATTTGATTGACGTGACGCAACTCGGGGCGATCCTTGTTGCCTCGTTTATCGGATTTTATCAGGAGAGGCGCGACACTTTATTCCACAGAGCACATAATTTTATTTTAAATACATCAACGTAATGTACGTACCACATTTGAGTATTGGTTTCAACTTCTGAATTTAATATGAAATATTAAGCAGTTTATACATTCTATTTGTTTTTTAATAAATAAACATGAATAAAATAAAATAGAAATAGGGATAAAGTTTCCATACGTAAGCGGCGTATTTGCGTTACATGTAGCGTGGCTTGTGTTAATAGGTGACGGTAGCCACCTACCGTCAAGTGGTACATTTTTCTTCTTTTTGTAGGAAGTTTATTTCGAACATGATATGTAAGTTTATTTTTTACAAATACATTACATATTATGTAAAAAGCTTATATGTACAATATGTAGATAGATATATGTGGATGTGTTTACACAAAACATTGATATGAGTGAGTATCAAATATAAGTGTCAAATATATAAGAGAGTATCAAATAATATACATATTAATATTGCACATAAAACTTAAAATAAGAACTTTTATGAACGGGGAATTTTAAAATAAATGGCAAATACACATGATAATTTTTTAATAAACATATTAAAAAACATATAATAAATATTCAAAACTTCAGTTTATTTTAATTAACTTTAGACAATTTTAGTATTCGTTCTATTTGACTTCAGTAGTGACAGAATACAGTGCGTTTCGCAGTCATAAATCAGGCAGCCCAACTGACGGCAGTAACCATCCCCTTACATAAGAACACTGTGAAATAACAGCATGTATAGATGGATACCTATACTATACTGTTGTGTTTCTTGAGTGAGTAAAGGGACGCCAGAGTCCGTTTCTTTATTCTCCCCTACTTAATCTCTTACTAATGCTACTGATTTTGGCAGCGCCTACCATTAAGTGGATGACTATCACCTTGCAGCCGTCTTTCACATACAAAAAGTACTATGAGCTAGCGACCCGTTCCTAGCTTCATACGGTTGCAATTTTTTTTTCTGAAAATTATTTATAAAAAATCTTCCTCGATCAATTCATTGATCCTTCAATTAATTAAAACTCATGAAAATCCGTTCAGCAGTTTCATCATACGTGAACGCACTTGTTTTAAAATATGTAAGGATAATTAATGATAGAACCCCTTTTCTGCACTATAATGTACGTCCAACGCTAAAGGTGAACTTATACAATAGAGAAAAAGAGGAAAAAATTAATAAAGTTAAAATACAGCTCCTATTACATTGTTTGTTATTGACAGCCCCTTTCACAGCAAATATCTACCCCTCTTTATTGTCCTTATTACACCCCCTCTTGAGGCTTGATACTGAAACAGTTATAAAAATATAAGCGACAGTTTTATCTTACATCGCGTTAAATGGTATAAGATTTCTCGGGTCCTTTCGGAAAGGAAGTTATTTTAGGCTTATTCATTTGAGTGGCAGGCCCCATGGAGGGTTACTTTTTCAATATTTTCTATTAAGATAATTTTGTTTTTAAAGTTCGTTGTGGGTTTTTCCCAACTATAAAAGAGTTTCTTTGTTAAACAATCTATCATCCTTGTAATATCTAAGCAAAAGCAGAAAGTCGATAAGTAAATATTAATAAAAAAAAAAAAAAAAATTTAAGTACTGTTCGAATTTAAAAATTAATTTATTTCTCAACTAGCCGTCCCGCGACTTCGTATGCGGTGTAGTTCGTTATCATTTTGCCAGCATAAAAAATATCAAATATGTTAATCCAGGTAATAAACTATTTGTTTGCCAAATTTTATCCAAATCCGTTCAGCAATTTTTATGTAATTGAGTAACAAACATCCTAACATACAAATTTTCACATTTATTAGCATGCTGCATTCGTATTGAGAATTAATCATGACGTTTGTTATATCAATAAGAATTGTATAAATTGAAAATAGCTAGACCAATGTTATACCTATATTACTATTTTATTATTATATGGATGTATATTATTTAAAAATGTTCATATAATCGAAACTCCTTTGCTCTATGAGTTTGCCGCTCGAGGAAAACTTTCATAAAGTAGTTTAAGTTAGAGTCGAAATGTATATTTTTCGCTCCATCAGTGACAGGAATAGGCCCCTGAAGCTGAAGTGGCGCGCCGACGTGAGCGCTCCCCGGGTCGTTCACCTCTCACCGTAACACCCCGCCCCACATTTTTCTTTTCGGACACTATAGCGAGAGATACGTACATATGGCGTACGCATCACAAAATGTGCCTTGTCCTGCTGGATACGCTACCATTGTTCCTGCGTTCGCAATCTCATGCACGCTGTGTAATCTTTTCGCTTCTGCAAAACGTATTCAAGGAAAAATTAGACGCGTAACTGTAATAAGACCACTTCCAGCTCTTTCAGGCGAAGGTCGTTTTCTCAACACACTATGGCAGTGTGTTGTAAAACGGACTTCGTCTGAATATGATATTAACAACTAACTTTTGCGCGCGACTTCGTCCGCGTTGAAAAATAAAAAATAAAATATACTTAGCGCCTGACAAAATAATTATATGAGCAATTATTTATTTAATCTGGTATAGCTTTGCCAGGCCCTGTTTTATGATCCCAGTAATAGTGCTTTTTTCTGCATGCCTGACAATGTGATGCAAAATTTCATTATGATTGGGCAAGTAGTTAAGGCGTTAAATATTGGTATGTATATGTTCGTTAAAAAGTAATACGTCGTTAAACCAATTATAAGTAGTTATAAGTACTTTACTTATAAGTATAAGTAGTAAAACAATTTAACCACTTTTAGGAGTATCACCGTCTCATTACTTACCTACACGTGTGCTGAACTTTCCTTTTAGTATGTATGTTAACCGCAAGGATGACAAGCGTCGCAGGCAGCTTGGGTAATTGCTGTGAGAATTACAATAAATCATACAATATTATTATTGTACATATAAGTTAAGTTAGTTGTTAAGTGTTGTGTAGTTATAAATCTACTCGGCGACCGCAGTTTCCGATCTCTATTCGTAGTGGAAACGACCTTATCTATTACGTTCACATTCACATCTCTCGAGGAAATGTATTTTGTCAGACAACTTTATGTAACTCCGACAATATTATACATAATAAGTAAGAAATTTATTTGGAAAAAAATATTGTAAACAGACATCCCAGACTTCCCTTTGACGGTGAGTGGAAGGCGCTCATAGACGTCAATATCAATCAAACGACAGGCGTAGGTTGGTAATAGGAAAATACTACAACACAGTAAAAGGCTGCTACAACATTGTCGGAAGCTCAGAAGGAGATAAGTCATGTTGAGACTCCATTAAATAATAATGCTTACATTGCCATTCTTCTTTTTTTTTTATTAAATGGAATTGTCGCGAAACATTATGCAATTGTCAAGTAAGTCCTTCTCAAAAATGGACCACATTATGCTCTGCAGTCTTAAAATAGGTAGTAAATAGCTCGTTTGTTCTTGTGTTGTGTTTTGGTGAAAGATCCTATTTTACAATACCTCTCATTTTCTACCCCCTCCTTATCCCTTATCCTTCATTTAATTAAAAAAAGTAAATCAATATTTAGTTCTTTTATAGTTTAGTTAATTATGTCAATAAAAAACAGTCATATAATGACAAGTCTGTAGTCGTTCAACTGCTACATCCTCATTACAATCTATGCTAGTCTTGAAAATTTTGCATTGTTTTTAATAGTTTTTCTTTTAATATGTATACTTTAATCTATTTTCAGTTGTAAACTGAGAGAAATTAATCATGTAGTACAAGCATCGAGACTTATTTCCGCCGAGTAGGGATAAATTTCGTGTTTTCGGTTTATCCTGAGCCCGATGAATATCTGTCTGTACCCCAGAGGAGCAACCCGACATATGATATGATATCGATTGATGATAGATGATTATTAATGATGATCGCGTTTGACGTTTGATCAATATTTTATCGACCTAACATTAAAACTACTACATCAACCTGTCGGCATAAATCTATGGTCTCGATCGACGATCGAATGATTAATATGGTGACACCCTCACTGTTGATACCATTGACATTTGTTTAATAATTAATAAATGGTTACGACAAGTAACTAATTAATAAAACATTTCGTAACTATTCACGAATCTGAACTAATTAACTAATTCATGAATCTGGCTTTTGTCTGCAAATGGGTCAATAGTGTTTGTCGGTCAGTATTATGGTAAAAATTGGTAAAATTTCAAATAAAATTAAATAAAACTTTTATTGAAAATATTCTGTTTAAAATGTGGCAATTTTTCAAAACTGTCTGCACATCACTTGCAGGTTTGATAATTTATCACCGTTCACACAATGACCGCGAGTTTTTCTATAATAAATATTGTTCGACAAAAATGCGGTGTAAGTTAAGGCAAGAATATTTTTCAATAGAAAATACGATATAATAAAAAAAAAATTATAGACATTATAATAGAAAATTATAATTTATAAATTTATACTTGAGTCACCTAAAGTAGATAATTACGTGAATCGTCAGCATGGCTTCCGATTTTTAAGTAAAAAAAAACTGAACAAAATGAATGAGTATTTCAAGCAGCAAGTTGTAGTACATTGAATCTAAACAACTAACTGCGTTTTATAATTACGCGTCTGAATGAGCACTGACTATTCTTGTCAGGAGGGTTAAGCTAGAGAGGTCTATGTCAGAGATTTCACCAGGCGTGCTCATTTGCGAACCGACGTGGCGGTCATCGGAATAGTATAATTTTATGAAGATGCGGCCAAGTCTCAATTACTTCGTATTCAGCGGTAACGAGCGAGGGTGTTGACGCCTTTCAGTTCACAGATACGCTCATCAACGAACTCTTATACATTTATTTACATTAAAATGAATTTATCTTTTCAATGTCTTGGATGTTTTTAAATACGGTTCTTTTTTGGGCAATTTATGAAGTGTTTGTGAACCTAAAGGATATTTATTCCTTTTTAAAACGTTTATTATTATTTATTTTTATTTAAATTCAAACAACGTTATTGCATGTATTCGATAATATTCAATGTATTATATGACTCGCGGTTTCGCGATTCGAATGGGATGCATTTTTTTGAAGTGATTACTTCTTTAGGCGTTACGTTACGTTACGTTACCGTTATTAAAATTGACAGCTCTGTATATAAGTACTAAGCAAACAACAACAAGCAATCAATAATTTTGTGAGCTTAAGTTTTCACTTCTGACGTGCAGTCCACCGACTGACATGTTTTTTTTTAATTACGCAAACCTTCCTCGTTTATCCCTATTTCCATAAGTGAAACCGAATAAAATTCTGTTGGGTTGTTTAGAAGAAGTTGTTAGCTAAGAAAAAGACAGACGCGGAGAGCGACTTCAATTTACAATATGTAGCGATTTTTCAGGTGAACCTAGTTAGCATATAGTATATTGGTCTAATGTTACTCATTCTAGAAAATATGAATGAATTTTAAGAATTACTACTGTTATCATTATCATTATCATGAGATTATCATAAATAATATCTTACATTGTCATAAATTTTATAGGTAGACAATAAACCAACAAAAGTTATATATACCTTATATTAGTATCCATAGACCAGATATAGATGAACACTGTATGAACTATTCTTAGGAATTCTTTGTATGTACTACCCAAATTTTGAGTTTGTGGTAAAGAAAGTTAAAACTTTTACAAGCGTATAGATATGGAAGTTGTATTGAAAGTACGAATTTGGGTAAAATTTTAAATGGTTCTGTGATATACATATATATTTCCACCTTAAATTGCGGTTTTAATACACTTACCCAGATATTAAGCACGCATCGGCGCATCATGTGGCAGTCGTGTTAATGATGAAAGTTGGTTTTTCAGTCAGGTTTTATCCGCAAAATTCCAGTGCATATTTGCGTAAACAGTAGAGAACTCGAGTCTCATATTTTCATGGAAAATCGCTACATTTTCCGTACCAAAACATTTTAAATCTCCATTTGAAATTTTCTTTGAAACGCAACAAGCATTCGGTCCTAGAGAATCTGTAGTACCCCACCTACCTAAATATTCAAGAGACATTTATTTGAGGTATGTGTGCAATGGCAAGGAAGATATATTAGGAATTATAGTTATTGGTTACTATTTAGTTTTAGGTAATAGCTTAATCAGAAAGATATACGTGAAAAGGATGACATCCTTCAAAAGACCACCGTGGAATAACAGTATATACAGCATATGTGCTGTTGTAATTGTGTCAGAGCTGATTTCCTTTTCTCCACCCTATCCTATCAGGATCTACAGCGCACTTGCATCTCTCGCTTTTTTTGTGCTTCTAGATCATTACGTCTTCTCACATACATACACGGTTAAACGCACACAAAATATGCAATCAAACTACGCCTTGCCATATTAAAATATTAATTTACTAGTAAAAATGCCGAAAGGCGTAGTGAAAGGATATAAAAACCAGGTTTAAAAAATAACAAGCAGTAAGGAATCACATTTCACACGTAAATAAACTTGGAAAACAACATTTTCTATTAAAATAAACAAAAATGAAGGTTATAGCTTCGAACACAAAATCTCAATACAGTAAACGACCTACAGATACATATATATGAAACCGGCTTCACTCTGCAAAATTGTTTCTATAGTTCTTATTTGGTCTGTGTCAAAAGCTACTTCTTATAGGTTATTTGGCTTTATGATCGCGTATTTCTTCGCAATTAAATACTCCAGCCGCCGCTTAACAATGTCGCAATGTCGAAAACGGGTGGCCCGTCTTACTTACAAAATGTGGAAAGAGTCTAATTATATTTGCGAATCTTATTCTGTCAGAGAGTAAAATTGAGCAATTGTATACAGTAATTGCCGCATGAGGGCACTTCAAATTATCTAGCATATTTCAGAATTGGAAAATAATATGAATAACGACAAAGACTTCTAAGTAACGGTCTGGGAGACCGTTAAAAAAATAATAAAGAAATTTTGTTGTGCCCTTCGTTGCAATTTTGCAACCTCGTAAGTTTTGGAAAATCCCTCAGGAACGTAACATTTTTCCATGATCCTATATATTAATCCAGGTAATAAACTATCTCTGTGCCATATTTTATATAAATCCTTTAAGCCGTTTCTGAGATTAGCGTTCATAAAGCACAGACAACGGACAAAAATTCTAAAAACTATTTTTTTGACCTCTGTACCATAAGAACAATACTCGTAGTTACTGTTCAATCTGTACTAATATCTTTACATTGTATAAAATAAAGTCGTTTCCCGCCGTCTGTCCCTCTGTATGTACGCTTAGATATTTTAAAGTATACTAAGGATGTTAATGCGGTTTTCACTAATGGGAAGAGCGTTAAGTGAGGAAGGTTTCTATATATAATAGCCAGTGCGGGTCGCTAGTTATAAAGAGAAATATTTGTGTTTTTGTTTGTAATGAATAAAAAACTACTGGATCGATTTTAAAAATTCTTTCTCCTATAGAAAGCTACATTCTGAGCGAACATATACGGTAACATAAACGGTATTTTTTTATAAAGTTATGCGGACGAAGTTGCATGCAACAGCTAGTGTCTAATATAATGTTGTTGAAATATCTAAGTTTTTCAAGGTGTAAATGTAGCTAAGTAAAAATAAACCGGTGAAACAAATGTGGGAGGTTTGCGGGGTCGTAAAGTATTTAATTGATATAATTGGCGTTTCGGTCGGCCATTAACAGAACCTTTCGAACCGACCCAGCCGGGGCCAGGAAACGACGCCATTTTTTCCTCTTACAAATGAAATTCACTTGGGCATTTTTTTCACAAGTCCCTTTCAGAGCTGTTCATTTATTCAATTCGGACGGATCCTTTATCACATTTTTAGACAATAATATAAAGATATAATGTTGGCTTATGCTTTATTTAACGCTGTGTTTTTTTTTTTAATTTTTGCCAGTACAGATTCTTTAACTTTAAAACAAGCTATTATTTAAATTATAAACTTTTTTAAAAGTGCATTTCCATCAGATAATTCACTTTTGTTATATTACTCCAGTAATATAATAAAGTGAAATTGAATTCATTGTAAGTAGGTGCTTCTCGAATTATAATTCGACGATGCGCCGCGTCGTTCGGCTCACGTGAAAATGTTATACCAAAATATAATACCGTAGGTAATATGTACGAAAAATAGTCCCTAAATCACGGTTGGTTAAAGGGAGAGCAATTTTCCTACTCAACTATAACAAAATACGAGGAGGGGCGTTCAAGGAACTACATTAAGTGTAGCCAAGTACATACGCAACCTTATCTTTCTTATTACCATTAAATATTACCTACGTATTTCGTATAACTACATCTTCATACGGAAAAATACGGCGATCTAAAAATTCGTCACTATTATTGGAGCGGTTCCACAATTTTTATTTTATTTAGAAAACAATGTTTTCATCGGTGTGGTTTTCTTTACAAACACATGGGTATATTTCGATACATTTTTGTTTGTGTATTGAAATATTTCCATATATCCTTCTGAAAGCTTTTATATTTTTTTGCATAGCCTAGTTTCAGTGTGATAGTTTGAGTTATTCATCACTTACAAATACCACAAAAAGTTACCATAAAATTTTTAGTCGCAATACTCATATATTGTGTATCTATAATGCTAATATTATAAAGAGAGAAGATTTGTATTTTTGTATGTTTGTAATGAATAAACTCAAAAACTATTGGACAGATTTCGAATTTTTTTTTTAACCTATATTATCAGTGAGTAACATAGACTATATTTTATAAAGTTACGCAGGAGAAATCGCGTGCAATAGCGAGTCTATCATAAAACAAAGTCGCTATCCGCCCTGTCTGTTTCTCCGTTAACTACTTATAAAGCACACATCACATTTTGATACGGTTTTCACTAATTAAAAAACTATAAAAGAGGAAAGTTTTTGTGTATAAGATTGCAGAAAAAAATTGCATCTACGAGAAGCTTGGGGCGGGTCGCTTAAATTTTTATATTAGTTTGTAGAGTTAATTTTTCTAAATTGTACAACAGATTTTGATTCAGTTTAATTAAATAACATTTTGATTTATTGAATACACTTATATTACATGTAAAGTGGTTATAATTTTTTTAGTAGGTATATTTTCCAATCAAAATTATGAACAGCAGACAGAAATTTGATTCAGTGAATTCGTAAAAACTATGTCATTGTTACTCGTACAGAACACAGAATAATGTATGAAGCCCTTAATTAATTTGGTATTGTGAATTAGAAAAATAAAGTGCTTAGAGATTAAGTTGCCGGTGGGTTTTCGAATGATAAATATGTTCCACAAATATCTACTATTATAAAAATATCACAACAGAGTTACTATTAAGTACCTACTTAAGTAAAACGATTGTTTTTAGCTAGACCAGAGCCAACTCTGAAAAGTTAATTTCCAAAGTTTACTCTCCCGGGGATCGAACCCGGGACCCTTGAAACAGTGCAAGCACTCTAACCACTCATCCAACGGGTTTGAAAATACTTTGAAAATACATAGTTTGGTCACTTCTTCAATTCGCGTATTATATCGACCCTATCGAAGTAAATATCATATTAATAATACTATCTAGTATTTACGACACGATAACACTAAACGTATTAACGTTAACAGACTTGTCGAGACATAAAGAGATCATAAAGTGCTACGAGCAAAAATGGATTAGAAGAAGGGAGACCTCGCGTCTGTAAAGTGGCGATAACTTGTATACGGGAAGTGAAGCAGTCGATGGAGATTAGCTAGTGTTGTTTTTCCGTACAAATAATAGTTACTGAGGATCAATAGACCTATACCCTGATCATTTGAGCAAGAGATTTTATGTAAACAAAGATACGTACAAAATTAACAAAAAATGCACCTTAACCTTACTATTGTAAACGTTATGCGCAAAAGTATATATTTTCTAACAAAGTTTGTCTTGACGTAAATCAAACTCGGGACCTTTATGACAAAGCACTAAGAAATAATAATAAATACCCTAAAAATGTCTTGTTTTTAATTATAATTGCCAAAATTAATAATATAAGCGACACATGACAAACGTTATGACATATGAGCGGCATTTAATTCAAGTTTCAATGTTCGCAATGCTATTTGTTCTGCGATATAATTCCACTATTGCATTTCGAATTGCACCAAGACGGCTAATTTCAAAATTATACTAACAACAAAGCTAATTAGTAAGCGTGAGCCTAACGGGTCGACAGTCGTGTGTTTTTTTTGCTTTGAAAGGATTACATGGTTTTAAGCAAGTTGGGGGTTTGCGTCGGTGGCAAAGCTCAGAGCTCTCTCATTATGTAGCGTAACACTGTATAAATAGTGGGATCGCGGCAAGAGAACCAATGTACGAGTAAATGTACGTTTCCATGTCGCTGCGACGAACCGCTCGTCTGACGGTTGTCGCGTCGCATTCGTCTCGGTGTGAATTATAAGTCTCGCAACAGAAAAGGTTCAACGTGAAAAGTACTGTGCATATTCACAATGAAACAACAGTTTAGAAACTACTTATCTTTTGTATAAGCGTGTAAACATCGTAAACTAAACGTTTTGGTTATTGTCGCCTTTTCTTTTCTTTTCTTTTTTTAATGTTAAACTCGACATGATGTCAACTTCCTATATGTCTCCAAGAAGTGTCACAAGTTTATCAATCTCATCTTTAACGATAAAGTTTGTACCAATGTAATAATATATTGTTATTACATAATTACAATATCTCAATGGTTGGCACATGCAGTCTCCTTAATATGAGTTCGTATAAGCATACAGTCCATCACGCTTATACGCTGCGGATTATCAGGACTTCATTTGTCTTCCACAAGACAAGTTTTCTCTAGAACTTTGTCTTTATAGTTTTAATACGATATAACGGTTCATGATTAATAATCCACTCATGAAATAGAAAAAAACTGGTTTTCAATTATTATTATGCACGGTTTCAGTTTAAATAAATAAATATTATTAGAAATAAAAATAAATGAATAAATTTAAACTTTACACTGATCATGTTTAATGGTTAATGAAGGAAAATCGCAGTAAATACAAGTAGATATATGAACCTATCGATCTCCCAATAAATTAATATTTAAAACGGTGTTTCACTAACCACAACCTGCTGGCTGTGCCATGAATACTTGTCATACAAAAATTCTACTTCGTTTATTTTCATATGAACTTATATGTAGAAACGTTTTCAGTGGACGCAATGTTCAGCGCCTTAAATTTTTTACTCAA
This sequence comes from Synanthedon myopaeformis, assembly GCA_944738685.1. Classification (NCBI taxonomy): domain Eukaryota; kingdom Metazoa; phylum Arthropoda; class Insecta; order Lepidoptera; family Sesiidae; genus Synanthedon; species Synanthedon myopaeformis. The sequence continues at coordinate 4,648,467 of OX122915.1, forward strand.
GTAGCAAACAGACGCGCATTAATTAAGTTATTGAAACATTTAAAAAATGGGTACGCTGGAAAAATTACAGATTTGAAAATATTAAAACACACATCAATATAAAACGGTTAAGTAAACTGCTAATCATTACGAGCAAAAATTTCAAAAAATTACCTGCCAGGGGTAGGACTGCACATCAGAAGTGAAAACTTGATTCACAAATATTACACACACACACACACATACACTAAACTTTTCCCCATCCCAGAAATGCCCAACCTTACAAAAAAAACTCACTTCGACATTAAATGACACTAAGCGTATCGTGACGGTCATATGACGGCAATGCCGTGAATATTCTCATACAATAATTCAATTTCAACAATTCAACTCATACAAAAAGTCGCTGAGCTTGTCGCGACGGTCACGCAGTTCAGTACTTTTATCCCACACCAAAAGTGCCCAATGTGCCTAAATAAGTTTTCTTATAAAAATTTCTTTAGGCAAAGAAATTTACCAAAAATGGATATCAAATGAAATTAATTTGATGTAAAAAAATCACATAAAATAATTTTCACTACAATTAAATGAATACTATATAATTAAAAACTAATCGAAATATTACTCAACTGCTGTCATACTTAATTAATTGACAGTTACGTAAACAACCAGTAATTGATCTTATTGGTGTGAATGATTTAAATTGTGTTAAATTAACTTTATTACTTACCGATTGGTTCTATGCTTATAAATTGTGAAATCTATAAACGTGAAAGTATTAGTGTTACCTAAACAATTGCTTAGTGCTTATTAGTTATGTGTATAGGTATTGTATTTATACTGGGAGATATTACGGATTTCTTATTATAAGGGTATATTAAGATTGCTCATAGATTTACGTTTACCAAGAAAAAGCTTACATCCCAAGGGATGGTCTAAATATATAAAAAAATTGGGCTGTCACGACGGTGGCGCCGCCACTGTCTTCAAAGCGACAAAGATATCAGGCGTTATATCAACTGTCATATTTTTCCTTTTTCAACACTGACGAAGTCGCGGGCACCAGCTAGTTTTTTTATATAAAAAAGGTAACCGTCACCTAATGACAAAGGGAACATCGACGGTATGTACTCTGCCAACCCTGATTATATTTTGATTAAGTATATTTTAATATTTTTAAGCAATAAATTGATGAAAACAATAAATAAAATATCAAACTATGTCGCATACATATTGTGACGTCAATTTGAGAATTCAGTTTAACTACTACTTGTATTAGGTACTATTACTTATTCTGTGATTTAACCAAGGTTTAAAAACATATTACTAAGTACCTGCAATGATCTAATTACCAAGCAAAACAGCATTTGCATGCTTCTTCATCAGCTATATAAATTCCTATATTATATTCTATGCCTAGGTACACACGGCGTCTGAGCCACGTCTGAACAGGAAATGGCCTCTAGATGGGCTGTGTCACTCGGAACGATTCACGGATTCACAGCTGCAAGGAATATAACAGAGATTACGTGTTGTTTATGTCTGTAAAGGTTATCGTTATCTAAAAATATTTTGTTTTAAATTGGGTGCCATTAAGTACTTAATAGGATATAGCGTGAAAACGACAAATCCAGTAATCTATCTAAATCTCTTAGACAATTGTTTGAATTCCGGAAGACAGGAATGTGGATTGATTTAATTGTCTTGCTGGTCAGAAGGCCAAGCCGCATTAAATTTAATGGTAGACCAATAATAATATAAATTACAAGGCTTACATTTTTAATTAAAAAATTATTTCTTTATGGAGTTTGTTTAACTTTTAAAGGATATTGATAAATCCTCCAGAAGTTATAACGTCTAATTAGTTTTCAAGACAATAATATTTTTTTTTATGATATTCTCGTATTTACAGTTTTTTAATAAAAATTATCTCTATCTCCAATATCCCATATCGCTAATTTTATCAAGGTATGTTGTATATTTATCAAGGTATGTTGTATTTTTTCTTTCTACTAATATAATATTAACAAAATATAAAAACGTAGATAAAATTAACAAAATAAATTCAACAAGCGTAAATAACTTCAAAAGTAATTGGAATTAAATATTAGACATTTTCATAAGTGTTTTATGGTCTAATTAATTTGACCTCATATACCAATGAACAACTCTTTTACTGCATATTGCCGTCATCAGTAAAATTAGGCAATAATTAAAACTGCATACACTAATATTATAATTATTTATACCGATAATTTAGTCTTTATTTCATAAAGCTAGGTGAGGTACTTTTGAAGATATTGAAGATTTTCTAATCGACCCTTTTTCTTTGCGGTCTTTTCTTGCGATATATATATACTAATATTATAAAGGGAGAAGATTTGTAATTTTGTATTTTTTTTGGAATGACTCCAATAATGAATAAACTCAAAAACTTAAATACTTTCGATTTTCTTCTTTTTTTTCACCTATGGAAAGCTACTGGCAGCGAGTAACATTGGCTATATTTTATAAACATATAAATTTTATAAAATTATTTTTTATAAACTTACGCGTACGAAGTCGCGTGAAACAGCTGGTATAAGTAGGTAGGCATAATTTCTATATTATATAGTCAGGCCTTAGTCGTTTCGAGAAAAGTTAGATTTACTCCTGTTTATCATCCATCTAGTTATTTGAACTGGTTTAACTGTGTTAAATTAGCGTTCCGAAGTTTGTTCAAATTGACAGTCAGTTTAAAGTGATTTAAACAATTAAATTAATCAGTGCTACTGCAACGTTTATTATACTTAATAATATACTTTAATAAAATTCTAATACTTTGTTTAAAATTTACTAGCTGATACCCGGCATGTTGCTGCCACAGAAAAATTAATCGTGTAAATTAAATAGGAATATTTCCTTACGGATACCTCGTGAACTTCACTTCTAGATGAAATGTGGTATGTACTTCTAATTTCAAATTAAAAATTAAAAATTTCATGATCTTCGATAGAGTAGTAAAGGTGTGAATGTATAACAAACAAAATTACTTTCATATTTATAATATTATTATAGTATTAGGATTATTACAATCGCTAAGAGAATATGTTATTCTGAAAGTACTCTTACATTAACTGTTAGGTCTTGATTAACGTTTTAAAGCACAAGTCAGAAACTGGTTCGAATATCGGAACATATAATTTCATGCTTGACCGATACAACTTGAACTTTTCTCAGAAATGGATGTTTAAAGTGAGGCTACTTCAAACCATCTACCTGCTTTCATTCTTTTGTATTCATACAAAAAAAGTTAACTTTTACCATCGATTTTAGTTAAGAACAGGTGATTTTAACCACAATTAAAATATATGTTCTAGAGACACGTCAAAACTCGGTTTACCATGTAAAATAGTGAGTTAGGGGGACTCATGACTCCCGAAAGCTATTTTTTATAATAAATGAATAGGAAGTGAAAGAGACATATACGCATGTTGCACCCTCAGGGTTTTTGACGTCGCGATAAAGACTCAATCACCTGCTTTTGACGGGGGCGAGTGACTTTCTCTGCTTTCCCCTATGCATTGAGAAAATTTCATAAAGGGAAATTATAAATGTATCATTACTATGCGAGAAGAGTGCGCTTCGTTGATAAGCTTCTATTCTTATTGTGTCAGCTGGGACAAGTGCAAACAAAAATCTATTCTTTAGATTTTTGCAAAATTCTATTTTTTAGTGTATCAAAAATCTAAATATATTAATATGATTTTTATTTTTATATATGATCCCTCGGGAACAGTACTTTTTTCAGGACGTCATTTTCTGTATCCCTGACAATGTGTATGCAAAATTTCATGATTATCGGTTGAGTAGTTAAGGCGTGAATAGGTAACAGACAGACAGACATAATTTTCACAGTTATAATATTAGTATGAATTTTATTCAAGCTCGACTTCGTAGGTGCTGTGGTTCGTTTTTTAAAAAATACCACAAGAACCTAACATTTTTTCAGGACAAAAAGTATCCTATAATTTAATCCAGATAATAAACTATCTGTTTGCGAAATTCCATCCAAATCCGTTCAGCCGTTTTTGCGTGTTATTATGATTAGGATTAGGATTTAGACTAGTGCTGAGAGGTTTTGCACTTATGCAATTTTTTTCTGCATATTATCAAACTTTCCTTTATCGCTCATTAGTGAAAACCGCATCAAAACCTATTTGGTGGTTTAGAAGTAATTAGCGGAGAAACAGACAGCTTCTTATTTTGTAATATTTACACAGATATAGATAATTAATTCATAGGTACTTAATTATTTTATTATTATGAAATTTGTTAATTATTTAATTAATTTGTTGCAGTACCTATTGATGGAGTATTTGAAATGTGAAATGTATTCGTAAGCGCGCGCATACCTTGATATAGGCTTTTTGGCAATAGCGGCGGTAGTAGGGTCTTGATGGCTTGGTTGGCATGGGAATGGCATAGAGCGGCGCGGAGCGGCGTGGCTTGGTCTGTAACGGTGAGGTTTGCGGAGAAGTGGGGAGAATCCTCTCGGCGCCCTCGCGAAGTCGCGACTAGCGGGCCGCGGCAGGCGGGCGGCAGTCGGTGTCTGACAACGGGAGGATGAAGTTCATTCCGTTCCATGGCTCCACCAACCCGATCAACCACGGTTTCGTAAATCTAACAGACTCATTGAATTTTTCCTAACACACCACGCCCGTGGCGATAAACCGTGAACATTTATAATATCTACAACAGTTTCGTATAAGTTTTTCAAATTAAATCTAAAAAAACCGGCTCCAAAGTTGACCTGTGTGATTGAGTCGGAACTGTCTGTGCGCGTGTTGTGATTCTCCTATCGATAACATAACCTATACTTCAAGGGCAGGACTAACGATACTGCGTTACGTGATTCAGTTGTGGAAATAAGTTGTGTGAGCTGGACCGGGCTGGTCTTGAATGTTATTGAGGTATCCCTGTGGGCGTATTCGAAAGTTTGAACATCGATCGGGTGACGTGCGTGCGTGGGATTGCGTTTATGTAATCTTTGTTTACCTTGGGAACATGCACTGTGCTGACTAGACGTTCTAATCTGCAATTGGCGAAAAGTCCTCTCATGCGCACTGTGTGATGTTGGTAAGGGATTTTTACTGTTATTTATTTTATATGTTACTTTTATTTTTAATGTTTCTAATAGACATTGATTTTTTGAACGTGTCAAAATGAAATTGCACCGTCAGATTACAAAATAAATATTAGGTATAATAATACCCCAGTTTACCGCTTGTATTATCTGTACATAAAGGTATTTACTTACTAATAGCTTTATATTTGTTTATTTTACAATATTTCTAAAGCATTCAATGAATTTCAGTCTAAAGGTATACTTTTTTTGGAAATACAAATTACCATAAATCCTCAATTATTTATACAAATTCATTAACAGGTATTACTGATTTTTTTTTAAATTAAATGATAGGGTCACTAGATGGCAAGTGATCACCGTCGCCTATAAGTTCAAACAACACGAATGGAGGACAGAATTTTGATACGGTTTTCACCAATGGAAAGAGCGATAAACTAAGAAGTCGGGACAGGTCGCTAGTAAAGGATAAGAAACAAGGTGGGTACACAGAATGGGCCTCAACAGCATAAGTGCTGTTATTTCAAGGTGCTGTTTTTACAGAAGTAAGGAGGCGTTTACTGCAGCCAGACTGGCTGCCCCCTTCTCGTTAGATTACTTACATAGAAAACGGTTAACCGTCTACTTAGTGACTGTTATGTTAGCTTCAACTTTGAATTAATTTATAACTGGTTTCATCCCTTTTTTACTAATATTCTATAGAAAGGGTTTCTTTGTGCTCGTATTTTAAGTCGTTTTTTTTTATCTCAGAACATGTTTTGAATAATGAGGTCCAGTTTATAAAGAACTAGCGACCCGCTCACGGCTTCGCATGGGTACAATTTTTTTCTGTAAATTATATCAACAAACCTTCCTCGTTTAACGCTCTTTCCAATAGTGAAACCACATTAAAATCAATTGTGTAGTTTATAAGATCTAAACGTACATACAGAGGCACAGACGGCGGGAAGTAACTTTATTTTATACTAGCTGTTGCACGCGGCTTCGCCCGCGTAACTTTATACAATATAGCCTATGTTACTTGCTGATAATATAGCTTTCCAACAGTGAAAGAATTTTTCAAATCGGTCTAGTAGTTTCGGAGCCTATTCAATGCAAACAGACAAACAAATCTTTCCTCTTTATAATATTAGTATAGACTACATGCATGTAAAGAAGATGTGAATCGATTTAGAAGAGTATATTTTTGAATATGAAACCTGTTTTGGTTGTAAGTGCACAGTGAAATGGACTCGGGTCGGCAAGGGCGGGTTGGCGCTCTTTCAGGAAGACCTTCCATATTTCATGAGCCCCTGTCGAGGCTACAATAGCGTCGCGGTGAGGTCGTCGGCTCCCAAGATTTTTCGCAACTATGTGATCTTACGTCTTTCATCGAAGCATTAGGTATTTTTTAAGACTGGACCTGAGGCGAAATAAAAATGCACGAAGTAGAGCTATGTTTAAAAGTAAATTTTATGTATCTTTCAATGCAATCCCCAGCAAAAACAATACCTTTTTAGCTTAAAAAATAAGTAAGTAGGTATACAAAAAACGCGGACTATATGTATGAATAAAAATTGACACTACATATATAACTGTACTTTTACAGTATACTTGTAAAAACTTAATGTAAGTTCATAAGAATATTAACACATTTAAGAAAAATAGGTACCACTTACTTACAATTTAAATCTATACTAATATTATAAAGAAGTAAAGTTTGCATGTTTATTTGTTTATTTGTATTGTTAGCGTCTGCTATTTATGTCGACTGAAGTTGATTGAAAAGTGCTCTGTGACTTTTCAAAAAGAGGTGTTCATTCATTCATATTCATTCGGTGGTATGATATTGAAAGGTTATCAGTCAGCAGTTGAACGAACGCGTTTGCGAAGAGAGGTCGATGTCGGTATGTCCGAACACCTTATAGTTGGTGGTTTAATTAATGTACCCGAAGTAGAGGGTGCTAACAGTATGTAGGAGGCAATCTTCAAAACTACACATACCATTTTAAAAAATCTATCACCAATGCCTAGTTAGAGTAGAATTTCAAGATGGACATAGGCTAAATTGTCCAGACGGGTGAAGCTGCAGGCACCAGCAATAAAGATCCAACGCTTGGCAAAAGTATAATAACTACTTTTGCCAAGCTTTGGATCTTTTGCCAAGCGTCGGACGTCATAATGTATTTTTTATTTTTCAGCCCGGACGAAGTCGCGGGTACCATCTAGTTAAAGATATAAAGACAAACTTGCTGTTCCTAGTTCCAAGATCCATAAAATATAGTATTTTTTTTAAATCAAAATATTAATACTGATTTATATATCAAAAAATCAAAGTATACTACAATAACTTGCCAAGCGATGCACAGTAACTAAATTCAAATTAAGTATTTTCAAAAGAAAATTGTGTACTTCAGACCTTCTATAGTTATAACTCGTAGTTCCTAAAATGCGCGGAAATGAATTGTCTTTTTACACAATGTTACTGTGTTGACATTGAATGAAGAGCCATTACGAAGATTCTTTGCCAAAAATGAGCGATTTTATCTATAATATTAACTTACTTTTATTATTTTATTCTGTTTGACGATCTAAGTTTAAACTGAAGTTATAACTTGTATATTTAAGTCGTATTTAAATTATGCAAGTGACCTTAACGTTATACACAATAATATTAAAATGTAAAGAGCTGTCATTAAACTATCGCAAAGGTATTTTTTTAATAAGTAGGTACTTGCCCGCGTTGAAAAATTAAAGATGATAACGCCTGACAAAATTATAGAAGAAATGATACAATAACATGTACCGGTGGTATAACTTAATAAGACATTATATAGGTAAAAAGGGTTTTCAAATATCTCTACACAGTCTCAATGTCAAGTTCCGAAATAGCACTTAAGGTATCATTACACTCTGGGGAAATTAGAAGGAATTGTGGGAGGATTACCTTAGTCTTGCTTTGTTAATAAACTTACAATAAAATACATTCTACAATAAATTAAACTAATAATTACGTTATTAAACTTGAGACGGTTGTTAAATATCCTTAATTCCGTTTGTTATTTTTTGTAAATAATTTGAAGAATTCTTTGTTATCTTTGTTAACAAAACCCCATATTTAATACCCTGTTTTACCCTTAATAGGGTTTGATTTCAAAAGAAATTAAGCTACCTTTTATTATTTGTTCTCAAATGAATTCTAACTATTATATAAAATTTATATAAAATTTGAATAACTATTATATAAAAGGCGTAGGTATATGTCCATAACTTGTACACATTTCTATTTAATAGATATGTCTACAAGTTATGTCATAACTAAATTTACCAAGTAATTAACTTAGCAGTGGAAAGGTTACAGATATTTGCCAGTATGATGTTAGTATAGATAATATAGTGAGAAATTATTTGTATTTTTGTTTGTAATGAATAAACTCAAAAACTAAAGGACCGATTTTAAAAATTCTTTCATCTACAGAAAGCTACATTATCAGCGAGTAATATATAGCGAGTATTTTATAAAGTTACGTGGACGAAGTCGCGTGCAACAGCTAGTATATGATCTTTTGAATAAGTATGGACAGCCTGATTACGTTTTTAATGCCCGACCACGCTTCCAGCCGTCAGACCACAAAACATGGTCAGATGTGTCACCAAAGAAACAGCAAGTACGTTCATTCTGCATAATCGCTACTGTAGTAGGTACTTATTTCTTTATAATACTTGGTCTTATTTACTGAGTGTGGTCGTGAAGAAAGCTGGTTTTATTGCGGTTGCCCGATGTAAACTATTTCGAAATTATACTCTGTGGTGACGAACAGGAGCTAGTCTGTCTGTTTGTAAACAAAACACAGCCGGCCGCCTAAGTAGCTGCGCGATCGTATGACTCATAAATCTGATAATCAGAACTGCGATGTCGTTTGGATGTCGTCATCATCTCAGTACTAACACGTAACGCCTTTTCGAGACCTTTTTTAATTCGTTCGTAAAGTTATTAGTTCGTAAAGAATCTTTTGTTCCGAATTTGAAAATACATTTGACTCTTTCAAAGGAGTTCTCGTCAGCCAGTCTTCTCATTCAGCACGTTTGATGTCTAAATTAATTCCAAACAACGCCCCCGCCTCGTTGCCAGTCATGTCGCAGCTAATGTACGTTGAATGCATAGATTACTAACAGGCCACATTAACGCTCCCTTGGGATACGAGAGGTATCCCTAACCCCCACGCTTCCACCTACATTAGTTTTAGGACTAATTCTGTTGAAACTTTTAGGTTCTTCTCACAGTCTAATATAACAAATATATTATTACGACGTTTCTAGACACATACAATTTTATTCGGTTAATTTTTTTATAGCTGTGCCGTAATTTTATTTCTTAACAATGTTTACGTGTGCTAATTACGTATTTTATGTATGTTGCGGCTTGTTTGTTTGTAACGGTTTGGTGCTAAATGTGTCACGATTTCGTAATTTTATAAATATAGGTATCTATTGCCAGTCTATCTGCTATCGTTGCTTTATTTTTTTTTATTATCTCTAAATATATAGTATAAAATAAAAATAGGTTCCGTTACTTTTTGAATGTATTCATTGCAAACAAAAATACAAATCTTTTCTTTTTATAATATTAGTAAGATGTACTTATATAGATTAGTTAGGCTTCACCTTAGTTATACAGACATTCTAAGCATTATTATTTAATAGTTCTTATTTTATTTTAAATAGAATTCAGGACTATTGGTCATTTCTATTCATTCCAGGCATTTAAGGGGTTTTTGATTTAAATCCATACTTCCAAACTCTTATCAAAAAAAGTACTGTTCCCAAGGGATTATATCTAAAATAAAATAATAAATCTAACCCCTGGCCAAAGTGTTATAATAGCAACAAGAGGTCAAGCGTTATATTGCTTGCTTATTTATATTTTTTATTTTTCCACGCGGACGAAGTCGCGGGCACCAGCTCGGTAGTTAAACAATAAATAAAAGTGTCCTGTGTTCGTCACATAGTAATCTAGAATGAATAATTAAAATAATATATTTAACCTTCGCCGCTCTTATGACTTGATTTGAGAATGAAGTCGCGTGAAAACTGATTAACTTCTGACCTAACCAATTTAGAATAGTTAATTAGAAATTAGACCTTGAAATTTTATTAAGCGAAGTAACTCCATTAAATAGGTTGTAATTTTTATTTTTAAAGCTTAATCTATTTATACTTTTAAAATCGGTTGGCCTGACTTTCAATTAACAGTTAAAACTACTAAATCTCGAAAGCTGAAATTTGCAACATAGGTTTATTTTATAATGTAGGCATCCGCTTAGGGGTTTCAAAGGGATGTTTGAAAATTTCCATTCCGTGCGAATCCCGGGGTGAATCGCTAGTTTGATATCTAAGATACTTGAGCCAATTGTTAAAAAATTAAGATAAAAGTTTTTCTTTTTAACTAATGTAGTGAGTAGTGTCTACTTAATAAAAAATAAAACATCTCCAGTAAGATTCAAATACAGAGTGGCGAGCGAAACAAACCGGAATCTCAAGTGCAGCCGAGCGCACACTCAAGGTCGCATTTATCTTTTAAAATACAAAATGAGTGTACCTAATAGAACGTTTTAAACCACTTTAACGAAAGCCAAGTAGTTTGTCGGTACAAAATTAAAAAGGTCCCAAATCACTTTCTTTTAAAGCCAATGACGATAAACGACTTGTTTTATCGCAAAGTAAAAACCGAAACTGATTTATAGCCGTTCGAGATCTTGCCAAGACGAACCGTGACGGGTAACGGGCAATCGACTTTATATATAGACTAGTTTTTGCCCACGGTTTCAACTGTTTTAAATTAATATTTATCAACTAATTATGGGAAGAAAGAAGGCATCATACGTATTACTTTTTGGTGTACCTTAATTTTTAGCTACGTATAATTTTTTAGCTACCATGATTTAATGATTCTAATGACCATGATTCTAATTTTTATCGAAATTAATCAATATCGATACTTTATTTATTTATTTTTAAGATTTTAATTTTTAATGATTTTGTGCGTGTATTGTATGCATGGTGAACTAATCAATCAATACACATAGTGTCTTTTCTTCTTCCTCAACGATATTCTATAACTAGAATGTCATTGTTCCTCCCACTTGAACTTAAACTTAAACTAAACTTAACTTGCAACTTATTTTTGAGTTAATCTCAAATGTAGCATATAATAAAAATATTTTATTACACTTTTTTTTTAAATAAATCTATATATCTATATCTACGCCTATATCGCACAATATAGACAAACTAATGCCTCTTTATGAATTAGCATATGATTTCTAAAGCTTAGTCAGATATTACGCGTAGGTATCTAAAAACGCCCGCGTGTAAATTAATTATTGGATTTCTCATAATTAGTTCAAAACAACTAGGTAATGTGCTTTCTATTTGTATAACATATATTTTTCTGTACGCTAAAGAGTTAATAAAGAAGTGCAAGATGCACGTAACAATATTACGCTGATTTGTGATGTCGCGTGACGGTCGCCGATTGCGGTGAGATTTCTCTGTTCTGTTTAGAAAACATGATTGTTCAAATCACGGGTATTACGCGATGAATGCCGAAATATTCTTTTTTGTTACTTCTTGGTCATCTTAGGAGAAAATGCTAGTCTGACATGCGATTTCAAACATTTACGTAAACTTTCATATGAGTTGTGTCTAGTCTAGGTATTTGTTTAAATAAACTAATATATTAAAAGATTGTTTCCAAAATTGGAAACGAAATTAACAATATTAAGTATCTACTTTTAATTACATTTATCATTTTTTTTTTAAATTATTTTATGCTATATATAAGTGGACACTATATTTGTATATTAATTTAATACTTTGTATAAAGCATATACTTTTTCTAGTTAGGAAAAATATATTGAAGTTCTTATGAAACAAATTAATCAAGATACATCTTATACAATATTTATGCATTGCATAATTTTTTCCAATGAATATTTTTACATACATGCATATTTTATTAACAAACATAAAAAAATCACAAATAAAATAAATAAATTAATAAATGTGTTATTATATAATATGATTTATTTTTATGCAGTGCTTAACACTTTTATAGCTACGAAATGTTAAATGAATCTGTAAACATATTCAGTTATATGTATACGCTGAATTTGTAAACATTGTATTGCCAATAAGCCACTTGAAGCACAAATAGAATCATGTTCTATTCTACTTGTGGCCACTGTTTTGATCCGTAAATATCCGTGCATCGTAACATAGTGTGTATCGACGACGAGTAAACGAGCTTGTTCGTCGCGATTGGCAACGAGCGTAAAATGTGGAGCGTCGCAGCTGAGCCGTTCACCAGATCGATACTTGATACGCACACCGCGCTCTGAATGTCGTGACCGGATTCAAAGCCTATGCCACAAGGAGTCACACTTTTCTAAAAAACAAATCAACTCTTTAAACAACCGCCTGTTAGATGCATTAGTAGTAAGCTTCCAATTACTGCTTGCCTATAAATGGAACGCCCAATCGTCAGATGTTTCGATAAGATGGTGACTCAGTTCCTCAATATAATCATGGTAATGCGAATTTATATCAATCTATCTGATTGTACAGAAGTGCCTGTCTAGAATCCATTTCAAAAGTCTAATCGAATGTTTATTTTTTGTAATAATTTATATTTATAACGCGTCATGTAGTCGTGAAGGCGAGGAAGATTGTAGCTTTCTCTAGGCGTGAGTTTGTGTGTTATGGATATGAAATGAAATGACTTTGACATTTGCGGTTATGGTTGTCAAAATGACTGATTAGACTTTTGATACAAGTTTTGGCAAGGGTCAATATTAAAAAATAAAGTGTTAAATAATGAAATAGAAAATAGATCATCTCAGCCGTAGGACATTCACAACATATAGGCTTCCGTCATAATTTTCTAATTCTACATTATTACAAATGCGATTATAAAAGTTTGTGAGGATGGAATGAATGTTTGTTACTCTTTCACGCAAAAACTTCGCAAATGATTTGCATTTTTGGCACACTGACAGTTTATTACCCTAATTAGCATATAGGATACTTTTTATCCTCGATAAATGTTAGGGTCCGGTGGGATTTTTAAATAATGAACTACAGCGCGTACGAAATTGCCGGCACAGCTAATATGAAAAAAATATTAGAATGAAATAGATATTGGTCTTATTTTATGCCAAGAGCTTTGTTTTCTTGCACTATGAAGAGTGTGCTGCAGTTGTTTACATCTGCGGTTCAGTTTTGTAATTCGCATTGTATTGGTAGCGAAATGGCTTTCGTAACACTAGATCACTAACTAAATGACTCACGCTGTCGTTAGTAGGTGTCACGGGAACATTACTCAATCTGAAACTATAATTTGAACACTTGGTAGATTCAGTGTGATAATTTGCTCTCAATTATTACATTAAGATGAATTGTCAGACCAATTTAAAAAAAGGTTTAAATTGAAAGTAATTGAATAAAATAGTGCCTTATATTTAACACGATTAATATTTTATGCTTGTTGACTCAGATGAAGAAGTTTATCTTATAAATGCGAATTTATCTTATAATACCTATGTTTAGATTTAGAATAGATGTAGATTGTTTGGTTTTACTAGTTTCGTAGATTATCTATTTTGATGGAAGTATTTCAACTTAATGACCCGCTCCCGTTTTCGCCCAGGAAAAACTTAATACATAGGTTTTCTATAAAAATTCCGTTAAAAATATGTAACTGGTATGTATGTAATTCCAGCCGTGCGTCGGAGCTGACACACACACACACACACACACACACATTTTTTTTTGTTTTTCTAAAATAAAAGTAGCCTAAATTACGCCTTATAACTTCAGCTATCTACCAGTGAAAGTCCTGTCAAAATCGGTCCAACTGTTTCTGAGATTAGCCGGAACAAACAGACAGGCAGTTTTTTTTGTTATAAATACCGTTATTTTCAAATTACAAACAGACAGTACATTTTTTTATATATTGGTATAGATGTAGGTGCACATGAAGCCGACGCAACGACGTACCTATGTCGTGAGAAATTTTCTACACATGGAATTATTTCGTCACGCAACAAATAATAGAAGTTAAACACGCACGTTAACTTCTTTCGCGTTACGTGTAATGTACAATACAACTATCGGTTGTGAATTAATTAACCATAATAATATTCGCTCACATTCTGGGTCATCGAACTAACGGTAAGGCATTAGAAATGTAAGTACTATTCAATAAGCGTAAGTTTTATCCATATTTATATATTATAAAAAAAAATCACTCTTCGCTTTTAACTGTTTCTCCGTTAACTTCTTCTCAACCAGCAACGGATTTTGAGACGATTTTATATTAATTAGTAGAAAACAATTTTATTCTCACGAAACTAGAAACAGTTCCCTTGTAATATTAAATAGATTCATCCGCATAAATATGAAGCCGGCCGTATGGTGTGCACACTTCCTTATCCTTATGGTGTGCCATCTAAGGAAAAAAATAATTTTTAAAATAGGATTAATAGTTTCGTAAATTTACGGAATTCGAATATATTTACATTTGCGTTGGGTAAAGTCACGAGGGAAACCCTAACAATAAAATATAACATACTATATTCGTATATAATATATGGATTCATCGAAATATAATAATATACCAAGTTTTAAATGGGTAGTATTTAAATGCAAATAAAAAAAGTTTGTATCCAAAATTAATCCGAATTCATATCAAAATTACTGATTGCACAGCAAAACATGCAACTAAAAATATTACTAAATAAACTACAATTTATATTCGTGGCATACCGCTATTTATCTTCAAGTAAAGCTTTTTTTATTAATGCACAGCTAATAATGACTAACGCACATTGTACATACATATTAACTCTTTTTTTTTTAATATAGCTTCTATTTTATATAACATACAGCAGTTTACCTAAATAAAACCGCATTTTATTTGACATATCATCTTATTATTTATTAAGTACAACATAATAAGATCAAGCATTAGGATATTATTAGGATATTCGGATGCTACTCGGATAGTTATTTTGCTATGAGAATGAGTATTATCAATGCACGCTCTGGTTAATTTGCTGTGCGGTCAGTATTTATGATAAGATTGTCGTATTTTTGTACCTAAAGGAATTTATTTGTCTCGCACTTGAGGAAAAAAAATAATGTAGCTTATATGTAAAAAAAATATGATGTATATTTTCGAATTGTCTGCAGTATGTACTAGTTTTGTTAAACATTTAGTTTATTTATAGTGAAATAATTTATTTGATGTAAAAAAGTATATAAATTATGAAAATAAATTGATAGGTGATTATTTATTTGATGCGCAATTAATAATATCCTGTTATAAATTAGTAAAACAATTTTTCAAACAGGATGAGTTGCTTCACATATCATACATTCAACTGTACAATCTTTTCTTTTTCCTAATTTTAATATACAGTATAACTAATTACACAAAACTAGATATCCGAGAGCCCCGGCTTGGCATTATTTCCAGCCGTAAATTTTTCTCGTTTATCGCTGTTTCCATGAGTGAAAACCGTTTCAATGTCAGTTGTGTGGTTAAAAAGATAGCGGAGAAACAGACGGAAGCTGACAGCGTTGTTACTTTATTTTATAAATGTATAGACATATATGAATAGAGATAGAGATATAGATATAATTAAAGCTAATATATGAGGATATAATAAAAAAATTATTCAGTGACATGGCGTACTGCGCTCGTGTTCATAAACTGACCACATACAAAAGATCACAGTGAAGTTATAGCATGCATGCATTTTGTATTTAAGTCAAAGGGATGCTAGAGGCACCTCCAGAGGAGTCTTTATTTTCATATTTGTTATTTACTTTTTCTTTATCTTGTTTCCTGTCTACATCTCTTTTGTGTATTTTTTTTCATTAAATGTGGCGTTTCGTAATTCTCGTGCGTATTCTGACGCTGCTGCGACCTTCTTGGTGTTGCATTGCTACTACTTCAGAAATTAGTGCTAGTGTTCAGAAACAAAATGTTAAAAAAGTTCACATTCGTGGCTCATAAAAAACATAGACACCATTGAAAAGGTTTTAGTGAACTCATTTCAATCAATTAATGAAAATAAAAACTACCAACTTGCGATCGCTATCTAAACCACGTTCTATCTAAATTAACAAAAACAAACAGTAATAACATTTTCAGAACACTTATACAGCACGCGAAGATAATTTTAATAACAGAAGTACAATAGGTGATTGACTTTTTCTCACTATTATAAAAAAGAGTATTAAATAAAACGGTTTAGTAAAGGTTACGACTTTATATTCTTCAATTTCACAGTACACTATCAGATGATTTACAAATAGATTTCGTTCTCGAACATGATGTTACGTTTTGGATTTGGATAGAACACATGTGGCTTATTATTTGGATTAACATATAGGATACTTTTTATCCTGGAAAAATGTTAGATTCTCCAGGCATCGTCTAAAAATATAAAGAACTTGCTGAACCCGACCCGCTTTGGTGTGGTTTTCTTTGACGTTCAACGGTCAGCGGCTGCCATAACAACGGCTAACTTCTACTTTAAATGTGACAGCGGTTCTCGTTTGCAAGTGAGTTCTCCTCGCTTTCGGCAGATGGCTCCATAAAAAAATGCGATTTTTCTCGCGATCGAGATCAATTTCAAGTGAATCCGTCAGCTAGCTTTCGACTTTTTGACTAATACACAATACACAAACCAACACAACATTTTTATATATATAGATTGGGCGCTACTGTTGCCATGGCGGCGCCACCGTCTTCGTAAGTGTTATATTTTTCAACGCAGACAATGTCACAGGAAAAGCAAGTATTACATAAATTTAACACGTAAATATGAATATAGAACAGAAGGAAGTGCTTGCATATGTAAATAAGTTGGTAGTCACTAAGCATAGTTGACGCTCTGATTTAATCAGCCTTAGCTTTACTGGACCAAATATTTGTGCAAATGTTTGGGTTATTTTAATTAATATTGATCGTTCGTTACTACGCCATATCTTCATCTAACGGATTAGCGCAGACATTGTTGAGGTTACTTATGATGTTGAGGTTTGAGTAGTGTTTTGCTACGCCTCGAGAGCTCATTAGCTATTGGAAATATTATTATTACTAATTCATCTAGTGTTATGTTCATTAGTTTTGGATTAATATAATATATTTATTTCCTGATTAAGTGCTTAGTATCAATATTTTGGTTGTCATGGAGTTAAATGCTTTTAATATAAAAATTCATGAACTTTCCAAAACTTATGGTTGGTTAAAAAAATATCTTATTGTCGTATATTTAAAAGAAAATTAACTTTTTTGTAAAGTAAATTAACCAAATAATTTGCCGGGAATGTGACTAAACCACAACCCATATTTTGATTCATTCTACATCCAATACATTAAATCTCGACGAGTTGAATCAATAAGTAATTATTTGTTAATTGGATAGTATGAGCTGTCAATTGAAATAAATATAAAATTTTTTTAGTTAGATGAAAAAAAAAATGGACACAAAATAGATAAAAGAGAAAGGTATGTCATTTACGCAATCATCGAAAGGATTTTCACTACCTATAGTTAACAATTCCGTGAATAAGCCCAAAGAAAAGTTATATCATTGTGAGGTTATAGTGTCATTTACCATTACCATAACAAATACCATATAAATATTATAATAAATACAACAACACAAAGGAAAACAAACTTTTAAAAGATGTCGTTCAACGCCTTACAAATCATACTTTGTTGCACAAAAAGGCTGAACAGCAAACAGTTGTAACAGTGTATGCGGGGCGGAATAAGGAATTTCTTCCTCAATCCCTTTAAATTCTGAGAAGCGGATCCATTGCAATGGACAACAATACACAATGAAGCTATTTACTACACAAACATGATATTATTGTATAAATAAAGTATGTCAATAAAACTATAATACTTACTTAGATACAGTTTGAATCATAAACATAAATAAGTCATATACGCAATTAGTGATTAATGATAATTACGGTACGTTTTTTTATGTTAAGGTGGCAGATAGGCTGACGGTCAAATTGATGGTAGGTGGCTACCGTCGCCTATAACACAAGCAACGCCATGGGATAACGCTGCCGATCATAGAAGGATTAAGGATAATGGGATAATGGGCTCTGGCATCCCTTACTCACTCATCGAAACACAACAGCACATATGCTGTTATTTCACAGTGGTCTTCTGTAAGCGGGTGGTTACTTTCTTTATTATTATAGTTTATTATTTATTAAATACTAGTTTTAGCCCGCGAATTCGTCGGTACTCCTTTTTATTAAGTGTTAAAACATTTATTCGATCTCAATTGCTCATATTTTGTCAAAAGATAATTTTTATATTTTACTTTTTCATAACTAATCCCTCGGAAACACTTTTTTTTTCTAGATGAAAGATACCCTATGTCCTCTTCTGTATTCCTGACAACGTGCGAAATTTCATGACTATCGATCGACTAATTTAAGGCATGTAAACTTAACAAACAAACTCACTTTCGCATTTATAATATTAGTTAGGAAGGTTAAAAACCTATTTCATTTTAAGAACCTAGAATATATTAATCGTATACCTATGGTTGGTTATAGATTTAATTTATTTAAAAAGTATGCCGTATTTATTTGTATATCTGATTTTATTTTTTTAATATTACTAATAAATACTGTTATCTAAAAATTTTCATAATTTCATACTTAGTTATTTTTACCTTCTTGAATATCATTGCATATAAAATGTACTAAGATGATTATGAGCGATGTGTTAAAATTGAAAATTTGCACATCTGTGTCCACTGCGTATTGTACACAAGGTGTGACAAGGTCATCAATGATATCATTCTGCCCAAGCAGCAACTACGACCGTAACCCAATCGAGCGTACAATACGAATGCGGATACAACTGTTTGATTTACTAGAATTCATCAGTTACAGTTGAAAAACGGTAACTTTACGGTTAATGAACGTGCTTAACATTAAAAAAATGCATTTTGTCTATTTCGCTTTCTATTTGTTTTTGTTAACAAAAAAATTGCATACATACTTACGTTCAGTTAAATACTGCATTGTTTGCTGGTTTCTTGACTTACTTTTTTCTTAGTTCATGGATTGTATTAATTTTTGTGTAATATAATTTACTAGCGAACAGCCTCCTTCTTTGAGTTGCAATTTTTTTTTTTCACCTAATTATATAAGGACACAAACCTTCCTCCTCATATTGCATTAGTGAAACCGTATCAAAATTCGTTGGGTGATACCTAAGAAACAGACAGAGGCGGACATTTATTTTATAATATGTATAGTTAAGATGTAAATAAAAAAAATGGGAATGTTAATGAGCATTCTTTTACTATACGAAATACTCTATACATACCTACAAAGATTACAGTAACCTTTCGTATATTATTTGTATGTAATTTTGATATTATCTAAGATGATTTTTGGAAATTTCAATGGCAAATTAAAACAATCATTTAAAAATATTTCTTTTTAACTAATAATTATTTAAATAACAAAACTATTTGTAATTAATATTTATTACCTATTTATTTTGTGCATATCAAAGTTTGTGAGATATGTTTTAAATCACGTTAAAACAGAATAATTAAATAAATAAAATAATTAATTTTTCATTGTACAGTCACTGAACTGAGCATTGGAATGACGTGTCAGATATGTATGTTTAAATTTGTTTTGCTTTTAACGTGATTTTGTTTATACAAGACGAGTTTGTTTCGTCATCTACAAAAATAAAACTACACAGTAATTACTATGCGTTTTATCTGACATCATGTTTTGCCGTAGATATTGGATACATTCTGTCGAAACTTGTTAATAGGCGTTTTAACGCTTTCTACTTTCGTCGGCAGGCGTTTATTGAAAATGTCTGTAAAGGCATTCACAATGTGATTGACAAATTGCCGCCGATCGTCGGGTGTTTTGGGCACGTCACGCGGTTCCCAACAATGATTAACCCGCGACCCGCCAGCCTTCTGCCTGACCTTCTTTTTACAATGACATTTTGTATAACATTGTGATTATCTGGTTAAAGACGATCCCTAGACACAAGCGTTAAGTGTAACGATTAAATTTAAAGGTGCTTAAAATGTTCGTCTATGTTCCGTACATCAACAAATACCTATCAATTAATTAATTAACCTGTCAATTAATTAAATATTAACTATTGAATTATAACTTATATACCTACTAGTTGGGAATTCCAAATTCAAGAGGTCAAGTTTTTTTTCTTTTTCTTGGCTTTTTTTTCCGAAACCCTGGTAAAATTTAAATTTACAATGAACAATAGAAAGAGTTTCTTGTGGAGAAACCTATGTATTTGATAAATAAATATTTTGATATGATTTTAACTACGAATCCATCTCGGCCGGGCAGCGTTCAGGAAATTACGAAGCATCTTCTCGTGGACTCTGCCTTTTGCTATATAATTTATCTATAACATCTATCAATCATATCAATTTTAAAGGTATGGCTCAGAGATATAGCTTCTAACTGTTGTTCTGGTGAAGAGGTTAAAATTTGCTCAGCGTGCTATGGTCGGTGTTGCTCGCTTAATAGAATCCCTGCCAATTATATCCGTAGAACTAAAATTATCTACAACTTCTAAAATTGATTAGCAAACTAAATTGGTGTGGCGGCGGGCAAGCAATTGCTCATAGAATTCATAGAACCGACAGCCTAATTTAATATGATGTTTCCCTGTTCTACGCTCTTCACTTGGTTAACTTGACATAATAAAAGTTTTTTTATGTTAAGGTCGGCAAACAACGGTCCACTTGGTGGCAAGTGGTTACCGTCGTTTATAACACAAGCAACGCCACCGGTGCTTTCGACTACAGTATGATTAAGAATAAGGGATTGGGAAGGGATAGGAAAATGAGCTCTAGCATCCCTTACTTACTCACCGAAACACAACAGCACACGTGCTGTTATTTCACGGTGGTCTTCTTGACGTAAAGGGGTGGTTACTGCCGCACATGGAAAAATGTTAGGTTCGCAAGGGATCGCCTAAAAATATAAAAAATTGGGCGCCAACGTCGTCACAGCGATAAAGATGGCAGTGTCACGCGGACGAAGTCACGGGTACCAGCTAGTCTTAAATATATAAAAGGACGTGTTTCTATGTAATACAAAGTATTCCGATGCTAATGTTTACTCTCACGAGACGGACGGCGGTTAATTTGATATAAGATACGAAATGGAATGAAAACGCGAACACATAAGGCTTTTATGTTCGCGGGTTGAATAATGAACGACTCGTTGTTGGCCATGTGAACGGAGGTCACGTATAAAACCGCCTTTGCACAGCGCACCGGTTCGATGTCCGGCCCGCGCTATGCAACAAAAACATCTCTCACAAGTGCATAATTCACATGAACCCATTCCATGATTGCCTTATGATTGAACACTGCTATTTTTTGTTCTGATTACAAGATTTTGTAGACTTAAACATATTTCTATCTGTATTAAATGATATGAGTAAATGTCTAAGGATTTTCTCCTATAATTGACAATATTTCCAGTTTTAAGCACCATGTTTTTTTTAGATCGTCGCAAAACAGGCACAAATTTAACAAATTTTGATGCGATTTTCACCATCAGTTATATAATTTTTCACGGAAGTTTTATAATCTATTCTATGCTAATATTATAAATGCGAAAGTATGTTTGGATGTATGGATGTATGTAACTCTTTCACGCAAAAACTACTGAACCGATCACCATGAAATTTTGTATACAAGTTGTCTGGGACAACAGAAAGGACATAGGGTACCTTTCATCGTTCAACGCGGATGAAGTCGCAGGCACCAGCTAATATTTCTATAAATCTGAATAAATATATTTCGAAAATAGGACCATAATAAAATGAAATCAAAGCCTCAAAATTTCCCGGATGATTGTAGTGGCATTAATATTATTAATTATAGGTATATTACTCGTTATATTGCTTGTGCGTTCAAAGCATACCTAAATACGAAATCTAAAATGAATATAACGTTGAGTTAATGATATACAATGCTACTGCGATCATGAATATTGAAAGAGAAAGCATCTGAATTAAATTTAGGACGTGGGTTAATTAAATGTCAATTTACAATTGCTAATCACATTAATTATATACATTACGGTACTTGCATTAATATCCATTAGGCATGTTAATCCGATAAGAATGCTCCGCTAGTAAGACTTTTTTCGATTGATTTTTTTATATGTTAAGGTCGACAGACAGGCTGACTGTCACCTATAACACAAGCAACACCACAGGCGCGACTATAGTGGTTATTAAGGGTGAGGAAATGGGCCCTGGCATTTACTCACTCACCGAAACAGCACACATGCTGTTATTTCGCGGTTGTCTTTTGTAAAGGGGTGGTTACTGCCGCCAGATATATTGCCCAAATGACTGCAAAACGCAGTGTGCCCTGCCAATACTTTTCATATCTAGATCAGAGCCAACTTTGAAAAGTTCATTTCCAAAGTGTACTCTGCCGGGAATCGATCCCGGGACCTTTGGAATGGAGCGTTAAAGCAAGCACCTTACCTATTAATGTAACGCTTGTCAAACAGAATAAAATAATGGTTCTATATAACAATTTACCCCATTACTTACTATACGATTATATCCATACAATGAAAAATCTCTATATGTGAATATCAAACGGGGTATTATATTGAACGATAGCCCCTAGCATTGTACTTAACCTTCCCTTACAATATTCACAAGGTTCACGACTGATCGAACACAGTCTTGTTAATTAAATGCCATTGTTTTTAATTATTAATGGCACAGCTAATGGTGAGAAAGGCTTAAGACCCTTTATGTTTGTCAAGTACCCGTAAGGGGGCTTTGAAAATTAAATTTCGCTTAAGAGGCAGTGAATTTTTTGCCGTGAATTAACGCCCGACATCTTTATCGCTGTGACGACGGTGGCGCCCTCATTTTTATATTTTTACACGGTCCTTTGGGAACCTAAAATTTTTTCATTATAATAAGTATCCTATAAGTTAATCCAGATAATACACACATCTATTTGCAAAATTTCATCAAAATCATCCAAATCTTTTTTTGCGTAAACAGTAACAAAGATCCATCCATACGTCCATACATTCATCCTCATAAATTTGAAACGTTTTTAATATTAGTAGGATAATAGTAAGTAATTGTTGAAAGAGCCAGTTTCCTAATGGTACCTCCTTTTGAAATAAGAGTATGCAATCCATCACTTTTGCAGAATTCACAGACTCCAAACTTTGTCACTGTTGACAGGCAAGTTTCCTTTCGATGTTTTCCTCAACCGTAACAAGAAAGCGACAATTATTTCTAATCCGCACAACATCACTTCCGAAAGACACGAGAAGATGAACCGGAGATAAAAGGCATCTTCAGCTTCAAAGTCCGTGCTCTCAACTGTCTTAGCACCGATTACCTAATTAATGTTACGAGTATGTGTTCAATAGTAGCAACCCTAATTCTAATCCTAATATAATATTATAAATGCGAAAGTTTGTATGTTTATATGTTTGGATGTTTGTTGGCATCCAACATGAGTGAAATTTTTCACAGTTAGTTTATTACCTGGATTAACATATAGGATACTTTTTATCCCGAAAATCTGTTAGGTTCCCGAGGGATCGTCTAAAAATATAAAATGATTCGACGTCACTGTTTTTACAGCTATAAAGATGTCAAGGCTTAGTACGAGTATATCAGTATTTTTAATTTTTCAACGCGGAAGAAATCGCGAGTACCAGCTTGTTTGTTATAAACAAAATACATCAGAACTGTTATAGTATGAGCCCCGACCCAATAACCATGGTCGGGTTAAAATATATGCCGTTAATCACTACTTACCGAGTATGAATATCATTCTAGTTGGATGCAAGATGCAAGGTTAATCAGGACATACTGAGTTTCGTAGTAACTGAGTAACAGATAGTGTATTAGCACTTAAAACAATTCTGTTTCTCTTTATGGCTCAAGGATATCTAGAGAAAAAAATATTTATTGATACTTCTAATAAAACAATGTCTTTTGTTCTCATTCCCATTTTGTTGTCCCTTTCTTTGGACTGTGTTCTTTTGAAGTAAAGACAAGAAATGAAATCACCACTAGGTAATTATTTCAGTGCAACGGGACCGCATTCGATTGTTTATTGCATCCGCTGCCGGATGTTTCTATTCTCTTCTTGTTTTGTATGCAATGTTTCCTTTTTTAAAAATCGATTGCCATCAGTGAAACACATCAACATTCGTATTTCATTTCGCTAGCATATGCAAGATAAATAATCAATATTACTGGGAATTGATACAGATCGCTTTGGTCTTAATGTATGCGGTCATTTATATCTAGTCGGTATGCATGCTAGAACCATTTCGTTCTAATAAGATTTACTGTTCGGAGAGGCGCCGACCGTCTTGGTGTCTGGTATCATTGGGAGCTTTCTATAATAGTGAAATCCTGAGCCCGTCGCTCGTCCAGCCGTGACCTCGCATTGATATTTCTACACGCTTTGACGATGTAATGCGAGACTTCAAATCGCATTCAGGGATTTATTACTTAAATACGGATATATGGACTATATTTACACTATTTTGAAACTGCATTTTACGTGATTCTGGTGGTGTTTTAAAACGATTTCAGACATTAATGAATCACAGCCAGACTGATTTTTTTTTACATTAGTTCAATTATAATAATATTTTTATGTACTTTTAACAGTAATTGAGCATTCATCATGTAAGTATGTACTGTTGTAGCATCGAAGTTCAGTAAGACATTTTTGACCATTTGACCATTTTGATTTATTATTGGTTTATTTTTGATTGAAGTTGTTTAAATAGCAACAGAGTTTGTATTAAGTCAGCACTTATAGTTGTACTCCGTAAATTAGTGTATCTATTGATCTCTGTAATAAATAGTCAGCCCACTTATTCAGCGGTCCCTTCATTGTCACGAATCCGTTCGCGCACTTTCTCTCGCACGACTGTTCCATTTAAAGCTTACACTAACAAATCAAAGTTTCTTCAAACCCTTTCAACTAAACTTTCCCCGTCGGCATATATTTTTTTAGTAAACCGCTTTTATCGTGGGCTTATTAACAGTTGGCTCCCAGGACACATTAACATGTGTGAAAATTTATAACTCTGGTTGTAAACGTGTACAAATGGGAACATTAATGTCTTCGTGTTTACTTTTGGATTTAGTCACCGTTTGCTAACAGTTTTATCTTTTTAGATAAGTGTACACCACAGACTTCTCAAATAAAAGCAGACATATGTATGATTTTTTTTACAATTGCACGTCATTACTTCATTTTTTCACTTTTTTAGCAGACATGAGTGACATCACTGGTTATTACATTATATTAACTATAGTTTGTTTTTTCGACTCACTAATTGTGATATATTTTGTCTTTTACTCATTAAGTCTATAGAAACTGTGATATTTGTGTCTGATGGCCATGAAGACTATGGTTATTGATATCCATGAAGTCTATAGTAATTGTGATATGTTTTGTCTGATTCCCATGAAATCTATGGTGTCCGCACAGTTACGTTTACATGGTTTCGGTTCGTTAACCTCCCACATGAAATCGATCGTTGCATCGACGTTTTGTACGATAACGATCGCAGTAAGATCGAAATTATCTCACATGAAATATTGTGGAAAACGGTATGCACCGCACGTGCATCATAGCGAAGCGCATTGATGCATGTTGTTCGAGTGCAGGGCGTTGGTACGGGCAGTAGGTGCATGCTCCCAGGCCTACCACCCGTGTAATTATATGCTATTCAACCGCGCATTACTTATTGCTTTGTTATTATCTAATAAGTCGAGTTTTTGCGCCCTATACTCGCATGAGAACACTTGCGCTTTCGCTGGATATTATTAATTGCTGGTGTTGTTCAACATATGGTGCATTATTTCACGCTCGGTGTGGCCGACAGTTTTCCGGTGCAGCTTGCCGGCGCGTTACCGCTTCCAAGGCAAATAAACACACGGCTTTGACATTTTTAGCTGCCGCGACCCGACCCGTAGCAACTAGCAAGCATAGTTCACGTCGCTCTGAAATGTTGCGCGAGTGGCGCGTGTCGCAATGCTGTTTATATTCTAACCTAACCCTATTATAGAAGGTCTGCAGACTCAAACACGTGCTACAGCCTATACATAGAAACGCGCACAACAAACGTTAGATTTCATATTAATAGCACATCGCGTATTCGTGAACGATTTCCTGCGTCCTTAACTTTATTATTTTATTTTTTTAGATCAGCAAGCGGCTTCGCCTGTGGGCAATTAAAAGAATTAATATACATAATATAAAAGATCATTTTTTTCAACAGCATAAAGTTAATTTTGTCCTTCAATCTGACTACCGGAAACAGGCAAATATCATCGAGATTCGATTCTCGGGATGGATGAACTATCTACATATATAATTGAGTTCATTTGAAAGCCTCAACGTGCGTGTCGTAGCATTTATCCTTTTCTTCAATAACTATTATAAAAAAATGAAATTGACAATAACCCACATTATAAGCGGCTGATATAATAATGGTCATAAAATATTCTTTGTTATATTAACAAGTTATAATTAAAATTATAAACTAACCCCCGAATTTCTATTGAGCCCAAACACGTATCTGCTGTAAGTTGTTGAGAAGTTGGGTGTCTCGCAGACTACTTGATGCTGCATCATCATGTCAATTCACTTCGTCAATCAGTTAGTGAATTCACTTCGTTAACTAGGAAATGGGGTTGATGGTCTTCAAACAGATCTTCATAAATTATAGCCAAGAACAATCCTGATCACGTCTGCTTTCAAACGAAAAAAAAAAAACATACCAAAATCAGTCTATTCGTTTGGCAGCTACGATCCCACAGACATACAGACACAGACGCACACGTCAAACTTATAACACCCCGTTTTTTGCGTGGAGCGTTAAAACTACTGAAAGATGATTTAAAATAAAATAAATAAATGAGATGATCGAAGTAAATAAAAGTCGAAAAAGAGAAAGGAGTGAGTGAAAACGACTTTATTTCTCTGTAACTGCTAAGCCCTATCAAACCAAAGTGTATTTCTTTTAAGAACACATGTAGGAAGTAAACAGTGTACGAACGGCGACGAACGGCGCAAGTACAATAATCGTAAAAGTCACTCGATCCCCTTGTCGAAGCTGTGCGCAAACTGTCCGTACGACGATAAAGGAAAATGCATTACTTCCCATTCCAAAGACAGTTTCCCTCAAAGCTTCCCCTCAAAAAGATGGCGCAGATCATTAACGTCTAACTCCGAAACTGTTCAACTTATTAAAAAGCCTATCTATAACTTCGTTACAAATTTAGGAATCTTCATGAAGTTCGAATAATTTTATTTTAGGCTGGAATTCCATCTAGAATTTTTATTACCTATCCTGTCTTTTTATTTGTATGTTAGTTCAACGCTGACCAGTATTTTATAGTTGAGAATTTAAAGTTTTATTTTTGAATTTAGAACAGAATTAACGTCCGTCCTCAGCGCCTGTGTACCTCACAGATTCCCCTCTCAAAACTTCATGCGATGGCGAGGCAATATCACTCATGAGGTCGTGTATTTTGTAATTGAGCTATATCCTGAATGTGTTCTCTCTAAAGTTAGTTAACATTATATTCAGCCGCAACATTTTTTAAAATTATTAGGCTAGTTACCACCCTCATCTTGTTGAAATCCCTATTTTTCGGACCAAGCACTTGAAAACATCCTTATAATGCGCACTGTCAAGACTGGAAAAAACATTTCAAAGTTCGAGTGAATAGGCATCTTCTGGGTGAGCTCGCTCCATTGTCGACCTCATCTAGATGCTGGTCAAGAGCAAATTCAATCTTAATTTCCCATTTGTCATTGATTACATTTTTTTTAGTGTGCAATACAAAATAATTTATTAATTAAAAGGATAGGTAGGTATTTATTTTTGCATAAATAATCATAAAAATTGGATACATTGATCTAACTACTCTTATTGTCATTTCTAAAAAAAAAACATTTTGATTAAGAGATAACGTTGCCAATAAGGTTTGAATTAATAAAAAATATACTGAAGTTTATTAATATGTTTTCCTCTTGATTGAGTCTGCATGTGCATTGAAACATTCAACATTCACATTGTCTCACGAGTGATGCAATTTATGATTGATTTATGATGTAACGGAATCATGTCTCATACTCGTTCTTGGACGAAACCGGTTAATGACTAATGGCTACGCTAACACTATGCGATTTCGCACGCAACTTGCCTCGCATTATTGTATATTTCATGGTCTGTGTTGGTTTTTTCGCTTGAATTATAATAATTGTCATTACTTTTTATGTACCAAAGGAAATTACTTCAAAGAATATGCTCACTTTAGAAGTCATTGCACTTTTTAACTCATTTGTATAACTCTATTATGTATGCAATTATTTGATTGTTATTATTGTTTGTTAACAATTTATACATATAATAAAGTCGAAAACGAGCTTACCTACTTATGTTACTATCAAAAAATCGTTTTTAGAATTTTTGTCCGTTTGTCTGGGCTTTTGTGCACGCTAATCTCAGAAACGACTTCACCGATTTGAATGCAGTTTTCACTGATGTATTGATGATTACCTGGATTAAACTATGGGACACTTGTTATCCTGGAAAAATGTTAGTTTTCGCGCTGTAGTTCGTTTTTTGAAAATCCCATTTTATTTTATTTATTTTTATGTTATGGCCGACAGACAGGCTGACGGTCCACTTGATGGTAGGTGGCTACCGTCGCCTATAACACAAGCATTGCCATAGGTGCTGCAAGTGCGCTGACGATTATAGAAGGATAAGGGATAAGGAAGTGATGGGGTAATGGGCTGGCATCCCTTACTCACTCACCGAAACACAACAGCACATTATGCTGTTATTTCACGGTTACTGCCGCCAGACGGACTGCCCAAATGACTAAACTACTTCAAAAAACCCACTTTCAAAAATCGAACTACAGCGCGTACGAAGTTGCGGACATATAAAAGTAATGAAATAAATTTCCATACGTTCTAATACGTTACAAAAACTGCGAGTATTTTTAAATTAGCCATTTCGTTTAAGCGACTTTACATAATGACTTTAGGAATATCTCTGATTATTATTATAAAATGTGAAAGTTTTCATTAATATTTCATAAGTTTGTTATTTAATCACGCATAAAAATTATTTAGATACGAATGTAACATATAAATTTTAATAATATTTTTTAAACGTCGTCAGAGATGTCCTTTTGATGTTAAGTTCCACAGTCACATATTAACACAAGCAACGCCACAGGTAGTAATTACAAGAACACTACTGACCCTAGAGAATTAAGGATATGGGATAAGGAAGGGATAGAGGAGGAGGTATCCATTGCTCACTCACCGAAACAAAGACACAAAGCATACTGTCATGCTGTTACATGGTGGTCTTCTATGAGACGACTTCAAATCATTTAAATCATGTCTTGGAAAAAATGGGAGATAGGTACTTATTTTATCCAGATAATAAGTTCCTGTACGATAATAGCTCAACATTTTAGTTCTAAATAATTTTGAATTAGTTTTAGTACTAATGAAATTAGTTAGCACTAATAGTTTTAAAGACACATTCATAAGTCAGCTTTTTAAAATCATTAGTAGAACAAAGATTAAGACTTAAGACCATGTGTAAATCTCTTACTAAAACTACTTTAATCTATATTGTACTACGAATAAATGATATTGTATGTATTTTACACCAGTCAAATGGATACTTAACTGAATTTTTATAGAGAAAGCGGATAGATAAAATAATAAATCTCCCGAGATCCGTTCCGGCTGTTTCCTGAAGTTGCCCTCGTATATTGCCGCTGAGGGTGTCATACATTTAGAGTGTTGGCTATAGCTTTTTATATGTCGTGTCCACCTGCCGCCTCTTATTTATCTCTTCTCTCGACTATCTTGTCTCTTAACGCTCATCTATATAAAGGATTTAATAATAAGAAATTAATTAATTAATTATCGTATTTAGTGCCAATCTCTTTAGATTTATGATTTACTGGCTGTAACCTGCATTCGATCGCTTTGACACCATAAAACCTTTCTTCATTAAAAAATATGACTTTTAAGGGGATTTGTGAAACAGTGTTGGCAAGAATTCGTTAAACAATAGTGAAAATTACATAAAAATGTTACGATACATTACGATTTCTTGCTTGTAACTACGCTCTCGCCATCTATCGACGAATTTTTATTTATCTCACCTGACACACACTTCTGAGTTCATTCAGTGTGCTATTTTTTTATTATAATCCGTTCAAATACTATATAGAAATTTCATGTCACTTTGTTTATCTGCGATGAACTCCTAAACTACTGAACCGATTTTGAAAATTCTTTCACCTATAGAAAGCTATATTATCAGCTAGCAACATAGGCTATATTTTATAAAGTTACGCGGACGGAGTCGCGTGCAACAGCTAGTTAGAATATAAATCTTAGAATTGTTATATTATTTTTTAAATAAAGCGAAGCAAATGTCTAAAGTTAAGCGATGTAAATATATATACAAGTAGCTATGAATTTGCCTGTCCAGACATACAGCTTCCTCACCCCAGGTACAAGCTTTTGTCTGGGGAGGCTTTCTTCGGTAGGGAGACGGGGCGGAGCTAAGGGGACGTGACGGGCTTTTATGATGAAGATAATCAGAACCTGTGGATGTGTCTTACGCTATTTACGTGCCAATTCTATCTTTACTAATATTATAAAGAGGTACAGTCTGTATGTTTGTATGTTTTTGTTCAAAACTATTCATTCGATTTAAAAAAAAAAACTTACACCAATAGTTAGAATAGAATTTTAATATGGGCATAGGCTAAATACTCCAATAGGGTCCCAGCTATCTAAAAATAAAGATCCAACGCTTGCCAAAAGTATAATGTCAGGCGTTGCATGTCAAGCGTGATATTGCTTTACATATTTTTTCAGGCGTTACATATATTTTATTTTTCAACGCGTACGAAGTCGCGGGCATCAGCTAGTGCTCAATATAACTAGATATTGTTGCAATAAATATTTTAACGGCTTCACTGAAATTAGTGTTTGTCCTACATTGCGTATTAACGTCGTTGCGTAGAATTAGAGCGTCCGGTCCTAGCTCATGTTTCATTGCGCAATCGCTTTCTATGTTTCCTATTCGGTGTATTATATTGGCGAAATTAAGTGTCTGTTCATTAAAATCATTCGGCAAATTAAGTTGCGTGAGCCGTGGCAGTCGTCCCGTGCGAAAGTGATTAACGGTGGTACGGCCACTCGTAAAATTTCAGGTCAACGACCGACCCTTTAACACGTGCAACGTTGCATTGTTTATATTTAAACTAGTTTTTGTACGTGAATTCACCCGAGTGAAATTTTTAAATATGTAGATATTATGTTTTTGTCTGGGATTCAAGCTTCAAGAAATACAAATTTCTTCAAACTTCGTTTCAGCAATTTAGCAGATTACAGGAGTGACTTTTCATTAAATATTTAATTAGTAAATTTTATTAATAAGTAACTCAACTATTTCGTATTTATAATATACTAGCGACCCGCTCCCGGCTTCGCCCGGAGTGCAATTTTTATACATAAAAATCTTTACCGTTTATCCCTCTTTCCAATGTGAAAACCGAATTACACAAATCAACTTAACATTTTTATACATGTATAAAGATTTATGTAGTTATTTATTCAATTAATTTATTATAGCTCATATTTATTTACAGTACATATACTATTCTTATTTCATTATAAAATTAAAAATATTCTGTTATATGAATCAAAAACTAAGTAGACCCTATTATACTAATAAAAAAGTGCATAACCTACCTAAATAAAAAAAATAAGAATGTATATACTGTATATTAGTATTTCACAAAAAAAAATCGAATACCTCATTCGAAGTGTCGTGACCTAATTTACCTCCTAAAATACTAAAATTTCACATTTCCATTTTTACAAACTACGAAAACCTCATTATTGTTTTTGCATCTTCTATTATACCCATTAGCATTGAAGTTTTAAAAGAAAATTTATGCTAGGGGATGTTCCTATTTCTATTCCAAATTTCAACAAAACCATTTCATTAGTATATATAGGTAGAGTTAGTTCCACACCTATAATAATATTGATGTGAACTTGTATTGTTGTATGTCAAAATAAGGTGCACACCAAAACATTTTGTCAACAATTTATCAATACCCTAAAAAGTATAATTTTTTGTTACCAACTTGACCAAGTTTTATTAGTGCGATATTCATGGCTTAGACGCATAAAACTTTGTCTCGTAATGGAAACAATTCCCTCCCACTCGTTAAATAATGCAAAAAGTTTTAACGAATGGGGCGTTTATACTGAGCTACGCAATAGATATTTACTTTTGATCTACGGCCGCCCAGTGGATTTTGCTAGTGAAATATTTCTTTCCTATGTAATTGACACAATACATATTGTATACAAAATAGTTACAAAGAATTACTCGTATTGCGAAACGTGATTGAAGCGAATCTACGCTCTGCAATAGTGTTTGTTATAACATGTTATGTTAATATGACAGTTTTGTTGTTCTAAAACTGGCTGTGCTTGCGACTTCGTGCGCGTTGTAACTTGTAGTTCGTTTTTTGAAAATCAAACTGGAACCTAACATTTTGCCAGCATAAAAAGTATCCTATAATATGTAAATCTAGGTAATAGTCCTAAAGTGTTCAGCCGTTTTTGCGTGATTGAGTAACAAACATACAAACTTACGCATTTGCAATATTATTTAGGTTAACTAAAATCAATAAATTTTTACGTGTCAATACATCCGCATGTATATGTTCTATTAACTTCTTATAAACCGTCTTATAATCCATTGAAAATCGTATCAATGGATTTTGATACGATTTTCATTATTAAACGAGGAAATTTTGTGAAATCGAGAGCTGGTCGCTAGATAATAAATTTAAAACACAAATTTATAGGTAAAAATAACATTCATAAGGTTTCTGATCGGATTATTTTTCACCTAATCTATACATTGCGATCCGGTGGTAATTGATTAAAATTTTGTCCTATGCAATAAAGAATATTTTATATGTAAAACGATATACTTAGCTGAGCAAAATTACAAAAATCAGTCGCTCGTTAAAGCTAGATCGAAGCGTGTACATGAGAAATTATTAAGCAACCTTCGGTTAAGCTCCATTAATGTGGGTATTATTTATTCCCTTGACACAAACCGCCATTTTGTACAGCTCTGCAACAAAATGAGGTTTAACATTTTGTTTCATTTTATTTTGTTTAATCCTTACATATAATAACTTTCCACGCCTGTGTCTGTAAAACTCCTCCTAAACTACGCGAAGGATTTTGATGCGATTTTCATCATTAGTTAAATAATTTTTCCCGGAAGGTTTATATTTATAATAAAACCTTAATAAGGTTTTGTAAGTAGAAAAAAAAAAAACAATATTTTGCAAGCCAAGTCGCCGAAACTGTCCGCGTCTGCCTGTTTCTCCGTCTGTATTTATTCTTAGCCTACATAACACTATTTTTGACTAACTTCATAATTCAAATATCGAACATGTGTAATAATAGAGAGTCGATAAAATGTATTCAAAATGTTCAATGTCCTTTGAGCGACTAAATGATACTCAGTACATTGGACTCCAGTATATAAGGTCCTTGCGTGGATAGTGAGTCACTAATCATTTTTTTGCTTCCATCCACGTACGTATATAGGCATTTTTATTACACTTCAAAATTGTTAAACATTTTCCTTAATTTTGTTAATGTTTCAGACATCAAACATCAGCTTTGATCGTTTTTAATGCTTGTGTACGTACAGGATGATAGCTAATCTGTTTTGTAGGCATGAAACGCTTGTATAATTAGTCTGACAGTGCACATAATAAATCGTGCATGAAGCGGGCATGTGCTGCACATATCTAGGTGAGCGATTATGCTGGCGTTTTGCCACCTAATAATGAACTTACTGCCTTCAAGCGCTCACCGAAATCTGTCTAAGCCTATTTATTATTTACGAATAAGTATTATCTTTTTTATTTAACGCGTTCCGTACAAAGTTTTTCTAGCATATTTCGGTGAGTATTTCTATCATTTTTGTTTATTTACCATGTTTAAAAGACTATCAGGCTTAAGGTCCCGTTTGAAGGTAAGCGGCTAAGCTGGAAAGGTGGAAAGCAGATACGCTTCTGAACTAATTAATTTTTAAAATAACATCTAAATCGTTGACATTTAAAAAATATGTCATTGAAGCTTATAATTATCCTATAATAACTTACAACCTTACTTCGCTGTGGCTCCTTTTCGTGTGTAATTTACGATTTAATTCTTATATCCAACTTCGAAACTTTTTGCTAACTTTAGTTCAATATTGACCTCTGACCCCTTCGCACACTAAAACTAGTAAATACAAATATATACTAAAAACTTTTAGTTTTAATTCCTTTATTATAAGAACTCAATTATAACTAGTATGTATTTAAGAAGTCTTGCGGCATTTGCAGTTACTTGCAACATAAAAATGTTGAAGATTTATTCTTCCTTTCTGATGATTGTTAATTTGGTGGAAATCCTCTATAGTCTGGATGCTGTCATGGACCGAAGATCATATCTTCATAAAAGAAAGTGTAACGCAAACACATATTACAAGTAAATATTATATTTTCCCCTATTCCCAAAATAGTTTTGTTTGCCAATGAGGTCACAATATGTAACATGAAACTGAAACAGGAACAATCACGTCTATGGCGGCCATTCATAATAATTTGGCTACTCAGTACAGACTGTTGACAGATATTGATGGGATCAGCTACTACTTCGGACATAGTTCCCGCATCATATTTTGCGTGGCTATTCCGTCAAATACAAAAATACTCGGCCTTATTGTGCTTCATAACATTTTCTAATTTTGATTTATCAATATTAATAAATTAATGTCTGTAAATTAATATTTCAAATATAAAAAGTTAAATATTTTTTTTTAAAAAGTTGAGAAAATTAATCACGCATTTTTCATATTATTACCACAATTTCTTCGTCAAGTCAACTCGTTGGAAGTTCTTGACGTCAGCGAAAATTTTATCCCTGCTCCTCGGGGACACGAAATAAGTTAAAAGGGCTCTGATAACAATGAAACAATTAAAGCCACGCAAATCTGTATAGCCCTTGAACACGGACGACACAATAGACTTGCGCAGGATGTCAGGAGTTGAAAAAAAAAATGTTTTTTTTTTTAGTATATTTAACGGTACATAATTAGATATGATATGATACACAATTGGTCAATGTACTATACTAATACTAACTGGTGCCCGCGATTTCGTCCGCGTTGAAAAATATTAAAGCAATTATAAGGGATTCCAGAGCCTATTTTCCTATTCCTTCCTAAT
Organism: Synanthedon myopaeformis; assembly: GCA_944738685.1. Classification (NCBI taxonomy): domain Eukaryota; kingdom Metazoa; phylum Arthropoda; class Insecta; order Lepidoptera; family Sesiidae; genus Synanthedon; species Synanthedon myopaeformis. The sequence goes on from OX122915.1 coordinate 4,684,073, forward strand.
CTCTATTCTAATCCTTATTTGATCGGCATCGCACTTACAGCACCTGGGGCGTTGCAGGTATTATAGACGACAGTAGCCACTTGCCACCAAGTAAACCGGCAGCCTGTCTTTCGAGTTTAACTTAAATATATATATAAACTAGCTACAGGCTCCCGGGTTCGCCCGGGTTCAAAATAAAAACGTGACACGAAATTTTTATATAATAATATAAATAGGGAATTTGCCGGCATGGAATACAAATTTAACATGCTCCTAGGCTCTGTACTAGAGAATCCTTACATATTATAAAACAAAGTCCTCCGCCGCGTCTGTCTGTCTGTCTGTTCGCGATAAACTCAAAAACTACTGCACCAAGTTTCATGCGGTTTTCACCAATGGATAGAGAGATAATCAGGGAAGGTTTTTACGAAAAAAAAATGCGCCCCGGGCGAAGCCGGGAACGGGACAGCTAGTTTAAGAATATAGATAAGCTAAATTTAACATAGGTACTCCTAGGCTCTGAACTAGAGATTTTTAAGAATATTAACTTTACAACATAGAAAGGACCAATTTAAGAAAATATTGTTGATTGTTGTGGGTGAATAAGGATCGCATTACAAGGAACATTGGTTTCAGGATAGTATCCCGATTGCTAATTGGCACACTTGGGAGCTATTATGATAGTACAAGGCGGTGCTCAATTGCAAACAAAGGCTCATCGACTATAATGCAAAACCAATCTATTATGTCCTCCATAACAATGCAGTTGCATGTGTCTTTTTTGAATATATTTAAATGTATCTATTGTATTTCTTATGTGAGCCTTTATTGTAATTTCAGTAGCTTTTAGTATCATAATAATAACGTCAGCGAGTGTAATCCACAGTTCAGTTCTATAATTATTTTGAAGCTATTTTCTTTGTTAAAAAACATATACCTATATAAAAGTAAAACACTATATGACAGCTCTCTCCCAAATGACACCTTGGAGGTTTCAACCTCTTATTATAAGGTGAAGAGAAAAAGATACTGGCACTCGAGATGTCAGCTTGTTCACTTAATATATTTTAACTGTGTTTATATGGTGTATGTTATATATAAATAAAATAGTTAACTAAGATAAGAATATTTGTTCTATTCAGCTGTATCAATCAATACAGTAATCGAGTCCAATGTTTAACCGCGAATTTAATAAACAATTCTCAATTGACAAATAATCTGCAAAGCATCACTTTCTGAATGAATAATAATTTAACTGTTTTATTTCAGTTAGAGGTTTCACTGCACCCTCATTTCTGCTTCCTGTAGACGAAGCAGAAATTCTCGTTCCTTTTAATATCGAGTTATTGTATAAAAAAATATTTATTTATTACGTTTCGGTGAGTGAATAAGGCATGCCAATTCCCTTTTCCTTCCTATCCTATCAATGTTGGCAGGACACTTCCTCAGACTCTTATGGCGTTTACTATCTTAATAGGCAATTACTAGTGAACTGTCAGCCTGTCTGTCGACCTTTATTTATGTAAACCTAAAATACTTGTAACGAATACACACCAACATCTCTGATTTGTGCCTAAAATTCAAAATCGAATATGGTGTTAAAGATGCAATCGAGAAAAAATAAATAGTTAAGTTACGTTGCCTTGATGCCTTATAAATAATTATTTGGCTTCTTTGTTTCAGATGAAAACTGTCTTCTCAGAAAAAGGTTTGTAAAAATATTTAGTAAGGCGACGGCACTGAAAGCGTCCCAGTTTAAACATCGGCAAGCGGACGTAACGGATGTTATCGCACTTCCACGTGGCTGGCGTCGTACGTTTTTTGACCGTTCGGTTCATTTGTAAATTTACAACTCGTTGACAATTTAGCCACGATTCGCCTTTCCGTCCACTACACAGAACTAGGTTAGAATGAGATAAAAGCTGCTCGTTTCGCGTCCACTCCATTGTTGTACGCAGCCTCTCTTGTTTGTATCGAAAGCTTGTGCAGTGTTCAGTGTTTTTCAATTGGAAAACATTGATTTAGGCAATTGTCTTTAAAAAGCTTCACGAAGTTAAAAACAATATTGTCCTTATCACTATATATAATGTTCACAGTTTATTCAAAAAATCTGCTTAAAGTACTGATTTTATTTTTATGGCTCTTAAGAAATTTTTAAAACACAATACATATTAATCACTTAAGGATTTCACTTAAGGAAAATCTTTAAGTGATTAACACAGGATTTTCTTTAACAAAATATCTCGATATCTCTATATATATGTAATGTAATACGAACCGCTTAGCAAAAAAAAGTAGTGAAATGAATATTAGGAATGGAATAACATGGTGTCGCTCAATAAACACCATATTCTTCTACCACGCTTTTAGATAGCTAAAACAGAACAAGTAATATTATACCTACCGTTTTAGCGAAATATAATCAGCATTAAAAAAATGAATGTATTCTAGACGAAAAATTTTTAAATTGCTATATTACGTAGTGCTATTTCTCGTGAAACCGCGTTACATGTATCATTATGGGTACCTTTGTGCCTACATTTTATATATTGTATGTATCCATTATGTGAATTATACCAATGAGCTAAAGTTCATTGAATCCACAGTGTGATATACCATTAGATATTCTTAATATTTTTAGAATGAATAAAGTGCCAATTCTCGTTTAAAATTCAATGCTCAGTTTAATTTTTTTCTGAGCTGATAAAATAATCTCTATCAAATTAAATGTATAATTTTGAAGGCTGAAAATTTTTTTGTGTGAAAAATTTATTTGAAAATGTCATAAAAATGTGCTTATGATTTCTTCTGCGTTCACCTCTTTCGTATTATATAAATGAAAATGAATCACTAAGCGCAAAACTCGAGAATGGCTGTGGACCAATTTGGCTATTTTTTTTTTTTTTTTTTTCACATATTCGATGAAGTCTGAGGATGGTTCTTATGAAGATGGAAAAAAATTGGAAAATATTCCCGGAAAATTGCATCCCTGTGAAACCAGGGCGGATGGCCAGTTAAAAATAATAATTCATTTATTCACGGAATACACAGATTGGTTCACAAAAACTTTAAAGTTAAATTTGTAATAAAATATTTTATTATAAATAAGACTTAAAAATAAATTACATTTCTGTACATTTTCTGTGCATTCATTTAATATGTTGCAGTGTTAATGGTAGGTCTGCTATTAAGACTATAATTAAATGAGTATAGTTAAGAAATGTAAGAAGTATTATTATGTTATTAGCGACCCGCTCTCGACTTCGCCCGAGATGCAGTCTTTTTATATACCATATCAAAATCCGTTGTGTGATTAAGTAGTGGTTAGCGGATTAACCGACATGACGGGTTTATAATATGTAGAATTGTATTATAGATATTACAAATCATAATATATATAATAATATATAATTATAGATATATATATATCATAATAATATATATATCATAATATATAATTATAGATATTACAGTCATAATGTAGATATTATAATAAGTTCCTTTTCTAACATCTGTTCCCTGGGGTTCCGTTGCCCATATCCATATTGGCTCACCTCTCAGCTCGTCTTTTCTTCTTCTCTTTATCAGCCGCGCGTTATATTAGTCATATATATTTTCTCAGGTGTTATATTTTTAATTTTTCAACGCGGGCTAAGTCGCGGACAACAGTTAATTAAACATAAACAGACTGAAGTTAAAAACGCATTTTAATGTGACATAAAGTCTGGCCGCGTTTTAAAAGCATAGCTATTCTGAGAAGGCAGAGAGCATCAGGTCGAAGTAATGAAAGTTTGTTTGTTGTCCGGGTATGTTTGTCGGCAGGGGCGGGTAGGCTCGGGGCGCAGAGCGTTGCCTCCGCTGATTTAGGGGGAAAGTTTCCTTGTTTTGCATTTTACGCGAGTGCGGGGAAAGTCGCCCTCGAGATTTGAATATTTTACAAGTAACGCAAGTTCGCTAACGGGCGTCCCTTTACGCGTATTCTAGACGGTGGCTGTCCTATATTAAAATTAGAAAGATGGGAAAGTGCACACAATTCCAAATGAAGGTGGAAATAGCTAAAAGTAATAACACATTCTGTAGTGTAATGGAATCGACCGCAGTTTTTCTATTTCTCTTGGCGACAGTTCATTTATCCGCTTTGATCGTGTGCTTTTGTGGGAAGTGACGTGAAGGCCTTTGTCTTTCCCGAGCTAGTAAAATATGATCGTCATTTGCAGTATTTACATGAAATTACATTTTACTATTTTCACTTAACCGAGAAACGCATCAGAGTTGAAATGAAAGTTTTATAAAATGCGAATATACTCGTGTAATAAAAAATAATCTCATTTATTTTACTGAAAATTCTGATATTTTGAATTTTCATAAATGAAAATATAAAGAAAATAAATAAATGAATGAAAATTCCAATTATTTTAGAAACCAGGTCATATCACACGCCTCTTTTCTCTTCCTTTGTCCTTTATCTTTTATCCTGTAAGGGACGGCAACTCCCTTTCATGTCTCTGATTTTGCTTCTATTTATAAATAACTTTAGTCACATACCACCAGTCAGACCGTCAATCTGATTTGGAAACGACTAGAGATCAAGAAGAGAATATAAGGCTTTCTTTTGCTTTTTTTTTGTTCCTCTTTTTATCTGCCATCAGTCCTTGACTATAATCAGATGTGTTATCTTGTCATTACACAGTGTGAGTGCCCTCTCCATCAAGAAGACTACCCGTTTGTTTTACACCAGCTACTCTCTTTTGTGCAGCTCCATTATGTCAAATCTTTTAAGGAGTTTGTGATAGCCTTGATCAACAAGTTGCGCCGCTAGTTCGTTTGGGTGTCTGGACAGTCGCTTCCTGTACTCCACTGCTGTCATTCGAATCTCCTCCTTGACAGTATTTATGTTGAGGTGTTGGTGTATTTCAGATTTTGTGATGTACCAATGAGCACCACACACGGCTCTAAGTATAGAATTCTGCATTAGTTGGAGCATGGAAATGTTTGTATTGCTGGCAGTACCCCACAGCTGTATGCCATACGTCCACATTGGCTTTAAGACTGATTTATATATTAGCAACTTGTTATCAGTAGATAGTTTGCTATTTCGACCCAGTAGCCAATACAACAATTTATAGCAGATGTTCAGCTCTTCTCTCTTTGTTTTAATATGCTTTTGCCAGGTTAGACGGCGATCAAGGTGCATACAAAGATAATCTTACGCTATCGTTTTGAGGTAAAATTGTGTTTTCTAACTGTACGGGTGGGCAATCTTCTTTTATCAATGTGAAAGGTCATATGAACTGACTTAGTTGCGTTGCCTTTGATTTTCCATGTGTGAAGCCAATTGATAATACTTATTTATTTTCACTAACTGTGACTCCCGGTTTCATCCGTCTCGGGTTCTAAGGGTCTAAGCTTGATAATAAATAGACTACAACATTCCTCAAGTATTGGGCTTTAAAATGCAAAAATAATTTCTAAAGTATGACTGGAGTTGTAGGTTTAACGCGTTTAACCAAACAAACAAAAACACTTCAGCTTTTATTTAAAACTAGCTGGTGTCCGCGATTTCGCCCGCGATGAATATTATATACTAAAACCTTCCTAGAGAACCACTCTATCCATTGGTGAGAAACAGTATGAAAATCGGTGCAATAGTTTTTGAGTTTTACGCGAACAAACAGACGCGGCGGAGGCCTTTGTTTTATAATATGTAAGGATTATTTAAGGATTATTTTTGAGCTACAAGATTGTTTAGTAAAAAATCCAGGATGAAATGGTAGTACATCACTACCTACCTATACAATTTTGATTGTCGTTGCTGAAAGGACTAGCGAGATATTTTTATTTGAGATTTTCACTAGCGCAATAACTGGCGGTCGTGCGGCTTGGTGTGTAATCAATCAATCAAGTCCTTTAACCGCACGAAATGGATTCATATCGATTTGTTTGTGTAGATACCCACATGGCTATGTCTCTTTAATAATGTTCGATTACAAGTATAAAACTTTTATATAACGTTAATAAATAATGCAATATTAATTTTAAACAAAAGGGTTTTATTAATTGTACCCAATTTTTGACAGCAGTATCGCCCCATTTCGAAGGCAGCCCTGTGAAATAATGGCAAGGCTGATTCTACAGTGATTACGGGTGTTATTTTTGCGCGAGTGGCGTGCCACTACCGTTTCCCGTCGGAGACTTATTGCTTGTGTCTGTCGGCTAAGGTAAAATCATCTACCATCAAAAGAACTATCAGCCTGCCTGTCGTCCTTTATTATTAAAACATCATCGTCGGTCAGACTACGCCAGTTTTTAATTGACAGACGTATTTTTCTGGACAAATTCTTTTAATTTATTATTTTAAAGCATATTTCATTGTTTTAAATAACTGCTCACTTTAACTAAATATTAGTAATAATCATAGAAAAAACAAAACTGAAAAATTACATGAAATTAACTAAATATCAAATTCAATAAAACCATAAAAAATACATACAAATAACAGAAAGGCAGACATAAATATTTACTTATACTTATACAAAGTTATGATTAATAGAAATACAGTTTAAGTAATTCATCATCATAATATTGCAGATCTCAAGTTGCAAATAGAACTTAATCTATCTACAAAATGAATGAAAACAGTAATAGATAAGCATAAGACAATATCAAATATTGTTTAACTAAATAGCAACCATAAATAATATTGAAGAATTTTCAACATAATAAACAAATATTTTATAAAATGTAATCTGTGACGTTGGATTTGTAGACGCGATGAGGCAATGTTCACGGAAATTTATATCGAGGTAATTCGGCTGAGGCCTCGTTATATATAGGTCATTGGAATCCTTTGAAGTTTAACAATTTAGGTTACGTTACTATGAGATAAGTAGGTATACGTAATGTTAAGAACTCGGCGTTCAGATTCATTTTCATATGGTTTACAAAGCACGAAATCTGAAATCATTTACTTTCAAATAATTATCATACCGGTGCTTGAAGTGTGTGATAATAACACGGAGTTACTAGACTACTCGCCCGAATTTATATCGGCGAGGTAACATAGGTATAATTATGTATATGTAAATCAATGCATGATATATAAGATAACTGTAAAACTCTATCGCTCTTTATGTGTATATTGTTCCGGTTTCCGCAGTTGATGTACAGGTAGTAAGTTAGGCTATGCTACATCACGCCGACTGCGCCATCATCCGCCGGCCAATAAATAATCCGTTTAGGGCGACCGCACGCGCCGCCGGCTCTGTCCTGATCGAAACTTAATTGGGTGTGCTTACCTGGTGACGGTGCAACGCAGAATCAAGTGGTTATCTAATAAACAATATGAAAGCATAATTTTACTCAACAGCGGTAGTGTATCTGTATATCTCGCTGTAGAATCGTAGCTCCCAAACGGATAAACAGATTTTGATCCGGTCATGATCGGGATGCTTAGCTATAATTTATACTTTATTTTAGATCTAGACTAATGAAATATTTATATTTCCAAAAGGAAAAGTATTTTTGTTTAAGGGTTTAACGTATTTTTGAACCACTACCAATTTTGAAATTATTATCCTCAATAATTTCAAAATAAAATTATTAAGGTTCAAGCCAGCTCGTATTGTGCTCGACGGAAATTTTCAGTTTATGAAGTAGAAAATCGTCAGAGCAACGAGTAATGAAATAAATGTCGGTCCTTTTAATAAGACCTGACCAGCGAGCTAAAGCTATAGTTGCGGTTACCACTTAAATTGACTCTTGGAGAATAAAAAATAAATTTCAATGGTAAATAACTAGATTATCATATAAAAGCTTTGAACAAGGATTATGTCATAAAACTCTACCACAAATGGAATTGCGTCGCTTAACTGAGATAAATGTTGTAATTAGATGGGAGGCATCGCTTACCGCTACAAGTAGTGACACATCGGTATGGAAAGTCCGCTTAGGCGAAATTATAACCACAATACTAAAACATCTATATTTTATACTAATATCATCGAAGTATTACAACTATGGAATTTGCGTCACAAATGCCAAAGCGGCACTTAAAAATTACGCCTAAAACGGAATCATGGCTTGCATTCACGCGTCAATGGTAAAAGGTAGTATTTTAAACTCCAATGTGTTGACGTATAGTCACATTTTCTTTACATGACAGATGTTTAAATGTTCCATATATTTCGTAGTGTTTTGTATAGCGTGCGTCGCAAAATCCAAAGTTGTAGTAGATATAGTGTTCTATTGTTCTATAGTGATATAATCAAGCTGAAGAGTTTGTTTGTTTTGTTGAACGCGTTAAACTCTAGAACTACTAGTCAGATTTTTTAAAAAAGTCTTTGATTTCGTGATGGTCTGTGTTGACATTTTCTTACAGACATAAATTTTGTTTTTATTTTTATTTATTAAATCACTATTGATTTCAAGGTTGGCAACATTATTTTCTTAATGTTTCAGTAGTGGCAGGGCACACTGCGTTTCGCAGTCATTTGGGATACCCGTCTGGCGGCAGTAAACACCCCCTTACTGATCACTGTGAATAACAGCATGTGTGTTACGGTGAGTGAGTAAGGAAAACTAGAGTTCATTTCCCCACCCCTTCCCAATCACATATCCTTAATCCTATTATAGTCATCAGCGCACTTGCTGAACGTGTGGCAATGCTTGTGTTACAGCCACCCACCATCAAGTGGCCCGTCACATTGTTTTTCGAATTTAACATAAAAAAGTAACATTTAGTTCTGACAGTTATTTAATTTTGTTAGCAGTTCGAGTATACCTACTGTTTTTCACATGAACAGTAGCTATGAGTAGGCGGTTTTGTGCACCAACCGCTAATGGAGAACACTAAATAATAAAGGGTGTGCGAGGATAACAAAGCACAAATCTTATTTAGTAATAAATGCTTTTTTAAGGTAATCTTCAGTAGCAAAATTTACTTTTTTGTCACTTAGAAATGATTATTTCAATATCACATAGAAATTATATAATTGTTTGCTGTTTGAACTCTTTTATCACTTCTTTTTAAACTGATCCCACCACAGATAAGTACCGGACCTGTGCGGTCCGGAAGTTCTTTTTTTATATTATTCGACAAATCTTTTGTTAATCTTTGCTGGGTGACAGAAAAGCGCTATAAATATAATTTAATTAAATTATAGACGCAAATCATAATTACGATAATCCACTGCAGAGCTATTCAGGCTCAGATATCGCTAGATTGAACGTGCTAAAAAAAACGATAATCTGGCTTCATCAAATCGGTATTCCTCGATTACACAGAGTATATCTTACATGTCGCCATCGGACTCCAACTTAGTACAGAGGCACAGAATAAGTAATAGTACTCAAGTATTAACACAGGTGCAACTCGTCGGAAATTTCTTGTCTAGATTGACATCATAAATAATTAAGTCAGCGTATCGTATTCTTCAATTTATTTATTTTTTAATGTTTTTGATGGGTAATTTACATTTACACATTTTCGTCACTTAATAACAATTCAGCAGGTGTTTTAAATGCCGTTTTTTCTCTTTCTGTGTTTTCACCTTCGGAATCCTTGACGTCGTCATCTCCAAGGTTATGTACAACGGGCTGCATTTTAGGAGTTGTACTTTCTGTTCATCAAAATAAATAAATTCATTAAATTTCATTCAAACCTATTGAAAGACTATAGCTGGACCCGGCCACGCTTCGCTGCGGTGGCGGCGTGCGCGTTGAGCGCGCCCTCTACTGTTTATAATATTATATATATTATCATATTTTTATTATAAAAATAAAAATAAAAGTAGCCTCCTTATAACATCAGCTATCTGCCAGTTAAAGTCCCGTCACAACCGGTCCAGTCGTTTCGGAGATTAGCCGGGCTAAGAGAAAAATATAAAAAAAGTTTTTTTGTTTTAACTACCGTATTATATCTTTGATATATATACATTTAGTAAAAAGCAGTTATTTTGATATTACAGACACTTTAATTTTATTTATTTGTATAGATGAGCATTATTCCCAATAAGTGATTACAGTTCTAATTTAATCTCTAATTTATAAAATATTATTTTTTATGGTTTTTTTTTGAGTACTTACCATTTAAGTCATCTATTGTAATTAGCTTCTGAAAATACTCTGTTAAGGTTTCTACTCGATCTGTTTCATCATCTGAAACAAATATGTAACTACTTACTCTTGATACATTTAACACTATATTACATCAGTCAATACGATTTGGGTCTGGCTTCTGCATATGAAATTTTGGTTTCTCCTACATTAAAAATAAGGGGAAAAATATTTTTTTCATCAAGGTTTGCTTTTGTAGAAACTTGAGCAATTTTTTGAATTTCTAAGAAAAATGACCGATTTATATATATTTTTTAAAATTACGAATAGAAAAGTTTTTGCTAGTCATTTTTATTTACAATTTGTGATAAACAATAGCAAATAAATGTAAAGTAACAAAAAATCAAGTTCAAAAATTAATATAAATTTATAGTGTTTCTCTTATGTTTGTATGGGCTGTCTCGTATTAAACCTCAAATGTAATATCCCATCATATTCTCGTTGTACTGCCCTTGGTAACGTCGTTCAAATTCCATCACATCTTGCTGAAAATATTCTCCCTGTTGCTCTGAGTAGGCACTCACCCATATTATCTTTGAATTGGTCAACGTGAGAATGTAACTTGTGAAGTTTATGCAGCCATAATTTTAAAGCTTACAAGCTTACAGCTTCATAATTGTCATCTTTATTGTTTCCAAGAAAACCATCAACTACTGCTTTAAGACTCTTCCAGGCTTGTTTTTCATAAGCATTGAGGAGATTTGTGAAATAATCACTCTTCATTATTTGTTTTATTTGCGGCCCAACGAAAATACCCGCTTTAACTTTAACTTCAGTTGGGAAAAAATCTTTAAATATGAAAAAGCTTCAGAATTCAGATTCAAAATTGTTACAGCTGTGATAGACAAGTAAACACTCACTACTGTGCCATTCACAAATAATATGCAATTTGCGATCGGGTTAATCACATGTGTTGCTCATAAAATCAATTAAAATCTTTAAAATTTACTTATAGGCGTAAACCAGACAAAAGCAAACTTTAAAAGCTAAAAATTGTAATTTAAGTGTTTTTCTATGTCTAGAATTTAAGCATTAGAACAAAAACCCAGAATATATATTTTTTTGACCTGTGTTATTAATGGCCATTACTTTTTCATTGTTCATGTAAAATTATAAGATAAATCTAAGGTAGTTACAACTGTGCTGTGATTAATTTTTATTTATTGATTATACAATTAATGAATGGACAAGCTAAGTTACCTGCATTTTGGTTAGTGTTATGTAACAACGCAACAACTTTCACTGAAACAGAAAAGGGTTTATTTACTCAAGAATGCGTATTTTTTGTAACATCAATTTGTGGCCAAAATGGAAACTGGTAAAGTTGTTTTTTTCTTAGGACGCGAAGAAAAACCTCTTCTTACAGGAATCGTTTTAAGTTTTTAAAATTATATCGTTTTGGAAAAATAAACTAGTTTGTAAACAGGTAAACACACCTTTTCTCCGATCATATACATAAATCGCCAATTATAACTAAATTAAAACGTGTGTAAGCCTGGTGCAAGCATAATGTTTGTAGAAATGTTAATAATTTAGAGTTTTTAATCGCCTGTATTGCGTCTCTCATTTCTCTACTGCTAAAGTTAACCAAAGATTAGCCGTACCGGTCACCTATACTTTCTAGCTAAATCTGCTAAACCAAAGACTAGGACAACTCTCTGGCTTGGCGTCTGAGACTGGAAGTTAAAGATGGCATTTCCCATTTACTTTGCATATCCCTCACCGATGTGGGGCTAGGTATACTATTTAAGAATCTCGGAATACACAAGCCATTAAATCTTAACACATTAGAAAAGCACTACCGAAAGGTTTGCAAAGACCAGATCAATTAGATAAGTTTTAAAATTTATCTTGGGCGAAAACAGAAGACAGATACCTACTGAATATAAGAAAATAGAATTTACTTACAAACTTTCTCCACCTGTTCGTCGACAGGTTCCATTTTATCTAAAAAATTATCGAAATTTGTATGTTAATAAAAAAATGCATTACAAAATAAATCACACAAAACATCCAAAAAATACAACTTACATCTATACTTCTATACTATCTATATCTATATATATACTTACTTACTAATATTATAAATGCGATGTTTGGATGTATGGATGTTTGTAACTCTCACGCAAAAACTACTAAATCGATTACCATGAAATTTTGCATACACGTTATCTGGGACACCAGAAAGGACATAGGGTACCTTTCATCCAGAAAAAGGACTATACCTGAGGGATAAATAGAAAATAAAAAATAACGCCTGGCCAAAGTGTTATAGCAACACGAGGTCAAGCGTTATATTGATTTTTTTTTAAATTTTCAACGCGGACGAAGTCGCGAGCACCAGCTAGTTTATTATAATTATAAAATTGTTCCTTAGAATTATTCCGTTCTTGCATAAAATTCTCTGCTATAATATAATTGGTTTTTGTTAATTTAACTGAAATTTTCATATTTTTTACAAGAAAAGAATAATTTCCAAATTCCTTTCATTACGCCAGATAATTCTGGCTATTTTTAGGAAAAACGTTCAGCCGAGAGCCCAAACTTAATTTTTTTTAAACTTTTAAAACTATTTAAACAACTGGTGTAATTTTAATTTTTTACGAAACGATTGGCTGAAATGTAATGGTGAGGTATACTTTTAGAATCAGCTCATCGAGCCCTTTCATTTGACACCCATTCGATAGGTTTCGTAGAAAAAATGTTTTTTCATACAAAATCTTTTGATGTCATAACTGGAAAATGTACCTGGTGGCGGATATCCATATCCACCCCAAGTCTAAAATTATTACTAAGACTCCTACTAAATTTTCCTGAAAAAAATTCTCCACACGCGAACCTCCCCATAGGCAGGTCCTGGATCATAAGGCCTCTGTTGGTCAAAATAGGATTTCAAAAGAGCTTATACACCATCGTAGTCACAGAATGTTACTTCTGCCCTACGAGTATATATGTAGGAAGAACAGTAACTCGAGCAAGTCGATACTGGCTTGATATTGTTTTGAATATCACAATGAAATTAATATATATATTTATTTTTTAGAATAGCTTACACTTGCCAGCATCATGTTATTGTAATAGTAAAGTTGATCGCTTTTACTTACTTCTCTGAAGTGTCTTGTTTCTACTTAAATTTGACTTTCGCGCTGACACTGGTTTGAATTTTAAACGAGTAAGTACTCGTTTTTTATCCTTCTTTATATGGTCGTTTTCTTTTTGATTTTTCTTTAGCACTAGACACAAAAAAAATCTTTTTTGTTCAATGTTTTTTAAATGGATTTTTACTTTTAGAGGTTTTGGTAGCACAAGACACAAGTTTTTATCCTTAAACTCATATGATGTAATCAATTCAATTTCCACATTATTATTACATACAAAACATTCAATATAATATATCTCTCCAATTTCCGCAAACAGAGATGTACACAATATTAATAATATCCTGTAATATGATTTATTATAGTTTGGTATTATATCTTTTACTCGTACTCCTAAGACGTCATTTTCAATTATAACACATTTAATAAAGCCACTTAATACTAAACTATGCTAATGCCTTGTTAGGCTCAAAACTTAGTCTGTCAAGCTCTGTAGTAGTTAGTAAAGGCATTTATTGTGTTTTATGGTCTGTTCTCATTGGTTTGCTTTGTTCGTTCGTTAAAAAATAAAATAAGTTAGTCTATGGAAAATATATTTTCAATTAGTAAGTTTGTATTGTAAAAAAAAGATGAATAAAAAGTATTCAACTAATGTTAAGTGTTTAGAGTGTAACAAAGTCAAAATTTTAGAAATAAATAAACAAGAGTGCAAAATTACGTATTTTCAATGAACACTACAAACAGCCTAATTCCAACAAACTACTCCGGAACATGAGTTTGCATTTAACTTGCTCTGACCCGCGGTTTAGCCCGCGCTAGATTTGGATTCTAGTCATCATGCTCCCGTTTAGTGTTTTTTGCCTCCTCAGGCAAATGGTGCCATCTATCCCCTTGCCTGTGTTTTTAATATATTTATAAAAAAAAAAAAACAAATTATACAAAAAAACACTAACCTGATTTATCCAGATCATACTGATGATCATCGTCATGTTTCGTAAGCACTGCAAAAAATAAGAGATCACTGTCCTTCAAGAGACAAATTTTAAAAGGAATTTCTACAGTGTTATAATTGACTAGCTTTTGTCTGCCACTTCGCGTCCGAGGTAAGTTTTTTTTCTACACAATGTAAAATTTCATGATGATCGTTTGAGTTGTTAAAGCCTGAAAGCGTAACGAATTCGAAATTGAGTGAGAATTTTTATCGAGTTCGCTTGGACTCTTGTGATGGGAGATCGAGTAATTTAAGGCAGTCTCCACGCGATGAGCTTCAATCGGGTCGGTGTGGTCGTATAGGCTTTAAATTTAGATTTGACACTCTAGGATAACCCCTGCTCATGTGGCCACTCATCTCTTCGGCATTAGGGGACCGTCCAGGTCCAAAGGGGGTTTCCGCCTGACATTTCCACATCAATCGCGGCAGCCCGAGAGACAGGCTCCACCTCGTGTTGTCGTCGGAAGAGTTACAAGGCCGGGTGGCGAGGCCGGGTTGGAGCCTCCAAACTGTTGCTCGGCCACGAGTTCCGATGGTCGGAGCCTGCACGGAGCACACGCACGTGGGTCTTCTTTGTTCCCCAGCGACAATCCGATCAGCCAAGCCAAGGCTGGTGACCTCACCGGCCCCTGCAACCGCCCGGATTGCCGATGCCTCGCCGGATGCCCTCGGCACGGTCATGACCCACCTAGGGACCACCAGCTGTGGACGTCCTGCAGCTGAGATGATTATGATGATGATATTATTATAATTATATTTTTTACTTACAAGTGTATTTACACTTTTTCGGTTCATCGTCATCATCGTGAACATCAGGTGTACCTGAAAGTTTATGTCATGTAGTACAGTCTATTAATTATAAGTAATTATTTTGTGAAATTAGTAGCAGTAAAATTTATATGATAATTGATAAAAATTAATTACTAATTCAAATATTTCCCTCTAAACACAATAAACCTTTGTTTTATTCTTTTTGTTTATTTTTATTATCTATATATATATATAAATGTTATGTTGGTTTGTGTATGCTTCAAAAACTCGAAAACTAAGCCGATGGATTGACTTGAAATTTTTACACAACATTGCATTTAAACAGAGGACTAATCTTATATACTTTTTCTCAAAATTCCAACCGTGGATTTTTGAGCTACAGCGAAACGTGGTCGGGTTAATATAGTAACTACTAAATATACATACCCTTCAAAGTATTTATATCGGGGTAATCTGAAAAATAATAACGACAAATTTATACCTGACATTACATGTCAAAAAATTTTTGGATAAAAAAATGTCTAATAAATTTTAAAAATACGTATATAGGTAAAATATGTTTAAATTTTAATTACGAGTATAACCGAATGGTTCAAGGTAGTCTCTCTCTCTCTCTCTCTCTCTCTCTTATGTATGGCTTGTACGGAGTTCGACTAAATACTAATCCGTAATAAATTTATATTATAATGTTATATTAGGTCTTTTATTAGGAATTTTTCTTTTAGCCTTCGGTCGACTCTGTGTATTCATTAATTCAACTGGCAGCGCGTTTGGGTGTCTTGCAATTCGTTGCTTATAAATAAGGGTTCTTTTCTGGATTTCCTCTAACAGTTTGGATGTTTAGATCATGGTGAAGTCTATCATTTGTGACGTATCAAAAAGCGCCCGTTATGACTCTTAATAACTTGGACTGAAACCTGTAATATCTCAACGTTTGATTTTGAAGCAGTTCCCCACAGTTGCAAGCCGTAAGTCCAAATTACCTTAATTGTACATTTATAAAGAACTAATATAATTTGTTTTCAAGCGACATCTGCGGCAGAATGCCATTTAAGGTAACCGGAGGACATGACTGTATCCCTTCTTGTCGTGGAAGTCACCTGGACAAACTTGTTTTCATTTTCACTTATTCTCCAATCCTTAAGTATGCGATCGAAACTACTCTGTAGCTTATGTGAAGCGAGATTGAGCGTACAGTCCACAGAAAGAATCGCAGTATCTTCAGCGAAGGTACCCGCAGTATCGCAGTAACAACTTTTTCTGTGATTGGAAGATCTGCTGTATAAAATAAATATAGAATGGGGCCCAATTTTCATTATAATTTATCAATATACATACCATCATATGCCCAGAAATCCCTGTGATCTGAAAAATAATAAAGACAATTTATACATGATTCATAAGTCTCAAATCTATTATTTGAATTTTTTAAAAATGTGTGTCCGACGCACGACTGGAGTTTACTCCTTACGAACGATTATAAAAAATTAAATTAAAATAATATAATTTAATAAATAAATAAATATCAGCACCATCTGTTCGAATTATGATACATGATTACGTAATATATTTTAGTTTCAGAAATGGCGCAATATCTGTGAAACTGCAAAGATATTCTAAAATATTCGAAAATAGAACGTAACACATTTTCTGTGGGACAATTTTGATTTAACTCCCATAAATTTTCATACCGTGGGCTTATAACATCGATTTTCCAAAAATGTTTAATAAAACTAAAATATTTAAAATATGTTTAAATTTTAACTATTACCGATTGGTTCAAGGTAGTCTCTCCTCACTGTGACAGTGTATACCTTAGGTTTTTCTTACCTTGTTTAATTACTCGTAAAGTGTACAAAAACAAATTATATATATTAATTATTTATGGAAAACCTCAAATCAAAATGTTTGATTTTTGTGATAGGTCTTGTATGGTTCTTGTAGTGTAAATGCAATCAGAGTTAGGTATGCACAAGTCTACCAGAACAATTGGTTTTTAAATATTATTTTTTGTAATAAATGGAATAATCATATATAAGATTTATAACAAAACATTTTTTTTTCACGCTATAATTGAATTTAGTTTTAAGTTATATAAATTTCATTTGATGTTCAATGATGTTCAAGGAAATATCTATTTTTATTGAAAGAAATAAATGTTTTCGCTAAATCCTCACCTACAGATCGCGTACGGTAGGTTTAGTAGAGGTTTCGCACAATTTTGTTTCGTACGAATTGTGCGAAGAAGAGACTTTAAAATTAAATATATTTTTAGTGTGTCGTTTTCTTCTACTCTGAGCTGTCGTGATCTGCGGATTTTGGACCGTAATAAATAGTTTAAAAAGTGTAGTCTAATTAATGTATAAAAAGGACTCGTGATAAGAAAAATGTAGGAAAAAATACAAATTATTTTTTTGAGTAAAAATGTCTAATAAAACTTTTAAAATGTAAGCAAGTTTAAAAATGTAAGTTAGTTTTTTTAAACGTAACCGTAACTGACTCGTTTTAGATTTTCTGTCCTCTCTGAATTAGTAGACCTTCATATATTTCTATAATTCTGTAAGCTGTAGAATAATAGCTACTTACGATCTTTAGCTGCTTCTGTTTCATATATGTATTGAGCTGTTCCTGTATAAAAAGAAATTCTATAGTATTGATTTATTCTAAACATTAAATTAAATAAAAATCAAAATGTTATTGTATACATGAAATTACAATTTACAATTTAATAAAATCAGATCCAACTTAATGTTATCTTTAAAAACATAGTCACTACACAAAAACTTCGTATGTCAAAACTCAAAGAAGGACTAGTATTTATTAGATGCATAAAAAAAAAACTTCTTCCAAGGAGAGGAGGAGGCTTCCTAACAATCTTTTTAATGTGTAAAGGGAAGATCGAATCATCTCGTATGCGTCCATTGCGATTCTTTTTTACTAAATTTACAGTGGCCATAATGTTTTGTAATGTTAATCCCTTCTTTTGTTATTTTTTCAATAAAAATAATAGTATTTTTCTATGGTATTCCTTGCATTTGTTTACCACTAAAATGATACCACACCAACAGTCATAAATGAATAGTAAAAATAATCATCGAGAATTCCTTCCACATTAATATAAGTTTACTGCCTTCAAACCGAATAATTTTTTTTTTTTTTGGTAAAACCAATTTATATGAAACCAAGCGACATGACTGTGTAATATAAATTTGTTTTATGATGTTCAAGGAAATATCTATTTTTATTGAAATAAATAAATGTTTTCACCAAATCCTTACCTGCAGACCAAGTAGTGTAGTGCGTCGTTTTCTTGTACTCCTCATCTGAGCTGTCGCGATCTGCGGATGTTGGATCGTTAGTTAATATTGTAGAAATGTGTAGTCTAATTAATATATAAAAATAACTATATTATTTTTATTTGACAATTTCCAATTTTATTAAATGTATTTTTATTGAATACAAGTAAAAATACAAATACCTGCTTATGTATGGGAAGTGTATTTTTATTTTTTGCAACAATCTTCACTAGGCACAATTTTTTTAATGGCGAATTACAACTAATTTGGATTTCGTTTCTAGAATATTCACCGTAGAACCGCTCGACAGCGTGGCATGCTCGATCAGCAAATTTCGCTAGACCTACGCTTTTCTTACAAGAGGAATCCATCATGGATACCCACAGGCCTGAGGACTGACCGGTGGGTTATGGACCGGTACGAAGTTGCAGAAGAGTGTTCGTCCGACCTTGCAACTTCGCCCATAGCGGACTCGGAGGACGCCAATAGAGTCGGTAGGTCTTACCATCTCGGGATAAGAGTCCGACATAAGTCACCGGTTTGTCCCCAGGCCGGTGTGTACCCATGATGGATTCCTCTTGTAAAAATAAGGTCGTCAGACCACGCCGAACCATTTATATTAATTAAAAAAAAAGAGTATTAAAAACAAGTAAGTACCATGTTTGATTTTGTTTCGATCTGCATCTGGAAAACGAAAAAAAAATCTAATATTATGACTGAAAGTATATAATTATTTTTATTACTTTTTTTGTTTTGATATTGATCATCATATAAAAAAAAATCCTCATAATATGTTTACCTTTTTCGGTTATAGCTATTTCCTGTAGAGCATCTAACGCAGGTATAAATATATCTATAAAAAAATAAATAATCGACAAATTTACTTAGAACCTAAAGTTTGGGAAGTCTCGACAATTTCAAAGTTGATGGGATAAAAGGCTTGTATTTCGAGCTTCTCTTTACTCGCTCGCCACACACACCACACGCTGTTATTTCACGGTGCTGATCTTCTATACGAGTATAAAGTCTTATGAAAAGAACATAGCTATTATTTTTCATGTATTTATTTTCTTTCTTGTGTTTAAATTTTTTACAATATAAATATTAAAAAAAAAACAATAAATAATATAAAAACTTAAACCTAGAGTGACGCAAGTAGCGGGGCAATAACCAAGCTACTGGTGGTTAGGGCTGCAAAGTGAGGAGACCTCCTAACAATCTTGACAGTATTATTTTTATTGTTATATTATCGTAAAGTTTATATACCTACCGGATATTGTCGAAATCCTTTTCGTTGTAAAAACTATAAAACAAAAAATATTGATTAATATATTTTATTTTATTTTTGTTTTAATCAATAATTTGGTCATAGGATGAGTGTAGATTAGGCAGATAATAATGCGAGTATGATAGATAATAACAAAAACGGTTTAGCTATTCGAACTTATTTGAACAAACGCAGTACTGAGCTTTACTGCGCTTTGATCACTTTACGTTTCTTCCGTATACGTGACGAAGCGTGCTCGAGCGATTCTTCTCCAAATCTGCGTCAACCTATCGGCAACCACATTACCATTACAAGCGCACATTGTGAAGCAACAACCTATTGGAATGGAAACTGATTAGAAAAAGTTCAACTTTTTCTACCCCCTCAAACGTTACCTACTATATAATTCTAAGTATCAAATCAAGATATTGTAGTCCCTTTATAAAACTCTAAAGCAACCTTGTAATTTGTCAAACGTCATATATTCCCGATTATCGGTTAAAATAACAAAAATAATGAAAAATATTTCATAAGATTTTGGATAGAAAAAATAATGTTTAAATAAGAACCTGTGTTCTTAGAACTTAATGATAGCTACTAATAACTAATTATTATCTCTACATATTATAAAATAAAGTCGCTGTACGCTTCTGTCTGTTTCTCTTAACTACCCGATTTTCTCTAATGGAAAGAGCGTCAAACGAGAAAGAAAAAATTGCCACAGTGCGAAGTCTGAATAAATTTAGTTTATCTGAATTTGACAATTTTTGTGTAATAATTTATCTGAAACAAAATGTTATTATTGTTATTATTATTTAACTAATCCCATTCGTATTCGATAATTCTAGACAGATTCGTAGTTGAAGCAAAAACGTAAAAGCGAGGTTGAAGTCCAATACGTGCTCACATTTTTTTCTGTTTTTGTCTTTTTTCGAATTAATGACAGTGATAGAAAACACATTATAGTCTGTGATGTCAAGTAGTCTAAAATATATGGTATAATTACTTATGCATGTTACATTACATATCAATTAGATTACTTCATACCTGCTTTCCTTGGGATGCTAATGAACTCGCGTGCATGCAAAAGCAATTAAATAAAAGTACAGTTAGAGCTAGTTACAAATTATACAATGCAATACTTACATAATCGTTCAAATAATGTATCACATAAATCTTGCGGACTCTTGGCTCCACTTACTATACCTTTTCCGTCTAAAAATTAAGTATATCTCTCTCATAAGATTATATTAAGGTAATTAATTAATACATAACTAATAAAAATTAAATTGAAAATTTAGAAATTAATACAATCAAATGGTACTAAAGCAATTACATCGTATTGTTAATACCAAAATATCACTAGTACCATTAGTGGTATTAGCGACACCAAGTAGTATCACTAGTACTATTAATGGACAGTCCAATAGTACTTAATCGGATACGCACTTATCCGGCTTCCTTCAGTGCGTATCCGATTAAGATATATTAAGGATTATAGTTTTTATAATCGTAATTTTCCAAGCACTTCATTAATGAAAATGTAACCTAATATGTTAGTTAAATACAATGGGAAGAGTTGCATCATTAATAACTACTTATATTTTTTCCAAAACTAACTAGGCGACTTACTAAGCTATAATTTTCGATATACGAGACTAACGAGCTTTAGTATCTGACGAAAAAAGGATCTGTCGAAATAAGAATATGACCAATATCGTGAGATCCATTTTAGTCAATAGATTGTTTTGATGAAATACTAACCTTTTAGAATTGGTATATATGATTTCTACTGTAATATGTTACTAAGCGAAAATTACGTTAATATTATAGTTAGTGAGAAGAAAAAGGCCTAAAAATGTGTAGTAAGTTTGTAATTGAATACTTACGTCCAGGATTATTCACTGGAAAATCAAAACTATGATGTACAATCAGTTATGCTTAATAGCCATAAAACATTTATATCATAATATTATGGAACTCGTTAGTAACTGGTAATAACTATACAATATACACAAATTAGAGTATGCACTAAGTGCTATACAGTGTCAAGCTATTGTCACTATCGAACTCTTATTTTAGTCTCTGGTGAGAGCTCTGCGCTCGTATTAACAGTTAGGTACTGACCTTTTTCAAAGAGTTTTCTGCACAAAACGTACATTTCAACTGTACTAATTTTGTCACCTGCAATTTTTAATTTTAATATAGTTTAATTATTCTTCTAAGCTTTATTTTATTTATTTTATTTCTCTATGTGATATTATCCATTATACATATTATAATTATTCCTATTTATTATTATTTATTACTAGCTTTTGCACGCGACTTCGTCCGCGTAACATTATAAAATACAGCTTATGTTACTCGCTGATAATGTAGCATTCTATAGGTTAAATCATATATAATCACTCCAGTAGTTTTATTCATTACAAACAAAAATACAAATCTTCTCTTTATAATATTAGTAACTATACATGATATTGATTTTATGTTATTATATTAATATAACTTACATAACTAGGCTTAAATAAAATGTAATTTTTATAATTTCTTACTTTATCTATTTATTTTTGACTAAATTTATATTTTTCTAAAGTAATGTTCAGGATCTTATTTAATTAACTTAACCAACTAATAAGTCGTCTCTGCCGACTCCAGCCATAGATAGCGACACTATGCGCTTCCCACACATAAAACTTCGATGCCTTTATTTCACTTTTTCTCTGAACTAATTTTCATAATAAACACTATCGAAATTGCTAGTGAAATTCCCAATTTAAAAAATCTGTATTATTACTTATTACATACATACATACCTGATTGTAAAGGTCTGTAACCGGTAAGCACTTCCTGACTCTTTGCTGAAATATAATTATTTATTTTGAAAGTTCGTCGACATAATTATTATGTACTTTATAGTTAATCATAATTATATTTCCCTAAACTTTTTTCTTTTGTACTTTTTCCGTGGAATGCTATAATATGGTATACTAGCAGTTGCACGCGACTTCGTCCGCGTAACTTTGTAAAATATTGCGTATGTTATGTATGTAGGTAATGTGACTATAGGTAAAAGAATTTTGAAACAATAAATCATAGTTGGGCTATAAAAAAAATACATGTCAGTCGTTGGACTGCACGTCAGAAGTGAAAAGTGAAGGTTCACAAAAAAACTAGATTATTGGTCAGAGGTGTATACCACATTGATCCTTGTTATCTAGTAAGTTTACTTTTATATGTAGTTATCTGCTTATATAGTACTTATATATAAGGTATCGATTACGGTAACAAGTCGCAAGTTAAATGGTATTTTCCCATCTCAAAAATTGTTATTTTTTTTTAAATTTTAAATTAATTTCAGCGCCATCTCAGTTCTCATTAATTTTATTATTTCAATTCAATAAGTTTATATTTCTAAAACATATTCTAGTTTCATCGATATTGTTTTGATGGCGCAATATCTGCGGTGGCGAAAATATACGGTTACAGTAACAAGTCAAGAGTTCAATGGGTTTTTTCCCATTTCAAAAATGCCCAACGCGCCTAAAGAAGTTTTCACTTCAGAACATTGTAGTGACATCTATCACACAAATATTTCGTGCAATGATTTACTTAAAACTTACTATTTAATCACAGCATGCAATTTTAATTTATTCATTACAAACTAAAATACAAAAATACAAACCTTTATCTCTTTTTAATATTAATATAGACTAGTATCGATGTACTTAAAGATATTAATTCTTGTAAATCTCGTAAATCGATTAAATCGATTAGACCTGTGATTCCCGTATTAATTCATAAGAAATAAATAAGTAATATAAAATAACACATTTAAAATAAGAATCGGAAAGCAAACATAAATCATTACCAAGACTTAATTGCAATGAAAATTGATGACCGTGTAATTCATTCCAAATATTGTATGGAATTATATAAATCAGTATTTAATTAAACAAATGAAAATTTACCCGTAATTACCGGAATATGCCAAATAGGAAGAAAACAAATAAATAGAATCCTCCATTTCATTTTTCTTCCAGTTGAAAGAGTAACCTCAAACTAACTTTATCAGCAAGGAACTCAACTTCAATTACAATAAAGATCAGTCAGCGTACAATTTTTTTAATTGCTTCTTTAATCGGGGTTAGGAAATTAATTTTCTTTATAAATCAAGATTTAAATAATAAATAAAAAATAAAAATATGATGTTAACTTTTGTATGATAAGCGTTTTTTTTTTACCACTAAACTACATAGTTGATTTAATTATTGTATATAAAGTCTTTAAATAGTAGTAAACAAAGAATTTTTCAGTGTCAGTCTGTTCGCTTAATTCTTCTAAAATATGCAACTGATTTTTAAGAAATTATTTAAACATTTTATTGTAGGAAAATTTTACTTGTATATTATATGTTATTGTTTAATCGGTCAATACTCGTAATTAGAAAAATCGCATTTTATTCGTTTTTAGAAAATGGAGTCGAAAATGTTTATTAACTTTTTTATTTTTCTTCAACAGGTAAACTCCGCAGCTAAACAAGTCTTTAAATAATCCACACTTATTTATTTAATAAAGTAAGTATGCTTTGAAATGTTGTTTTTAGTTTTATACGAGTATGTACGTGGGACGTTCTACTTTTTCACCGACAATTACGTGTCCCCTCCGCAAAAAAAAATATTATTTCTCCAAAATATTCAGTTTCTGGATTATTATTTCACAAAAACTCTTTTGACAATGCACCAATAACCTTAAAATTGGATTCGTATTATTATTATTTTCTATAAAATGATTGTGACATAGTATACAAAAACGGTGACAGAGGTGTTTTTCATACAAATAAAGTGTGTCCCTCTGGCACGCCTAATGTTAAAAAATGCTCTCGCAAAAAAAAAAATCATATCGAAACTTTCAATACAAAAGCTTTATTGAACTACTTAAATATCATTATTAAATTTATGAGAAGAAAATAAACATAAATATTTATATTATTAAACAAAAAAAAATGTTTTTTAGTTGTCCCCTGATGTATGTGATTTTTGTTGCTATCTTCTGTCACATATTTTATGAAACAAATAATGCGCTTTAGCATTTTGACTATGCTTGCTAGGCAACGTCATGGTTACTTCTCCCCCTTGAACCCACGCCATGCAACCCTACACCATGGTGAACCAAGTCATTCGCCCGAAGATATTAAAAGAATAATTATTTAGGTGTGTTTATTAGGCGACGGCTCGGTCACAAAAGTTAATACCTCTAAATGTTATTGTAATTTCTGTTTTCTAACATTGATTTATTGTTTTCTGGTAAATATTTCCTATACGGCCAGCTGAATGAAAAATTCATAATTAGGTGAATGATGACAACCTCAAACACTACTATTTTACACCTCCGTCACGAGACACCTTTGTTACAAAAACTGTGACGGAGTGGTAAAACTCGTGACAGAGTGGTCATTTTTGTATGGAACTTACTTGATTTTTATAAAAGACAATTATTATTTTTGAGGTGTGGGCTATTAAATCTTTATTTACTTCATTCGCTGCATTATATGTTTCTGAAATCTACGATAATGAGGCAATAATTTAAAACATATTTTATCAAAGAATGGACATATTTAATTTTTAACAAATCTTAAAATTTACCAGTCGAATTGTCGGTAAAAAAGAAGAACGTCCCATGTATAAAACTATGCTTTTTAAAAACTGAAAAAATACCTAAATTTTAATGATATTAACAATGATTTGAAAGGCTTTCGAGGTAGAAAATTTGGATTTGTCATTACCATTTCATCAGTACCAACATATTAAAAAATCAGAACTACCTCATTTAATGTAAGGTATAATGTACCAATTCCATTGGCTAATAAACTAAATAGGGATGGGCACCAGCTATCTAAAAATAAAGATCCAACGTTTGGCAATAGTATAATATTAGTCGTCAATGTACCTAAGTATGTCATGTATATCTTTTATTTTTCAACGCGGACGAAGTCGCCGGAACCAATTAGTCAATAATAATTTTACAATAAGAAAACTTGCTGAGAAATCCCCTTGTAGTAATTACGAGTGTATTTCGACGTTTTCAGTCGTTTTTTAAGTTTTATATATGGAGCTGAAAATCGATAACATTTATTTATAGAACATTCATTTTCCACAGCCTCTACATTGATTACGCAGTTTATTTATACAACATTGCTACAAATCGCCCGGCTCTACTCTACATTTATATCTCTACCATTACAGGCGACTGTAGGACATCTCTGTTATGAACCAGATACAAACTACACGTAATAACGCTTAATAATTTTATGAACCTTCATTAGTGTACGCCTCCTTCATTCATTTAAACTGACATCAGTTAAAACTGCCGTTTTAACTTATGTCTTTACGTATTTATTTTTTATATAATATCATAACTAGCTAGTGCCTGCGACTTCGTACGCGTTGAAAAAAAAAAATGGCTTGACATCTTTATTGCTGTGACGACGTTGGCGCCGCCGCTGTCGACAACAGTAGTGCCGCCACATTTTTTTATATTTTTAGATGATTCTAGTTACTTTTTCTCGATGAAAGGTACCCTCCTAATGTCCTTTTCTATAAACCTATATATGTTAAATTTCATGAAGTTCACATACTATCTGTTGTATGTACAACACAACAGCCTTCTTGTCTAAACTTTAGAGCGAACAACTTTGTACATGCGGTGTACATAATATTGATGTTGGTAAAGGTACGAGTACCTACCGGTTACTGAATTTTGTATTACCGGCACTCGGTTAGCCGGAAATTCTCGATGTGAAATATTCACATCAAACTCTATCTAATAATATTGGAATAGTTTTTATACAAATTTGTTTTATAAAAATAATAGGGTGTTCAACTGTATAATATTAGATACTAAATTGACATGTAAGATTTTGGCATGTCTTGTATCTTACATATTAACAAAAATCAAGAAAAAATTCGATATCACTAAACTATTAATTTACTGTTTTCTTTGGTAAAATTTCATTTAACTAATACAAAGGTTATTTTTTTGTGTAGAGTTCATCAGTCACATAGACGATATATGGCCGCCGTCGCTTATAGCGCAAGCAATACGCCACAAGTTTGATTTACACTTAACAAAAATCAATAAAACCGTCTGGCGGCAGTAACCAGTAACCGTTGTGTTTCGGTGAGTGAGTAAGGGATGCCAGAGCCCATTACTCAATCCCTTCCTTATCTCTTATACTTAATCCTTCTATGGTCGTCAGCGCACTTGCAGCACCTATGACGTTGCTTGTGTTATAGACTATGGTAGCCACCTACCTTCAAGTGGACCGTCAGCCTGTCTGTCGACCTTAACATGAAAAAACATCTATTTTTATTTGCCACCACTTAAACTAAATCAATTTTATTTGTATATTAAAACGAACAGGTACAAATATGCATGTCCGACTTAATATATTACATTATATGAATAAATTGTTATATAATCAGTAATTCAATATACGGTTTATATTTAAACTGCTTACGTTTGTCAAATGTTTTGGTTAAGATAGCAAGGCCGATAACTTCGCCGCCCGGTGAAAGGTTGCAGCGCGATGACCCGCAAGATAGCTACAGTTGAAGACGCTTCTAGTAGCAAACGTTTGTTTCATTGTCAGTCAGACAATTTCGCCACTTAGCACAACTCTCTCCGGAGAGAAAAGACTCACAGTTCACTAAGTAAAACACATTGTCCGTTTTGATCTACATTCTTTTGTTATTCGTGTTCGATTGTTTCTCAAAGAACTCACCAAATATAGATGGTGGCGAAAATAGACAATTATTATAATGTAGTAAATGTGGCCAATGTAATTGACCATAAGTTTTTATTCTTTATTCTTATGTGTACTGCTTGGAATCACACTGGTTTTTTTTTTTTTAAAAAAAACTTAAAGATATTTATAATGAACAATACTCTTTAAAATATCTCCTTGTACGAGTATATCCAATTGTTTCTCTGATAATGTTGCTTGAAGATTGAATAAAGGTATGGGCCTCTTTAGAAAGCTCAGCTTCTTTCAACGAGTTATGGAGAGGCCTGCGCTCGGGGTTACTCTGCGAGATCGAATCAGGAATGAGGAGATCCATATACAAACGTAACTCTCCGACATAACTCGACGGATCAGTAAGTTGAAGAGACAATAGACAGGGCAGGGCCTGTCTATTGTCTCGAGGGGCAGGGCCTCAGGGGCCTGAAAGTTGTCGAGTGGAGACCACACGGATCGGTAAGCGCAGCGTAGGACGTCCACTCACAAGATGTACTAAAGGCTACGGGTCAACACTGGATCAAGACAGCTTCTGACTGGTCCCATTGGGAAATTATGGGAAGGCCTATGTCCAGCAGTGCCACGTCCTACGGCTGACATGACAATCATTGCTTGAAGATAAACACTTATCTATAAACACCATTAAACACAAACGTTTTTTTTAATGAACATTATTAAGTCGTAGGTAATAAATACGTTAAAAGACTTAAAACATGTAACGTGGGAGTTTACAAGTACCTACTTGCCATTTATGTCAAACTGCTTTGACTCCTCTCACTATGCTTTTACAAAGTCATAAATAACTTTTGAAAATTTCCCAAAGCAAAATAGCGGCGAAATGTTCAAACGTATACTGAAAAGTTGTACGAGCCACTGCGGTTTAGCATCTACGAAAATATTTTAAACTCTTTATAAAAATTATGTGTTTTATAATAATTTATAAAAATTATTATACGAGTATGAGTATATTATAGAGAATGACGAAATTTAATGCTTGTGCTAAGTCTGTGTTGAATACTTTTAACATTTAAAAGAAATCCTCAAAAACATTTTATTATAAGGACTGCATATTGTTTTAATTGTACACATATTCCCTGAAACTTCCTGTCGTGCTTATTATAAAACAAAAAAAAAACTCTACTTAATGTTTTTGTTATTACTACAAATATTAACGTTTCAATTAAAATTCCGTAACATGTATAGGCAGTTGATAAATTCAGTCAAAATTACTTGGACAAATTTCATTTTTACAACGGAATGTTTTATTATAATTTTATTTTACTAGCTTTTGTCCACAACTTCTTCCGACTCCCTCGGAAACAGTACTGTTTTCTGGATGAAAGGTATTCTTTTTCTGTTGGATAGGTACTGACGTGTACGAGTATGAAAAATTTCATGATGATTGAGTATTTGAGGTGTCAAAGCGTAACCAACAAAGTCACTTTCGCATTTGTTATATTAGTTAGGATGTACACGTATCTCTCTTTAGCAGCAATAAAATCTGTTTTTTCTTTATAATGTACAAAATCGATTGGCTCACATCAATTTTCAGTGACCGCGATAGGGACCCTAAAACGCGACCCGACGACGAACGCGCCGCTGTCTAGACGCAACAAACGTAGGATTTGTTTAACGACAAGTTGCACTACGATTACAGTCTTGTCTACATTTACGTAAAGCGATCTCCCAACAAATCCGTAAATCTAATGCAAAAATAAATTGTGATCGGTGTACTTACCATCTTACTTCCATTTCGCTAAACTTCTTATCGACTATGTATAGATTTGAATGCAGTAATGTGGAACTAAATCAAAATAGGTATCACTAGTTTCAGGTCGCTGTAAAGAAAGTGTAAGGAAATTATTTAATCCTTCAGCCGCCAGAGTCGTGTCCATTTAGCCAAAGCCGTATATATACGACAAATTCCTCTACTTGTATAATGTTTATTTTTAAATCATGGCGTTGCATCTCTAAAAAAAAAAGTTACGAGTATTACTTCACATAAACAACGCTGCACTAATCTGAAGATTGTCTAATTTTCATCAAAATCGGTTCAGCGGTTTTGGAATATATAGGAGTGTATAGAACCACCATAAAGATGTATAAAAAACACCTGCGTTATATTACTTCTATGCATTCACTATTAACATAAAAAAAGCATTTACATTTTGCATATTCACTCATAAAATTTGCCGGAAATAGAAATATATACAAGAAAAATTTGACTTTAAAATTGACAAATGACTAAAAAATTTAAATTTTAATATTATATCCTAACTATTTTTTAAACAGTTCTCGTAACTAAATACGTTCTATGAGCAGTTACTCGTAACATACAATTCCTTTCACTTTAAACACACATGCATATATTATTTATACTTATAGATAATCACTCCACGCAACTGACGTACCGCAAAAACATGACCAAACCATTTGTTCACTTCCTTTGGCCTTTGCCTTTTGCCAGGCCTTCCATTATTTGCAAAATGTTACCACATGTACTTTTAGTTTTGTAAAAAAAAAATGCAATGGTGCCTCCATTAATGGTTTAATTGGGTTTAATGTGGAATTTCCAACATGATCCGTAGTAATCGACTCCATTTTTAATGTTAAAGTCGACAGACAGGCTGACATTCCACTTGATGGTGGGGTGACTGTAACACAAGCAACGCCACTGTACAAAGGTGATCAAGTAAATACAAATTGTATTTACATTAAAAATAGAAAAAGAAATACAGAAATTAAAAAAAAATATTTATTTATTCTTTTCACACGTTCTCCTGAAGTCACACAAACGACTAAATTAGTTATTCAGTTACTCGACTCCAATCAGGTCTCATATTCATTTTGTCCAATTTACTGAAGACTCCAAGTCTTTTATTTGCTGATTACTGAATACTTGTATGTAATAATACTAAATGTGAAATTAGGTATACTTTTGGGCTGAAGGTCGTACTGTAAAAATTGCCTTCACATAATATATGTAGATCATGCTGATTGATTTCAACAACAAATTTGATTGTTTTCAAGCATGAGACTTATCAAATTTTAATAATCTTTTGTCGTACTAAACTCTTAAACTAGGATATGACAAATATGATAAAAAGTAAGTTGTCTTGTTGTTAATTAGTTTATTAAATTAATTCAGGGTTATTACGAAATAGATTTGGTTATATATTTAAAAAATCAAATTCTTAAATATCAGGATCCAAGATGACAGAGCAAACTTTTGAAGCATTTTCTAATCAACTGTACGTTAGAGGTGACTAATAGCTAAGTTGACGAATAGCGAATGTGGTAAAAGCGAAGTAGACGAATGGCGTCAAACTCAATAATTACTATAAAAGTTTAACATGAAAGATTCTGTGTTCGTTCATTTCCAAACGAGGATATGTTATCAAAGAAAACGGAAAGTCATTTTGTAAATCCGCCGAATATTTACTTTCGCACATCATGACGAGCGTAAAATTAAACTCGACTGACTAAGGTAAATGATGGTCTACTCTAATGCGATTGGTCCATTCGGTTAAATTTCTTTTCCAATTTTTCTCATACCTACAGTAAAGGTTTCTCTCTCGTTATTCGGCATTCGAGTGTGTTTCGCAGCATAAATTAAAGCAGCCCTTTTGGGCTTAATTCTGAGCATAATTAACCACCCCTCTACAGAAGACCACCGTAAATTAACAGCATGCTTTCTGTTGCATTCGGTAATCACTATCCTAGATCGGCAGTACGCTTGCAGCACCTGTGGCGTCAAGTGGACCATCAGCCTGCCTGCCGATCTTTACATAAAAAAGTGTGGTGTTCTTTTACTTTTTTTTTTTCAAACTGTTCGTCTGCTTAATTTTTGTATATGCGTACCATTGTAATTGTAAGATATCTTTAAAATCGACGCTTATAAAAAATTAACAATGAACCGCCATGTCTACCAACTTTTAGAACCATTTTACAGAAAACCCCTTCCATACATCTGCTATGTACAATTCGGGCGACATACTGAGGTACTCGTACTAAAAGTGTTCTTTAAACAGATCGCTGAAGTCGCCGTACTCTTTTGACAAAGCAAGCTTTAAATCCACAACCGTCTTAAGGATAGACGAGCCATTGAAAGTGGTATAATGCAAAACGCGTCTTTGTCGATGCACAAACTGCAAACTGCTACATGAGTAACTGTAGGTATTTGAGTTAAAGAG
The DNA here is from genome assembly GCA_944738685.1 of Synanthedon myopaeformis. NCBI lineage: Eukaryota > Metazoa > Arthropoda > Insecta > Lepidoptera > Sesiidae > Synanthedon > Synanthedon myopaeformis. Next base: position 4,715,579 of record OX122915.1, read on the forward strand.
AAAACTGTGTTTTACTACTAATAAATTACGTTAATACAAAATACATAAAGCTCTTTACAAAATATGCTAAATATTGTATATGTTAAAAATTAGGTATAAAAATCGAATTTTTTTTTTCGCTAAAACCCCATTTTTGCTGTCACGGTCGTTCCGCGGCCAGAAGGTGGTGCCTTGCCACTATTAAAACATCCAGACCAGAGCCAATCGTGGAAAGTACATTTTGAAAGTCTGCCCTGCGAATTGAATCGAATTCGTATTAAACATATTATAAAACAAAGTCGTTTTCAGCTGTCAGTCTCTTTGTATGTGCGCTTAGGTCTTTTAAACTACGCAACGGATTTTAATGCGGTTTACACTAATGGTAAGAGCGTTAAACGAAGAATGTTTTCATATATAATTTGCAGAAAAAAATGCAGCCGTGCGAAGTCGGGAAGCGGGTCGCTCGTTAAAAATAAATTAAACTTGTTTTTTTTTTATATATAGGCATGTACATACAATATAAAATATAATATTTTGTAAACAATGTGTTTCATTGTTTCTATTTATCTGTCTGACATTTACAATCAACAATAAAAAGTGAGTCAAGTTCATAGAGACAATTGATGTTCAATGTCAGAGCAGAATGCAGTGAGAGTGAGGGTACCTGCACATGACGGCCAAGTCCGACAGCTGTGTCCGGGCTTGTGACGTCACCAGATCGACTGTTGTGTCGGTTCCAGGATTTCCTTTATTCGCTTTCAATGAAAATGTCACTTGTGTAAACTTGAAAGTATATTCTTAATTTAAATTAAACCATTTAAAAACCATTTAGTTAATATAACATGTGTTTTATTTCAATCTAACCGATCGATCAAGTGTTTTAAATCTGAATTGGTATGTCAAAAAATTCGTAGTTTTTTATGATAATACTTTTATTAGATAACTAGCGACCCGATCCCGACTTCGCGTGTGTGCGATTGCAGACAGACAATCACTTCTGGACACAGACCTCCCTGATAGACCGACAAAGCTCGCTACTAACCGCAGTTAAGACGAATGTGATTTTTTCGAGTGAGCGGATGACATTATTTTAACTCTACAACCATTAACCATTGAATTATGCATACACAATATCAAGAGTAGAGAAAAGAACAAAGGGATGGAGGAACTTTCACCTACAAAAAAAATTCGAATCCCAGATCATATTAAAATAAAACTATTCAAGGTCTTAGAAAAATAATAAAGCCATTTTAATTATTGAATTATTTTATTTGAATAACTTTTATTGCTAATTTATTTTTCTATATTTAAAAAAGGAATGCGGACGAATTCGCATGCAAAAGCTAGATAGTATAAAGCACTTTATATGAATTACTTTTAAATTCTTTTTAATTTGAACAGCTTTTAAATAAAATTTTCTGCTTTCTCACCACGATGCAGCAAAGTTGAATTCCAAGTACGTGTCTCTCAAGAGTCCTGTCGAGGAGGCTCAACGGCTGAGTGACTGGAAGCGCTACAGAGCTTCCTGTTCGAGAGCTTCGGAAATATCGATATTCAAACTTGAATTTACACGCGTAGGTGAACGAAGACTCCAAGTTATATGTATGAGTATCCTTATAATAAAAATCATTGAAGTCATGAACGTTGAAGGTACCTTTTTTCAGGTTTTTGCTCATATCGCGAATATCTGTAGGAATAGCATTACAAGTATGATTACTTCTGACAAAAGTTTCTACATAAAATTTTCTACAAATTTTGATATATTCATTTTTACTCTACGATCAATACTTTAGGAGCTACAGACTGTGTAAGTAAACAGAGAGTTAAGTTGTAGAAGTTGTTGTTGTTGGGAAGATGTGGATTTAGTAGTTCTTCTAATGGCTCTATCACCACCCAGCAAATATTCCTTGTCAAGCCAGGATAAAGGAAAGTGGAAACTAAGATATTTTCGTCACAAGAACTTCAACAACTCTCTTATGTTGTTCTATTCTTTTCCTGCATTATGTTGTTCTATTCTTTGTTATTTTTAGGGGCTGGTCCAATTTGCATAGTTTTAGAAACTGGAGGATCAGTGGTGATAGTTGGCTCGAGGGTACCATCAGCTTCTCGCTTCCAACTCCACATTACAGGATACGTTTAGTTACCCAGCCACTCTTTTATTTGGTGATATTTAATATTTTTATCTCCATGTTCAATTAAAATACAATTGCTTTTAATTCAAAATATCTAATAAAAACATTTTCTACGTCATAAAATTTTCGTTACAATACAATTTAGTTAGTAAATTTAATATGTATCAGTTTAGTAAGGAGGCGGTAGATCGCCGGCCCCGTAAAGAACTTTGGCTGCTTGCCAGTCGGAAGCCAATCCTGGCGCGGAGTCAGGACATTTTGATACCGCCTGCTTTATGATCCTATACGTCCCTCCTAAACCAACCCAACTAGATTGGTGCGGGCTTATAAATATCTTTAAACTTGGTAATCAATATGTAACACTTTAATCCGTACATATCGATAACAGTTTCTCAGTGCTATTGCGTTCCGCAATCATAAATTGCACAATCGCCGTAAAAAAAACTAGCTATGAACCTGTGCGTGTGTTGTTTTGCGGATAGATAGAGTAAGAGAAAATATGATTAGATAACCTGATTCAAATAAAGAAACATTTATTATTCTAATATTATGTCAAATAGTATTGAAAAATACGTTGGCTCCAAAGTTGTATATATGTTTTATAACGTCTTTTACGCATACAGTGGTTTTTTTTAGGTTTAGAAGAATCTATTTCTGGATGTTTAACATTTTATCCTATTTCCTCTATACATTCTTACTCATTCCGTCATCGACTGCGTGTATTCCTGATAGACCAGCTGAATTTCACAATTAATTATGCCATTAATGATATTATAATTTTTGACAAAACTGTAGTCATACGCATCTGCATCCTTCGTGCCCCTGGTGGTGTAGTTTTCCTGTCCACCACACTTCAAATAAAAAAAATAAGCTATCAAAATATAGTAGCGTCTCTCTGACTTTTCATATGGTTTCCCTTAAAATTTCAATTCTCCTTCGTTTTTATGGTAAAAATGAACCATCTCTTTCACAACTATTTTATTTTGAAGAGATTTTTCCTCATGTGTGCGTTTATTACAAAAAAAAATACTTTTTGATATAAATGTATACAAGACTAGATTGCCTCTGCTATGCGGAAAAAATATTTGCACGTTTAGCTGTGCTGTTTACCTACATTGAAATTCTGTCACAAAACTCGCAGAGTTAATATAGTAGGTTTTATACATGAATGTTTTATTCAAATAAGCCTCGTAGTTTTTATTTACACGTGAAAATATTTAGAAATATACTCTAACATACGTGGCTCTAGTATGCCTTAGAATTATTCTGAATTCCCACTTGGCTACCCGTCGCGATGTTGTCGAAACAGTCACACAACATTGTAGATATTGATTCTTTTATCTCAACTTTCATTCTCCTGATTTTATTATATTACTAACTCGCGACGGGAACTTAGTTGTATATTAAAAAGTTAAATCTAAGCATATAAATTGAGGCGAATTTTAATGTAGATTTAATCGTTTGAAAGGTGTCATTCATACATTATTATTATTTTTTTGGAATTTTATGGCCCGGTATCATACATTTATTATTAGGTTAACAATGTCACAGAATAGGTAATGTCACAGAACAAGCAATGTCACCTTCAGTGATGTTTTAAAATTATATAATTAATCATTGTACCCATGATCATTACTATAATTTTATTAATATTAGGCTTCCTTTTTTTAAATTTCTAATGGTATTTTCAGATAATATGTAATTCTGTTCTACTGTTACTAGAAATAAAAAACATATAAAAATTCCAAATTATAATCTTCGTTATCATCGGTGCCTTTTTAACTTACTGATCTGTAGATGCAATACCTGATTCTTTTACACCGTACATTATTTTTGATATTATTTAATCCTTCTAGAATAAAATTTGTCATTTTATATTTTCTTCTTTTCTAAGCAACATGAGGCTTAGAACATACTGTTGATTCTCTCCCGATTGACGTTTGAACCAGCGTCTACTCATTTGAATCGTTTGAACAAAATACATAAGTTTACATAACTGTTGCATGTTGTTTTATATGAATTGATCGACAAGCCCGAAAGACATGTTCATATTATTGCTGTCTCTAATTGATTTTATATAATTTATTTATATTTATTTATGTTTATTTTATGTTTTTATTTATTTAACCTAGTTTTATGTGTCGTGAATGAATGTTTATTTCAATAATATGATATATTATTTCATTTGGAATTTCATTAGATTTTTTAATAAGCATTGGAAATTATTATAATGTATTAAGTATATGATTTTGCAAATTCATACATAAGTTGTTCGGATACCTACTACTTTCTGACTCATGTTTCTACTTAAATAAAAATTAAATAATTAGCTATTTTTAAATCTTCACATTTATAATGTGAAGATATCACACATAACAACATTTTAGCAGTTAAGCAATCTTTAATCTGTCTGTCTGTCTTTAATATCTGTCTTTAAGTAAACTATTTTTGTCAACTATTTAACTAGAAAGAAGTTGTCTTAGGTGTTGCGTGTCAAATTAAGGGTATCTTAATTTTAGTTTATTTTTTAATTAGTAGATAAATAGGAAAATGTCACCTAATGCAGCTGCCCATAATCCCTCTGGAAGTCAACGTTTAGTAAACGAGCGGCCATTAGTTTTTATGAAGAGGGTGAGAAGCGGTATCGCTAGTTGAGATTCCAGTGGTACACTGCGGAAAGTTAAACTTTGGAATAACATTTCGAACTTTCTTCCTCGGATAATATATTTCAGACTTTATGAACAGATTAAACGGTGAGTTATATTACGTATTAGATAAACTGTGCCGTCCGGAGAAGCGCACGATCATACTTCCACGCCGTTATAAAACGATCAGAAAATATTTACATAAATTGTCGGTTACTCTAGACTAGACAGTACCTTCAGATGGTACATTAAACGTAAATGCAAAAGTACGGACATTATTAGTCACAATAATTATATGTCCCAATAATATTCTAAGATCTGTTTTAAGCAATGTTTTGAACAATACACTCTTTTTAATCACTTTTTAAAATAATATAATCAACCTAAAAACTGAATAATTTACATATGTGGCTTGTAATCAATAACAAATACTACATTATTTAATAATATAATTACTTATCAGATGCAATGAGAAAATTAGCGTAATGCACATTGTCTAGAGTCTAGACTAGACTATATGGCTTAGCTTAAACAATTCAAACTTGAAATCAAAGAATATAAGTGCCTTTAGTAACGTTGGCAATAAAATAAGAATCGCGTCTTTAAGAATAGATTTTATTTTTATCTTTAATAATCTTGGTATGTAATGAGGAAATTTTCGCTCACTCATTTCCTTCACGTTAAACGGAAATTTCAACTGCTATACGAGTATGGTTGAATTTTTCTTTGCGCTTATAACTCTCAAAAGCTACATACATTTCTAATTTCCCGGTTATTTTGTAAATAAAGTCATTGTAAACCAAGAAAGTTAACCTACTGCTGAGACGTACTTCCTCAGTTTTACTGGCTATAACTATGTGTAAGAAGCTATACTGACGCGTTCCCACTTTGCTCGGGTGGCATAGGGAGACTTGTTATACATATTATAATACCTATTTTCTCTGTGAAGAATTTTTCAAATTGGTGCAGTAGTTGAGGACATTACCCGTCAGTAAATAAAATTACAAAACCTGTTCTCTGTCTTATAGGCGACCTTATTTGCGTAGAAGTTACAAGAAAAATCTTTTTCCTCTCCCAACCCAATTACCAACCTTATATAGGTTGGCTCACCACACCCAATTTTTAATCGATAACCTTTTTTAAAACGTGATAATAATAAGGTTACTCACAACATCTATAAACGTCAGAAATAACCCTAAATAATAAAGAAATCGCCTTTAGAATTTTATCACTTACTTTGAACATAAATTTAGTTAATCTTAGTTTAAAAAAATGCAATTTATTTTAAAAGATCTCTCGCCGAGATTAATTAAAATCGTTTCCCAGTTCGTGTAGCACACAGACGCCGTACGTAAGCTACTGACACTTTGTAGGAGTTGCTACAGGTTTACCTAATCGATATACGTACTCTATCCAAGGTGCACCTCTTAATTGCCAAATTTAGCCAACGACTCACCTTCCGACACCGAAGTTACGTGTAGATCTCAGTAAAGGCGTTTAATCACGACGTTCAGCGTTCATTAACGAGGAAGCGGAGGCATTTTGTCGCACGTCTGTGAAATGCTAATTTCTTCCGGTACATACATTCAATATAGGCCTGTCATTTACCCTTTACGCCTTTTTGTATCGATCGTAACCCAAGTGACAAACTCTTCGTTCTTATTGTCACTTTAATTAAAATTTTACAGTAGCAGGGCACACAATATGTACATACTGGTTGTGTTTCAGGAGTGAGTAAGACATAACAAAGCCCATTTCCCTATTCTTAACCTTTATCCTGCTAAGGGCAGTAGGCAATGCAATTACAGCATCTGTAGCGTTGCTTGTGTTTATCGGCGACGGTGACCGCCTCTTATCAAGTCAGCCCGAATATCAATAAAATATTTCATTTTAAAAAATTATGCATTATTTATGCACTATTGCAGATGCTTAATGTACTAGCTCATACCCGCGCCTTCTTCCGCGACCCTTTTTGAATAAAGCCTGGGCCACGACACCAACGCTCGAAGAGAATTCGCATCGCGCTGCAAGCGTCTGCGTCGAGCGTCAAAAATTTCGATATAATTTTCAGTGCCGTATTGTGACCTCTTATTGAACTAAGATAATTCGCTTCATTAGTTTCTTGGCCCAGGGAATAAGTAAAGTTACTTCCTTAGTCGCACTACGAGAATCCAAATTTATAGCGGACCAAAACGTTTGGCACTAAGTATATACATATACTTCAAGAACAAAACACAAAGGTTTCAACATTTCAAAGAAAGATATTCGCTCGACGTTCGACGTTTCTCACGAGTTTTTGTCTTGCACAAGACGGAATTAATCGGCGATACAACGTTAAAGGCCAATACAAAGTAGGCGAAATGTATAACAATTAAAATTCCCCAAGTCGACAGCTCTCGCGGCAGTAAACTCGCGCAAATACGTATAAAATTTAAACTGAGCGAAACCCTCGTCAAATTATAAGGGGAGATTAACCCTAAACACTCGCCGCTGCCGGTTTTAGCTCTATTACGTTTAGTTTACATTTACATGAACAATATAGTGGTTCGTTATGATGTTTTCTGAAATTTTATTGTTTACTCTTTAATATTGTTTCAGATTAACCCAATTCCAGTGGTATGCTGTTGTGATTCTTAAATTGAACCTACAATTAGGTGAGGATTTTTTGTTTATTGTCATGAAGTTATACATACACAGAATATTGCAGAATTTATACATACAATACACAATAACTGATATTCACACTGACCATCTATGCATATAATAAAATTGTAACAAGCATTTAATTTAAAAAAAAATTTGCAAAAGTTGTATTTATATACTTCAACGCATACGAGGTGGCGGGCACCAGCTAGTTTTCCATACATCTTACAATGTTACATTAGACCACATATCTTGCACAAATTTGACGATCAAATGTACAACTAAGAAAACATAGACAAACAGACATTAGCAATTAACATAGAAATTGATGAGGAACATTATGCAAATTGTAAATAAAAGCCAGCGCCGTCAGAGCTTTGTTCTAGAAGCCCGGTTAGATATCACCTACATAACAAGTTAGGCTTTGTGGAGTCTGCATCCTGTTAATAGTATTAACCGCCTTTCATGCCAGGTCATCTGTGTTTCAGGTATATAGGTCATGTTGCACTCCCAGCTCATTGTTAAATCAATATGTTAACAATATCCATTCGACTGTGTGTATTGTTTAATGGAACTGCTATTCCCATATGTTTGTGCATCACATTTAGTATACATTTAGTATACAAAAATATTACATTTATTATATTTATTTATTTTGTTCATCATTATTTCATTCCAATTTTAAACTGAAGTTTAAACAATAAATGATAGATAACCTCAACTCGTTGTAATACTCGTATCTTCTTTCAATTTTGTTATTTATTTACCTGTAGAGAACTTTAACTTTTGTTAGTCTTTTCATTTGAATTCAAAAAGACTTTGAATATTCGAATTCAAGTGAGTTTAAACTTTGTTCGTCTATTGAGGATACTTTTAGAATTATTATAAAGAATACTGGAGTTGGAATGTCTAGGGAATATTTTTTCACATTTTTTAAAACATTATTATATACTAGCTGGTGCCCGCGACTTTGTCCGCGTTGAACGATTAAAGGTACCCTATGTCCTTTCTGGTGTTCCAGACAACGTGTATGCAACATTTCAGTAGTTTTTTCGTGAAAGAGTTACAAACATCCATACATCCAAACATACTATCGCATTTATAATATTAGTACGGACGGTTATGACATGTACAATTATACCTACAGGCAGATTAGTACAGGTTCATTAGATACGACGTCACCTGTAGACCACTCTGCCACACTAGTTGGACGCAGTGGAGAAATTTATTAGTAAAAATTAGGAAATAGGATAATAGGTACGGGACAAGATGAGGGGGGAATAGGCTCTGGCATTCCCTATTCTAAATCGAAACATATTCGCTCACTTGCTCTTATTTCGCATAACAAGAGGGTGGCAATTGCCGTCAGACGGGCTGATAGTTTTTAAATGAGAAAGATAGTCACTTCCAATTAAGAATTACGAAAATTTTACTCTCAATATTTCCGAACGGCGAAAATTGAATGATAGGTAACGCAATATTACAATCAGTGAGTACTCGTCATTATTATTGTTATATAATAATTGTTAATATTGATTTCTGAATTTAATGAATTTAACCGTTCCTTTTCTGCGTGAAAGCTAACAAAAATTTAGTCTTTTGGCCCTTCCCAAGTTTAGTTCTTCAAATTGATTAAGCTTTAATCTTTAGAAAATCGTGAGAGAAATAATGCAGAAAGTAATAAACCCAAGGCCATTGCGAATTTTAATGCTTGTATACTAATAGAAGAGTAGTTTCTGTAAATAAAAAATTCTCTCCGGGTACATAGCGACGAACAAGAACAAACATTTAGAAGATAAAGCGAATCGTCGCCGCCGCGGTCGTTTTCACTTCAAGTCAAACTTGTATTTATAAAAGGAAAGTAAAATTGTAGCAGTTATTCCCTGTTATCTGCCATCGTGGCAAAGTTCAAAGCGTGGTACAGGTAAATTATAACATCCAATTTTACAAGTAAACAATGCGTGCATTGTTTCCTCGCCGCAGATTTATTTGCGGACCGCTTTCTCCGTACGGTAAGCTTTCTTACGCCATGTCAATTTCAAAATTCGATCTTTATCGAAAATTTACCATGCATTGTTGGGTTTGCAAATGTTTCTTATCTGTCATAACATCCATCACCTCAGCCATAGGGCGTCTGCTGCACGATGTAGGCCACCCCCACAATTTTCCAGTAGGACCGGTCACAGGATCCAGTGTCTTTATTTAGTCGTCAGTCCATCCTGTGAGTGGATATGTTACCACACCGATCGATCTATCGTCGATCGATGGCCATCGATAGATGGTAGAATTTATCAGTCGACGTCGATCGACGATCGATTGGGTTGGTAACACCCTAAGTAAAATTGAAAATAAAAAGGAATAATAAAATGTATACCAAATTATATATCAAAATTACTTACTTTAATATTTTTCAAAACTAAATATTGTGTGGTATTAGATTACAAAGTAAAACAATAATCTTAGGGCCTCTTTCACCATGTGTCAAGTAGGCTAACCGCCATTTAAAGTCACCGGTAACCGGGAAGGAAGGAGATGATATACCTTTGTTTGTACGGTATAAGTCCCAAACATTAAAAAGAAAATAATAAAAAAAAATTCGCTTATCAAAGAATGCAGTAAACCGAGTGCATAATTTAATAAAACATAAAATAATTTTTAAAAGTAACTAATCAACACTTTACTTGTAGTTGGTGAAAGAGTTATATATACTAATGTTGTATTATTTATAAAACATTTAATTATATTTTATTTTTGTTACCAATTATTATTTTTACAACCTTGTGATTGTTACAGGCTTTTGGGGCATTAAAATCTAACTTTACAATTAGTTGAAACCTTTGGACTGTCCTAAATAAACACATAACTTGATGTGTTTTATTTATTTGTTTTTAATCAACACAAGAACTTTAGCCTGTCGATTTTATTATACAGTCATGTCTTAATTGGTATATTTCATACTAGCTGGTGCTCGCGACTTCGTCCGCGTTGAAAATTAAAAAAAAAGCAATATAACGCTTGACCTCGTGTTGCTATAACAGTTTGGCCAGGCGTTAGTTTTTTATTTTTTATTTATCCCTCAGGAATAGTCCTTATTTTCTGGATGAAAGGTACCCTATGTCCTTTCTGGTGTCCCAGACAACGTGTGTGCAAAATTTCATGGTGATCAGTTTAGTAGTTTTTGCGTGAAAGAGTTACAAACATACATACATCCAAACATACTTTCGCATTTATAATATTAGTACATATTCAGACTTAGTGTAACATACGACGATGCCCGAAGATGCCGCATTTCGGTGCTGGCGGCGCATATCTCATCCACAAGTTTGATCCTACTCGAAATTCTTCATTAATTATTCAAGATGAATTACACCGAGTTCAGCATTTTTCGCCTCCACGGAGCACTTATGTTCTTTTATTTATTCAACACGACTTCTTATTTTGAGCTGTCCAATGATCGTACACTTACATAATTCATTAAAAACACTTGGGAACACCTTGTCTTATCAATATTTTATTTATTTATTTATTTATTAACTCACTTACGACTATCGTTACAGGCATGCCTAATGCGATAGCGTAGCATTACTATTAGTTTTATTCCAATACTAATACTATACTATAACATAATTATATTTAAATAATACTAAATAATCTGCTTATAGCACGAAAGATATTGTTGTGAATTCACTCATGGAACAGGTGAGTAAGTCCAACTTTTCTGGATTAATTCATTTAATTCATGATTCATAAAATTTAAATTAATTTGAACGAAAATATTGTAACTTACACTCAAAAAAAGTTAGGACGTGGCTGACACAGTGTATTTTGTTACATAAAAAAAGTAATCTATTTAGTATATCAGCTGTCTGATATCCATAATACAAGCATTAGTTGCTTAGTGTGGAAATAGATGGTGCTGTGTGGAATTTGTGATGATATTAATTTAGATATGTACGTTACGAGTAATATTTTCTTTGAGCATATTTATATACACTGCCCGTCAAAACTTAGTACCACACTTTTAAAATTGCTATTTCTCCCAAACTATAGAAGTTAAGTTTTGAAATAAAAAGGATTCGAAAAATAATTTAATTTTTTATATAAAAACTTTACAGTCGATAAGGAATGGCTGCCTTCTTTTAAGGAATGGCTGAAAAAAAATTATAAACAAAAACACTACAGAAGCACATTTAAAGATATATTCACGTCAAAAGAAATATTATATGGGTATTTCTTTCGCCACAAGCTTAATTCAACCTACATAAAAACTTCAAATATATTTAGAATCTTTCTTCACACGAGTGAAAGACATGGAACGGAATGAATGAATTATATTAATCGCCTTTTTCCTTATGGGAAATTGTTCATCTTTTGTCGTAATAATATTGAATATTTTTTTAAATGGAAGAAATATTTGAAAGGAGCAACTACGAAAATTTTGAACAGGTGGTAGATTAATTAAAACTTACTTATATTATGTTTAACTATCTATAGTCAAACATAATAAAAATTGAAGTCGCTGTCTGTCTGTATATCCGCTAAAACCACGCAACTGATTTTGATGCGGTTTTTACCGTCAGATAGATAATTTTTGCGGACATTACATATATAATACAATTAAGTTTGCAACCAATTAGTCGCCGAAACTGTCCGCGTCTTCTATTTCTCCGTTAACTACTTCTTAACCACCTAACGGATTTTGATACGGTTTTCACTAATGGAAAGAAGGTTAAACAAGGAAGGTTTGTGTGTATAAAAAACTGCATCGAGGGGGCGGGTTGCTAGTACATAATAAGTATATGTATTGGTAGGGGCAAGTATATTGAAGAGCAAAGTTTTAAGACAGCCAACAGCACCCTTCCAAATGTTATTTATTACTCCCCAATTCACTTGTGTTAATTAAATGAGTTACATTCCACGTATCCCGCTATCTACTGTATCTAATAAGAATCCCTTTTGCATTTCCGCAATTAATAAATCCAATCTAAAGTAGAGCGCATTGTAAAAATAATTCACTAAGAAACTGATAAGTAATATAAATAAAAAATAAAATAACTATTTTTATAGAGAAAATGACAATTATAATATTGCTTATCCCACACACATATTACTTGTTATTGCTTTATGAATTTGTTTAAAATATGATAACAATAGAGCCAAATAAAATCTAGTTTCCGCTTTAATATTTTATTAAGTTTTTATGTTCAACAGTATAGAACCACCTATTTTGTGAGCGAGTTGTCTAGTGAAATAATAGGAAAATTAATAAATAGTAGGTAAAAACGTAAAAATCAAACATGATAACTCGCCGGTTCGAGCGAGATAAATAGCTGCAAGTAGTGACTCAATTTTTAAATCTTAAAATTACTGCAACACATGACCGTAGGTCTAAGGTATCCAGAACCTAACCAGATTTGTTTTTACTAAATACTAAAAAGTCTTGTAACACATTTCGTAATATGTGCACAGTAATTTTCACAGGTATATTGTTGATGAAGCCGCGTGTTTGATCTTGTATTTAATTTAATATTACTAAAAATATTAACTTACTGAGAAGCTTATGTGGTTGAGCAGATAATGTGCAAAATTCAAATTAGCTTTCATCGCCCACGTTGTAGGGTGCTACCCTACTGAGCTTTCAACGCAAGCAACTCACATTTGACACGTGACCTTTCAAACTTTGTTTTCCAATAGGTACTTAACCATGTTATATATATGAGTTCCTAATTGCCTATATACTTTTGAAATGTATATGTTATCGATTGAAACTGATCACTTTAAAGTAATTAAGTAAATGACTTTATTGAAACCTATAAAAGCAGTGATAGTCCAGTGGGTTGAACACTGGATGCCGACAAGGCAAACGTAGGTTTAAATTTTGTTAGGCCTGCACCCAACTAATACTATAAATGCGAAACTAAGTTTGTTTGTTTGTTTTTTACGTTTTCACACCTTAGTTATACCAAGTCCTGCCAATGCGCAGATACTTGGTAGACTTTATAATCATCCTAACTTATATTATATTATTATGAATGCGATTGTAAATTTGTTTGTTGCCCTTTCACACCTTAACTAAGCATACTGGTATCATCAAGAAATTATGCATACAGGTTGTCAGGGTTACAGAAATGAAGTGCTATTCCCGAGGTACGTGGTCGAAGTCGCGGGCAAAAGCTTGAGATTACTATTTCAAAAATGTAACATTTCACTTTCAATAAAGTAAGAGGATTTTCGTGTTGTATTGAGTCAAAAACTAAAGTCATAATTCATGCATGAGAGTAGGAATGTGGAGGCGTGAAACGGAAGTAGGTAGGTACCTATATTTAAATAATGAACCAAAGACGGAATAGGGGAATAATATAGTAGGTACATAAACGTAAAACACAAGGAGAGGATAAAAATAGAATTTTATGATTAACTAGCTCCAAATATTTTATATTTTTGGATGATACCTCGAGTACCTAACATTTTGCCACGATAAAACGAACGATACTATTTTCAAGGTAATATACTATCTCTGTGCCAAATTAAAACTAATTCTGTTAAGCCGTTTTTTCGTGAAAGAGTAACGAACATCCATACATCCTTCAAAACCTAACAAATTTTGTAACCAAGCAAAAACTTAGAAATAAGCAAAAAGTGTTTAAATCGATGATTTTTTTTCTTTGTAATGCTTGTTCAACTATAATATTGATTTTCCAATCCTAAATGTCGAATGAATGTCGCAAATAAATATTCAAATCTACCGTCAAAAAGTAAAGATGGAAATTTGAAAATAGCAATCGCATCGAAACGCGAAATCTCCAACGTAAACATTATTCTCGCAGAGCGGCAAAAATTAATTTCCTCCCTTACAAACTGAATCGAATCTGAATCTATAGAGGAATATTTTTTTTTAAGAAAACAAAATAGAATTTTGTACCGACAGCCCGTCTCGCTTAGTGGACATCAGATAAGAGTTGCAGTCTGCAGCCTTCGTAAAGCAGCGTTTGCATTTAAATTGGAAAGGTTGCGTCACGAAATGTTGGTAAATTATATAAATTCACATTTTTGTTTCTGATAAACAATCGGGTGTGGTGAGGTCTGTTAAGTAAGTAGGATACTAATCAGTTATTATTTCGTATACAGTCGTAATCAATATTTTAGGGCTTAAATTTGCATAAAAGTCTTGATAATAACCCATTGGTCGAGTAGTTAAGATGTGTCTTAGGGTTCCCTGGCCTCGTTTTTCTATTTGTTTGCTGAAATAAAAGGTTAGGTGAGGTTAGAAAAGTTTGTTTAAAACATAGTTTTTATTACGAATAGGTTAGAAATAATTTTAAAAAGGAGCTTGTAAAGCCTTAGAAGTTTATCACAAATATTAATAAAAATTTGAGACTTTTTTGAACTTCCTATTACCTTGCTGATCTTTTTACGATTTTGATTTCATTTTAAATAGGTACATTTTTTTCAATGCATATTTCTAAAATGTCAGTAAAATATTCAATAATCTTACAAGTCTTCATCCTGGGTGACGTACCTTTTAACCTTGACATAAATCCAGAAAGAAAGCCTTAGGATTGTCAACAACACAAAAATGTCGACCTTCGATATTTATTGCTCTATAAAACTCAAGGGAGAAGATATCTCATTATTTTCAGTCATATAATTTTGTATAATGACTCTTTTAGCTAAGGATTTGAATTTGAAATGTAAACGTTTTTTAGAAAGTCGTATGCTTCAGTGCGTTCACCATTAAATTTTTACTGCTCGTTAGTAGTATATAGTCAATTATTTATGTATTAAAATATATTACATGGGCTGAAAAGTCCCGGGCTTAACACACAGATGGCACTAGTTTTATTGCATTCACCTCTTTTTTAGTTAGTACTAACCTTCAAAAGACAGCAGTTCAAATTTCATGATATTCTATTCATTAGTTTGTGATATATTGTGCTAAGTGCTTTTGTTATTTTCAAAACAATGGATCAAAAACAATTTCGTGTTTTAATTTTACACTGCTTCTTGATGAGAAAAAATACCGTTCAAGCGAAGCAATGGCTTGAAAAGTGTTATGGAGACTCCGCTCCATCAGAAACAGCAATAAAACATTGGTTTGCTGACTTCAAACGTGGTCGTAGAGACACCGATGATGCAGAACGCAGTGGAAGTCCAAATGTGGCGGTAACACCAGAAAACATCAAAAAACTCCACAAAATCGTTTTGAATGATCGAAAAGTGAAGTTGCGTGAGTTAGCTGACATCGTAAAGATATCAAAAGAACGTGTTGGCTTTATATTGCATGAGCATTTGACTATGAGAAAGCTCTGTTCAAAGTGGGTGCCGCGTTTGCTCACTGTTGACCAAAAACAAGAACGTGTTGATGATTCTGAGCGGTGTTTGGCCATGTTTAAACGTAACAAACCGGAATTTTTGCGTCGAAATGTAACAATGGATGAAACATGGATCCATCACTTCACTCCGGAATCAAAACGATTGTCTGAGTGGACAGCAACTGGTGAACCTCGTCCAAAGCGCCCGAAAGCACAACAATCGGCTGGAATTTCGCGCAAATGAAGAGATTATCGCTGAAACTGAGGCCTATTTTGAGGCTAAAGATAAATTGTTCTACAAAAGTGGTATTGAAATGTTAGAGCGGCGCTGGAATGATTGCGTTGCTCTTGATTACGTTGATGAATAAAGCTAATTTTGAACAAAAAAAAACGTGTTTTCTTTGTTAGGCCCGGGACTTTTCAGCCTATGTGTTAGGTACATTGCTGGCTATGTAAATCATTTTAAAAACTAAAATCGCTCTCTATGCCTGTCCGTTTGCTTCTTCTAAACTACGCAACGAATTTGGATGTACTTTTCAACATTACTTCGATTATTTGTTCCGAAAGGTTTTATGCTCGTGTTTACTGTCATTCGTACTTAGAAAGGGGACATACGATTTTCAAGACGCATTTCTGACAAGGTTTTCTTATTTATGGCACATGGTGTGACAAATTTAATCTTACCGAAGCTACTTACTTAACAAGGATGGTTAACAACAATACTTCTAGCGGATGAAATACATTAAGGCAAAACAGTTTAACCAATAATCTCGTCATAGACGACATAGGCAACTTTTTAACTTTTCATCCAAGCGAAACGTAATTTATTACAACTATGTAAATTTATTAACTTCGCGACAGTCTTAACTTTTGATGTACAAAATATATAGTCTTTTAATGTCTGTTTTTAAACTATATTTTTAAGTAGTTTTTAAGCTTTTGTTTTTAAAGAATCGTTACTTTACTGCAATTAATATCATAAATAGATGGTCGGAGTATGTGTACCATTCAAACCGAACGCGGGCGTCTGGCCTGGCAACTGTGGAAACCGGACATGTGCTGTGTTCCCTCCATGGGACATCGCGATATTGTTCCAATTCTCTTTTTTGCTTTTGTTTCGCATACGGGAACTCGAGTGGTTAGCACACATCGGTGCCTTCGATAATTCTATATTGTCATATGGTAGGTAACTGGGACAGGACAAAAGTGGGACATTCGCAGCCTAGTCAATTCGAGCAAATATTAGAACTTGAAGGTTGTTTTTGTAAATCTACCACACAATAGTTTTTTCATATGGATAACTTCAACATTCGCATTTCAATATGAGATTGACCCATATTGATTTTGGAAATTCAATCCAAATCCAGATTTGAAAGCTTTTTCTTAAATAATGTAAAAGGTATGTGTCCAAAATGAGAATACATTTCCGAAAGTACAAGATCATTTCAAGACCATATTAACTTTGATGATTCTCGTATATTCGAAAATTTACAAAATAAAATATAACTTATACGACGTGTTTTATTATTAAATGGGTTTATTATTATTAAATAGAAGCTATAGTTTTCTGTCATGCGAAAATGACAGAATTTTCAAAAATATGTATATCAATAATATCATACATAGATTTCCAGTTGTCTGATTTAAAATTGTAATCACAAGGCTCGTTTATGTTTTTTTTTGTCAGGTCAGGTTTTCAATAACAAGATTCGTAATCCAACGTACATTCCACCGAGAAAATTTTTTGAGCTTTCAACACTGGAAAATATCTACTTGTGTAATAAACACGAGGGAATATCGGAAGTACAAAAGTGATGCATGTTTTTGCATCGATTCTTTGTAGTTTCTAGCGAAAGAGAGCAGTCGTGTCAAGCTGAAATATCTAGCTTTGAAGCTTGAAGTGTTTGTTGAATAGCTTAAATTTTAGTAATCCCAATTTGTACCTTAATTTTGTTAAATCATTTTGAAACTTTTTTACGTTCAAATAGGAAAGGAAATAGGAAGAGATAGTGAAATTATATACTAATTCTGTACTTTAATATGCTTTAAAATGGACTATTATCTCTCCGTTATTTTAATAAGTCGATCAGTAGTAAAATAACTAATATCACAGTTAATAAACTCCTTTACTTTCAAAAGGTCAGACTTTCAGATGGTCAGTTTTTCAAATCGTCAGTATTACAAATGGTCAAAATACAATCAAAAATAAAAAGTGTAATAGTATGTTTATTTTTATAAAACTAAACAACTAAAATAAAACAACTTTAATATTATATTCTGAAGATCTATAGGTGCTACGGCCGTGAAAAATACTTTTGTTCCCGCTAGTTTATTTGTACCTGGGCTGTGTTCCAGCAGTCCTTTCGATAAATATTGCACCGTCAGAATTTGAGTTTGACAGCAGTATTATTAGGAGGTACAATTAATTTATTATCAAAAGACGCATCATTTCACATAAAATCTGTCAGATTTGATTTGGCTGGCCAAGATTTGGCCAATTCAAAAGGTAGAAAAATTATGGCCCTGGCAAACCATATTAGCTCTGACAGGTCGCCCGGAACGAGATTTAATCTTGTCCGGATCTAATTATGCTCGAAAGGAGTGCTGGAATAAAAATTTCAGGAAGGAATATGTTTTCAATCAAATATACTTGTAATTTTAGTAGAGATTGTACCAAATCTGACCATTTGTAATTCTGACGATTTGAAAAACTGACCATCTAAAAGTCTGACCTTTTGAAAGTAATGGAATAAACTAATAAATGGAAATATGGTATAATATGAAAATAACATGTATTACTTTCAAAAATTTAGCGATAGCGCGGCCGAAGTCGCTGGCAAAAGCTAGTTTTAAAATAAATGTTTAGTTTAATGTCACTACTAATGAACCGTTATTTCTCACATAGATACTTATAGATAATCGAAACTACCTATTTGTAAATTGACGTGATAACCAATTTATCATCCAATTTTGATGGAAAAGGTAAGTTTATTTTATTAATATCGAATGGGGGAACTAGATGTAGGTCGCGTGCTGGTCATGCCTTTGTTCTGGATACTATAAAACTACATATTATCAACATTCCTGTTCTTTATCCTATATAGACCCACTTTTTTTTTATTAAAGGTTTTTATTGAAACTATTTAGTATATTACAATATTGGTTTCTCATAGTTTTTGCGTTGTATTGTTTCCGTTTCAAGTAGAAAATATAATCTACATTTTGAAAATTCTACGCGATTCTACGCGTTTTAAAAATATAAAAGGCAAAAGTTTACATCTTAAAATCTTTTGCAAATTGTTATTGATTATCAATTGAAATGTTTCTGAAGTATGGATATGGAATTATATGGAGAAAAATTATATGGAAAATTGTCAATTGTCAATGTCATATTGTCAATTTTTAATAAAAATGTTTTTACGCTCTCACTAGCGAGTGCATCATAGCGCTAAATATGTCAGGCGTTATATTACTTATAATATTTTCTTTTTCAACGCGGACGAAGTCGCAGGCACCAGCTAGTATACCTATAAATTCTAAATAAGTCATGCAAAGAATCTAAATAACGATCTTATTATCGAGGTGTAAAATTTACACTTATTTTTAAATGTGAATTTTATCGCACTAGTTTCCACACATAGATATTTTTCACACACACATGCAAAAGAATCTCATATTACTTGAAGTCTAACGAAGTTTGCATAAAAATTGCTAAATTCAATTACTAACCAAAGGTGTTTAAAATCACGGGACATGTCTGCAAAAATCGATTTGTCGCTCTCAGTCTACCCACATCGTTCAATATTCGTGTCTAGAATTTTGTAATCAATAAAAATTTTTAGTACAGACACAGGTGTGACGTAAAAAGCCGTAACTCTGGTTGATCGTTAAAGAGGCTTTTATGCGACGTCGCTGTCGGTTACAGGGACAAAGAACTAAACTGTCAGCTGATACCGGACCATCGGTCAATTAACAAATCCGTTGACTGGTCAATAAACTGCAGACTCCGTCCCATAGAGATTTAAATTATTATTTTTTTTTTTTTTTTGTATCTACGGGATATTGGCATATTAATTAAATTTGTGGTTTTCTCTTGGGATATCGAATGTTATTATTGAAACGTTTTTAGTTCGTCTCAAGTGAATTATTGATTTTAATAATTGATTATGCTATAAAAAATCAGTGACATCTAAGAAATTTCATGTATATTAATTGTTCCAATCTATAGTTATATCAATAAAAGCTATTGCATTTATTTATTTTTTGTTTAAACTATTCATAAATATATGAGTATATTTACAAGTAAGTGGATATAACTTATCGCTGGGAATAATTTTCATATAGCTGCTCTACCGTGACCTCACCGCGATTTAACTGAGTACAACATTAAATTCTGAGATTTATTTTCATGGGAGCAACGAATCGTACAGCGCAAAAATAGTTTATATTTAAATAGGCTTGTTTACTGTTCACTCAATGAAGTGTATTTTTAATAGAGATATTTTTCATTCGTACATTACTTGTTCAATTTTATGAAAACAAAGTATTTGACGAGGAGTGGCAAAGAGCACACTGCGTTCCGCACCATTAACTGGCAACTGTCTGCCATCAGTAGACAAGCTTCTATAGCGAAACAAAAATACTTTTAATGAAGTATTTAAATAAAAATATTTAAAAACCTTTACTAATTGAAGTTTTGTTGGAATCCAAAATGAAGAGAATAAATTTACTTGTTTCAGATACAATGAGATATGATGTCACTAGTTCAAATATTTAATCAGCACTACCGATCCACCGATCAAATGTCCAGGTAAGTAATTAACACAAGACTAAAAAAAAAAAATAAGTTAATACCACGTGACTAGTATTTTAGTCAAGTGATAATTATGTGTTCTTGCCATCAAATATCAAAACATATTATACAATTTACCACTGCCTTATATAATTCAATGAGTGAGTAAGGGATGACAGAGCCCATTTCCCTATCACTCCCTTGCACTTTCAGTAGCTCTCTATAGGAGCGTTGCCGTACTCGCCAACTTTCTTGTTTTGAGTACTTTTGTAGTATCTCGTAGACTGGCCATACACGAGCAACTCGAGCAGTTAGCCAGTGATCAACATACACGGACCACTCGAGCAGTCATAGTCAACTGCTTGAAGCTGCCATTGATAACTGCGGAAGCAGTTGGTATCAACTGCTCGACAAGTCACGAACGAACGAGAGGCGCACGCGACGTGGAATGAAGAGCGTGATCGGAGGTCACTGCGCGAGAGCAATCGACAGCTCAAGCAGTCAGTGTATGCCTGCGGTCGAGCAGTCCGACCGCACGGTAAAATTTCACCCCTCTGCCGACCGCCCGAGCAGTTTCGTGATTTCGGCGATTTCGTGTATGTGTGTACGTATAAGACTGTTGCTACTGTGTTCCATTTTGAACGCTAGTTTAAACTAAGGACATTGATCCGAAGCCAGTGAGACTAGCACTAGCCATCACTGAAAGCCAGTGAGACTTTTATCATTGGGGTTTACTCCGTAATAATAACTATTATATCTTAGTGAGGAGTCAAAGATATTTCTCATTTTTTTCCAATGGGTACCTACTTCACACGTCGTGTTTGTAAGATGTATTTATTTATTATACCCTCATCTTAGATAAGTATAAACAGCTCTGTAACTTTATTATAGGTATTTTGTGGAAAACTTCGCATTTATATCTAAATATCGCCTAATAAAATTATATTATGAATTTAAACTGATTTCACTTTCTATTGCAAATTAGAAATCCAATTAATGAGATAGTTTTATAGGATTTTTATTCACATTTGAATAGCTATAAATTCAATTTAATGCCTACACATGTGTAGACAAATGTTCGCATCGCGTGTCTTGTCGAATTATCACTTGGTTCTACACGATATTACATGCTTAAATGAAAGCTGGCGGCTAATCCACTTAAAATTTAATATGAACTGCCCTTTATTATGTATCAATGAAGACATGCGATCTTTCGTAGAACTCTTTATTGTAGGAAAATTTATTACAAAATTTAGAAAATTCTTTATAAATTTATTGCAGGAATAATGTCTACTGTTCTTTAATCTTCTTCTGTTACAATTATACCATGTTGTTAAATATAATCAGTCACCATCATCTCAGCCGTAGGACGACCGCTGCTAGACATAGGCCTGTCCCATTCAGTAGGACCGATCAGAACCAGCCTGGATTTAGCGACCCGCGTCTATTATAAGGACTCACGACAGTCCATCTTGTGGTGGGCGTCCTACGCTATTGCTTGTCCGTGGTCTGCACTTTTTAAACTGAAAATCCCGTCTGGCGACAGAACCGAAACAACCTTTAAGTAGTCAGCAAGAAGTTTCTTGATCTATTTGAGTGAGTTAATGGACAGAAGATACATTTTAAAAAGCAATTTTAAATCTAGAACGCCTTTAAATAGATTGAGTAAAGAGCGGGTTTTGTGAGATGAATCACAGTAGAATCGACTCAAATAAATTTCCAACGTTGGCTCATTGTCTTACCTATCGCAGCAGTCGTCGCTGACGGGCTTCGACGTTGAAATATTTGCAGCAGGCCATCTATCAAGCTCCTTTACTACATAAACGTTGATTAAATTGTTCAACTACCGTTTCAGTAAAACATGAATACAAAGTAAAGGGTCAACATTTTAGTAAAGTCTTCCTACAAAATTCTTTGAAGAAAATCTCAAGAAATATCCATTACTGTACTTTCACTGTTAGTTTATTTCAACACGTCAACTAGTGTTAAGTCGTCGCTCGTCATCCTAACTAATATATTATATACTAACCGTTGCACGTGACTTCATCCGCGTAACTTTATAAAATGTAATGTCTGATAATGTATAGGTGAAAGAATTTTTAAAATCGGCCCAGTAGTTGTACAGTTTATTCATTACAAACCAAAATACAAAAATAGAAATAGAAGATTGCGTTGAAAAAATTATAATGCCACTCCTGAATTTTATATGGAAAATTTACGATAATATCACTGAGAAATCATAATTGAATTGAAGTGAATAGTATGAATTGGTGAAAACAATTCACTACTTAAGTATTAGACTGGGTTAGATAAAATTTTAACCAACAGCCGACTGGACCTATTGTTCCATTTGGCGATAATAAGATTATGAAGTTACTAACACTTCATAAGCTTCTTATTATTTGAGATATAATCGTATAAAAGTTATTCATTTTAACAGTTCCTTTATCTAACGCTGCTACTATCTGTAGTGAAGCTGAGATAGATTTACATAGTGACGTGTACTTGAAGTAGATAAATAAGGCTGTAGCATCACATGAACTATCTATGTTTAAAGTGTAACTAAGTAATGAGTCATATGTATCTAAATCGTGTGAACTGTATGCATCTAATCTATGCTTAGGGTTCTGAATGCGTTCAGAATTATTAAAATTTACCTAATACTACTACTTGTAGTACTACTATTTATCAATTGGGTCACGATTTTTTTTCTTTTGAGACTGCAAATAACCGTTATCCTTGTACTGGCGTTTTCAGAGTTTCCCAGAGTACATAAACGCTCTATTTTAAATATACATAAAAATTTTGCACTTTTTCTCAACACATTATAAGAGTAGGTAAGTAGAATACTATTATAAGATTTCATTAGCTTCCTTTTTTTGTTATTGCCCAAATTTTCTCTGAATTAATATTTCATCGAATTAATATTCCTGGACGGAGGATCCAGCCATGTTGTTTCTGACCCGCCCTGTTGGAAAATTATGAGGTAGGCCTATGTCCAGCTGTGGACGTCTTGCAGTTGAAATGAAGATGATGAATATTTCATTCAGAGTATAACAATTTAATATAAACAAAAGACATCTTTAAAATGTGGAATCGAACTCAACACATGTGGTATCCTCAAGAAAATAACACTAATAAATATATTGAGCGAGCGTAAAATGCGGAAAAGGCTCGTGAACGTCTTAACGTTAATGGATGGTCTGTTTTTTCGTAGGGCGTGGGCGTGAGATGGCACGAGCGGGCATGCTGCACAGGGGAGGAAAAAATGGAGCCGAGTAAGTATTTAATGTACCAAATTTGCGCCATAATTTGCTGTGTTCTTCCACACAGACACTTTTAGTGTCCTCGCTGTTACTATCAAAAAAGTGGACAAGCTTATGTAAAAAGGAACCAAAATTATCCCGTTGATGTTTATTGCTGAAAACAGTGAGTGTAACTAATAGTAATAACTAATATATAGACTGATATTAAGACAAAATAGACGCAATGAACTCAGTGTGCCATAGTTGGAGGAAAACTTTAAGGACGATTGAGTTCACCTAGCTATTGTGTCATTGTAGTTACTGCTCATAACTCAGATATGTTAGCTCTAGTCTAGCAGCTTATTTTAGCTTTCGAAGTTAGGTTAGTTTAGAAACTTGGATTGGAATATGGTTGGTTCTCCGTTAAAGAAATGATGTAGTAAATAAATGAAAAATAATCGGTTTTCAGTTTTTTGCTTTTGTCTATTACAGCTTTTAGAAGTTAATCGAGGTCTAATCACCTCAGAATATTTTCGATTTCATGTGTGAATTAGAAATAATTATCACATGCTCTAAACGTGGAGTTAATTAAGAAACTCTAATATTTGAAAAAATTTGAAAAAAAAAAACCTCACTTGTACTAACTTAGCATCAATAGGCGATAATAATATAGCGATATAATATATGCCACCTTCGTTTTACGACTAATTCCTGGGACTTCCCGAAGAAAGACGAGACATACACAGGGAGATAAATGTATACTTAGAGTGGTCCCACACACACCCATCGTACGAATTTTAATACCTGATCCACAAAAAAAATATTCGATGAAATACACTGGACCGCAAAGAAAAAGGGTCAGTTAGAAAATCTTCAATATCTTCAAAAGTACCTGACCTACCTTTATGAAATAAAGACTAAATTAAAGAATATTTTTATGTGCTTAAATAAAAATAAAAATAAATGAATTCAAACTTTTTATTTTTATTAAATGTAAAATAAATAAAAATGCGTAGTTTTTCCAGTATTTTCTTAAATGTACACTCTTTTCCTCCCCGTGCTTTTATTAAAAATTAAATTATTAATTTAAACAGAATCTAGACTCGTTTAAAAACTTTACTTTTGTCCAGTCATTCAGAGTCTAATTCTCGTGTTCTCTACCATAACTCAACCTTGAGTTTCTGTGATGTCTTTCTAGTTTTCGGCTATTGGCAGGTCTTAATGGCTTTAAATTTGCTTCAGCCAGACGCTGCCTTATTCTATCCGTACTCAGATTGTTTCCTCCAGCTCGTAAATGATGATTCTTTACTTCAACAGCCGTAAGAAAGCGATTTCTCAAAATTGTTGATACTATATAGCGATCCTCCCTCGCCGTCGTGCACCTTGTTCGGCCTGTTCCCGATCTTCGAAGATTGGATCCAGTTTCATGGAAACGCTGGAGTACTCGCTGAACTGTAGAAAGAGTCACACCAACAGTTCTCGCTGTATTTCGCTGACTGTGCCCATCTCCACGCATTGTCAGCATCCTGGTACATTCTTCAGGGGTTAACGACATGATGACTTCAGAATAATAAAATTTATAAGGCAGACACACCATATTTATAACTTTTTTATTGCAAAACTAAATCAAACGCGAAACAAATGATTTGAATTTTTCCTTTTTGGTACTAAATTCAAAAACGACCTTTATTTTACATTTTCAGTTTTTTATACAATTATCAAAAATAAATAAAAAGGTTTTATATATTATTAATTTCATAAAGCAGGTACTTTTGAAGATATTGAAGAATTTCTAACCGACCCTTTTTCTTTGCGGTCCAGTGTATATGTCTAATGATTATAATTGCGAAAACTCTTATCCTTGAAGACGGCTGACATGTTTCCCATAACTTCAATTCAAGCCATCAACGGCCCCCGCTTCTAGACAAGATTTAGCACTTAATGATACACGAATTCACTTCTACACTCAGTTTATTTACTTTACTAATACTTTATTGAAATCACATAGAAAATATTATTCGTTTAAACTGTTATTCTCCTAATAGTTATTTCGATAAGTTTAAAGGACACCCACAAATTATGCCTACAAATTCAAATACTGTTTGTGTATGACCACAAAGTATATTAGCCTTGTTTAATTTAAACTTTATGATTGCACGATTATCCTTATCGCGAAGTGTTTTGTAAGGGCGTAGCAAAGGCGGGCAGAGAGAGAGCCAGGGCTGGCGGGCGGCAGGTGCAGGGCTGATGGAGCAATTACTTACTTTAATATTTTTAATGTCGGTCTCCTGAGGCTGTAGGCTTTTTCCCATTCGCTGATAAAAATGACTATTATTCGCAAGCCAACCATTATAAGTCCGAAATCACTCGTGTGCACACACACATCTTTATTTTATTTTTATCGTAGCAATTCTCTTAGAGATCATCGACTTTTGCTTTAAATGTAATTTTTTTATTTGGCCTTTTAAGTATATTAACATTTTTTTTAAAGAACTGGTCAGACACACATTTCGCCAGCTGTTAAGTAATACTTAACAGCTTAAATTAGGTTAAAACATTTATTCAATATTTATTGTTCATATCTTTTTGCCAGGCGTTTTTTATTTTTATTTGTTCTCTCGAGAACAGTCGTTTTTCTGGGTGAAAGGCCCTATTTCCTTTTCTGTATCCCTCAAAACGTGTAATTTAAAATTTCATGATGATCGT
The DNA here is from genome assembly GCA_944738685.1 of Synanthedon myopaeformis. Taxonomy (NCBI): domain Eukaryota; kingdom Metazoa; phylum Arthropoda; class Insecta; order Lepidoptera; family Sesiidae; genus Synanthedon; species Synanthedon myopaeformis. The sequence goes on from OX122915.1 coordinate 4,742,033, forward strand.
TTGAATAATTAAGACATGAAACAAACAATCTCACTTTCGCAAATATAATATTAGTTAGAGTTAACATTTTTCTCTTAAATGTCGCACAAGTAATTAGTTTTTATGGTTACCATTTCGGCCTTCAGTTGAGTTGTTAAATGGAACCCGCGAGGCTAATGAGAGAAAACTTTTAGGTGAGCAGGAACAATAGCCGCGTTAGTGAGTTACACAACAGTGCATCTGCTAGATTCTAGACGGCGAGTGCGGCGCATCTGTCTTGACGTTTTGCACCAAACTTTGTAGACGGTTTCCCACAGTAAATGTGACATCGCTGCTCCTGTGGTTGCATTTCATTATTAACAATTTTCACGACAAATTTAAATAGAAGCATTTAAGTACTTGCACATACCATTTCTAAAAAGCGGTTCAAAGGCGCTGGCGTTTCAATTGATGTGGAGGTGCCTACCGTGGCTACCTAGAAAGGAACACATATAAATAAATAATAAATAATAAATAAATATCTTCACACATTCCACACAGCGCCATCTAGTTCCACAGTAAGCAACTAATGCTTGTATTATGGATACCAGACAGTTGATATACTACATAGATTACTTTTTTTTTGTAAATACATACATATTATAAATACAAAACATCCACGACTCAGGTACAAAGGTAAAATGTTAATACATAAACATTTGCCCCTAGCGGGATTCGAACCCGCGATCGTTCGGTTAACACCTAGGGTTACTAGCCACTAGACCAAACGTGTCATCATTTTATTTGAAAACTAGCGACCCGCTTCCGGCTTCGCCCGGGGTGCAATTTTTATTTATAAAAATCTTCCCCGTTTGTCCCTATTTCCATATGTGAAATCCGAATTAAAAAACTGACTTTCTACCATTGTTAATGCTAATAGAAATATTAATAAGTGTGCAGCAATGACACATTTCGTCTTTAGCTAATCGTTAGTGATGATAGAAGAATATAAATGTAGTATCAAAACTTTATAAAAACGTGGTTATTAAATATATAATAACTACGTTAAAGGCTTCATTCTCAAATTCACTTCGCCATAACTTCACCAAGTCGAGTTGAGTACTTACCTAGTGTCCGTCTAACCTCTACTGCCTCGAACCACCCGAAGCCTTCGCGTCCTGCCGCTGTGTCTGACCCACACCCCGCAACATTGTCTCACTTCAACTCGCCTGGAGTAACTTTAAATTGTTACTTGCAACTTCGCTTCTCACTCAAATGAACTTTATTTGTTTCTTGCATACCTACCGCTTTCCGTCCATTACGACTCTTGCGGAGAAAAGAAGAAACTAACTGTTGTTTATTCAAATTAAAACCATTTGTGTTATCCAGTAAACCTTAAACTTTTTTTTATTCTTCTTACAACTGGTAGCTACTGGTTACAAAGAATTATATTATATTCAATGTTACCATTTGTAAATTTTTACTCATTTTTAATTGTGCCCTAAATTGTGGAAATAGATTAGATTGAAAGCGTCAATCCAACTCTGCGTTAGTAGGTATGTGCCGATCCTAAGAGCAGACCAACGTGAAAAAGCACGTGTGCTGTTGTTTTTCGATACATGTATAAGAGATGTCGTGTCCCTTACCCTCAATCCTATTTTCTATCTATCATTAATGTGAGCAATGATGCCCCTGTTAGATCCTTGAAGTTGCTATGGTCTATTTATAGATAAAGTATTATCTCATGGATCACTGTGGTCTCGTGTTCTATAATCTACAGATGTTAGCCGCAAATGCAAATTCGTCAAACTTAAATTACAGCAATCAATAGGTTTATTTAGATTGAGTAAACCGCATATTGGTGCGACCATTGTTAAGATCTAATTTACGACCCACCACGTCGATCGTAAATCACTATCTTGCCTTTACGTGGTAAGGAAATAGCTCATAACTTTGATTGCCTACTCAATGTACAAGGTCTTCACCTTCTCGTGCCACCGCCACCAAATCAGATTATGGGTCAACTTGATCATATTATAATAAAATATTTACTGAACACCTTTGAACTTATGTTTCGCACACTTTTATCGCATTTGCACACTGGTTTTAGCCTATTGCAAGCGAACTAATTATACTTAATTTTTTTAATCTTGAAAAAATAGTGTTGATCTAAATTCCTCTGTCTAGTTTTAGCAGGCAAAAACAAGTTTTACAAGCATTTCGGTTTTTGTACGTAACCGTAATGAGCCTAAAATATTTTGCGGTTTAGCGGAATTTGTACCTAACTGAAGTATGAAATTTATAACACCACGAGCAAACTACTATTGTAAACAAATAAGAATTATTATTTAAATATCTAATAGTGGGCTCCGAATTTGGGTGTTAACGCATCACATTCTACGACGCACCTTTTTAAGAGACTCGGGTCATGTGATTATTCTTAAGGAATATCGCATTCACTGGTCGTTCAGAAGTGGGTCACTGTCCCGTGAAAGTTTCCGCGAATGTGGTCCGTCGGGCCATTACCGGAGACGATCAAAGCTGCCGCCATCCTCAACGAGAGCCCTTCAGAACTCTCCGCGGTGCGTTTGTTTTATCCTCTAATTTTATTCCCCGGTACACGTAACTTTTATTCCAAGGGTGTTTAATTTAGTATCAGAGAGCACTTGAATCTATTTCGCTTTGAATATAAGTACGACTTGTTTCACTTAGCCAAATTTATTTTTTAATCGTCTCGTTTGATGCGTAACCGTTGACAGGATATCGAAATACCAAACTTTGAACGCAATGTGAAAATCAATCATGCAGAGTGGCTGGTTAATTATGAGGATACTTTAATATAATTAATAAATGAATTGGAGGCGTATAAATTTAAAAAACTAAACTGCGTATTTTAAATTTATTTTTTAATGCAGAATTTATTGATGTAATTAAGTTATGTTATGTTCATTAATTACAGTTTCGAACTGTGAATCTGTTAGTCTTTAGAAGAGCAGAAAATAATGCATTTCGCATTCATAATTGGAAAACTCGTTTGATGGCAGTAAACCCCTTACAAGAAGACCACATAGTAAAGTAACAACTGTTGTGTCTGTATATCAGTCACACGTCTTTATAAAAATCATACACGCAGTTCCATTTAAATGTTTCCGATACGAACATTCAAATTTCTTATAAATGGTCAGTAAAGCTAATAATTTTCTATACAATAAATAACAAACTTCAGAAAATTCGTGTATAGGAGAAAAGAAAGCGCTTCAAATTCTCATGTCTCGTGTGAGTATAATAAAAGTGTGTTCGCAAAATGTACGCAATTCAGCAATAAAAGAAAATAATGCGCACGTCGGGGTCCGTTCCAACAATTTGTTTAGGATCCGATATTGTGTTGGTGACTGGCCTACTGTTTGGGGAGCATCACACGAAATTCCACTGTTACAAAAATAACAGTAACTGCGAAACATCGACTTCTAAATTGAACCAGCTGTAACTGAATAGAGTGACTAATAATTCTAAAAATATTTATAGCCGAGAGAATTTCTGCATAAACCTGCATATTATATCGGGTTTTATTGCTGACCTGTGTTTAAGAGGTATAGTCCATCACGACAACCCATTGCGGATTGACAGGACTTAACAAGTGTGAAGAGATTTATTAGTCTTTTCAGACACGTAGATTTTCTAATAATGTTTTCTTTCATCTATATAAGGATGATTAAATCTTTTTTATATTGACTGGCAGGCTGACAGTCCACTTTATGGTAGATGACTTATTAAATCGTAAAAAAGAACTAGGAGCATATGGATTGACTAGAAATTTGCCTGTGTCACGTTCACAGCCGAGCCATAATTACCTATCACTGATTCAAAGAACTTTAACATTTGAAGTACCAGATTTAGTTGTTGCCCTACAACTAAATCTGGTACTTCAATGCAATCAAGATACAAATCTTGTTTACTATACTATAATACTCAATATCAGAGAATTAGCTTTAAAGCATTCAAGTCAAAACATTATTCAGATTCTTTCTGATTTAAAAAAAGTATTTTTCTTTATATTATGCTTTTTTAAGAGAAAATAATTAAAAGAAATCTAACTTGTGTATTAAGTTATTAAATAAAGTGTAGGGCATACTGTTGCACGTTTTATTGATTATTTATAAAAATCCCAACGAATCCTTGTCATTCTAAATACTTATATGGGAAACAAATTAAAATTGCTTTCATTGAACCGTTATCGCCATGGTTTCGCCATATTTCAATTTTGCCAAATGCAGTACAAGTGATTTCCGACGTCTGATAGCTATTTCGCCATGTCATTCACCTATGTAATAAATACCAACATATAGTCCATACACTAATGAGTTCTTTGCAAACGAAATTTGTTTTATTTTATCTATACTAATATTTTACATACAAACATACGTATTTATCCTCTCTATCTTTAACATCCAACTCGGCCGAAGTGAAAATATTAATAGTTCTTGCTTTAATTTCACTTGAATAATTTGCAGTTAACATGTGTCAATCTTTGATAATTTTAGTTTATCTGATCAGTTATTCATTTGCACATAAATTATCTAGGCATCTAACTCAGACACAGCTGGTACCTTAGGTATGGGGTCAAGTGTTTATTGTCATAGACAGTCTTGACTCCTAGGTGAAGTGTGATTTTATACATCGGTAGGTTGCAAATATAACTTATTTAACTAATGCTTAGTCTAATCAATGTTTATTTGACTGATGTTATAGTACCCCAGATAAAATTTAAGATTTCAAGATATTATTGATGTTTGAATAGTAATAGCAATTTGAGTATACGTGGTTTAAGTATTTTTCATGGCACTGCATTTTCCCTTAGATTAAGTAATTTTCATTATAAAGTATTAGTTTTATATTATGTTGGTTGGTATCTCATTTCTCTGTCTAAGCAAATGTATATATGTTTTTTCCTGAAAAACGAATGAGAAAAAAAAAACGAAGAGTCAGTAAATGAAGAAGCTCATAAATGTATGATAAAGTAGATAATAAAGAATACCTACGTAATAGAAAAAGGGCTATAAAATCTAAATATTCGCAAGCTACGAGAATTCGGTCAATTTGTTTAGGACCCGAAAATGTCTCGTTTATAAAAGCGAGCGACATTAGTTATTTTCTAAGTAAAGACTGTTCAATTGGCTCTCTGTTTGTGAAGCGCAATTACTACAAAAAATTGGTTTACAAGTAAATGCAAATAAACTGAAAAGATCTCAGACGTAAAGTTGCAAAAATATCTAAACCTTTCTATACGTACATTGTATTTAGATTAATTTGGGCTTAGATATATAATAATATAGCCCACATAGTTACTTCTAGCCACACCCCAGGCGTGTTTAGGGTGTGCTATGATTTAGTGGCCACTTCCTTAATCAGAAAAAGTGTTGTAACCGTAATGCATTTAGATAAGTTAAGCGATCCTGTCCATATAGATAGCCATTAAATTATGTTACTACAAAAAAAATAACACAAAGGTGATTGTTAAATGGAAACTACAATATGCAATTCAATATAATATTATTGAAAAGAGATATTAATGTCCATAAGATGTGAACAATTTACGCCATAATGTGTTTGTTTATCGATTTTCATTTTATATTTTTTGTTTAATAGCTATTAACAACCTTTAATCGGTCGAATTTGGATCACTGGGCGAATAAGGATAATAAAAACCCTTAAAATAGGCTTTATCTATTTTACACAACATTCTTTTTTTTTTCTATGAATTTTAATTTGAAAAGGATCATGTAAGTGAATGTGAATTATCTCTTTCCCAACACGATTTTTCACAGCAGTTTTCAGTGATTGTGTTACTTATAAATGTTATTAGTTTTTCTGCTTTGAAACTGTCTATGTCTAATATATAAATAATATCTAAATGGCGTCAATCGAATATACTTACATTGATAATTCTTATATACAGAATAAGCCTGAAAATCGTCTTCAGTTTCTCAAAAAAAATTTAGTCTTTTAATATACAAAATTGGTATTACTGTCATAACAAATCTGTTGAAATGAACATCCGCGATCACAGGACGAAACAAGCTATGTGGGCGATTTATGATATCTAAGTCCACATCTGTCGCTATCCGCATTTGTATTTATCCGCTTAATTATTCAAAAACTCCACAATGACTTTTTTTTTGCTTCTTTCGCTATGAATTACAAAATTCCTTTTGTAAAGTTCTGAGTCCAACATTATCACCTAAAAACATTGTGAAGATAGTGAATTGTTTCGTTATAAACTTTAGTGATGTTTTCACTGCTGAATTTCGACAACAAACTCATTTCTTAACTACACATATACACGTAACATGTATATTCTATAAAACATAGGGAATCGTAGCTACAGACGTCGTTGCCGGGGAAAGTGCTCGTGGGGGTTCCTGATGTGATGTAAATGCTATTATGAAAAATACGTAGATTTCGCGGCGGCGGATATTCCTGATTACGTCTGCCTAGTTCATATTTTCCTCACGTAAATTGATATAAAATGCAGTTACAACCTGTATTCTTTCGCAAATCATATTACTTTTATTTCCACTTTTCGTAAGGACAAAATGATATTATTAGTATATCTGGTTGGTATCTTTCTTTAAATTCCGTTCACTCCACTTTTTCAGTTGAATTTAAGTATTTACGTTGAATTGAGTGGCACGTTTCGCAGTCATTTGGGCAGCCCCTCTGAAGGCAATAACCACCTCCTTAAAGAAGATCACAGTGAAAGAACAGCATGTGTGCTGTTGTGTTACGGTGCGTGATTAAGAAGGCCATTTCCCTATCCCTTCATTATCCTTTATCCTTAATCCAATTATAGTCGACACCACACATGCAACACCTGTGGCGTTGCTTGTTTTACAGGCAACGGTAGCCACCTACCACCAAGTGGACCGTCAGCCTGTCTTTCGACGTTAACATAAAAAGTTAGATATCTGAATTTCTATATTAAATATGTAAAGATTCACTTCCTTCATACATACTTATATATCCTAGCACTTAGTACAAATTGTTACTTTTATCCCTACGGCTATGTGGGATTTAATGTTGAATTGTTAATTTCACATTTACATTTCTACGGAGTCACAGACACAACAGGAGAACGGACTTTAGTTCTGAACTCATTCAATAGATGCTGCACGCTTTCTTTCATGGAATTAGTGACTGCGGCCGCGCTTATCTTCCAATAGTTGCAGTATAATTTATATAAGTACTAGCTCGTGCCCGCGACTTCGTCCGCGTTAAAAATTAGTAAATAAGGAATATAACGCTTGACCTCTTGTTGCTGTAACACTTTGGCCATTTTTTTATGAAAGGTATCCTATGTCCTTTCAGACAACGTGAGAAGGTAACAGACAGAGTTACTTTCACATTTACAATATAGGTATGGATAGTTTACACAAGAACTTAGCAACTAAGCCTGTTTCGAAATGATATCAAAAGGTTATATTGGTCTTTTCATTAAGCTATAAGCTCTAAGCTTGTGTAAACGTATTGCGATCCCGCGAGATGCGCATAAAAAACGGACTGTCCGCGCGGAAAATGCGCTCGTTCCATATAAGTTTTAAATTAATAATTGTGATAATTCACATGCCTCACAAACTTTCGCAATTATAAGTCCTACGCAGTAGAATCTAATCTACTAGATATTTAGAAAAACGTAAGCAGTTCTTGGCTGTGTGGCTCACTGTATATTTTTTCATACAAAGATTCTATCATGTAAAGATTCTATTGATTCCTCGTGAGGTTATGCTAAACTTGGTACTACATAATATATTGTAAATAATGTCGACGACCTTCTACAAAGTTGCGAAACCCTACGTATTTTCTCCACAAAGCACGCTGTGACTATGGCCCTTATAAATGTTTCTCTGTGTCCTTATGTTTTCATTGTCTATGTGTTTGAAATATGTTGGTGTGTACTCGTATATATAGTTTTAAGTAACTTTCACACGTCTGAACTGCAAAGCTATTACTCTTAGATAGACTAGACAAGTCCCGGTCCCGCCGTAGGAATCTTATACAGACTATGACTAATATGAATTTCATATATTCAATGTAATATGTTCGGTGTTAATTTAAAGTTTACATTATATATATATAAGATATATTGATCCGTGTACTCTTGATAAGTCTGTTGCGCTCTCGCAAATCAGAGTTTTATTCCAAGTTAAAAAAATAAAGCTAATAGTTTTTTTTTTCCAAGATAAAGTAGAAAAATTTCAATTTATCATCGAATTGATATTCATTTATCATCATGTTTATTTGTCATTCCTACATAATCTTAATCACATACCGTGAATAATATATTTAACATAGTCGTTTAGATGGATATATTACAGAATATAACTGTTTGTATTGAATTTATAATCACGCAACGGAGCAGAATTATATTTATACAGTAAATCGTGTTAAGGGTAGTAAAAGTCGTCTTGAAAAACAAAATTAACGTAATAAAAAGAGGTCTAATGTAAATAGTCATAAATTGTTAGGTCTTTGTACTAAAAAAAAATAAGAACTTGACGGATTTGACGTGATTGTTCTTTTAGTATTTTTAATAAAGTCGTCAAAGAAAGTCAAGACGTGCACGCCAGGGTTGGATCGCTAGTATAATACGCGACGCAAACTAGGATATTGTTTCGTAAGAGATGTAAAATATTGCAAGTGTAGTTCTAAACATCTGTGACGATGAACATGAAGTAGAGATATAAACAAACAACGGCGCGGGACAAACTACGACATCACTCCAGTTCATGGCTAATTACGAGGGGAGACTACACGGGGCGGCGCGAGTCGCAGCCACCTCGCTTTCCCTGTCAACACTCGTACGAATACGCGTTACATGACTGGAGGCCACTTAAGGCCGCGTTCACACTGGTCGTTAGTCAGCCACCAACTGTAGTCGGCAAACCTAGGAAACGCGGTTTAGGCTACGGTCTCCTATTAAATGCTAGGTGAGATGCGACAGCCGTAAATGTTTCGCTCGACGTCTGTACGCCAGGCACAGCATCATCGGTCATTACATATTATTATCTCAGCAGCATACCAGTACTTGTCTGTGGTTATTATGTAATTTTCTAGACACGAACTATTGCAACGTGAAATAAATAGAGAAGCAGCACAAAGCGTTTGAAAGAGACCGCAATAATGCATTTCTATAGTAAGCATTGTGATGCGGTGTACGACATGACTTGTAAACGGACGATGGCGTTTATAGGAAGACTACAGCCTTACTGATTTTTATGCACATTTAGTTATAGTTAACAATGTCCTGAATATTATTCCGTAAAACATATCCGTTATTAACAGATACGCAAATGCTCCCGAAATAATTTGCCTGAAATAATTTCATAGACATTCGAATTCCGTTCATAAAGGTTCCGGAAAAAGTTGAAAATGGAAGTTAAAAAAAGCAGTTGTCCTGCAATCATGTGTGCTATCTGATTTGATATACCTACAAACTGTGTGTGGCTCATCGTTATTTCTGTATACGACGGTTTCGCTTAATAAAACGGCGCGTAGTCGTCTGTCTAGTTAATCGTTCGGCGTGAACGAGCCCTAAATAAAACCCTTAGAAAATCTTTTATGTTGTAATGGAAATTTAAATTTAGAATTGGACACACCAGCGTTGTGTCGTTTTATTTTACGATCACGTCAACACTTCACGTTTTAGAGGTCGTAACGCGCGATTCCATTAGCACCTGGCTGTCAAAGCAAGTGTGATTAATCTAATTTATCCGTTTGAAGCTGGTAATTACACTCTCGGGATGTGGGTGGGTGGGGTGGTCTATTCTTTCAAGCAGTCGCTTAACGGCTAACCCCCATTAGGTAGGCTCGACGTCGCCACTCACTTTCATAATTCACAACACATTAATTTCTTTGTCTGCTGCTTATGCTTTTCCAGAGCCTATTTTCTTTTCATACTTTGTATTGGCGGCCGTCACATCTCTTTTAAGTTAATGTTTGTGACATAGCAAAAAAAGCTATAGATACCTTGAGATATCGATTCGCATTCATCCTCTTCTGCGTTTAATTAAAAGTAATTACAAGAGCTAACCATTTGAAGGCTTCCAACAAACGTTGGGATCCGCTAAGATTAGGGGAGAAATTGGTATTGCGATATTTCCCCCTCGTCTCTTCGCACATCCATAAATTTGTGTAGGTAGGTACCTTCTATAGGTAGGTAGGTACACCCCTAGGATAAAGGCACGAAATTAATTTTTATTTACTGCTCTTTAAAGGCCAGCTTAAGTGTGTGGTGACAATGATAGGGTTGGGACAATTCGCTGGGGTGGCTAATAGGTAAACGACCGTGATTATATTGATTTTGTCTCTCGGTAGCGAATTTAATCAAGCTAAATTTTAAAATTATTTTAAAGTAGCTTTTGGTCGCAGCTTCAATGTACCGCCTAAGCTGTGTATCTATTCCGATAAAGATTTAACATAAAATTGTTCATAAAGACTTGCATACTATGCATTGCATAACGTTCACTCCTGTGCTAATTAAAGTTACTATAAAATAAACTATTATACCTAACAAAATCTCTTAAACTAAAAATGTTTTTATCCTTTTCAATCTAAAAAATAATCACAATAAACCAAAAATTTCGGTTTAGTAGTGGTTTCGCACAATTTTGTATCGTACGAAATTCAAATGAATCTAAACCATGTCATATATTATGTATGGTTTTTTATGAGGATTGCAATTAAGGATAATTAGTGTAACAATCTCTTTCTACTTCTCGATAGTTATTTAACTAAATATTTTTTTCTTTTATATAGATAAAACTGCATAAATAAAACTATGTCTTGTAAAAGACTTCTACATTTAATCATGTTTGTAGATGAAGTTTTATGATATCAACACTGACTAACAATTTAGATATTATACTATTGTCATTTTTCTCTCTAAAATCTACATACTAAAAGTGATTTAGCCATGGAAACATAATAGACAGAGAAAGTTATTTATGAATTCATAAATAATTTATGTATGGATTTTGGTCTATGTAACCATCATTTTCACTGTTACACGTTTTAAAGTATGTTTTCATTTAATTAAGTTTGTACCGAGCAGACCGCTTTCATCATAATGCTAAAAGTTGTCTATTCACATTCAAATTGTCCCATCGGAATAATCTCTTTTGATATGTTACCCTGCGTTACCTTATTTGCATTTTTATGGCTTTTTGGATGGGCGAATATATCCATATTGGGTATGAAGACGGCTCATTCGCTTCTTCGCGACTCCCTATACCTATTTAGTATTGTTTGCGGAATTAACACAATACCGCCAATGCACCACCCGCCGCCAGACAAATAAATCACGGAACTAATGCTTCAGCATCCGGCGAGCCTTGCGTTTATATTGTGCTCACTTAACAATTTGCTTACTTGTGTTGTATTGCGACACCCTCTCAGCTTTATTGTAAACTCTGTTTGGATTAATCGATTTTGTACAAATTTTACAACCATCCATACGAATATAATAATTACTAAATCAACAAGTCATTTTCGAAATTCTATATGAAAATAATTCGAACCTATTTTTTAAAGTCCATGTTGATATGGACGGTTAAAAGTTAGCATGAACCCCACATGTATTAATATAAATATATTATTTCGAATTGTTAAAGTATTTTTCAAGTACTTTAACAAATTATGGTTTCTGAGGTAAATAAAGTTAACATATAAACAAACTTACAAAATCCTCTCTCAAAGTCTTATATTCTAAACCATAATATATTATAAAGTATTAATTTTTCTCTTAATTTCTTATCGACAATTATTTAACTAGATACCTAATTTTCTTCTTTCATTTAATAGGTATATGTTATTAGGCCTCTCTAACTTGGCTTTAATTGTACGAATTATATACTTTTCTATGAATATTTGTTATTCCCTATAACTATTCGTTCCCTGTAGCCGACATGTTGGAGGGCCATAATGAGTAATAATGTACGAATGACAGGAAGAAGGGGTACCCTGGCAATTTATTAATTTAGATCAATTGTTTTTCAAAGTAGCAATATTGATGTTGTAATTTTATTATTGTTTTCATAATAAATCAAAGTGGTTTTATTTTAACAAATCTCTAATATTTAGACATGGGTTTATAAACATAGATTTTTAGACCGTAAATCAATTTATTTTAAATGTAACTACTTTCTAACTCCAAGGTATTAATTTATCCAAAACTTACTAGTCCTTTTTAAATTAAAACGAGTCAATAATAATTTTTGTTGTTAAAATCCCACTGTCACTATTTACGATATATTTACGATTTTACGATAGAAAGAATTCGTAATTATGGTACCGGAATAAGATAAAATTCATTAAAAAATTCATAGTAAAATTTTTCATAAATCTTAAATGATGAAGCATTTGAGGGTAAATTGAATAGAATTTACTGATTTTTTTTTCAATTGAGTATGATTCAATTTCATTTGGGATAACGAGGAGAAAAAATATTACATCTGAAGTGGGATTTAGTGAATTTTTTGTCCTCATTAAAACTCATTTGAACATAAGTAATATAAAGTAGCTTAAAATAAGCTAGAAGGAAGCTTAAAAAAAGTATCAATATACATACTAATTATACTTTGTATTCTTACAGTACAGTGTTTTGTAATAATATAATACGATACAATAGATAATTAACAACTTAAGACAATATATTTATACGAGTTGGAAGAAATGTTGCTTAACAAAGAATTACTGTTACTGAACTATGTTATAGAGGCAATTCACAAATACGACCAAGTTGGTACAAAGTTTTGAACAAAAAGCATAGTTTTTCATTGGCGCGTCGACGGTCGTCTAGCCTCAACGCGGGATCGATAGAGTTCTTGCGACTCCCCAGACACGATCTTGCCTTTCTCTCTCTTAACTTAGCCGAAACCGAGATGAAATATGTATATCAAATCAAGTGTGGAATGCGATCAATACTTTCGTTTATTTTATTAATAAAAAAAATGTGATACGTAACCGCAATCTATGCTTTCGTAACTTTGGACACCATGTAGGACATAAATTTTGTTGTGATATCTCGCCACCCTGAATTAATTATTTCGTTACAGCAAAAAATTCATTTGCTACACGCCCTCCCCTCCACTGCACGTGTACGTTAGTCACGTACACGTAATACGTCGTTTTGATGATTGTCCCCAGATGATTTAGGATGAAAATTAAACATTCCCCTCGAGCCAATAACAGGAGCTGTTGGCGTGAAACATAATGTTATGTTTAACCCTTAACTTTATATTAAAATATCTGTAATAATACTGTAAATATGTAAGTTTGTGTGCAAGAGGTACCCTAATATCCGATAGTGTTTAGCCTATTTAGTTTTAACTAATAAAATTGGAGTAAATCTTTATAAATTGAATATGATTTAAAAAGTATATTTTATGGCGAATTTAGATCAGGCGATTACTTATTATACAAGTAACATGTTTGAAATGTTTTTGTCTCTACGTGTTTGTGAGATTAATTAATTAAACATTTACTAATTATATTTTTAAAGCTTCTTGGTTCTTAGCTTCTCGAATGTTGCATTTTAATCAAATTGACATTAATATATTGCAAGAAATTAACCAAGTCCGAACTAAAAGATTAACCAAAAAAATTGAATTTCAAAAACTTAAACAAATTCTCTCTAAACAAACAAATATCTAATTGTTTCGAATTACTAAGAGCCTGTATATAATTGCAAAACTTCCTAAATCGTAACCTATAGTAGCTAAATTAATTTAACAGATAAATAAGTTGATATGCATACATACCTATATGGTACTCAAGAGTTGTACGATATATGTTGACCCCTAAAATTGCTTTAAACCGCTACGCTAGTCTAATCGAATAGGGAACTACAACCTTACCGGCTTGTACTAAAAATCGAAATTGCCTGTGTGAAAAGCTGTTCTGGTGGAGTGTTGTTACAGCTCGCGACGTTTATTGGTAAGCTCAAGGGTTTATCTACAGTAAACTTATAGAATTGGCTGTGCAACTAACTTATAGGACAAAGATGTCGATGTCATACGAATTTAAATTTTATTTCTTCAATCAAAACTTCCAAAGAATTTACCATAGATGTTCTCATTTTTGTAAAAATTTTGCCTTACATAATATAACTTCTTCAAATTTATTTATACACACATGACAAATAATACATAATTATTGTGTGTGTGGACCATCTATTTATTTTCTCTTCTATGTTTTTCTATCTTCTTTTTCTTCATGTGCCTCTCCATTCGGTTGGCAGTCAATTTCTCAAATTTCTCCCTGTCTTTCGCAAGTCGAAATAGTTCCTATAGCATAAAAATCTATCAATATTTTTATGTCATAAAAATAATTGTTGTTATAAAATAAGTATGCACAAGTGAAGAGACAATAACGTTTAGTAGTAAGTTTAAGAACTTAAATTTTATTTGTATTCATCATCTTTGCATAGACGCCCACTGCTGGACACAGCTCTTCCCCATTATATTCCAGTAAACAGTAATTTTCCAGTATTTTATTTGTATTAAAAAATTTCAAGTCTGAAATCAAATGATAAAATCAAAAATATTATTACTCATAAACTCGACCCACATAATAATATAAGAACTCGGGTTAAGGGCTAACTCTAGACGTTAAAGTATTGTTATTAAGAAAGTTGTTTTGGATTTCGTATGTGTTCGTGCGAGGATAATATTAATGGAAGCAAGTTTAATGAAACAAGTGACACGCTAAATAGTGGATTATATCATAAATGTTTTCAGTAAACATGTACTTTTCAGTAAATTGTAAAAAAAATATTGGTCGAAACTTAGATAGAAATGACAGCAGTGACGAAACGGTTGTTATTTGTATGTAATATGTAAATTATAAAAGATGTCGATCTGCTACGAATTTATATTTTATTTTTTCAATGAAACTTCCAAGAATTAAACCATCGATATTCTCATTTTTTTTTATTTTGCCTGTACGAACGAGTGAAATCAGTAATAGGTGAAATCGGTCATTAAATCAAAGTTCAGTTAACTTTGATTTAATGACCGATTTAATGACCGATAAATTGTGTTTAATTATATTTTTTAATTAAGCATTGTTGCTTATGTTATAACCAAATAGGAGGACTGTAACAAAAGAAAACTCGAAAGCTAAGATTCGGTTAAAATTTCCAGACTAAACGACTTTAACGAAATAAAACTTTCAGAATCAACTAATTGGCCAAGTTTCGCTCTCTCTCTAAAACCGGAGATTTGAGTGGACCGAGAATTTTAAACTATACGAAAACTCCAGTTTTACTCTATTAGATTTCAGGAACTATAGACCGAAGTACAGATTCAAATGAAGGATCTCCGTAATAACTAATAGTTTGTGCGAGAATATAGAGGGCTTTTGCAACCCCAAGATTGATACTCGTAGATATGCGCCTACTTTTCCAGTGTACAAAGTCTGTATCGCTGTTAAGAGGAGGCGGTTCAGTTGTTACTGTGCGTACGTTCGGGGGTCGACGGCCGGGGGTGTTACGCTGTGGGGAAGCTTTACACTTCCGCCTCGCTGCACTCATTTCCGCATAAATAGTACCCAACCCACCTCATTGCATCAAGACGTAGCCTTATTATATTAACATGCAAAATTCTTCGCAGCACGTAGGCGTATGCTTCAATTTAAAGTGTAAACTAAGAAAAGTTAGGTTTCAAATGAATTATTTTATATTCGGCACAAGTTTTGCACGCGATTGTATAATCCTTACAAAGAAAGTAAACTCGTCTCAGCATGAAAAGATAGATGTGAATTCGCCACAAGTAGATACGAGTTATTGTAAACTCGTCACAAGTTTCAATTTTATATTAGTACTAGCTGGAGTCCGCGACTTCGTCCGCGTTGAATAATAAGAAATATGACGCCAGACAACATATATGAGGAATAATTTATTCAGTCTTTATTGCTGTTGTATGTAGTTTTGCCAGGCGGTGTATTTTTATTTTTATGATCCCTCGCGAACAATACTTTTTTCTAGATGAAAAGTAAACTACGAGTACTCGTATGTCCTTTTCTGTATCTCTAACAATGTGTAAGTAATTGTGTACCTATCCAAAGTTTAATGAGGATCGCTTGAGTAGTTAGGCGTGAACAGGTAAAAGATAGACAGACAGAGTTACTTTTACATTTATAATACATATTAGTATTGGAGGTATGAAATGCAGAAAATACTAAGTATCAGCAAACAACATTGTTCAGTCAGCCTAGCGTAGTGAAACCTACGGTACACGTGTGTGGCAGAATCGTGTGCTCTCTTCTTGACAAAATGATAATCACAATTAACTTAACTTATTCATGTAATACTAATGTAAAAACTTGCTTACAAAAAGCATAAATTAAAAACGTCACGCGCGCTCATATAATGAAGGTAAGATGTACTCATACAAGGGTCGGGTTTCAAAAAGTTTGTAATGGATAAGTTTGAGTCAAAGGACAGATTTGAGTTAAAGTAGAAACGCAATAGAAGGTACTCCTTAAAAGTTTCGAAAGCGTAGTATATAGTGTGGGTGTAATAAAACAAAGCAGGCCCGCGCCGCCCGTCGCCGCCGCGGCACTCATGCTGAGTGCTCTGCTTTGTGGCAGGCTGGGCGATACAATGCAATACGCGATACATACTTGTCTATACACGTATATACGTCTACACCATCTGACTACACAAATGTGCTAGATAGGCAGTGAACATGCTTACTAGACGAACGTGCCTGATGCTTAAACATTCTATTAAACTTTTCCTAGCACAACACTGCTTCATACACGCGATACATAAAATGATAAGGAGTTTGCAAACTCAAAATGTCATCTGAGGAAGTTTAAATTGTTTTTGGGTGTTTTAAAATGTTAGTACAATTTTTATGTTTATAAAGAGAACACATGACAAACAATGTATAGCATTACCAATAGATTTATAGTTAAAGCCAAAAGTAATATTTTTATATGTATGTTCATAATCAGCCTATAGATATAACTTAGCCTATTACGCATCAACCTCTCCTTAATGCAAGTTCCTTCACATGAATTTTTCCCCAAGATCCATATGTGTAATCAAAAACACTTCAGAGGTGCTCCGACCAGAATTCGCAACTACGTCTACCGATCCACAATTGGATCCTGGATATTCATCAAAATATGTTCAACGGATTAAGGAATTGATTGTATAACTTCATATTTCACACAATCACATTATTAAATTAGTGCAGAATAATGTAATGTACTGTACTAGTTGTCATAAAAACAAACATTTTTTTCTATTTTCAAAACTTGACGTCCATTGTAAATCACAGGATTCGCTTCAATTTAAATGCTTTAAGAATCCTTTTGTACTTACAAAGGCTATGGAGGTTCCATAAACAGAAAAATGAAAAATACTAAGAGTCAATGAGTTCGAAGCCGATGGAATCCCAGTGTATTGGGCTTATTGATTTATTAGAAATAATTGATAGCGTATTTATTTTAAGACTAATTCAACGCTTCCCAGTTTCGCTCGAGTGCAGTTACGGTACTTATTGTGTCCATTTTTAATCATGTATTTTTAAAATAGTTAAAAATATATTTTTTTAAATGTGCAGTGGTTTCGGAGATAACCCTTCACATACAAAATTTTCGCTTTTATCTCCCTTATGATATAGTTTAATTTATAACTTCATAAATACGTGTTAATACAAGAAAAAAAATCAAAGACTGTATTGACCAGATAAAAAACAGACTTATTAAATCCCTATAGGCTTATCAAGAGATGCTGAGAGCGTGCGCCTCTTCTCTCGAAAGGGTTGCTTTGAACCCTTCGCTGGAACCACTTAGCACCATTGAGGAGAAGATACCTTTAAAATGACGAACTGGAAATTTATTTTACGTATGCTGCTTAGTGCGTGAATTCAAATTAGAGTACCTACATCTGTAATCCAATGCGGTATAATGTAGTCAATATCTTAAATTACATATCGATTTTAATCTAACAAAAGCATTAACCTCAACAAACTTTCTCAAACCCACGCTCTGACCTTTATAGAATTGTTTGGCTTATAGCAATTTGTGGAAAATATACCTACATTCACCTTCTCGTGGAACTTGAATAAAGTATTTTTAGTTATATTAATGTTATTACAATGTTGAAATTGCTGTTTATAGCTTGTTGTTTTGCCTGAATAAAGGAAAGTGAACGCATTTCTCCTTAGATAAAATGAGAACTAAAGATAGAGCCTCTTTGAATGGCAAAGTGAAGTCGGTAAAACTACGCCTTCGCCGTGTAAATATTACACGGTTACACACACACAAATGCAATCAAACTACGCCTCGCCTTATTTATTTATTATTTAATATTTACTAATGAAAATGCCGAATTGCGTAGTGAAAGGGTGTAAAAACTAGCCTTCAAAAAATAAAATGCAGGTGGAATCACGTTTCACACATAAGTAAACTTGGAGTACAATATTTTCAATAAAAATAAACAAAAATTTAGGTTATAGCATTGAATACAAAATCTCAATACAGTAAACGGCCTACGCATATAATTATGTTTATAAATCCGGTTTCACTATGTTTTTTCGCAAAATTCTCTTTATAGTTATTATTTGGTCTGTGGTATTTGCGAAGTAAATTTTAAGTGAGATAAGAAAGGGGAAACAATGAGCTGATTTAGATAAAATCGCCTTGATAGAATCACATCACTTGTAAATGATGTAACCATATCGTTACCTTCTAGTTTGGTTCTAATGGTGCAGTTAAAGGAAGTGTTCTCGAAGCAGCCAAGTGGCCCTCGTGAAGGAAATGAGTTCAATTTGCTATTATCTCGGGGAATTGACTGCGGCGACCTCGCTCGCCGCTATTTGTTCCACTGGCTTATTTTGAATAAAATCAAGTAGAAAACATTGTTAAAGCTATGGTTTTTCCTGGACCAAATTTGCTTCATACTATGTAGTAATATCAATATGTAGTTTTACGATATACTAAACATATAAATATGTATATTTTTTAAGCTTTTTCGGAATATATATCAGACTACTTATTATCTTAACTCGTAACAAACATGTTTGCTAGTTATACTTAATAAGACTCTTATGTGCAACATATCTTATTATCAGTGGCTCTATCAATAGCTTATTATAATTAGCACGATATGTATCTCAAATATGCAGTGTAGTATGCCTAAATTATAATATTTCCCAGGTGATTAGTTTTTGTTTCATTCCAATCGATTTACAAACAATACCTACTCGTTTATTTAATTGAAATAATACTCGACATTCTAGAACCGCGCTTACGAAGTCGCGGCCACAGCTACTGTTTAATATGTGTCTTTCCACACGCCTTACTTACATTTTTTATAGTTTCTGTATCATATTCCTGATGTTGGGACAGGTTCATAGGCGACAACCTATCTAACGTCGTCTACTGTAGGTACACTGTACTGTACTGTAGGTGTGTCATTCAAATACAAAAATATTTTCGTAAACTTTACTAAAAGGATGAAACTATTTGTGGTTACAGCGGGTGCGACGATGTGCAGCGGTCGCTGGAGCTCCTGGACCAGGTGTTGAGCGAGTACGACGAAGGCGAGCCTCGATCGCTGGAAGCTCGTGCGCAGACAACGCCGGCCACTCCAGCCACGCCGGCCACGCCCGCCACTCCCGCTACACCGGCCACCGACGACGATTCGCCACTTGCGGGACACACATCCGAAGACGATGGATATATGAGCATGAACGGCAGAAGGTAAAAGTGACTCCAATAATAATACATTACTGTCCAGGCCGGAAATAAAGTGATTGTCGGCCGAGATTTCCTGACCAGATACAATTAAAAAAAATTACAAAGCTTTCTTATCTTAGTATTCATGTTTTCTATTAAAAAAAAATTAAAAAAAAATCTATTAAAATCAAGGTACTATATCAAACAGGAATTTTTTTTTAAGAGATGTTTCTAAGCGAGATATAACAGAGTTTGATGTACAATTTCAGAGCGAAATTCGCATTGGGTTTCCGTCCAACGGAGGAACGCGAGGAACCTTCGCCCCCTGATCCGCCATCGCCCAACTCGCCTCCACCGCCAGAAGAAGCCGAAAGGATTATATCAACATTGCTACCAAAGTAAATTTAACTCCTCTATACTGATTCACCTTTCATTCAGGATCCCCGTGCCTTAATATACCTATGCCTTCCGGTACATTCTGTCTAGGCTACTGAAATGTCCACAGTGGTAAAATGATCAGTATGAAAAATACATATTCATCAGATCGACCATAGTATTAAGATGACTTGTTTACTAAGACACTAACTAGTATTGTTCGGAGCTGCGCAACCGAATAGCGGTGGCGCGACCATTTTCATGCTTTTCTTGTATTTTTAATCTACGGCTATTTACGAGTAAATGCACGCTTTAACACCAGTGCGTGTTCTGCTACCATAGCAATCACTACTATAACCATAAACTATACCATTTACAATATAAAAATGTTATGATGTTTATGATAAGATAGAGTTTGTGTGTTAATTTTAAATAAAGTGTGAATAAATACTATAATTTTATAAATATTTCTATCTCTACTGCCGAGTAGGATGAGGACAATTTATGTCTATGCCCTATGCTGTACTCGTATATATATTGTGTTTATTATAGCCAACAATGAAAGCCTAATAGGTGTTATGGTCGGCTGCCGATACCGGCATTTCTTAGCTTACAGTGAAGGAAGTCTACGTGACCTAGAAGACATTTGAAGTCCAACCTAGCGTGGTTGTTTTTATGTTAAAATCGGCTGACTGGCCACTTGATGGTAGGTGGCTAACGTCGCCTATAACACAAGCAACGCTAATGGTGCTCCAAGTGCGCCGGCGACTACAGCATGATTAAGGATAGGGGATTGTGAAGTTACTCACTCACTGAAACATAACAGCACAAATGCTGTTATTCCACAGTGGTCTTCTGTGAGACGCAGTGTGCCCTGCCACTAATTAAAATAGTGGCCTACGTAGCCCATAACTTGCTATCATTGGAGTGAGGAGAGAGCCTATAATAACGAAATCGAAATACCTTAATCTATAAGTAAAGTAATTTGGTACACGTGTGTATAAAATTACTTTATATTAATGATCATGATTTATATTTGACCAGTTGACCCGATTTGATTGTAGTTCTACATAAGCTATTATCAATCCTAATCAATTTCCCAACTCAAATACATTGAGGTTGTTAGATAATATTGTAATGAATGGAAATATTTTCACACTCATTCAAATGTGAAAAGAATGCATTTTTTTCGTTTAATTGTTTCAATAATCCCTTGTTTCTGTTTCAGAGTTTCGCCAGCAAATTCAGCCAAACGGACTACGTCTATCGAACAGAGGGAAGCAGAAGAAAAACTTGACTCCATCATAACTGCGAACGGAATCACAACCGCTACACAAACCACATTTGTTAGTATTAATATTCACCACGTTTTAAACTATTATACTGTATAGTATAATTCTACTGACCACTCTTTTAATGTGACAGTGCATTTGCAACCACTCTCTTGCAGAAGACTGTCGACCTAATGGAGGCCAATACGCAATAAAAACGCAATATCTTAATATATAAAAATTACGTGTCACATGTTCCTCCGTGATGAACTTCTAAACTACTGAACCGATTTTGATCAAACTTTGTAACTATATGTAATTTGGTCCAACTTAAAAGATAGGATAGTTTTTATTTTGAACCTGGGCGAAGCCGGGAGCGGACCGCTAGTTAATAATATAATAATGTACTAATATAAATAAACGTAAGTTGGTGAAATTGGTGCTTTTGTAAATAAATAAAATAACATATTATCATCAGCCTGTGTCTCTCCGCTGCTGTATATAGGCCTCTCACAAGGCTCGCCAACACGGACGGTCTTCGGTCCTTTGATCCATTTCAGGTCGTCTAACCACCTGGCCGCAGAGCGTCCTAAACTTTTCAATTCATGACTCATCTATCACATAGGTTATCCGCTCTGCGACAGATGTGACCGGCCCACTGCCATTTCAACTTGCTAATTCACTTCGACAAAAGTAAACTGACGTAACCCTTTAGTCGTCTTATACACTGAAAAAATCACAATCTGCCACAAATATTTTGCTTTAAGAGAACATCTAATGAAGTGCAAATTTCTTTTAAATTTCAGCCGAAAACGAAACACCAGCGTCCTTACGGTTGGGAGAAAGATACAGAGGCAAAAGGCTTTCAATTACAACAGCCTCCTGTACCACCTTACAAATTCTCCTCACTGCAACACGGTGCGAGGCCTTTGTGCGCGGACACAGCAACGTCATGGCTCCCTCCGCGTCACAATGCTGCACCTGCTAACCAAATGAAGTCACCGACGGTTGAAAGTCCACCTATATTCCCATTCATGGGCTTCTCGAGTGAATTCTACGACAAGCCATACAATGAACACCCAGTGACAATATACCCTGGACCAAATATACAGTACAGACAAGCACATTCGCCTACATATAACTTACAAAAGATATCACCTTCGAACACAAAATGCTCCGATAAACGGAACAACATAAAACGCGACAGTAGATCCGATGGCGAAATACTGTCGCCCAAAGGCAAAATACCTCCGCGTACTCTCGCAGGTTCTATGGAAAGGCATAGAGAAGTGTGTAGAGATTCCTCGGAGGATCTGATGGAGAGCTGCAGAATAAGAGGTTCGAGTAAAAGCAATGACGAGGATCACTTCTCGGATGATTCTCTAGAAGAATCGTTTCCGCCTCCTCCGCCCGCAGTCATCACGCCTTCGAAACGCAATTCCATAGCTTGGGAAGTGTCTCTCGATGGTGACGACCCCCTGCTTACTCCAGGAAGCACAAAGGTACACTTATATAGCACTTTTAGTAAGTACTGAATGATGTTGTGGTAGATATGTATGAATTAAGATTTAGCCAGTAACAAGGCCTAGTTGATAGCATTGGTAATAAAAGAAAATAAATATCCTTACATATTATAAAACAAAGTCCTCCGCCGCGTCTGTCTGTTTGTCTGTTCGCGATAAACTCGAAAACTACTGCACCGATTTTCATTTGGGTTTCACCAATGCATAGAGGGATAATCAGGGAAGGTTTTTACGGAAAAAAATGCACCCCATGCGAAGCCGGGAGCGGGACAGCTAGTAAAGTAATTACAACCTCGGCGTCTTCCAATCTAGGGTAAATGGGCACTAACTAGGTAAGCGTCGTCCACCTTCGGCCGCATCTACACCTTACATCAAGTGAAATCGCGCCTAAGCGCTGCCTTGACGGACTTTGCATGATAGCATTGTCTATGAGACACGTTCATCACCTGAATAAACATTGAAAGCAGCTCAAGGAGTGTGCTGACGCATTGAGAAAATTGTTAAAACACTATCAGTGTTTATAATTACATATGTACGAGTATAAGTAATGTAATGTAGTTTGTTATTGAACACGTTAGGATGCTCAAATATATTATATCTAACTTTGTGCGATTATTTAATATAGTTCGTCATTTACTCCATCCATACTCACCATTATCTCTTGTGTAACTCTAAGCATTTTATTGAATTTTTAAACTTTAATGTTCATAATAACATCAATGATGTTATAAAAATAAAGTATTATGGGGAGGTATAATCTGTCAAAGTAGCTTAGTTCCGATGATTTCATAGTTTTCTAGTCTATTTACACACACTCAGGTTTCTTTCACAGGTAGATCACTTGTTATTTATTTTTAATCCACATGTGAACACTCGGGTGTAGGCCCGACCAGGATTCCAATCTGCGGCTGTTGTTTCAGAAAATTTCCGTTGGATCCACTAGATTGACTAACATTTAAAGCAAACTTAAAAATTAAATTGCTAAAATTATCATAAAATCCAACACAGTTCTTTTAAATTGAAGGATTCATCGTTTTACTACATACCTACTGTATTACTTTGTGTCCCCACGATGGCATTTATTGAAACTAATTGGTTTACAGGTTATTGGTAGACGAAGAAGAAAATCAGGGGACCACTCGCACTCCAGCACTAGTTCGATTCCGCAGCACGGCGACGAAGATTGGGGCGAGGAGTACTGGCCGCCGCCGCCTCCAGTCCATGGCGATGCTTCGCCTACCTCCGACGCGGAGCAAGACGCACGGCGTCTGCAGGACTTGGCTACTGGAACTTACGTCATACGTAAAGGCAAGAGCCGGAAGCAATTGCCAGCCTTCAACAAGAACAGTCTCAACCGAAGTCTGGATGCTGACAAATCCATAGACGGCTCTAGCGTTTCTATAAGTGGTTCCGGATCGGTCGGGTCGTATAATTCCAGGCCCAGCTCCGACTTAAGTTTGCCGCAGTCTCGATACAGTGTCGACTTAAATTCGCGATTAAGTCGCGAACTACACACCCCAAACTCTAGATATAGTATAGATCTTTGCACACCTAATTCTAGATTAAGCAAGGAAATGACTTCTCCCAAATCGAGACTCAGCTTAGATCTCAATAACGATCAAGATAGATTCATAAATCAAGATTATTTCGGTCATAGTCCTAAGAGTAGAAAAGTACCTAGCGATAAGAGTGCTCATTCGTCAAGAAGCATTGTAGTTCAGAACAAATTGTCTCCACAAAATAGATTTACCGATTTTAAGAAGTATTCGTCTACTTTTGATAATATACAATCGTTGATAAAGGAAGGGAAGGTTGAGGAGAATTTACAAATAGAATGCAATGAAACCGTGAACGAATTGACAACGGTGCCTCCGAATATGGTGAGGGTTGTCTCTCTGCCCGCTTTGGGAGTAGAGGGAGACGGCAACGGCGCCAGTCGACAGGCCCTCATCACGACCGTAGAGGAAGAGGAAGACCAGGAGAGCGGAGAGCGGTCCAGCGGAGAGACCTCGCCCCTTCGCAAAATCGAAAACAATATTAGCGCTATACTAAGTCAAGGTCGGGACCAAAAACATTTTACCCCTTATATACCTAAAGACTGGAATATCCATAAGGATGAATACTGTGATGAAGTGTCTAAAGATATATTAGAAAACAATTTCCGGTACAGTTCTAGGGAGAGACAAAAGAGGCACGATATTCAGAAGTCATCGAGTCATAATGAAATACAAAATCATAGATCGATAGACCTCAGAGATCGCTCGTCCGGTCGAAGATCAAACAGTATGCACAAGTCGACAAGCGCAAAAGACGTGCCGGTTAGTTTGATGCGGCAACCGTCTTCTTCAGACTCTGCTGTATCTAGCGGCGGTGACTTTCCCTTGAATGTCCAAATAGTAGAGCATTCCTACCGACACCATCCTCTCCCCCCTTCTCCGAGTATCGTCCACGATATGGGGCCTCTCCCGCAGACGCCGGATTCTCCGAAATTCCCCCCACTGCCTCCGTCGCCGGTGCAAGAAGTCGAAGACGAGTATACCGAAATAATGCAACCCACGGAGAGGCGTCACGTTAAAAAGGCTGACACATTGCCAACGCCAACTTTGGAATCCAGAAGAAGGTAGGGTTTTTTTTTTTTAAATTAACAACCACACGTATGAAATCAGTTTTTGGAATACAAATTGTTGACAAACTCACAAAATTAAACATTATTTAACAGACCGTCGGAGCCTCCAGCGGTTCCGCCACATCGCGACACAACAAACAGCTTGAAGACGAGATCGATGGAGACCAGTTATAATAAAAACCGAAGAAGTAGTAATTTCAAGAGCGGTTCTACAGATAGAAGAACTCTACCTACAGGTTAAGAAGTTCTTTTTTTAGAAAGTGCATCAGATAGGCTGAAGATTCACTCGGTTATGTATGACTGCAATCACTTTTAAACACAAGCATGACCGGGCAGAAGCAAATATGTTGGTAACATTAAATAAATCAAAGGATAGAGGACAAGGTTTATAGGAAAGTGGTTTCTAGCATATCTCACATATAGGTATGTCACCCTCATATTGTCAAAATCTTTTTAAAGTTCGAGTGAATAGATTTTTTCTGGGTGAGCTCGCTCCATCGTCGGCCTCGTATTTGCTGCACTGCTAGATGCTAGCAAAGAGCAAACCCATTATTAATTTTAAAAAATGCCGCAAACACAACAGCGCGCTGATTATTATTTAGCAGAGATCTTCTGTGCTTTATATCTAGAGAACATTTTAGCGAAGCCTATTCTAAAATTATGTTTTTCGCAGATATGGGAGCGAGTGGCGCTCGACGGCGAACAATGCAGAGACAAAACCGAGAAGCATCGGCCGGCCGCGGACCTCTACAGACTTCTGCGAGTTTGCCTGAGACTCCGGTGTTCGCCCGCGGGTGCGACGTCCCTCGGACTCCGCCAAGAAACTCTACGGGACCGCCCAGGAACAACACCATGAACTCTATACAGTCCATAGGAAGCAGCGTGACCCTGGGCGGCTACGGGCGGGGGTCAGTTTTGGGGCCAGGCGCGGTGTGCACAGGCGCCGATCTGCTGCGACTCGGCGGACCCCCTCGCGGGTGGTACCCCAAGCAGAGGCAACGGTGATTACTTCTTTATTACCTTTATAGACCTAGAATCTAACAAAACCATAGACATAGAGTGATGGACTAAGCATTCTCTGGTCCACTTGTAAAGTAAATACGGCCGGAAAATGTGATACGAGACGAATCGATCGTGGAGCCAGTAGTTGTTTTTTCCAGAATTTGGATTGGTCTTCGAATTTACTACAGAGCTACAGGAAAGATATTGTCAATTTCATGCGGGTATTGCTCAGTCTATATATCAATGTTTATGAACAAAACAATATTTTATCAGCAAAAAAGCTGAAAAATATTCAGTCGACTTAGGGCCAGTACCATCGTAGATTTGTAATATCTACTATAATATTTTCAAAAACAAAAAAAAAAACAATTTGCATACGTAGTTTTTTAAATTTTTGTCTGTTTGAATATTTGTGTACGTTAATTTCAGAAACGGCTTAACGGATTTGAATGAAATTTGGCACCCATATAGATTATTACATAGATTAACATATATGATACTTTTTACCCTGGAAAAATTTTAAGTTCCTGTGCTATTTTCTAAAAACGAACTTTATGGCGTACGAAGTCGCGGGCACAGCTAATTCGCTAAAATTATAAATTTTACAAGCAACTGGGGAGAGCTGCCAAAACTAGCTGGGGTCTTCACCCTGAAGTGGTTCGCTCCATCTATGTCGCCGCGGTGGAACCCATCATCACATACGCCGCGAGCGTCTGGGCGCCTGCAGTCGGCAAACTGGAGGTGGTCAAGCGCTTGAATGCTGTGTAGAGGGGTTTCGCTGTGTAGAAAAATTGTGTAAGGCCTACCGCACGGTGTCTCTAACTAGGGCGAACCACCTAACTAGGGAGGCGGCGCTGAAAACTAAAACCAAGCCGAAGTACGACCTGTGCCCGGTCTCATTCGTCAGGCGAAGCATACGCATGCGCTCGCGTGAGGAATGGGACCGCTGGTACGTGCAAGGCGATACAGTAGCAGTGTCAAAACTGTTTTTCCCCAGTGCTGACGGAAGTTTGAAATGTTTCAATGAAAAATTGTGTGTGTACAATTATTTACCCTCAAATGCCTAAACCGCATCAAGGACAAAGATAAGAATAAAAAATTATATGTATAAATAGATAGCTTAGAATAGGGACAGACAGGCGGGAATCCCACCCGCAATGGTACGAAAGAAAGATGGTTGAAAGAAAGATCTTGTATGAAGAAAGAAAGTGCGAGAGGAAAGAGAGCGAGAACTGGTATGAATGAGAAACTGCAAAAAAAAAAAAAAAAGTGATATTTGTAAGTTAAGTCGGAAGAAATAACGCTGCGCAGGGCGCAACTTGTACTTTTGTACTTTTTTTAACGTTGACTGTCTGTGATTTTTGTTTTATGCGTATCATGAAAGGTCTTCAAAAATATACAAAGTCCTGACCAAAATCATCATTGCATGCTTACATCTTAAAGGATTAGGGAAAAAATATTGTACCTACCCATTAATTAATAAAATATGAAAATTCAACTCCTAAAAGGAGACATGGGGTTCTAAAACATGAATTGGTATTAGTTATTCTCGTAATGGCTACAATCACGCAATAATGTTAAGATATTTAATAAACTTAAAGTATAGACCTTAGAGATGTTTAAAATAAAGCTTCTGTTCTGCAGACCAGCATCGATTGAGCATCTTGACCGAGTAACCGCGTCGAAACCTGCAGCCGATCATCCCGCCGCCTGGGAGGGCCCAGGGGGTCGGAAGCCCCTCACGCTACCCCCAAATCTGACGCCCAAGTTTTTCCAAAAGTCTCCAAGAGAGGCGCTACGCAGGGTCACCAGCTTATTAATAAGAAAAGGTAAATAAATTGAGAGAATTGAAGCAAAACAGTAAAAAAAAACTCTTTACTATACTAAATGAAACTCTAAGGGTATTTAGAATCTTCATTGGATGTTTTTTAATGTTGTTAACAGTGTTAAGTTTTAAAATTTATTGACGACTATCATCAGTGCCCAGCGCTGTGCCAACTCCACTCTACGAGAAAAAGTCACATAAATCACATAGGTATAATTTTTCGTGGTGTTGAAATCCATCGATCACGGATATTTATATTGACATCTCTAACATATCCTTAACAATTAAGAGTTGTGTTGAACTAAATAAACGCGTGACATTAAAAGTGAAACTTTAGCTTCACAAAAACGAAACGTTAGCGCTTTCTATATCTCTTCTATATTTATATTAATCTCTGCTCTTAAGGTTTAGCCTACGTAAGCCATGCAAACACTTACCATATTTTAAATTTAACTATAAATCCCTTTATACCAATCCAAAATATCAAGGAATCCTTTCTTTTTACCAGAAATTAAATGATAATTCAATTTTTTTTCGTATAGTTCCTGTATTGTTTTTGTCCATAAACCTTATACGTTCGCATAAGGTCAGCCAATTAATGATAGAAGTCATAAAACGTTAGTTACATCACATAAACAGTTATATCGTGAAATAGAAAAGTTTTGTAACAGTTTCGTGTACGGCTAACCATTTTGTTGGCAACGAACTGTGCCAAATAACTGTTTTATGTCAAAATGTTATAAGAATAAACAGGATTCTATTTGAGTCAAAAGAAGTAAGTCGAATTAAGATTTCATTTTACTAGCAATATAGTTATGCTAGGAAAATGTAACTAACAATAAACGACGATATTTGTTTTAGAAACTAACATCGAAACTTATTATAACTGTTCTTAGTATTACGAATTTTTCAAAGAATAAAATGTTTTCTGGGTGAGTTAAATATGAGACACCTTCAAATGTCCAAATAAATATTTAAATAGTTTTTAGATATTAAGATCTATGATATCTAGATACAGCTTTGATAGCTGTATCTATCAAAGCTGGCGGCGATAGGGCTGTCACCAGAAACTTGAAAATATTAACAATGATTTAATTGCATACATTTTTTAATGGTCATTATATATTTTACCAGGTTTTCGGGAAAAAATTAGGCAAGGTAATGACGATCCTGGGTAGAAACACCGAAAGGAACTCACGATAATATCCTTTTTGTCATCTTTGAAATAAAATATATAACAAACAATAATATAGGTAATACAGTGAACGCGAACATACGAGTAGGTTAGGTATTATAAGCATTCAACATCGAAAAGTTAATTTAACAACAATTATAATTCATTATTATTTTTTCAACTATCTGATAAATCAACAGTTAAATGTTAAAGGTTTCAAACTATATTATCTCGTCTCAACATCCTGAAATTAAAGTTTAAGTATTAGTATTAAAAAAAAACAGAAATAATTTTATTTTCATTTAGTTAAATAGTTACAAGGCTATGTTAAATATACAAAGTGCCACCGAATGAGTTATCATTCCATAGATTTGCTAAGATATGTTTCCTACTGCAGTTTTTGATGTTTTTGTAAAAAAAAATACTATTTATTTAACACTAGTGTGCCGGTTTCCGCACAGACGCATTTTTTCTGCAAGTTATAGATTTTTTGTCGTCATTTACTTGTGATATTTTTTCGAGTTTATTATATTACTTTGCCCTAACAATTAATTATTCGTATTACAATAAGTAGGTATTGGTATTGTTACAAAATGGGCCTACATCCTTTAGTTGTGGCCCTAGGCCAGGATGTTATTAGAGGTCAAAAGATAATGGAGTCATTGTCGCTCTTTATCGTTCATTGTTCTAATCTACTTACATTTTAATTGAAACCATTACTGCATTTTATTCGGTGTGGCAACTAAAATATATTATAATTCATCATAAATATAGGCTGTCTAAAAGCAATTCAATATTATTTACCTTTACTGCATAAATTGTGTAATTGTGAATTGCAATTTGTGGCGAATAGATTTTTTAATTTCTATTAGAATATAGAACTACAGATTTCACCACTACATTTTTTTAATGTTAAGGTCTACAAACAGGCTGACAGCTCAGAGCTCGGAGTGAGTGTGATACGTCTAGTTACTATCCTCATCGTGTCGAAATATCTCTTTTTCGGACCAATCGCTTAAAAAAATCTTTTATAATATAATACGCACTGCCAAGGATTGGAAATCTCTGCCGGCATATGTGTTTCCGAGCTCATATATTAACCCAATTATTTTTATAGTTGGGGTGAATTTGCATCTTTTTTGTGAGCTCACTCCATCGTCGCCCTGCTTGTCCCTCGTCGTCCATAGTCCTGAACGGCTAGATGCTGACCAAGAGCAAAACCAGCAGCAAAAAAAAAAACAAATCGTCTGGAATTTTTTTTATTGACATTAGTCACTTTAGTGAGCGCCTTAGTGTCATCACTAAGTGAACTAAACGCACGACCACATATCAAATTTAAAGCGGACAAAGTCGCAGGGCACGGCTAGATTCATCCGTGTATTTTTAAACCCCTTCTTACTAGTTGAAGACGAGAAAAGACCTGGCGTAGAACTGAGTCTAGATCTCAGCACCACACTGCTCTACTGAGCACAACTCCCCACCAGGAACGCAATCGTCTACAGACTATTCCGAGCCCCGACAATCCCGGCATCGTCATCATATGACGTAATTTACGGTTATTTATTCGTAGGGCGTAATCTATTTTTGGCCTATTTTTCTTTTCATAATTTCAAAGTTACGCTGTAATTTTTTTATCGAGATTTGTTACCAATTTATCAGTGTTATTAGTAAAGTTAAATTAATTCGCGGTCAATAGATTGTGTAAAAGTATAAACGATATCCCTTATAAGGAACTAGAGAGTTTAAAAACAGCACACAATTCTAGAACATTCAAATAACCGCGTTAAATGATTTCCTGTTATCTCAACAGATGGCGCTAGTAAGGTCAGTTTAACGTTAAGGATTTTATGATTCACCATTGATACTCGCAAATAATTAAGTAACGCTGAATCATTAAAATACTCTATTATCGGCATTCGGCTTTGGTTCTTTTCTTACTTTATCTTTTTTCGAATCGTTTCGGTAGATAAATGGCTAAGTGGGATAACAAATAGAATATTAAAACAACAAAAAGCCTTAAATAAGGTATATTCAAATCCAAATGCACTTCTAACTTTATGTACTTTTTCTTATTAACAATATTTTCATGTGTCATTTAAAAATTAATTTCATTAAAAAATTAAATTTCAAAATTTCATCATTACTAATACATAGTTGCATAAATCACTTATTTTATAAAAACGGATCATAATTAAGGTATTTTATTGTATATTATACTACTTGCAATATATTATCCACTTACCACACATCTAATCTTTGCTTTATCTTCATATGACTATTATGATGCATTACGAGCTCTCAATGTCAGTCAATATGTATATGTAGGTACATATTTCAACTGTTATAATTAATGTTTTTACTTATATATAAACTATACTTATATATAAAATATAGCCTTTGTTACTCGCTAATAATGTAGCTTTCTATAGGTGAAAGAATATTTAAAATCGGTCCAGTAGTTTTTGAGTTTATTCGTTACTTCCGCGTTGACATATGTCGCAGTATAATCGAAAAGAACGGAATTTCGCAAAAATCCTAGTAAGATTGCAAAAAACCGGATAATAGGAAACTAACAACAAATCTTCCGAGTTTTTGTCAATTAGTGTCAATATTTTATTTTGTATTTTACGTTATTTTAGCCAAATAGTGTTTTCGAACTTAAATTTAACCAGTGCAATGAACGAAGTAAGGTACTTATTTTGTAAAAAATTATTCGATTATACTGCAACATATATATAACGCAATATAACGCTTGACCTCTTGTTGCTATAACACTTTGGCCATTCGTTAGTTTTTTATTTTATTTTAGATGATCCCTTAGGAACATAATTTTTTTCTGGACAACGTGTATGCATAATTTCATGATGATCGGTTGAATAGTTAAGGCGTGAAAAGGTATATGGTTTTTATGTATGGATAAAAAAAAATACAAAAATACAAATCTCTATATTAGTATAGCTATAGATTTCACATTAACTGCAAACTGCGGCTTGAAATTTAGAACTCACAATAATACACCCCCATAACTGCATTTAAAGTAGAATTGTTATAAAATAAAGCGGTACGATCTAAATGAAAAACAATAGAGGCGTTCGATCGATGGCGGAGTCCTAAAAAGTTCGGCGTTACAATAGTGAATAGAATGAATACAATGGCGATTCGGTTACCTGCACCTTTTTGTGATGTGACATTAATATGTGCATATAAGTTCGGTTGCTTGTTCGTCATAGTGCGATGCAGTGATTCACTACGAACGACAGTTGTGCGTGGCAAGCGAAACGGGGTGAATGATGCGTTAGCGATGTGACTCACCGCACGAATACTGCGAGGGTGGGCGCAAATGCTGTGCCAATACACTCGTATTTTACATTACCTACGTTCAAAGTAGGTATATATATATAATATGACATCTGTCTCAATAAACAGTTATTTATTACTAGCATTGATAAATAACACATGTTATTTAATTAATATATCTTTATATTTTTAAAAAACCACACTTGTAGCGTTAGTAGATTGTGTTCAGTACGATTTTACATAAACAAGTAATTTCATTACACGACATTTAGGTACGAGTATATAATATATTAAATTAACACTCTTTCTAATAGTGAAAACCGCATGAAAATCAGTTCAGTAGTCTTTGAGATCATACAGAAAGTCGCGGCGGGAACTTTGTTTTAAAATATGCTTAATTAGATTTATAACTCTTAATACTCGTAGTAAGAAATATAATATACAAAATAAAGCTATAAAGCTGTATCTTGTAACTTATTGTATACAATATCCTGATATTGTAGGTAGGCTACTTATTTTATAAATGTATTTAAAAAAAAATGTAAGTATGTTGTACTGAATTCTGAGTCTAAGCAAAAAAGGCTACACCGTTATAAACAGCGAAAAGAACTGCGTTAATACAGAGAGTAACATTTGTTGATAAAATTTCACCGAAAGTTGAACAAATGCAAATACAGTAAGACGGTTAGATAGAATAAACTGTTAGATAAAATAATGACACAGAACCGGTCGCTGCCAAAGAAGGCAACCGGTCAGGCTTTGAGGCCAAGAACGTAGCCTGCCGCCCTACATACGACCTCACTGCGGACTGCGTATCTCTCACCGTTTACTCTCTTTTCACTAACTATCATTTTCTGTACCACAACGTGAACGAAGTATTAAAAAAAAGTTCGTTACTGTTGCGCTATTGTATTCCTAAAAAAAGCGAAAATCCTGATTCCCTTATCCTAAATCATTCTATGATCAGCAGCGCACTTGCAGCACCTATGGCGTCGCTTGTGTTGTAGGCGACGGTAGCCACCTACCATTGAATGGACCGTCAGCCTCTCTGTCAACCTTAATATTAAAAAAACAATTGAAAATTTTCCTTTTAATGAAAATATTACACTCATTACCTACTACTTTTTAGAAAGTCTATAACATAATCAAGTTTCATTCTTATATTCTCCTCGACTACTGACGATTTATTATTTTACTAATGCAAAACAGAGAGCCGACTATTAAAAACAACACTATTCGTGAAAAGGCCCACATATTAGATGCAATATGCAGGTGCTTATCTGTCCCGATGACCGGACGTGTCAGAGATTACACATGAATTACATTCAGCACTTTATTAAACAGAACTCGGTCGTGTACACTCTGATACCACCCTCATAGTCGCGGGAACTATGCGGGCAATTACGATAAATTATTAATACGAGAAATTTCACTGCTGCGATCGTGCAAACGACCACACAAGGTCGTTTGCATCGCAATCAAATTCTCTGGACGACTGCCAGGTTTCATTCACTTTGGATATACTTGAATCTTTTTTAAGAAAAGAAAGTTTTAAATTATTCTTAAGTGTGTTGCAATAGTTTTTCTAACCACTTATAAATATATAACATTTAAAAAACTTTTAAAAAATACTTTGAGAGCACATTCGAATTTAATTCATAATAAAGCAATAAAAAATATTCACAATTCCAGTTGTAAGGGTTAACTACATGTTAAGTAATCTTAATTAAGTAAGTAATAAAATTTTCAACTACAGAGTTGAAAATTTAAAAAAAAAATCTAATCTGTTTTAGAAAGTTGCTAATAAAAATACCAGTGTTTTGGGCTCTTAATGCATTATTTATTAATATACTAAATTTGCTTAAATATTTAAAACAATTAAATTCAATATATATTATGTTCGTGGGATTAAATAATACTGACCGAAATTAAGAAAATTCAAGTTTACTTTGACACTTTGACTTTCCTTTAAAATTATATAATATTCAAGTTGATTTATATGGAAATGAATAGTAATTTATTTCCACAAAATTGATGAACGCGTTCATTATCTATATCTGCGGTGTCGAAATTTTTATATCAGTTCAATATCTGACTATTACTGATATGATATTGATAACACAATCAGAATCCGTCACATAAACGTCCAAATCCTATTTCATATTCGATTGACTAGTCAATCTTCTTCGAGAAATGTCCAATAAAATAGGACTATAAAATATTCCAATGAAGTTTTGGCAATGAAAATATAGTTATACGAACATTAAAATAAACGCTGCGGCGAATCGCGAGTCGGGAATCGTACCAATTTTTCGAAGCTGCTTACGATCTGTGATGCGCATACTAATACGAAAACATCCTCCCGCGATATATAATCTACATCCGATTTTAATACAGGAACGCCTTTCAACGTGTCTGGCGTGGAAAGATTTTTAAAGCAAATTGTATGCAAACTTAAAATTGTATAGAAAAATAAAAAATAAACACGAAATACGGAATGCCTTTATGTCTGTTTATCCACTTAGTTCTTTTAGATTGGACATCAGATTTTTATCGGGTTTTCATAATTATTTGGGTAATTTCTTCGGGAAGGTTTATATCTATATATTTATAGCTAGATTGTAAATAAATGTTTAAAGACATAGTATAAAAGAGTATAAAATAGTTTCTTTTTTTTTTGAGATATATTGGGTTTTTGAGATATAATATTTTTTTCATTTAGAATGACACTTAAGTAACACTTACATTGAAAATTGAACGTTTCTTATTAAAATTTCAACATTGCGAAGCCTGATCATATGTATTAAGTAGTGTTCCTTCGTATGTGCGTACTCAAACCTCAACAGAATAACAAATCAATTGTTACCGAGCTTTGTCATTCTTTGTTAACCTTGAATAACCCACGTGCTTGTATAAGTAGGGACATTACAGTCACTACATCCGTTACTAAATAGGTGCGTACAGTGTATTCACATCCGATCAAAAATCTTCGGGTCGTCGACCGTCGAGGAAGACCGATGTCTATTCCACTAATAAAAGCGATCAAACCACATGCAAGGATGAGAAACAATGTCTGCTTCTTTGTGAGTTAAAGACACTCACAAATATATTTTACACAAAAACAACTACGTAAAAGCTTCATAAACCTTTTATGGTCACAGCTTCAACGACAGACATCAGTGCCATATGGCCACAGTACACTCGTGTAAACAAGTGTTTTGAACTGTGTTAATAAATCACGAATTTTGTGTTAATATGTTATGTTGCGTGAACATATTATTAATTAAGTCACGTCTCTGTATGTATTTTCGCGATTATCTCAAAAACTTCTGAACAGATTTGCAGTTTTCACTAATTAATGGAAAGAGTGTTAAACGAGGAATGATTCTATATATAATTTTCAGAAAAAAATTGTACTCGTTCAAAGCCGGGAACGGGTAGTACTTAATATTTACATCAAAAGTAAACTTTTTTATAAATAGTTGAATGTGATTAACATTGATACTCGTACTGCAGCCAGCCACCTCAATCTTTATAAACTATCATTAACACCGCTCCTAATAAGGCTAGTAGTATAAGGCTTTTTATAATTTTATTTTATTTTAATTTTTAATTTAAATACCTACTTTTACTGAATCAAAAAATATATAAACTAATATATATAGAATCATTCATCGTAATCTCAGCGCAACTCGTCCACTTCTGGACAAAATTTGCGGTAAGACCGGTCAGAAGCAGTCTGGATCTAGCCTCGATTAGCGGCCTTTATTAGTTGTCAGTCCAACTCCATTCGAGAACTTTCCGGCCCCAGCTCTCCGTATTATGTGTCCTGCCCACAACGATTTCAACTTACTAATCCGCCGCGTTATGTCTTTGACTTTCATTTGTCTACGGATCCGTTGATTCCTGATTCGATCACATAAAATAACCTCGAGTATAACTCTGTCCAAAGCTGTTGAGCGACATTGTAGTTTCTTACGAGTTCAAATAGTTTGTAGTAAATGAATCATAGAATCATTAAAACTAACACAATCCAAAATTAGTGAGATCTCACACTAATTTTGGTTAAAGTGTAATTTTGGGTAACCATCCAATAAATACCTAAAGAGCTAGCAAAGGATAACGATAAACTTCTCTCAACGGTCGATTAGTTGCCATTTTCCAAGTTTCTTTACACTTCGTAGTAGAGCTATGGTTACCCAAAATCGCCTTACTATAATTGCGCTCAACCTTACATGTAAGCTTAACCTTTGTTGTACATTTAGCTCATACGCTTGACCTCGTCGTAATCCAATATAGCCGAGACGCCACGCTCGACTTATGGCATATCTACTCACTTGTGACAAATGGTTACTGGATAAAATAAAACTTGTACCGATTTGCTATTGCCAGTACAACCATTAAAGATGAGTCACAATGAATTTAAGTCGACTTCGTCATTAACGGTCAGATAAGATAATCCTTCTACTGCACCTATCGCCTTCCATTGTGAAGCAAGACGCCACGTTTCTTAATAATTCCGTGTATAACTAACAAAAGGCACGTAGGCATCATAATAATACTGATAATACGTACCTCGTATGAACTTGGCATGAACTAAAACCGATTGGACTTTATCGTCTAGTTCGAATTGTTGCAACGTTATAGATTTTAAATTAATACTTATAAAATGTATAATAAGCCAGATAATTTAGTTGCATAAAGTAGTTATTACCAAATGGTAGGTATAATAGCATTCGCAGGCACTTCCTTGACTACCTAATGAAAGATTGAAATTGTAATAAATAAATAACTAAGATTTAAGCTTGTAGAAACTCTCACCATATCGCAACTTCGTAGGTTTAAAACCTCTTATTTAACCAGCGACATTATTTTATAACTAGCTGTTGCTTGCTACTTCGTCCACATATTCTTAACATAAAATATATATATATATATCCCCAAGATTCAAATCCGACTGAGAGTTTCAGAGTTTAACGCGTTCAAACAAACAAACCAAGGAAAAAAAACTTCAGCTACAGTTTAGATATTTATAGAATAGATATAGAAGATACTGACACTCGAAATGTCAATCATTCGTTAAAATGATTGGTGCTTCGAAACAAAGTCTTTAGTTAAGAAAATTTTAATGAAATTACAAGCAATTAAGAGCAGTTTTTTCAACAGAGAAAATCTGCTATTAATTGCCCGCTTCAATAAACAAGAACATTACACCATACCATCATTGATGTAGATCAAATTAGAATACGATTACAAGAATTTAAAAAAAATAGCCTTACATGTATCATTGGGTTTTTGCTATCTAATCGAGGTGAGATACCCATTTAACCACTTAAACGGAATTCTATCAGACTATATTCTTAAAATTCACTATTACTCGTACATTTTGTGTTTATCAATTTGTTGCTAGTGTATAATAAATGCTTATCGCAACGCTACGCAAAGCTAGCGCTGAAAATCTAAAATATTTATCTAGTAAAGATTTGAAATAAAGGTTTGAAATTGGCTAGATAAAAATTGAAAATAAAATTAAACTATTCAAAACTTTACTTTTCTTCTTTTTAGTCTAAATATTTATGTTAGTTTATTTTTAGTACTTTTTCAACAATAAAGAAAACGTTTTATAAAATAAAATGACTCATGATTTCTGAATTAATATTATTTCTTTTAATAAATATTATTGTTTTTGTTTACGACAGAATGTTACGAAGACAACAGAATGTAATCACAGCTAATAGAAAGATAACTAAAAGCGAAACTTTCCGATGAATATTTATTGTTTTAAGTAAGAAAAGGTGTTTTTCAAAAGTGATATACGACGAACAACCTTGACGGCGTCGTTTTTAGTTCGACCATCACCTACATACCGTCCACGTCGACAGTCGACACACCTGTTCGTACACATTATTATACTTGCTCGTATTGCAACTGCACTGTCACACACCTGTACTGTTTTTATTTTAATACAACTATAACATATCTATTATAATAATGAGCCTTATGACTGAAAGCACGAACTGTCTTGAAACATAATAATTGTAGTTTCTCAAACAGTTACGGCAAACAATGTTAGGTATAACGGTTGGTTTCTTTATAGGTTTGCAAAAAGTCTGTCCAGTTGTTATTACCTACTGGTATACTTTAAAATAAAATATATATTTAAAAGTATTATTGTTTATGTTGACACTTAAAAAGTCTCATTTATTTATATATTTGTTTAAATTAAGTTATGTGATTTGTATGGGGTTAAATCACCTAAACGAGAGAGTATGTAAAATGTGTGTGAGTGAACTTCGATAACTAAGAGAGCTGATCAGTTGAGTAGTTAATAAGTATTATGATATTATTACTGAATACATACGCATGTATATGTAGAAAAACTTAGACAGGCTTGAGGTTTGAGCTAAAATTTTTTTTAAGAATTATGCTCTTTTGGCCCACTAGGAACACTACATGTATATTTTGTTCGAAGTTCCATCTGGAAATTGGCCAATTAGTCAACAAAATATATTTTGTTATTTTTGTAATAACGCGATAAGAAAATAAATATATAACCGCTATGTGCGACGTTTTATATTTAGCGTATGACTTTATGATACCCATAATGTGTTTAATGAACTGGTAATTTTTGTAGGCATTGGTTTTCCTGTCGAATGAACAAGGTCAAATTCGATCGGGTCTATTGAACTCGGCATGATAAAAGGTTGTTAAGGGACGCCATTATGATCTGAGTAATATTTTTTTTATGTCACTCTATACTATATTTGTTAGGAATTAATAAAAAAAAATAGGCGAATTTCTTGTTCCCAATGGTGTGTATTTATTTAGTTTTAACGCATATTTTCCTTTCCAATAACATTACATTAATGAAACAGGATAAATCTACATATAATTGGAACATGAAATGTTTTTGTTTAACACTTAATTGTACATAATTAGAATCGGTTAGTTGTATTTTAATTTCACATAATCTTAATGAAGTTATTTTAAATTTTTAAAAAAACTTCACCTAGACTGAAAACCTTTGGCATGTCTTTATATGGTAAGAATCTAATAAAGATATACCAAAAATTAGATTAAAGAGATTAAAGCAATGCTAGAAGCTAAAACTTTCAGCTCCAGCTTCAGCTGAAGCTTCCGGCTCTTTATTATATAGTGACTTGGCTAGCTTCTTGAAAAGATCTTTTGCTAGGACCTAGAACGCCAAGGACCCGAAGATTTATGTGTAAGGTCCCCAAGAGCTCTAGGCTGGATGTATGATTTATTTGGAGCAGAGGCTCGTATATTTCTTTCTTCCTGTATGTATAGGTATGTCTCAGAATCTGGCGCTTTTATATTATTATTAGGATATACATGTAACATCAAATTACCTAGAACGATAATTTCGGTATCAAGTTTATTCATTTCTTATCTTTTAAACGATATTTTAACATTTGATTAAATACTTAAATGTGTGGTTCCAGTTATATGCAAGACGTTTATTATTATTAGACGTATAAGCGCGACGGTTGGTTGCGATTTGAGGCCGGTCGTGCTAAGTCAACGCCATTGCCAAGGTCGCCTCGCCCGACTTCAAATCAAATTCAATTCGAATGAACCGATGGCCGAATGTGATGCATTACTTTACCACACAAACCGATAACTGCTGTAACTAAAGATGAAATGACATTTATCTCAAATGAATTGTACATATTATCAGTTTCTAACTTATCTTTTTTTATCGATACAATATGATAAAAATATAGATTAAGAGACGTGGCATTACATTTTTTCTGTGGTTGCTATCTAAACTTCTATATCTATCCTAATATTATAAATGATGTTGGATGTATGGATGTTTGTAACTCTTTCACGCAAAAACTATTGAACTGATCACCATGAAATTTTGCATACACGTTGTCTGGGACACCAGAAAGGACATAGGGTACCTTTCATCGTTCAACGCGGACGAATCGCGGACACCAGCTAATACTTAAATAAAACCCCTTTACAAGAATTTTGATATCATTTTTTGTAGAATAACATTTGTAGGTACTACATTTTTAGGAAGTGTATTTATGCTGGTGAAAAGTACGTTTTACTTTGCTGGTTTTTACTTATTTTACCATAACCACTTATAATTAGGCATAGTTTGTCTTAGCGTAACAATAACAAAACAAATAAACGCTGTAAGTATGTGTATGTTTCACTCATACTCGTAACAAATTCATAGTGACTTTCCAATTATACATAGTTATCAATTGGTATAACTGTTTTATTCTCGCGTTGTAAATCTGCAAGTTGCCATGGGTTGAATGCTCGATATACTCGTAGGATAGGAACCGGTCGGTCGGACCGCCCCACCGCGCGCCGCCCTGCGCCGCCCCGCGCCTGCCAGATAGGATGCTGCGACGGGTTGCCTTACACGGCCTACTTCAGACCAATCCACACGGAAACATACTCGTCCTAGTCATGTTTCCGGTCTAGATTACAATTAACTACGTTTTTTATTTATTAATGTATTAAAACAATCTAGCAATGTTTTTGTTTTGATATAATATTAACTGTGAATAGTCCCACCTGTTTAAAGTAGGTATTACAACAATATTATAAGTCAATACGGAACGAAACCTAGAATAAAATTAAGTTGTATTCTAGGTAAAAATGATTCTACTAAAATGATATTTAGTACAACTAACTATTTAGTACTAAATATCATTTTTTCATTATTCATTACAAACGAGAATACAAATCTCAGCACGTCAGGACTGTTTTTTTTTTGTTATACATAATATATAATAAACTATGAACAGTCCCACTGTATGAAGTATTGTAACATTAAAAAACAATACAGAACGAAACCTAGAATTTATATCATTATCAAGTGAATCCTGAGCGCTCATAACCAAGAGCATAAATTAAAAAAAAAAGAATCCAGGTTTTCTTAATTCAAAATTTGTATTTTTCTTGCATTAAAAGTTGCATAAAGTTTCAATTTACAGCTAGGAAAGTAGGAACAAGTTTGTATGGAAAAAAGAAAATTTTGGTATTTACGCTTTTCCTGGCAATTTTTCCAGTTTTCCTCTTCATAGAACCTTGCGAAAGATTGGTTCTTTTAAATAATTACTTACAGACTTACTTCGAAGATTAAATTGATAATAAATCTTTAAAAGTTTAAATTCAATATCTACAATTTATAAAAAAAAAACTATCATGGTTCAAGTCGACATGACACAGTGTTTGTTTTTGGCTTTAAACCAAATAATAAACGTCAGTTTGATTAAGATTATTAAGATTGATAGGAATTTAAGAAGCGCTCTTAATTAATTTTAAATTTCTTTGTCGCAGGGAACAATGGGAAGGAGAAAGAAAATGCACGGAGCAAAGAAGCGACATCACCGGCTGCCCGGTCCGCTAATGGTCAGTATTAAACTCAACTCAATTAAAACACATAATTAAATGTTGCAAAACACGTTGCTACTTTTATCTCGTCTCGTTGCTAGCTAAGACAGAATATAATTACTAATTAGACGTCCAAGGGCAAACCTCGAGTTTATTTGTATAATTATCGATCATGGATTCATTGAACGGCGTTGCTATGACGATAATTGCTTGATAGAACTTGAATGAGGGTTTATTATGATCGAGAAGTGGTCGGAAGGCGGCGTTGCGGGGGTAGCACAGCGCACATGCTGCCATCCCTGGGGTCTGTCGTGTCCACGGCGCAGTCGCAGTTGCCACCCCTAATGTTGGCTCGACTTACCCCGCACCCCGCTTCTAACACCCCGTACCGCTCACCCCTCTTTGCAGAGGCAAAGCTGACTCAAGACTCCCCATCCTATTCGCTTCCTGACTGAATTTAAACTAAATA
The DNA here is from genome assembly GCA_944738685.1 of Synanthedon myopaeformis. NCBI lineage: Eukaryota > Metazoa > Arthropoda > Insecta > Lepidoptera > Sesiidae > Synanthedon > Synanthedon myopaeformis. The sequence goes on from OX122915.1 coordinate 4,784,680, forward strand.
CTATTAAAAATACTTTGTGATGTAATGTAATGCTTGCTAAATAATAATAATATAAATATTTGAGAATCATTCATGTGTCGTAAATAGAAAACTGATATTTTTTTTATATAAAAGGCACAGTAACGTTGACCAAAATTAAATATATTGAAATGCCAATTGTGAAGTTTGAAATGATCAGCACTCGTTTTATGTAGTTACGGATTTTGATACGGTTTTCACCAATGGAAAGACTGATTGAACAAGGATTCTTCGTATATATATATAATTTGCATTGTAACCGTGAAGCCGGGGCCGGATCGCTTTTCAATTATAAATGAGAGTTCAGTAATCTAACGCTATGAGTAAGATTCCCACATTAGTTAATAAAACTTGTAAATAGTAAATAGATTACTAGGTCATGTATTAGAAATAAAACCTGTAATTTTATTTCTAATAAGTAATGTACCTCTAACTAACTTGTTATAAAAATCTACAAAAATATAGGTAGATGTTTCCTTTTAAATAACCATGAGTTTGTAGAGCATAGAATTTTCCCACCTGTAGGAGATATTTATAAATATAATATAAAAATTTCTTCGCTTGCCCCTTGTTTTCTTTCTTTGTGATCAAGTATTTACATTTAATCTGATCTGCTCGATATACATAGGTTTTGTAGCAGTTTTTGAATGAATGTTTTTGAAACGTAATAAATATTGTTAAAATTCGCACAGTATATTGAAATTATATATCTACCATTAATTTAAAAGCATGCTACTATCTACAAAGAGGCGTCTTTATACGGGCAAATCATTTAAATTGGTTTCATGTCCTTTAAGACACTTATCGGGGTTAGTTTGTTGCCTTTGAGTAAGTGTCATGGTATTCCTTAGTTAATGTTTTGACTCTCTTTCATTATCCACACCGGTCATAATATCGACTTGACATTTTATAACAAGTATTTTAGCTTACGTTTAAGAGTTTATGTAAGTCATATAATTTTACGCTTTAAAATAAAGAAAATTTAATAAAAAATGCAGTTCTATCATATTTATATTATTTTTATGTCATTTTTTTAGCTAAAAACAAAATGTAATAGAACTGCTTTGTCAAAAAACAGGTAGTTCTATTATATTTTTATTACATTTTTTTTAGCTTAAAAAAAGCAAAATGTAATAGAACTGCTTTGTCAGGTTTTCCTTTCTATCGTGAATCGGCAAGCAGGCGTCTATGTATAACTGCCCAAGTTTTTGCTTATTAGTCCTGACGATGTCGTGGGTCGATGTCCCGACTTGTGTGTCGTGTCTGTCAGCAATGTGTCTTTCGTTAGTTCATCAACTAACAATATTCGCCAGCTCTCCCACGTTGCTTTTTTATTCTTTTCACTTAATAGTAGCGATTATTTGTGTATAATCCATTACAATTTATACTAACTAGTGTCCGCCCATTAGTCGAAATTCAATCATAATCATTTCGGGGGGTTACTAAATGTTTAAGTATGTACTAAACAAAAAAGAAATCCAGTTCCTAAACATAATATGAGAAAAATTACTGTTGACTTCACTATTTATATATACCTATAGTGGTTTCCCATTAAAAAAAATGTTGTCTAGTTTTTCTTAAGAAGAACTTCTAGCTTTTGCTTGGGGTTTTACCCGCTTAAACCCTTTCCGAGAATCCAAGTAAGTTGTTTAATCTAGAACTTTGGAACAGTAACAAACAGACGAATGAATGTTACTTTTGCACTCTCAAAGTACTAGTGAAAAAACTGGCACATGATGATCATCAATTTTGCAACACATATTAAATTAAAGTAGTGAAATTAGCGACGGATGTATTTTTTTCTGCAAATCATATGCACGAACCTTCCTCTTTTATAGCTTTTGCTTTAAATTTGGTTCCATAGTGGGAATAAATTCAGAAAAGTGATGAAGAAATACAGTTTGATGCTGTAGCTAGATCTAGCTAGCTAGCCGAGCTAGCTAATTAATCATTTACATCCAAAATTTAATTACACCACTCGTTAGCTAAAGGACCAAAGAATTTTTTGGTATATATTTTCTAATTCGTTGGATATATACGCTTAAAGGACATATTACCTATTCGTAACGAACAAGTATTCACGTAAAACACACGGCCGTGTCCATAGATTTGCTTCAACAAAGTTAAAAGGAATGACGTCACTTTTTAGTAATTTTAATCAAATTCTATTTCAGTCGAATGTATTTAATTACCAGTTTTATTTAGTAGGTAAGGTAATATAAAAAAACTATCAATAATTTAATGCAAAGAGCTCATTTAGTGTTGCAGAGTTCGGTGACCCTAACATAACGTTTGTCTACAATTTAATAATTCGTCTTGACTTGATGTCTGTGTGGATTACGGACAAGTTTTATGATGAAATTAATATTCTGTATTTTTATTAGGCAACTTCTACTTAAAACGCATTCAACTTCCCAATTAACTGGGATTAGATTATTTCAAAAGCAACGTAATACCAAGACTTTAGGAAGAGGTTTATTATAAAATACTTATAAACTAACTACCTAATTAGAAATATTCGCAAAAGGCGTGACTCGATGACGTAATCGACGAAGCATTTTATCAGTTCGATTAATGTTTATTAATTGTTACAAGACGTACTGGACTGTAAATTATACAATAAAAAAAATTATATTATAATTTAACTCAATGTTACGCCTTTTTAGCAAACCAATTTAACATTTAAATATTCTAGCTAGTGTATTAACTAACACGTCAATAAAGGTTTACTTAGTTAGAAGAAAACATATTTCTATAGCAGCATAGTACATATTATCTCACTGTATAGCAGTGACATTTTATCGTTATGTAAAATTCGTCAGGCAGGCTGCCGGTCCACTTGATGCCAATCACAGCCGCCTATTGACACAAACAACGCCATAGGTTTGCAAGTGCGCTGCCGGCTTTAATAGAATAAAAGAATAAGGGATTAGAGAAAATGATATATGGAAATAGACTGAAACGCAACAGAACGCAATATGATGATATTTTATTGTGATCTTCATGACTGCCCTGCCACTACTTCTTTTATAGTTGAAGCTGTTTTCTTATCAAATTATGACATACTAGCTGGTGCCCGCGACTTCGTCCGCGTTCAAAATGTTATATATGTTCAAAATGTTATGTCATAAAGCCTACCTCGATCCAACATAAAAATATTTTTTCAATTCGAACCAGTAGTCCCTGAAATTAACGCGTTCAGCCAAACAAACAAACGCTTCAGCTTTATAATATTAGTATAGATGTATTCGCTTCGGTATTTAAACTATATAAAACAGTCACTTATTTCGCGTTTATGACATTAGTTAGTTTTTTAATTATTTCTTTAGGACTGCCCTGCCACTACTTTCTTTATAGTTGAACTTTGAAGCTGTTCATATCAATCGTATCACATTACAACATACGAGTATGTATTCGCTTCGGTACTTAAACTGTGTAAAACAGTCATTTATTTCGCGTTTATAACATTAGTAAGTAATAGGTAAATGCAAATATAATAATCATTAAAGAGGGTTAGTTACACCGATAAAAGTAATTTGCCACGCGATCGAGCCTTGGAACTACATCGGTTAGTTAAATAAATATATGGATATACTAAAGAATATTAGTATAAAGTTTTCTTCAGTTGAGATATACGGATGTCGTTTGAAATGAATCAAGGACAGGTTTTTATTTAAAGCGTGGCAGTAAAACGTGTCTTACAGTGCCATGCAGGTTGCAATGGGATATGCGCATGAGTAGTTCTACTTTCCCAGAGTAACGGAGCTGTCAGGTCGAGTTCCGATTACTAGTTGAGGTCAGTTACCATGCCATATTGTCAAATTCACATCCTCGTCAACGTCGGAGACAATAGTTTTTATCTGCACTATTGTAGTCACAGTATTGCCCACATTATCTTGTTACTTGTCTGATATGAAAATAAAGAGATATACTTGGATTAAATAGTCATGTTAAATTCGTACACGTTCGTAAAAATTTGTTAAAAAATTTGTAGTTTTATTTCATTATTATTTTTTTTGTTTGTCAAACAATAGTCGTATACTTAAAAAAAATATCCGACTTATACTTTACTGGCGGCAAGCTCCTGGCTTCGTCCAGGAAAAAAAAAATTACATGTCAGTCGTTGGACTGCACGTCCGAAGTGAAAACTAAGTTTTACAAAAAACATTACATTACATTACATGACAGTGTCGCGAGTTCAATGGTTTATCCCATATCAAAAATTGTTCTTTTTTAAATTTATTTAAATTAAATTTAAGCGCAATATCTGAAAATATACAGAGGTGTCAGTTACATTACATTACTTTATACATGACAGTGTCGCGAGTTCAATGGTTTTTTTCTCATCTCAAAAAATGCCCAACGCGCCTAAAGAAGTTTTCACTTCAAGACTTATTTAATTTTACTATATTATATAAGATATCAGTGAAAAATTATTTAGCTGATTTGTCGTACAAGTAGAGGAATTTGTCGTATAATACGGCTGTGGCGAAATGGACACGAAAATATTTGTCGGATAAATCAGACTCTGGCGGCTAAAGGAATAATGAAATTGCCATTTTCCTTTAAAATTTTCTCATTTATGATTATAGCTTCTTTGTGGGAAGCTAACAGATTAAATTGTTATCTTGCAGGCATTGACTTGCAGGTGTATCATTTAAAAGTTACTACAAGTGATATATTAATATTACATTACACGAAAACTACATATAACCAAGGAACGCGTCGCAGGACTGTCGTGACTCGTGGTCACTGCGGCTGTACACTAAACTTATATTTCAATTATTTTCTGTGAATGTGGTATTGTGATTGCTCAATATCTAGTCAACAATTTACTCGACTAGAAATAACAATGTGAAATTTGAGTAACGAGGTTAAGAATCAAGTTTCTCGAATGTATTGTAAGATTTTCTGAAATTAATCATTTTTAAAAAGTTTACATACTTATTTGAGAAGTTTATTTGTTTAAAATGTTCACTTTACTTACTGTTCATGATACCAATGATGATATAAATAAAACAATTACAATTTTAGGTTTTACATTGTGTGCGAACTAGGTCCAAAACTCGGTCTGACCAGCGCCTGTGAATCTTTTCGGTTTTATGTGTGGTTAGAAATAATGAGCGATTGCTGTAACGAAAAAAAAAGACGAATAATCTTAATTTTTAGAAGATTATGGAGTCTGCAGTGGACTAATGTAGCCTGTGACCATAAATTTTTGGTAATGGATAAATACAAATCTTACTACCAATATATAAGATTGTAAATATTTGTTTTGTTTTTGTTAATAGTTCTAAATTAAGTTTCTTTTTTCATATTATGGATTGTAAAAATTTGTAAATTATCCAAAATAAATATATAATTATTATTATAAAATGATGTTAGGATAGTTTTCTTTTTCAATTTTAATTTTTAATTTAAAAATATATACTTGTTTCATTTAAAATATATAATATATAAATATAATAATTGAGATGTAGACGAGTGGAAAATATGCGAGTAAATCTTTTATTTCCAAATATAAATATGTGTCCCATTGTACTGTGTCAATATGGGAATGTGTCATTTTGGGATCGTGTCAATTTGGGAATGTGTCAAAATGGTACTACACCATTGGTTTATTTTATAACGTAAGCATCCGCTAAGATTTTTTTTGAAAATTTCAACTCCATGCGAAGCCAAGGGCGAGTCGCTAGTACTAAATAAAATAGATTTCTTTCTATAAGTTATGTGATATCCAATATAAAATGTTAATAAAAACAAAAGGTCTCGCTCGGCCCGTGTCGAGGTGAAGGTTTGAGAAATATAAGTGCGGGGACGATTGCGGGAGAGCGCGGAGGCTGCGGATCAATATGTCGCGTCGGCACCGCCCGCCGCCCGAACGACGCGCGCCGCGACCGACGAAAGCGAACGTACCGACCGACCCCGCTCTGCCCTTCACCGGTAGCGAGTCGACGACCCCGGATACCGGCCGCCACCCCCAGACAACCCTCTCCACGGACCCTTCACCCTTCGCACTTATCCACTACATCTTCCTGACCTCAATTACTTCTCATTTTTGATGCCATCTCTCACTGAAACACCGATGAGATCAGCTTTAAATCGATATATCTGATTCATATTCGTAAAAGTCACACTGAGACCGTTTCGGCGACATGTGTCATATTCCCGCTAAACCGTGAGTCGTACAAACAGCGCAGCATGACTACTAGACTGTACTTAACCGTTAAATTAATAAGTATTCTTCAATGTTATGAGTTTAAAGGCTATCTTGAACGCATCGCGTTCTTCCGGTGTGCTCGCCTCTAGCACTACTCCATAGCCGAGCCAATATTACTCGTACGAGGACCGTTTGACAAAACCGGATCGATTGTACCTCATTATTATTCTGTTCGACAACACAAGCTTGTAACGCAATCTTTTAGGAAATTCCTCTAATATTTTCTTTTTCAATCTCTTACTAGTAAATATTGTATAAAAAAATTAATTGAAACTTGTGCCGTAACTAGCTCTGCCTCGCAGCTTCGCGCGCGGTTAAACGGTTTCAGTTTATTGACTTTAAAGATAGACATACCAACATTATTTACTTACTATTGCTACTACCATTTATTATATACAATATTGCTTCGCACGGGTGCAAATTTATTTTGCAAATTGTATACAAAAACCTTCCTCGTTGATCGCTCTTTCTATCCGTGAGATGTTAGCGGATATACAGACAGACGTGAAAGAGACTAATATATTTATTATATGTACTCGTATGTAAAGAATAAAGGAAAATAACTTGCGATAGTGGGATATGTAAATTGTTGGTAATAGACTAGTGTCTTTTAATAATAACATGAAATTACAAGTTTCTTCATATTAAAAATATTATACATTTAATCTGGATAATTTTTAAATTTCTTTGTTTAAAATGTTAACCTGAAATTATTTCAGGTTTAATGCATAAACAAAGGCTTTCATTTCAAATTCAGTTATAAAGTTAAGAAGTAATTACGTTTCTCCATAATATTAAGTTTTAAATGTACAGACAATGTTTATCCTAGGCATCTAATCACTGCGGGGAGTCTAGCCGCTAGCGGTTGAACTTGAATCGGTCCGACCTCCGCTGCGCACGCTATAAATAGACATAAGACAACACTACACGATCACTAACAACGAACGACTTTAGGATAAATATAAAGATGGTGGTAAATGCAAGGTAAATGCAAATATAACAAAACAAACTTGAACATTAATTTAAATTTTACAATAAAAAACCACATTTTAAAAAAAAAGTGATTGAGAATATAATTATCTAATTAAAATTAAAATAATTTCTGGCCACAAACTACAAATTTAAAAGCTGTATGGTTTTTATCCAGTAAGTAATTAGTTTAAATTAGACAATAAATTTCACATCTATACAATAATTTTATTAGGAATGGGAATATATTTTCTAATTCGGTCTTTTTTACTATAAATAAAATTATAAATAATAGCAATCTGGTCACAAATTACGAACTTGAAATCTGCATGGTTTTTCAATTAAGTTAGACAATAAAATTCACATCTAAATAATTCTAGGTTATTGGGTATATCATTTTCTAATTCGATCAATTCTTCTATTAATATCTAATATAAAATGAAAATAATCTGGCCACAAATTACGAACTTGAAAGCTACACGGTTTTTACCTGGTAATTAGGTTTAGCATAAATAATAGTTTTTGAAAAGGGACAGTCAGATATTCGAGCAGCGGAGTCAGATGTCGGTTGAGGCTGAGACTATTTTAGGCAGCGCGCGAGCATGGCATGTGGGACGCACGCTGGAATATCCACCGCTCTATTCTCGGATGCCCTACTAACTCCACGCTCTTACTTCATCGATGAAATATCATACTTGTTTATTTACCTACTCGTCGCGTAGTTTGTATAGAAAATTGTTAACACTAAGCAATAATGTGCACTAGGCAACCGCGGATTATAAGATTGTCATGGTCTCGTAAGCTTAAAAATTAATTCGTGTCTCAATTCAGCGCGGATAAGTAAAAAATGCAGCTAATTAGGTTTCGCGAAGCATTGACTGTGCAAATGAACGCACACAACTGTATTGGAACACAGCATAGCATACAACCAAATATAACGGTAACCGCCATTTGCCAATATATGAGACTTTTTGTGAATGTGCAATGTTATCAATTAATTACTTAGTTTTCTTATAGCGATAAAGACGAGTTTTATTCTTTGCATTAAATCACCTTTACCATAGAAATTGCAGAAGTGTAAAAAACTAGTTGTACCCGCAACTTCATTCGCGAGGTTTTGTACGCTTGGTATATTTCTTTTTGTTTGTAAACCGATTGGAATGAAACAAACATTAAATGTTACGGGAAGTTTGCTACATCAGTGAAAACCGCATTCAAATCGCTTAAGCCGTTTCTGAGAAAAGCGTGCAAAACGCAGACAAAAATTCTAAAAAAAAATTGATCTGTAACATAATTATGTTCGTGTGGGATTTTCAAAAAACAAACTACAGCACGTACGAAGCGCGGGCACAGCTATAGTATATAAATTAGTGTTTTCTGATATATTTTTGCATTCCTAAAATGCATTTAATTTTTTACTCATTATTCGGTATTATGATTATGATATAATCAAATATTTATAAATTTATCATGAGTAGGTACGAGTAATATCCAATTATAGATATTTTGATAGTTAGGTATGCATTTTTTTCATGTTTTTTATAAACATATTATGATGTAGGTAATTATCGCACTGATAACATAGACATGACGACAGGCCGTGGCAATGACAGTTTGCCAAGATTTCCTCTCATAGCCGTTGATTGATCGACTTCCATCCTTTGTGAGCTTCCTCGTCGGGTTATCACCTTGTATATCATTATAATTACCAAGTTGTTTGTTAAAATAACCATAATTACTTTCCTATCTCTACTATTATGTATATTAGAGATTGAGAATTAAGTTTAGGGTAAGTATCGATCGATTTAGGGTGAGGTTTTTCGTAATGGCAGCATATATCGACCGTACTCCCAACGAAACGATTCCGAGTACTTGACATTTGCATTACCTTCACCGAGTTAACAGTCAACTCTGTTGAGTTATTATTGCAATTATTTAATCTTATGATTTTTATGAACATCGATATAACCTCAATTTTTTTTTTATATTAATCTCAAAATGGTCTTACATTTTCATGGCTTTAACCTACATGGAGATTATGTAATTATTGCGGGTCAATAGAATTAATAATTATATTTTTTGTTGACAGGCGAAGATCATCCAGGCCAGAAGCAACGTAAAGGATTTTTCAGAAGCCTTTGGAAAAAATCTCGCCATTATTCTTTGGAACATCCATAAAATCTAACGTGACCATTTGAAAAAGGTATCGGATAATAGAGTTAAAAATAAATTGTTCATTAGAAACGTCGTTATTAAGTTACAAAGTTAAAAAAGGTTCACCACAAAACATTGTATCACACAAACTACACATTACGTGTACGTAATTTACGATAAGTACTATTTTATTTAGTACTATCAATTGCACTTTTACAATTACTTCGACTCGTTTATCCCAATCAAACTAATTGTTTCTTGACTTTATTGAAGAGTTTAATTTCGAAATTCCCTGCATTTAAAAACATAATATATTCGGGGGTCTTTAGCGTTTTGATCGGTTTTATTGTATGTAATATTAAGTTGTATTTATGCAAATGTATAACGGATCCACTAATTTGACTAATCAATATATTTTATTGTAATTTATTTACTATTAAGCTAATAAGAGAACTGCGTTTGAGTCACGACCCCTTTTGTAATAGAATTGTAGAAATGTAGATAACCATGTAGTAAGTTAATAAGTATATACTTACTGTATTGATTTAGACTTTTCTGCGGTTATATTGTACACTAACGTATAGGTTATTTATAAGTTTCTATATTTGTTTTTCCTTCTATTGAACAAACATTTTTGAAATACATATTATGCAATATTATTTTTTTAATGCGTAGACTTAGTAAATAAAGAAATGGCCGTCGTGTGTTGTATTTTAATGAACCAAGATCACCTAATAGGCTATTGCTAAAGTTCAACATTTTATACCAATCCTTGTATTCGATTGTACTTAACTCTTGTAGATTTTGTCAAAAGAAAATAAATTATGTTCATTAGCTATAATTTTTTTATTAATCACTGTTCCTATCCTCTTCCTGTTTTAGATTTTAAACGTCGAGGGATCGAATGAAAGACAAAAAATGTTTATAATACAAATCATTTATTATAAGATAGACACAGTTCCCATCGCTTATCAGAAACAATGTACAAAGCTATAGTAGTAATATCAAATATTAAACAATATGCACCCTTCATTAACTGCAAGCCTTGTGTATAAGGGATACAAATATAGGGGTAATTGAGCGCTTCTAGTTTCTGCAGCTAAGAGTAAGGAGAAGAGAAGAAAAATGCAAATATTTAATTTACTACACAAGATAATAAATGCGGCGTAATAAAAAAGGGAAGCATAGCAATAATGAGCGACATTACTCGCTCGCCTCTCACTCTCGAGTGTCAGATATTACTCGCACGATGGTTCCAGTGGGACTAGAGATTGTCAATTAAATCGTAATACTTTCCTTGGGTTTACAGTGTCTTTCAATTTTAACAAGCCCTTACACAAATGCATATTTGTTGTAATTATACATATTATTATTATATATAAGTATTTTGTATATTGTTACAGTAATTTCATTACGTGGTATGTTTTCTCTTCAAGCATCTGTACGTGAACATGTTTGTTTTCCATTCAAGTTGATTTAACATTAATGTATGTGTTGCGATCGAATTTTATGTATGATTATAGAGACGATAGAGATAAACTATAAACACAGACTAATTTAAGTTAAAAATTTGTAACATGATGCCTGAAAAGAAATTTTAAAAAAATCTCTATACATTACGCTTTGACCTGTTGCAAAGCGAAATTTTTCGCCTCCTTTATATCGGTCGATAAAAGCAAAAAAAAATTTAAAATACAAATTCAATTCAATCCATTATACAGTAGCAATCACTGTGAGGAGGCGGTGAGCGTATAAAAAAGTATCCAGACTCCTCAAAGTAATTGCATCTGTAGTCGCTAAAATCATCAAATATCAAAACAAATATTCGGTTCTTATCTTCTCATAGAATATACAAAATGCAGTTACTTATTTCCCTGTGGAAAAAATATTATCTTATAGTATCCTTAGATCACGGTGCGCTTCGATCTGTAAAAGAAAAAATATTTTCTTTTCTAAAACTGATGGATGATTTGGATCATAAAACTGATGGAAAAAAAGATTACTTTGAAAACTCACCTCTAATAACCACAGGTAATTAAATAGTCTCCTAACTTCTCCACTACAGATGCAGCTTGCTGGGGTTGAATGGGTTCTTCATACAGAGAAATTACGACGGCTGCAACAATGATAATATAATGTACACTTCCAATCTTATTTTAGAGCCTCAGCAATTGGTTAATGAGGTCATGTATCAAGTTTGAACAGAATTTATTATATAAGATTTCATTAATATTATAAATGTAAGTTATGTGATAAGTGTTAGAGCAAAAAAACGTATTAGATTTTTTTACCCAAAAACATTTAATTTGCTTACATTCAATAGCTGAAAATAATATCTATATTATAAAAAGTGCACGCTAATCTGAGAAACGGCTCAACAGATTTGGATGAAATTTGCCATACAGATAGTTTATTACCTGGATTAACATATAAGATACCTTTTATCTTGGAAAAAAGTTAGGTTCCTGTAGGACTTTCAAAAAAATGTTGCGGGCACTAGTTCACTAATGTTCGGGCACAATCAACTACAAATCACTTCACTAGAGATGGTTTTGAAGGGTCTACGTGATGGGCACTAAATTAAAACCTTTTAATTTCAAACTACCTCTAACTGTGACATAGTTAAATGTCGGTTAAAGCTATGTTTCTGTAGACGCATCGCCATTTTCAATATCCGTGAAATTAAGTTACATGTGTACATAGAAAATGATTATAAAATAGGAAATGAAGATATTTTTACCTTGTTGCGTTTTCATGCAATGCACGCCAACTTTGCCGAGTTTTGCACGTATGATGCGGTCTGTGCCACTGAGGTAGATGTACCGCGTGCCCGCTATCGTCACGCCACCGCTCGTTAGGAGTGATTCGTTTTCAAAACCAGCAACTATCTTTGCAACCTCATCTTTTGAAATCTGTAGACAAAAACAATTATTAAGGACATATTGCTTGTTAGTTAACATGACTACCTACACTATTTTTTCCTTCAATTATTATATTTAAATATATGTAACATTATATTGTAACAAATGAATCTGCAATTTAAAAGCAATGAAATGCCATGCATTTGCATAATACGATTAAACGTGATAAGACACATTAATATGATGTCATTATTGTGGTAAATTGCAGCTCAATGGAGAGATATAATTATAAACACGTGATCAATTCTACAGTGTGGCGAGTTTACAAGAATCAAATCAAAGAATGTTCAAAGCATACGTGAAATGTTGGATTTCCAAATGCGGAATTATAATTAATAATTTTTTTTATTTTTTATTTTTTATCCATTTGCAATAATCCAGCTCAATCTATAATCAGATTTTTTGTAAAATTAAATTTTATTTATTTAGACTTATTTTTTTATCTTAATTAAAATATAAATGTTGTTTACTAGTGACTTGAGTAAATTATAGCTAAATTAGTAGTAAAATTTTATTTAAAGGAAGTATGAAGTAGGAAGGTTTACTGCGCTGTATGCTACTAATAATTACATCTAAAATAAAAATATATATTAAAATAGATGACATAAAATTGCTTCTGAAATTCAATTACAATCCTAGAAATCAACACATCCAACTCAATTCTCTTATATATTCCATTTTAAATCTCGCTTGGCCTTCAATTTATGGATGACACTATAAGTATAGTGAACCTTATAATATAACCTTTGAAGTCAAAGGTAATACAAGAGACAAGAGTTTATATTGTTCAAAATATAAATGACCCAAACTGTTGAAAAGTGATGATATTGAGAAAAACTGATATCCCACTATCTCTGAAAGTCTTTTTTCTGCCAGCAACAGTGGAAGATGGAGAAACTGAGAAAGAGGGCAAGTGGTGATTTTGAATAAAAAAACTGTCTGTTTACTCTATGCAAGACACATAATGTCAACGAGGACTATTCCTGTTTAGCACTGAATGTGCAGTAAGATATTTAAGGACACTTCAGAACTTTTAAAATACCAATGATAAAACACTACCCATTTTCATGCCCCTACCACTATAAAAACATCAATGAAGAATAAGTGTAAGTGTATCAATACAAACTTAGTGTCTTGTCTAAAAAAGTGTAATGATAACGATTATGTGTCAGAATAAGTGTAATAATTGCGTAAAGAAGAAAAAAGACCTTGGTTAGTGATGAAATAATTATTAAAATCAGGAAAAAAAACTGATTTTAATAAAATGAATTTTAAAAATAATATTTAAGTTTATTTAATAATATTTTAGCTTTATTTTGGCATTTTCATATGCTTTTGATTATTATTTATTAAAAAAATATATTAAAAAATAACATATTAATACTCCTTTTTATTTTATGCTGTGATGGACAAGTGCATGCAGTTTAGTGGTAAGAGAATTGTCTATATGAAAAATATATTATATGATACTCTCAAAATAATTTCAATATACAATATTGTTTGCAATTTAAATAAGTGAATGAAATAATAGTAAGTGATATAGTGAAATGAGAATTTTTATAATACAGAATGAAAGATTCAACAAACAGAAATTTAATTATTAAGAAAAAAAAAGTATTGTAAATATTAAAAAGACCAACTGGCTATAAGGAGGTTATATGAGTTATTATGAAATATATAATGTAAAACTTATAGTTAGCTTGTGTATCTAATTTAGGAGAAAAATATAAGTTTAAGGGTGAAACCCATCAAATTTATTTTGCTTATACCTATGGTTATTTTTGTGATATGAGTAATGAGGTAAACTGGATCATGACAGAGAACATTTTATACAATTTTTTCTTGCAAATGTCTTGTTGATTTTTGGAACATCTAACCAAAACAAAGTTCAAAAAAACAGGAGTGTGGGAAGTTGGGTAAAGCATTAATGCATTTAGCTTCCAGTGAGGCATGTTACATTATTTTTAAGTAGCTATCCAAACATCCAAACCATTTGTCCTGATATGAAGGCTCAAGGTTACTCTCAGTGTAATATGGAGGAAAAGAATCTATGCTCAGGTTTTCTCAGTGTAATAGTTTGTAAAGAGGAGATTTGTATGATGCTTATTTGCAATAACACGGATGACAGTTATAGCCTTTATATTTACAACCAGACAAATTATATACATTTTACTAAAGGGCTCAAAACTAATACCAAGAGCCTCAAGCTATAAGGAATATATTTCTTATTACAGATTATTTACATTCCTTATTTATATCTCTTAAAACATTTTTTTAACTTTTTTATTCTTGTCAATCTGAAATCAGCCTCTGCGGGCTAAATCAGATTGATTACTCTGATGCTAAATCAGATGAGTTCAAAGGGAGAAGTGGAGATATCACTTCTCCCTTTGAACTCCTCTTTGCAGTTAGACCAGTTCTGTCTGCTGGCCCTGCACTAGCAGTTATTGTCGCGGATTTGTACAATTTGGCTTTGTCATCACAGCGACTGTATTTTTTGCACCATTTGCAAGGATACCAGAATGGTCCAGTTTTCGACAGAGTCCATAGCTTTTTCGTAGTCCACAAAGGCTATGCACAGATGCTGATTATACTGGTGATTTTTCTGTATAATCTGGTCTCAGTTAAGTGGATCTCTCTGGTTATCAGAATCATTGACTTTCAGTGCAGGCAGTGCACCACGCTCAGATCTCAATTAAAATTTCTGGCTTAGAGGAAACAATTCTATTATTGTTGGTTCTGCTTCGTAAATTGACTGACCAGGTCATTTCAAACAGATACTTGTCTTTGTTTCACTTGATCGCCTCTTCAATATATGACACCAAGTTATTCTGTGACTGTTATCGCCTTTTACATCAAATGCAGAGACTCATCATAAGAGTTTTGATACCAGCATTTGCAGCGCCTTATAATAAATTTACAGCCCACTTGTTGTACACCAGATTATTCAAAAGTTTTTCAACATTTGCTTTAGTTTCCAAAACATTGAATCAGTTTTTACCTCCCACTGAAACACCTCACAACTTATTTCTAAAATTGGAGATCAGAGCCTGGGCCTTTTCAGATGGAATCTGTCTAGACGATAATTAATAGTGCCTCAAATCAAACCAAGTGATGATCATTACCAGCAGTAAACTTGTTGATCACTGAGACATCTCCAAATGTGCGTCTTTTATCATCGGGTCGCCCCTAGCTTTGCACAGACTTTTTTCTGCAAGTTATAATATATAACCTTGTCCTTTAACGCTCTTTCCATAAGTAAAAAACGTATGCCACCTGAGAACACACTTGAGATCTGTTAGCAAGAACCTGACTCCCAACTCCACCTCATGAGGGCTGATCTCTTTGGAATTTGGAAATAGAGAAAATTCTCAGAGCTTGAGAGATTTTACCACTTTACATTTTTATTAATAAAAAACAAAGTTGGACTTTGGAAAAAGGGTTCTGGCATGACAAAATTATACAAATTTGTGAAATTATTATACTGTTATTAAAATCTGTGCAAACACTGTAACTCAAACTTCTAGAAGAGAAAGAACAATGGCAGGGTTTAAACTTATAGAATTTACTATAAGTGTCTTTGATAGTATATCTTCATTGTCAAACCAAAATCTATGTGTGAAAAGTAATCCTTTTGAGATATTGACAAAAAAGTGGTCATAAAAATTTTTACATGAAGGTTTATTTTGAAAAAACAAAGTATTTTATTGACACTTAGGGTTGCTAACTATACAACTTATTTGTCTTTTAAACAAGAAAATTTTATAGTTTATTTATTATTTCGATAATAACAGTAAATTTTGCAAATAACAGATTATATTTAGTTGCTGCACATTCTATTTATTTATTTGATATAGTACACAGATTGCAATAATATATATGATGAAAAAACCATAAATTACGTGTGTATTATGGACTCCTAAATTGCATTCCTAAACAGTGTACTAACAGTGACAGTGTAATTATAATTATCTCTAAATGTAAGTTTTTCGTCAAAGAGAACGCCTAAATCTCTAATCACAAATACATGTCTCAATGCAAAATGCCGAATATAATAATAATTACTTATAATTCTGTGAAATTTACATGCAAATATTATTTGACATTTATAAACATTCAGGGTCATCTTGTTTGCCATACACCAATTGGCCAGAACATCAAGATCCCTGTGAAGAGTAACACAATCATTTTGATTATTAAGATGTTCACAGATTATTTTATGATAGATAAGATAAGTGAACTATTCACTAAGGGTCAAAATGTTGAAATCTCAAAAATGTGCACATAGTAGTTTTAGGTTTGACAATGACAATATAAAAGGTAACATCAATTAATTACTAATTGACAGTAAGTAAAACTTTAAATATTATATGAGAAATATCCATCCTTGACAGAAAACTATCACTAATAAACTTTATTTATTGCTGTCAAGAAATCTTATGTTAAGAAATGTGTTTTCATCAGGATGAATTTCACAGTTGACTAAAATTTCAGTAATTTCAAAACACATAATAGGAAAGTAGTAAATCTTTTTTGTAGGCATTGAAAATGTCGAAAATATTACTAAGGTGTATGTCTAAAAAATATATTTATATATTTAGATTATAAAGTTTTAGAAAAATAATGAGATGACATGAAGATAAAGTATTTGGGCTAACAAGTTTGAATTTTGTAAATTGATTTTCTCTTTGCAGACTTGATTTGGCCAGACATACTACTCTGTGTTTACAAGACACAGAATCATAGAATGCCAATAAGTATAATAGAAATAGAGTTCAGTTGATTAATGGCTTCATAGTTGACATTGCAATTTGTGATGATGCGTTTATTATATATTTATGTGGTTCATTAAAATAATAAAAAAAATCACAAAAATTTAGTAAACTAGCTGGTGCTCAAGAAAAAAAGCAATATAACGCTTGACCTCGTGTTGCTATAACACTTTGGCAAGGTGTTAGTTTTTTATTTTTCCCTCGGGAATAGTCTTTTTTTTCTGGATGAAAGGTACCCTATGTCCTTTCTGGTGTCCCAGACGTGTATGCAAAATTTCATGGTGATCGGTTCAGTAGTTTTTACGTGAAAGAGTTACAAACATCCATACATCCAAACATACTTTTGCATTTATAATGTTAGTACGGATAATACTAACTACTCAAATTTTAATAACTATTCAATAATCATACATGAAGTGCAATAAACGAAATTTAAATTTATTAACAAATTAAATGTAAAAAAAAATGCAAGATAGGGCAAGAATATTGTGACCGATTTTGCTCTTTTTTATAAAAAAAATATATTAGCATTTGAGGCAGATTAATTTTATTTATTCTAATAAACTTTCTAGATAGTAGAACCCAGATTAATAAAACGAAACCTGTTACACACACGTGCAAATAATAATTTTTAAGAATCTGTCTATAATAAAGACTTTTTACGTGGATATGAATCTCATTTTTTGGTTGTATAAAATTATTTACGAAACGAATTTTGTGAAACTTTTTGGTGTTTTGCACGATAAAAATTTTCGATGCAATAAAACAGAAAAGACGTGAATTAAGTTGAAAGGAGATTGTTGGTCTGATATAATGAACAATAAATTACATGAATTAAAAATTAAATAAATGTCCATGAAGTTCCCAAATTGTTGGTTTTTTAATACAGATTTGTAATGAGTAACAATTACGCATTCATTATCGAGCATATAATATTGTAAACGTATTTGTAAGAAACTGCTTGAAAATATTACAATCAAACCGCAACCTGCAAAAACCGGCCGGAACAAAATGGTAAAAATAAATGGTGTTGCAATGTTAGTGTGCACGAAATAAAAATAGGGTATCTTATGTATAATAATGAGAATCAATATCAATCTGGAAAGTGTTGGAAAAGATTGTACACGTTTCAGATTTATAACGACAGGCACCACATGTCGCCATCTTGTCAAACTTGCCGGATAAAGTATTCGTCATCCGTTTATGGTAAAATTAGACACTTTTGTCACCAAACTAGCACTTTTGAACACATTTACACATAGGTTCATTTTTGTTTAATTCGATCACTGAAGTAAGTAACATTAACCAGAAACTTACTTCGAAGCCTTCAGACTTTGCCCAGACATTGCCGTCATGACCGGCAATCGCTGCTTTTGTTACACATCTCGATGCCATTAACTGTTTATCTACATAATCTTGCCAGCTCATTTTGACTTAGTTCGATTAATTAGAACTACACTTATTAAAAAACACAATTAGAACTTCGCAACGAGCAAACGCTCCACACGAACAAAAAGCACTGCCGTTTCAAAATGGCAGCGTACTCATAGACACTACAGGAAATGAAATACAATAATGCCAACTTGCCGATGTAACAATAAAAGCAGTTTTGTCGATGGTCATAGCAAAGTTCCCCAGACTATTAATTAAACGTTCAAGAATGTTATAAAATACTTATTTAATTTAATATAATATGCTTATTGTAATGTTTGTATGAAATAGTAGTGACTATTCTTCTAAAAACTTGTTCTACTAACGAAAATATAATTTTTTACAATAATAACTACAGAATATAATAATAAATTTTCTATTTAGTTTATTTAGAGATTTTGTTTTAATATAGAATAGTAGAGATAAAGAATACAGTAACCTTGGTGGCAGGCAGGTTCACGGTTCACATGATGGTGGGAAATCATCGTAGCCTATACATAATTACATAATTGAAATAATAGTAAAAGTGAATGTATGCGCGCTATTGTCTTTGAATAGAATACAATTGTAACAACATCTATTTACCTTATGTACACATGTTAAATATGGAAAAAATATTCCAAATTTAATAATTAGACACTGGCAACACTTAATTTTATTTAATCCATGGATCTAATATAATAAGCAGGATTTATTACTTGCAGCAAAAAGCGAGCCGAGGAGGATATGTAGTAGAGAGCCCGTGTGTCCCTTTCCAATAGGGTGATAATAAGATTTTTGTTCTGAGAGAAAAATTAAATGTTGTAATATTATAACATATAGTAGTAGTTTCTTATAAATATTTTTTTAAATTGAAATGTGAATTAACCAAGACTTTTATCAGTTGTAATTCGATCGATCGAAACATGGGCAGTGCTCGAGTCTCTGCAGCGATGTCGCATTGATTATCGGTATATCGAAGTATTGAAGTGTTTATACAATAAAGCCACCATGTCGATTCGAGTACAGAAGCACAGCGCACAGTCTATTCCATTGCGAAGAGGTGTGAGACAGGGAGATGTAATCTCTCCGAAACTGTTCACTGCCGCTTTGGAAGATGCATTTAAGCTCCTGGAATGGCAAGAATTTGGCATCAATGTTAACGGCGAGTATATCACTCAGCTTCGGTTTGCCGACGATATTGTGTTCTTGGCGAGGTCGATGAGAGACTTCGGCACGATGCTCGAAGACCTCAACCGAGTTTCTCAAAGGGTGGGCCTTAAAATGAATATGGACAAGACGAAAGTTATGTCTAATGTCCATGTTGTACCTACCCCAATAACAGTTGAGAACTCAACTCTCGAAGTTGTTGATGAGTACATATACTTGGGACAAACAGTCCAGTTAGGTAGAGCCAACTTCAAGAGGGAGGTCAATCGTCGAATCCAGCTCGGATGGGCAGCGTTCGGGAAGCTCCGAGACATCTTCGGGTTCAAAATTCCTCAGTGTCTCAAGACAAAAGTTTTCGAAAACTGGCAACACCAGTGATGACATATGGCGCTGAAATGTGATCTCTAACTATAGGCCTCGTAAGGAAGCTCAATGTCGCTCAACGAGCTATCGAAAGGGCTATGCTCGGAGTTACACTGCGAAATCCAATCAGAAATGAGGAGATCCGTAGATGTACGAAAGTTGCCGACATAATCCGGCGGATCAGTAAGTTGAAGTGGCAGTGGGTAGGCCATATAGTATGGAGAGCCGATGGCCGCTGGGGCCGGAAGGTTCTCGAGTGGAGGCCACGGACCAGCAATCACAGCGCAGGACGTCCACCCACAAGGTGGACAGACGATCTAATAAAGGCCGCGGGTCAACGGAGGATCCAGGCGGCTTCGGACCAGTCCTGTTGGAAAATTAATGGGGAGGCCTATGTCCAGCAGTGGACGTCCTGCCGCTGAGATGATGATGATGAATTTTCGCATTGTTCATTTTATTGCTTATGATAGTTTTGCACCAATTGTACATAATCATATCCACTAACGCTACAAATTTATGGACATTTTCCGTAATGTCACTTTAATGGGATACCAGTAGAAAATAAAATATAAAATAAGTTTAAAACTATAAATAATAACTTTTTGTAATTTAAGAATATTTAATGAAATAAAAGTGATTATAATACGTTGTCTTAAAATTTATTAAATTAATTAAAGTACAATTAACATACAAGTCGTTGAACTAAGATTTTTTAATCTAAATTTTTAATTAAATACATTTTTTTAGTCTGGCAAGATGAAAGAAAGAACCCACGGCCTCAATTTGGCTATCTCTCTCTGCTCGGGTTAGCCCCTGTATAAGGCGCAATGAAAAATATACTTTAGCTATAAGTAATACAGTTAATTTTAGTAAATGCAATTTTTTAATTTTTTCAAATAAGCGGTCCTGATATTATCCTACGTTCATGATTTAATCAAAATTGCTCTATCATCTCATTGCTATATGGTTCTGTTGACTATATTGCACTCATCTCTGATTAGTCTAGTCATTCTTTCATTTTATCGTTAGTCGGTAACTTGTCTCTGACCTACTTCCGTTATTAAAATTCTCAGTTTATAGTGTCTTCTTTAGATATAACATTTTCGAGCTTAAAAATTCTTGTGTAAATTCCATAAAACAAAACAAAATTTAATTTTACAAATTTTGTGTTCTAAACGTCCAAAATTAAAATATTAAAAAAAAAGCTTTTATACAACTTGACTTGACCTTGCTAGTTCTTTTCCGTTTTGCAACCGTGATTGGAACATGTCTTATTCACCTGAAAGGAGGTAAGTCTAGTTTATATAGTGTTTATTGCTTATTTTAACCGAAAAGTTACTTAAGTGCTGCAGAATATAAAGCCGAAGCAAAATATCTTAAAGATATTTAATGAATTATTTTATATTTAGCTAAAATAGATCTTGAATGGTCGCCGATTGCCTTTTGCCAACATGGCGGTGGGGAAGAAGTGTTATAATTGAGTCCTTGCACGTGTTTTTTTGTAAAAGTGTACTTCACAGTTGTAAATTAATTTTTGCTATTGAGTTAATGTACCATATTGAGTCCTCGGTCAACCGAGTCCTCTGAATTTCCACGCTCAAAATTATACCCAGCCAACGCCGAATTAGTAACATTAAATGCCGTTTTGACATTAGCGCAACTAAGCAAAATTTTAAGCTTATATCTTAGAAGCCTATGGTAATATTAATTTTTAGCACGTGTTCATAATTATAGCCTGTGTCTATTTAATGAGTATCTCGTTTTCTCAGATCAGAGGAGTGGCCGGAGGATTCCAAAAATGGACCCTCAAAGGATCAAGGCGCTTATGACGGCCCTCCGGGCATGGAGCCCGAGGGAGCATTGGACACAAATTGGCATCAAGTCGTGGAGAGTTTTGATGACATGAATTTAAAGGAGGAATTGTTGAGAGGAATTTACGCGTACGGTTTCGAGAAACCTTCGGCGATTCAGCAACGCGCCATTATGCCTTGTATTCAAGGACGCGATGTCATAGCTCAAGCCCAGTCTGGAACTGGCAAAACGGCTACTTTCTCAATCTCAATCCTTCAGCAAATCGATACTAATGTTCGTGAATGTCAAGCCCTGATCTTGGCCCCAACTAGGGAGTTGGCTCAGCAAATCCAGAAGGTATGTTTCATTTAGAATTTTGTCTTTTATTATGTTGTTTTTGATTTAATGTATTGAATCTTTGTTTATTCAAGTTGAACTATAAAGTCTTATTTTTATATTGAATTTTAGGTGGTGATAGCCCTTGGTGATCATTTAAATGCCAAATGCCATGCCTGCATTGGTGGTACTAATGTGCGCGAAGATATTCGTCAGTTGGAAAGTGGGGTTCATGTAGTTGTGGGAACTCCTGGCCGTGTCTACGACATGATCAACCGCCGTGCCCTGAGAGCTAACACCATTAAGCTCTTTGTACTTGATGAAGCTGATGAAATGTTGTCCAGAGGGTGAGTCCATTAGTCCTTGAAGCCTCATTAATAAATTAGTTAATTGGTGATTAAATGTAGTCCTTAAGTAATATTAGTTAATGAAGTAATTTATTAATGAAGTAATTTTTTACTCTGAATGTTCCTTATCATAATTTGTTTATTCATCATGGAAGAGCTGGGATAATTTTTTACTAAATGAGCTTAAGACTCCTTTTCTTTTGTTTGTTCAAATTTAGACAATTTTATTCAGTTTTAATCATATTTGGTTCATTTATATATTTCACATGTCTGAATTGAAGTCACAAGAAGAGCACTCACAATTGCTTTGTAATTTGTTAATGTAATTTCTGCTTATGGTATTGTAAATTTTTTTTTAATTTGTCTCCTGTACATTTTCAGTTTTAAAGACCAGATTCATGACGTCTTTAAGATGCTCTCTCCAGATGTGCAAGTTATTTTGCTATCTGCCACCATGCCTGACGATGTACTGGAGGTGTCTCGGTGCTTCATGAGGGATCCTGTTCGTATTCTTGTGCAGAAGGAAGAAGTGAGTTGCAATTATTGTCATCTAAAATTTAAAAGTTCTTAGAAAAGATTGTATTTTTGCTACTTACAATTTTCCAAAGGAATTTGTAGGGAACAAAAACCCTTTGTTGTTTTTTGTTAACTCAAACCTTTATTTATGATTCAAAGCACATTCAAATGAATTCAAAAAACTTATTATTCTTAATTATCCTTTTGTAGATGTGTAGGTAATGTATATCTGTTGTAGTTTAAATTATTATTATTATTTTTTTGTTTAGTTAGATTTAAGATAATAATATGATATTGTCAAACGTTTTTATAAATCTTTATCAACTGTTGTTGTTTACAGCTAACCCTGGAAGGTATTAAGCAATTCTTTATTGCCATTGAACAGGAAGATTGGAAATTGGAAACTCTTTGTGACTTGTATGACACTCTCTCCATCGCTCAGGCTGTTATTTTCTGCAATACCCGCCGCAAGGTAATTACTTCATTTGGCTTA
Organism: Synanthedon myopaeformis; assembly: GCA_944738685.1. Classification (NCBI taxonomy): domain Eukaryota; kingdom Metazoa; phylum Arthropoda; class Insecta; order Lepidoptera; family Sesiidae; genus Synanthedon; species Synanthedon myopaeformis. The sequence continues at coordinate 4,808,160 of OX122915.1, forward strand.
TAAATTTCTAATTAATACATGTGGGGCCTCTTCAATCAGTTAGTTATAAACAAATTCCTGCAGTGGACCCCCTCTTATGTTTTATAATTACTATTACTAGCGACCTCGGCTTCATATTACAATTTTTTCCGCTAATTATACATAAAAAACTTCCTGGTACTATGGGGTAAAACTTGCTAATTTGTATTCATAATGTGATCAGTGATTACATTGTGTTTGAATATATGAGTCATAATTTCTGTTGAATGTTGACTGATTACAGCGGTGTCATTTCTAGTATTAATAACAACAGTTTTTTACAAAGTAACAAACAAATAAATTTTTCCTATGGTCTATTAGTATTGGGTAGCATAATATTGAAGTTTTTTTTATCTTGTAAGTTATTTGAATATGAAAAGTTTATTTGTGTTTGAAGGACAACTGGTTTCATACATAAGTACTCAAAATGATCTATTCTGAAATTCAAATGTATTTCAAAATATCCAATGCTATGTATCATGTTTAGGAAAAGGATACAAATTGTGATGCACCCAATTTGTTTATTTCAAGTTTGTTTTTATGCCCTTCAATGACGGTTAAATAAATATAATGAAGTACAAAATTTCATCATTATATATTATTAGTCTTATCAAATATAGCAATTTACCACTGTCACATTTGCATTTAAAATATCTTTGGCTTTTTCCATATGCGACTGCATTTATTTCTATGTAGAGGAATCTCTCATTCATAATACTAGCATGTTTCATTGACTTGAGAGATAATAAATACCTACTTTTCAAACTTACTTGGTTGATGGTCACTTTAGAAATAATTTGAGCAATCCGTCCGTCGCGTAATACCCACTAGGAGTTGCTAAATGACAATGTCGAAATGTTGTGTGTCAGGTGGACTGGCTGACGGAATCGATGCACCAGCGCGACTTCACAGTGTCGCACATGCACGGCGACATGGACCAGCGCGAGCGCGAGATCATCATGCGCCAGTTCCGCACGGGCTCCTCGCGCGTGCTCATCACCACCGATCTGCTCGCTCGCGGCATCGACGTGCAGCAGGTCTCCTGCGTCATCAACTACGACCTGCCCACCAACCGCGAGAACTACATCCACAGGTTACTACCCCACTAGGAACTTTTATTTTATAAAGCATCTGCTGATCCAACTCTGTGTGTGGCCAGAGGTAGATCGCTACAATCTAATAAAGTGACAATTTTTATTGACAACTGCTAACATTCGGTTCATGTCGTCCAATTACTAGATTGATCTAATCCACTATAATTTGCTAGTGTATCACGTGTTTTGCTTTCAACTCTTAGCATAAACGATAAAATTACTAATCCACAAAATCTAATGTAGAATAGAGATATAGAGAGATTGTGTGGCCAATACATATCTCCTTCCTCTATAACTTGTCTTCAACTAGCTAGTTGTTGATATAAAATGTGTGTAATTTAAATTTCAGAATTGGAAGAGGTGGACGTTTCGGGCGTAAGGGAATCGCCATAAACTTTGTGACTGAGAATGACAAGAGAGCCTTGAAGGATATAGAGGAATTCTACCATACAACCATTACGGAAATGCCCAGCGATGTGGCCAACCTCATCTAAGTTGGCAACACTTATCCGGTTCATACTTTGTGTCCTGCATTTCTATTGCGATATTTATACGGTGTGAGTATTAGGAGGGAGCTCCAGTACTGTTGTGCCGAATATTTTTATTGGAACTATTTTTTTATTTGGACCGCCGCGTTTGGTTTTAGTTGATTGAACTTGAATGTATTCATTATATTATTTGTAGCTTTATCTCGATAAGTCTAATATACATAGGTAGGTGTAAGGCCGGCTCGGCCGGATGGCCCCCGTTCCGCAAAGGCCACTCTGTCCCAGGCGGAGTGGCCTCATCGGGTACTGGAGAGGCTATTTCAATTACAAAAGTACTAGAAGAAAATCCTGTATTGTAACTTTTTTTCCATATGTACATATGATACTGTTTTTGTATTACGATAAATAAATATAATTGAAATATCTCATTTGTATTTGTTATTGGTATGCTTGATATTATAGCGCTCCAATCCCGATCGGAACCTTAATTTCTCTAAAGCCACTGTTTATATTGAAATTGTATTTATATTTTTTTACAGAATACCCTACATTCTGAGCCTGTTGAAATGCACTATGGACACAACTATGTGGAAATAATAAATCAAAATTTCCTTGAAATGTAGACATTACTTTCTTTTTTTTACGGATCCTTACTTGTATCCTGTATTCCCATATTTTGCATTTTGTAAAGATTGTTTTCTACATGGTTTTTATGTTCGTTTCGAATATTTTTATTTTGCAATAAATTGTATTAAAATATTTTGACTTTTGAGAAAGATGATAATTAAGGTTCCTCTAACTTAAAGTTATACTACCTATGTATAGAAGGCCAAGAAGGCAGAAAAACAGTTAAATATCTTGGTTCTTTTATATAGATTTGTGATCTTTTTACTTATAGAACACAAAAATACCAATAAGACTTCTCACAACGAAAAATGGTAGTCGAATTTATTGATTATAGATTAAGCATTATAGAAGAAGATAAGTAGTATCAATATCGTGAACGATCAACGTGCTTAGCTTCGCTAATTGATTACAATATTGCCTTAAAATTCTAAAATAGACAACTGTTTACACATGAAAGTACAGTGAAAATCGGTTATAGCGACCTTTAATAAAACTGAGTCAAAATTAATGGATAGCTGATATAAGCATGCAATAGTGATTCGACAGGGACCTTGTCTAACTACATCGCCATTTGATTATCGATATAAAAATATCTTATGGGAGCCACGGTATAAGTAAAGTAATTATCTTTGAATCCTATTGAATGACAATGGGATTGAAATAACAAGATAATAAATCATAAAAGTGGATCACATGAGTCAAAAGTCAAAAAAATATCCTAGAATCCCATGGGATTCTCGACCTGGGAGCCAAGTGGAGGGAGGCCCTCATTCGAGCCAACTATATCTTCTTACATTAAAAAACAAAATCTTGTTTCTCCCATACCGGTATAAAGCCCGGACTCGCCAAAGTAGAGATGAGACAAGCAGAGCGGAGATGTGTTAGATCTTCACCGAAGCTGAGCGGAGCAGAGATGTGCCATATTTGTATGGTAAACTATGACAAGCCGATGACGGCCTAATCACAACACTCCGGGCGAAGCCGGGAGCGAGTCACTAGTATTTTATATAAAAAATTAGATATGTTTTTTAAAATATTCATCGAGAAAAAAAAGCAGTAATAAGAATATTCTTCGCCGTGCAAATCATCCAATTCAATATTGAATGATTGTAATTATTAAAGGTATCTTTTCTGTACTAAAGCGTGAAAGTGTGAAAGCGTAACCAACGAACTTTTTAGCTTTATTACAATAGTATAGGTAGATTGTATTGATAACAGGTAAAAACCTATAAAAATATTCTTTTGTTTTTTTTTTAGATAACTGTAGGTACACCTACCTTTGTTTAGAGACTGTAGACCCATAACATCAGTTTCCCAAAATATCCAAATTACAAATCTATACAAAATACTTTATTGGTAAAGTAATACTTTTCATTGAAAATAATATTCTATTTGTTATTTTTACATATTGAAAGCTATTTTTTTTATTTTTTGTGTTTCGCTTCTTTTATCTAAGTAAAAATTTTGTTTTTGTGATATTATAGCAACCTTTTTGCCTTTCAACACAGAAGTAATCACACCTTACGGCTTTGTGTATGTGCATATTGATTTTTTATATTAGATGACCTTTTTCCAAAGATCTTTTTTTTTGTTTTGAGAAACGGATCTTTTGAACTGGATAATTTAGGTACTCAATGGAACTAATAGCTGGAAACAGATATCGGGGCAATCCAAAATAATCTTACTTAGGTATATCAAAATAATCTAAATAAATATAAAAAAAAAAAAAAATAGTACTTACCTACCTGAGCATTAATATTTTCCGAATTCCCTTCATTACATTATATATGAGGATATAACGAGTCATTTGGCGTAAATTTTAGAAAAAACACTTTCAGCAGTTTTCTGTAGAGCCCAAACTTGGTGTTTTATTTTTTTTTTAAAACAACTAGCTGGTAATGTGGTATATTTTTGAAATTAGCTCATCAAGCCCTTTTATTAGTCGGTGGGTTTGTGATGTAAATTTTTTTTCATACAAAAAACTTGAAAATGTACCAGGTGGCAGATATCCACCCAAGTCTACCACTAAATTTTCCTAAATAAAATCTCCATACGCGTACTTCGCCACAGGACTACAGCCAGAACCAGGACAGGACAAAGTGGTTATCTCTGAGTTAAAACGCCCTTATATACCTATAATGTTGATAATACCTACGAGTAGGTATATAATGTTGATAAACTCTGAGATGTTTGGGCTTATTTTTGTATGGGCCTCTGGCCTCCAATTGTATTGCCCTAGTGTTTTAAATACTTATTGCATAAATATTCACTTCGATTTTTATTAAACAGTTGGTAATCATTTTATACTACATAAAAATAGAAGAAAATGAAAATTAAGAATCCAAGAACAATTACATTTATTGATATGTTGAATTAACAATAAATTAAAATAAAATTATATTTATGTAACTACGATCACAATTATTATAAAATAGTTAAAGCCTTGATTCATTGGAAATAAAAACATCACATCAACATATTTCTGATTATTCTTAGTTCAATAAACCATTACAGTCTGACCAATGTTCATTTTAACTAAAACATAATAAAGACAAATTTTAAATAAGTATCATAAAAATGCAAAAAGAAGCACCAACAAGAGAACTGATATGGGAAATATTATATAAACCGCCATTCTAGGATGGCAAATTGATATCAGAATATCATCATAGTTTTTCAGACCATCTCTAGTAGGTACTTCTACAATGACTAATTCATCACTAAGAAACCCAACATCAAACACACATTCAGTTTTATTGACACAAATTTTAGATTCAGACATATTAGCATATTGGAATGTTGGTTTGTAAATATCAAAAATAACATGAATGTGGTTCCTAACAAAGTCATTATCGCTATAAAAGATGTAGTAGTAATATCCATCTACTATCACGTCGTGGGTAACTTTAAGAGTGGTAGTTTTCTCTAGATAGTGTGTACTGTTACATAGGGTTGAGAAAGGAAAGAATTTATTTACTATAATATTGCCGTAATAGCATTCATACAAATTGTTTTCAAAGCTAGACACTGAACGATCTTCGTCTTGATTTCCTGTAGTGTTGTAAGAGTTTCCTCCATGATTTATACCCGCATCTAGTACAGTATTAGGGTTGTGTAATGGGGGGTTTACTTTTTCTCTTTTCTCTCTAATCTTTTGAGAGTGTATTTTATTTATCTTATTACTATTATTATCACTAAAATTGTTAGTGAATTTTGAATTTGTAATTTCATTTTTGCTCTTGAAAATATTCGGTTTCTGAATCCATTCTTCATTGAAGCTTTTACTAAACAGTTTAGATATATTTTCTCTTTTTCTGTTTGGGTTTTCCAATGTTACCAACACACGGCCAGGGCTCGCAGCTTGTACAGGATCTTTCTTAAATGTATTAGTTTCTAAAATGTTACATGTATTTAATATTCTTTCGCCTTTAACTATGAGTATCTTTGAACCTTCATAATGAGAACAAGCCTTGAGTTCTACAGTAGCTCCTTTGAAGAGGTAAAATCCCCAATACTCTAGTGTGTCGTCGGGTAAAATCATAGATTTTTTTAATTGAATATGTTTTCTTTTATCCGACAGTTCAGGTCTCCCTTTCATTTGGAATGCATTAAATGTGCTATTCATTCTCAGGAAATGTTTTTCGCAGAAAACTGAAGATTGTCCCTTATGAATTTGTATCACGTCTGAATCCGATATTCTGTACATAACATCAGCATATTTGATATTTCGTAAATATAATGGTAGTATAATAAGTATTGATGGTACAACCGTTGTCAGCAAACAAAAAGTAATAACTCTTCGAGATCCATGCATTTTATTTCCATCTGAAATTAAATTTTTATACACATTTAGTTCAATGAATAATTAATACACACAGTGGGTATACAGAAGTTAATTATAAACACTTACAAAATTATACAAAATTTATGGTAAATTGGGACGAATGATACAGACGCATTATAAACGAAGACATAATGAAAACAAAGTACCTATAGTGTTTTATAAATAAAATATTGCGTAGCCCAATTCTGTATCGTTAAACAAATTTATTGATATGGTTGCGCTTTATGTAGGTAAACTATAAACATTACACAAATAACGTCGCATATTCTTAATTCTTATCCTATTTCATTTTGGGGCTTTTTAATTAGTATTATATACAATGCCTTTGCCTCTGTAAACTCTTCTCTTTGTAAATTTGTAAAGTATGTCTTCTTCACACCTGCAATTTTAATTCACCCTTCAGGCTTTCACCTTTACTCACTCAATCACTCCCTTATCATATCAAATCAATTTTAAATAAACACGCCACAGACAAAGACAAAAGTTCGCTCCAAAACTATTCCGACATGTCACTCGCATTCATAGCATAGACCAAAGATGATATATCTATAACATATGTCTGTTCATATAAGTTATATTACCTATATATACATGTGTTATGGAATACTATAATTTTGAAACATGAGGAAATGTGTATTCTGTAAATGTTCCATGGACAATTTTAATTATTGCATTTTTTATTTTAGTTCCGGGTACTTTCGCTCCATAGCCTACACCTACAGCGCCAAAATGGCGTTTTTTCGTTTTTCAAATAGGCATAAAAATAATTTGACAGCATCCTGTCCAGTGGTATATATTACAAGGTCAGTGCTTCGTTTGCCTGTGAGTTTTCTTTTTGTGGTTTTTACCTAAATAAAAACGTGTCAGTAATAAAGTCCCACTCATTTATCACCCTCTACCAAAGGGGCCTTCCCAAACAATCTACCTACCTGTTATCTAGTTTTTGACCATTTTAAAATATTGTTGTACGAATAATTTAATATTATTTATGTGTTATTGTATACCATAAAAGAAGGAACAAAAAAGTATATAATCACAATTTTCGAATCATGACTGAGAGCCCATGGAGAGCCGAGCTATTGCAAAAAAATACCTTTTTTAAGATGACAGCGAAAGTTCATAAGATATGGTCCCCCCCCCCCCCCACACACACACACAGACACAAAATCGGCACCCTGCAACTTTTTTCATTTATTTGCTTTATTTTCGGACATAATGACTGAACTACTAAGGTTTTTATAAATTAAGTGCCTACAGCTACACTATCGTTCTTATACCATGCTGTTATTTGTTGTTTATTCATACCACATTGTTATTTATTCGTACACTGCAACCCCACCATTTTATACATGCCTACTTATCTCTAATCACATATTGAAAAAATATACTCATAGACATCGATAGTAGGTAGCTACTTTAACATAGACGCAGTTTGTTAACATACTCACGTATTTAGGAAGTGTAGAATTTTATATACCTTCTTATCTAATAGTTAATGCTTAATTTTCTAATGGAAAATTAATGGATAGGTACTAAGTATATCTGCGACAAGCGGATAACCAAACTATGAAACTATCTTGAACATGGTTTCTTATGGCAATGTGGCACAAATAATATATTTTGTAGGTAGGTACTAGCCGGTGCCCGCGACTTCGTCTGTGTTGCAAAATAAGAAAACAAATTAGTAATAAATAACTCCTGCGGCCTGAAATCTTTATCGTTGTGACGGCGGTGGTTATTAACAGGATAAAAAGTACCTATCCTATATGTTACTCTAGGTAATAATCTATAGGTACGTGTGCCAAATTTCATCCAAATCCGTTTTTTTGCGTGAAAGGGTCCGTCATTACAAATTTTCGATTTTATAATATTAAATAGTAGGAAGTAATAATTAGGTAAGTAGGTACCTAAGTAGGTACCTATTGTTAATGATATCAAATAAAAAAAAAAAACAAAACAATCAAGGATAGCATTCAATTATCATAGAAATCTATAATGCATAATAATAGCTAAAAGATAAAGTAAAGTAAGGTATATAATTTCTTCAACTTACCATTTTCCTTATTATTTTGTATATTCGAATACTGATAATTAGTTAAATGATAAGTGCTGCTTGACCCCTTTAAATGCTTATTCATTATAATTATCTTTTTGTAACTCTTGGCAGTTATTTATATTAAGATTTTTATATAAGAGTAATATTAAAACCAAAAACACAATAAACACACGTTACGTAAGTAGTTACTCTACCGATACAAATAGGTCGAGATATAATGTTAGGTATAGTAGATATGAGCCGCCAGATAAGTAATATCTAAAATGTAAACGAAATAAGATACAAAATAACAATGTTGGAGTAGATTTTAGAAGACTTGTTTAAAAAATTTAAATGCTTGCAGTGTTTGTAGTTCTTAAATAGTTTAGGTACCTACACAGTTTAGTGCCCCTGGGGGTCATTATTTTCATAGGAAAGTTTTATGCTTGGTTTTTCGTGTGGTCTACTACTGCGGAAGCACATAAGTAAATGGATAAGTACACATAATTAGTTGTACGAGTACTTGTGCTTCTCATCATCATCAGTCCACAAGGGTCCACTGTTGGACCACTCTCGATCAACTGCCCACCGCATTCATCCTTGCTTGCCTTGATCTTGGTTAAACAAGGAAGGAGTTGGTAATTTTTATTTATATTTAAATATGTACAAGCTATATTGAAATTAGGTACGTGTCTACTGTTTTAAACTACCTATAGAAATTTACAACAATACCTAACATTAAAATTACCTATGCTATTACCCGGAGGATTTAAAGCCATTTTGGATATCCGAACTAAAATTATATGCGAAAGTGAGTTTGTTTGTTATGCTTTCACACCAACCGATCATAATTTTTTACCTACGCTATAAAAAAAACTAGAAAAAATTCCTAACGACGAAGGCAAAAGCTAGTTATAAAATATATATATATATAAATCCTACGAATATAAATCCCTATTATCTCCCTATCCCGAGATGGAGATAGTGGGATGTGCCGTTACTAAGTTCTAGAGTCGTAGATTTAAGTAGGTACCTACGTACTCTTGTTTACTTATCAGGTATCAGTGCTTTCCCTGTTATTTAATTTGGTTTATATATACTTAGTACTTAAATGACTGAGTGTACATACACAAGTGAGTTAGAGGTCGGAGCAGAATCTCACAGCGCTCGCCCGGCCAAAGTCCAGTATATCGTCTGCTCTCTGAGCCCTTTGACATGAGTTCTACTAATTTTATATTCATTGGTCTATTGTTAAGTTTATCCTGTTCTGTGATCTGTTGTGTTTATTATGGTATGGATGGCAAATTGGGAATTTCATTTAAACACTGTCGTCATAGGTTTTGCTTTTTAATCTGATATCTGTTGTTTGGTCGGCTGGTGTAAAATCAGAATTACATCAGAATAGTTGGAAGATTTGGTGGACCTGACTGCTTTAGACTTGACGGACCTGTTTTGGAAAACTAAGAAAATTTATAGACTTGACTTGACTAACTAGTGTCTGGATCTGCTACTTTTGATTTTAATTTCAATTTTGCCTTTTTTTTTTTTAAAAAAAAAGCTGTTACCAATTGATATTTTTACTAATGACACTGGCAAAATCATAACGCGACAATCGACATTAACTTGACATTGGCAGACAATGGCCATTTTAAAATGAGCCGCATTGCCATTTAAACCTAAGAAGAAGAAGAAGATTTCGTTCATATTTTATATTTTTTGTATATTATCCATTTATACTTAATAGTCATGTTAAATATCATGCGTCCACAATTAGTATGGATAGAAGGAAGATGTTATAGAACTGATGATTCAGGGATACCTTTTGAATCTCAATATCTTGAACATGACTTGTATGAAAATGGTATGAAAAGTTGTGTTGTTTTTTATGTAGTAAAACTAACCTCAGTGTTTTGATAGTTGTATAATTGATAGTTGTATATAATTTTGTGTATATTTTCATTCATTTACAAACTAGGTTAGTGTACTAAACATTTCACTTGTAGATACTCCTACACACACAGAAGAGGTTGATGCCAGTGAGAACGACATTAGTGTAACAATGGTTAATGCAACAAAATATAAAGCCAGCTTTCATGTCTCAAAGTAAGTACATACCTTTCTTGGGTTCCTATAACTCAGAAGCCCAGTTCTGTAGGCTGATTACTGATATATTTAAATGAAAAAGAAAAAAAAAACCTTTCTTGGGTTCCTATAAAATTATTGTGAAAACTGATTAGGTATACTTTTTCATTAATTAAGATTAATTTGTTGAATCTTTAATACAAATGTTACTAATTACTATTAAATATACTTAAGTATTTCTTTATAATTAGGTCGTCCACTTGATGGTAGAGTGGCTACTGTTGTCTATAACACAAGCAATGCTACATCTGCTACAAGTGCACTGCCAACAATAGTTGGATTAAGGATAAGGGTGCATTATTCTAATTTTCTTAAATAGGTTGTTGTTGATATAAAAAAAATTGTAGCTGGGAGTTGTACTTGTTCCAGGCATTATTTTGGAGCTATTATTGGAAAGAAGGGTGCAATCAAAATGCGTATAGAAAGAGACACGAGAACAGATATAAAAATACCAAGACTGGGACAAAATGGAGACATCATAGTTTTTGGGCCAAATGAGGCTGTATGCATTGTTATTTTATTGAAAATTCCAAAAAAATCTTTTTAAAAAGGGGACTGAATAAAAATTTTTATTTAGGTTTTCTATATTTATATCTACATATATCTACATTTGTACATATTGTAAAATAAAGTCACAGTCAGCTTCTGTCTGTTTTTCTGTTACTTCTTGTAAATCACCCAACGAATTTTGTTACGTATTTACATAAGAATAAAGAACGAAAACGAGGAAGGTTCGCGTATATAATTTGTAGAAAAAAATTGTATCCAGTTAAACCATTATCTTCAACCACAAGATTATCATTTCAAGCCGATCCTGTAGGTACAGTTTTTTAAATAAGTAGTCTGGCTAGTAGGTACTAAAGGCATTACCAAAATTATCTTTCTTACATTTCACATAAATTTATAATATCTATCAGCATTGAAAGTAGTACAATAATTGTGTAAATAATAAATTTTCTATTTCAGTGTGTGAAAACCGCTTTCAGAAGAATAAATCAAATTGTTATATCAAGTCGATCAAAACAAAAACCAACACATTTTATATCCATACCGATGAATAGTATACAAATAATGGAAAGTTATAAAAAGTTCAAGGTAAAATTTATTTCTCAAATGAATCTTTCCATTTTATTATATTACTAGTTTTTTTAGTCACTTTGACAGCTTTATATTTGAATTTGATTTGATTTTTTTTTTCTTCTTAATAACTTGTTTGTTACATCCTAGAAGTTCTGGAATTATAATGGATAAATAATGTTGAATTTTATATTTTATTTTCAGGAAACGGTGTTGCAAGATTTGAGTAGTCGCGGCCTTGATGAAACACTTTTTATATCTCCTCACAAATTGCATATCACAGTCGGTATAATGTGTTTGATGGACCAAGAGGAAAGGTCTCGTGCTTCAGAAATCCTCAATGAAGCGAAGGACTCTGTTGTTATGTGAGGCATAGTTATAATCAATACCTAGTTCATTTAAACGTTTTTTAACTCTTATGCATACCAAATTTTATCAAAACATGACACATAAATATAAACCAGTTACTTTCATTTATTTTGGGGCAAATAGATGTGTAGAAAATAAAATTTACCCACAACATGTTGCTAGTTGTTTGGCTCACAAAATTTGTCGTCGCTTTTAAACGCTTAATTCCGTATGTTGTTTGCAATGTACATGCCCTTTGAACCACTTAAAGGGCCAGCCCTGACTGACGGTATGGACATGTCGGACTGACTGACTGTCCTGACTGACGGTAACGGCACGGCATGGCAAAGGATTGTTTCCTGAACATAATAATTATTTTTAACCTTATTCCAATGATTTTATTCCTTTATTTCAATACAAAGAGGCCGCAGCGTTCCACATTGTTCAATATCTCTTCAGCAACAAGTGCTATTATCAATGAATTCTAATCAATCATTTTAACAAAATTATATATATACACAACCAACTTTGGTGTAATGCAAGGCTTACCTGAATAGTTTGGGCATGACATGGTTAGGAGAGTCGGAGAGTGTGCTCAGCAGCTGCATGAGCTCATACTGCCTTCCCCTTTCTTCCATCGGACATTTTGACGTACGTTTGGTTGCCATCCTCATCTTGTAGAAATCGCTCTTTTTCTACAACATCCTTTATAATGCACACTGCCAAGGTTTGGTTTACTCACTGCTCATAATACCCAAATATTTTCAAAGTTGGAGTGAATAGGCATCTTCTGGGTGAGCTCGCTTCGCCATAGGCCTCATCTTTGCTACACGGCTAGATGCTGGCCAAGAGCAAACCCATCTCTAATAAAAAAAAACATGATTGCGTACCGTGGCCGACGTGCCGAAGCATGCCTTGACGTGCAATAGAAGTCAGCGCCGGCCCTTATGTAATTCTAGCTGTTGCAAGCGACTTCATCCGCGTAACTATATAAAATATAGCCTATGTTACTCGCTGATAATATAGCTTCCCAACTGTGAAAGAATTTTTCAAATCGGTCCAGTATTTTCGGAGCCTATTCAATACAAACAAACAAACAATCAAATCTTTCCTCTTTATAATATTAGTATAGATACATATTGTATTTATCACAAATGCAATCTATTGTACTAATTATTGTTTCCTTTTTGCAGGCCTATCTTAAATGGACACCTTCCTTTGAAGCTAAGGTTGAAAGGATTAAATTATATGAGTGATGCGCCCAAAGAAATGAATGTTTTATATGGGAAAGTTCAAGAGGAAGGCACCGCTTCAGGTGTATTGCAAACGTTAGCTGATGAGTTAGTCAAATTTTTTAGTGCAAGGGGTAAGTTTGTTTTATTTATTTTATTTACAACTCAATGTTCAAAACGCTCCAAAAAAATTATTTCTAACAAATAAACGGTTTAATAAAATTTATAAGCTTTGTACTGTGATGTTATAGGCATAAACTCTTTTTATTTTGCTCAAATAAATAGAGTATGTATAGTTGGCTACAGCCGCCACAAGGTTATGTATGACCAAATCGAACGTCTTGAAACATCTGCATTGCTCTAATAATATTATATATTTTTTAAGGTTTTATGAAGGAAAATGAATTCGGAACAGAACATGTTAAATTACACGTGACCCTCCTTAACACAAGGTACAAGAGGAAGTTTTTGGAAAGACAAAACCGCAGTGAGGACTCACCAAACAGGGAAAGAATAAGTTTTGACGGAACTGAGATACTGGACAAGTTTGGTGATTACGATTTTGGCGTTGCCGAAGTTACGAATATTCACTTGTCACAGATGAACGAGTCAGGGGAACTTTCTGATGAATATTATAATGCGACATGCATTATTAACCTGAAATGATCTGATTACTTTGTTGAAAGATATTTATTAAAAATAATAATTTTATTATGTACTCATATTATGTTTTATTTATAACTATTTATAGCTATTGCACGCGACTTGGTCCGCGTAACTTTATAAAATACTAGCTACACGCTCCCGGCTTGGCACGGGTGCAATATAAAAACTATCCTATCTTTTAAGGTGGACCAAATTACACATAGTTACGCAGTTTTATCAAAATCGATTCAGTAGTTTAGGAGTTCATCGAGGAAACAAACGTGACACGAAATTTTTATATACATAATGATAGGCTATTTTACTAGCTGTTATAATGAGTGAAAGTATTTTTAAAATCGGTGCACTAGTTTTTGAGTTTATTCACCAAAAACAAAAATACAAATCTTTTCTCTTTATAATATTAGTATAGATATGCTTAGATTGACCTTAGCGTACTAGTTAGTCTGTGGATTGACCTATCTAACACCCTGAAAGTCAAAGTAGATAACTACATAAACAGACTTGTGGGGTTTCTATTATTAATTTGTAGTTATTTTCAAAGTAAACGTATAAAATCAATTATTTATTCTTAAAATGGGTTTTCAAGAGACTCTTAATGGTCTTATATTTTACCAAAGTTTCGAAAAAAACATATATAGCCAAGATGACGATATAGAAAAGGTAAAATATTATAAATATAACAAATACAATTTTTAAAATTAAGTAACTACACAAATCATACTATGTTTAATATTGTATAGGCATACAATACTAAACATAGTATAAGCTCAGAATCGCTTAAATCCATTCTTATACCTTTCGTATATAAAAATTACGTGTCACATGTTTCTCCGTGATGAACTTCTAAACTACTGAACCGATTTTGATGAAACTTTGTAACTATATGTAATTTGGTCCAACTTAAAAGATAGGGTAGTTTTTATTTTGACAAGTAGTTTATATATTAATAGATGGAGATATAATAATGACGAGTGACTGCGGTCTTCTCTAGTTGGAATAAATGGAACTTTTTTGTACAAATAGTTCAACTGGGTGTGAATAGAGGACATTGTTCAAGTTAGGGCAAGTACCTAAGTGTTGTCCACACCATATCTACTTTTCAAAGTGGGCCCTGGTCTGATTTTTTCATGTTGGCCTGGAAATAGCGGCAGGGTACAGTGCTATTCGAAGTCATAGTTGGCAACCCGTCTGGCGGTAAACCACCCCGTTAAAATATAGAAAATCGTGAGGAAATAACGGCACGTGTGCTGTTCGGTGAATGAGTAAGGGAAGCCGAAGCTCATTTTCTCCATCCCTTCCACTCTGAAATAATGACACTTAAGTAACTGAAGCGTCATTCTTTCATTATAATAAAATAACTGAAAGAATACAAAATAAATAGTAGGTAAGATAAGGTAAGTAAATGTATAACATTGTATGTAATTGTAACAACTACATAATTTTTAATATGTATATAATTTTTAATATGACAAATAGGTACACGAACATTTTTGAATAAAATAGAATTAGCGAGCTTCTCACCCCCAATGGAAATGAATGAGGATCCATGCAAGAAAGATACAGTATGAAGAATGAAAGTACGAGTAGTATAAATGGCTGCGGCTTAGTGCCGGAGGTTTTAAAGGGAAAGAAAAGTTGCGTGATAACGGGGATATGGTTGATTTACCATAACGCCTACCTACAATATTTCTTTCTTGATTTTAGGTCTATAAGCCCGATGAAGAACCAATATGAGTTTTTGTTTCGACGACTTCATAGCAAATGTATCTAGGTACATGTTAAATGTATCATAATCGATTCGCATAAGAAACTTATTCTCGAATTCAGTTTTCGCACCTATATAGGTACCCAAATATTTAAAATCCTTGCTAAATTCGAAATCATATTGCATTAAAAAAAAAAATTTTTTTCTTACAACTTACATAATCACGAATGAACGCCTCTGGTAGTAGGTACTCCAAGCTATAAAAGTTCAATACGACTTTTACGGAAACATACTTAGCAAAGTTTCAAGTTGTGTAATGCTTGATTGTGGAAACCACATGTTACTGTGAAAATAACAAAAGATGGCACTGTTATTGGTGGTAAAAGGGCTATCGAGTTTCAAAAGTAATTTTAAAATCAGGGTTTCCGCAGGATCGCGCCCAGCGGGGGTGTAAGGGTGGCGCGTTTGCGTCAGTACTCAGTAGAGAATCGCCACTCGCGCCATGTGCCCGCCTATTCATTTTCCGATAAGGTATTTAAGGCTGTATTTCGCGTATTTTAATTGTACTTTCACGTAAACTGAGAATTGGTAAGTTATCTTAATTTATACAGTTAGACTTAAAATTTTAATATCAATGTGTTTTAAAATATTTCAAATTAATTAGATACCCATCTATAAGTTAATCTAAATAAGATGAGCGATGTTTTTACAAGAATAAGCGATTACCACGGCCAACGTGAAATTTAAATCGTTCAAATCTTTGTTCAAATGGTAATAAGGGTATTTATATCCGTTTATGGCGATGTAAACGCATGATATAACAGCTACGTATTTATATACAATGTTAATTTAAATTATAATTTGCATTTATAATTTACACAATATACTTACATTTACTCATTTATGACTTAATACCAGTACAAAGGAAATGAATAATTTAAAAAATAATAAAATCCAATTTATTTTCATAGGGTAATGTTGCAAGAAAGGCAAAACCTTCCTTGTTTGTTATATATATTATATCCTCATTTTCATTGCCTAATGAATTGGACTGCTACCAAAATATCGTTCGATAAGGTCTTACTAATGCTGGAAGCTATGGGTCAGCATTTTCTTACCTTTTTCTGTTTTACCTACTATACGAAAATCTCTCACACAGGAGTCAAATATGCAAACTATATCACACCTACGCGAGCTCGCGCTCGTAAATTTATAACTTACTAGCTGTGCTCGCGACTTCGTAAGCGCTGTAGTTCGTTTTTATGAAAATCCCACAGGAACCTAACATATTTCCAGGATAACAGAATCCTATAAATAAGTTAATCTAGGTAATAAACTATTTGTGTACAAAATTCATTTAAATCAGTTTAGTCTTATTTGCGTGATCTAGTAACAAACATACAAACTTTCGTATTTATAATATTATTAGGTACCTATATAATATTATTAGGATACCTACTTCAATTTAAATATTTTCGAATTTTAAACAGTGATTTTTCTTGCGTACCATTTAAATGGCAAAGTACTTCTGAGAATGTATTGTTGATCCTATGATCAATATAACGTACGTAGATGGAAGCAAAAAGAAAGATACGGTACTTCTTCTTATCTTATATTACGTAATCGATAAATGGGCCACATAAACTATATGACTAAATACTTATCCCTAAAACTACAATTCAATATTGATCACGTTTAATAATAAAGAGTGTCGACAAATGTATTAAAAATTTTCTACAAAAACTGTCCGTATTTTTAATGTATCACGTGTATGCAGGACATTGTCCTTTGAGCGACTTAATGATAATGAGTTCATTAGACTCAGTATATAGGTAAGTTCCATGCATGGATAGTAAGTCACTAATCTTTATTTTTGCTTCCATCTACGCGCATAACTAGCTTTTGTGCCCAAAATATTCTGCGCCAATAACTTGTTGGTAATGTGTTTCATCCGAAGACCTTGAGTTCACAAGGTTGTATTAAAAAAATGGTGTCGTTAAAAGGTAACATTTCTTTATGTGAGTAATATATGAGAATATATACTTTTTTTTCATATTAAGCATATTTTGAGTATAAACGATGTTGACTGTACCTACTTTGTTTTGTATTCAAAGGACAAAGCGAACTTGAAGTAAGATTTCGCTAGACATAACAAGCAGAAAGCTCGTTATATCTGAATGTCTCCATTTTCCTTGATAACATTTAGGTATTTCTGAGATTATTAATATTGTTTTGATTAAACTGTCACCTTACAAAAACGTAAGACATTTTTTTATTAAATCAAGTATGTTAGCACTAGGTTAGCACTTATTAATCTGCATGTAGGTATTCAGTGTAACAAAAATTCCTTAGTCAATATTACTTTGAAATATTTTGTGGTGATACTAATTGCAAATGAAAATGAAACATATATTTTCGAAGAGCCGTAGGATTGTGCTGACAATACGCTGTGTAGTGGAATCCGCCTGATGGATAATAAACCTAACCTTCTGATATTAAGGAGAGGTACAGCCTACAGGCGGCAAATGTGTAAATCCGCCACTGGTTTAACTGTACTTTAATATATATACACCTTTATACAAAAAGCTCTAGTGTAGGTAAAGTATAAAATGACAGTGTTAATAAGCCATACCTAATTTAATTTAGGTGGAATGAATACGAAGGGGTTGCATGTAGTCGGCTGGCATCGATCCATTCATAAAGGGCAACATTCCAACAGACACTTGTCTCGGTGAAAGTCGGCAACGCATTTCGATTTTAATCTCGTCAACACTGAATGTAACCATTTCGTTTTTTTTTTCACTACGGTTTTCTTTTAAATTTTATAATAACTACTAACTCATAATACTCTGTAAATTATGCTGTTAAATATCTGCTAATATGCGATTCGGGTAAATTTCATTTATTCCTGCTTGTTCACGAAGCCGTACTTTTCAAGTTTATAGCCTATATTTTAAAGTAAATTAGGCTGAGGGCTCGTTCGAAGGGTCATAACGCCCCGACTGACGACGCTGAGGGTAAAACTACATTTCACCTTTTGTTGACTTCATCTTTTTTGGATAATGAACATTTGTAGAAAAAAAACTTCATTTTAGGAAGTAGCTAAGAAGACAAGTGCAATTTTGTTGCCAAAAAGATCATACAAGTAAAAAAAAACTCAAATGGATACATGGAATTTTCTTACATGGAATACATGGAATATTCTTACATGGAATATCTTAAAGTTAATCCTGGACCGAGGGGAGACATTATGATTAACGTAAATAAAGCAAGCAAAGGAAAGTAGAATTAGATATTAGTGAAGGCCAGAATTCTGCTTCGCACGGACGCTTTTTTTTTCTAGAAATTGTGTACACAAACCTGTCTTTCATTGAAGGTTTATATATGTATTATTTAATCAATACAATATATTGTTTTGTTTAGACAGGTCGGTTACCCATTACAAACGATATATCAAAGTGAAATATTGATTTAAACAAATATATTGGAGTTAATGTGTAATGTATATGTAGGTATAATCTCAGATTAAATAAATAATAAGTTACTATGTATAATGTCCACACTAAGTATTATAAAGGCACACATACATAAGGTCGTGTTACTTCTTTATTGTCTGAAGTTGAAAATACTCTTCGAACTTTGGGGACTTTTATTGATCCTGTGAAACTTTTGTGTTACTACCTACATAGGCACATTTTATAATAACACGATCGACTTATACCTATACCTAACGAAGTTTTCTGTGTGTCTTCTTTTGTTAAACACGTTCAATGACTTCACTTAGTAAATGTCTGTTAAAATGAAAAAAATGTATATATTTGTTCAACTATTTATTAACTAAGTAAGCACAAAATATAAGGACAGGAAGTAGGTCTATTAATATATATATACATTTCTTATTTATTAGTTGAGTTAAAATGAAGTACCTGCTTCCTGTCCTTATATTTTGTGCTGTTCTTAGTAAATAATGATATTTTTCAGTTAAAATTTCAGTCTCTTTTTGTTTGAGTGCTGTACTTCGCAGGAAGCGAGAATAATATAATATAATATTTATTTATTTATTTTATTTTCGTACTGGTGAATATAGCCATTCAGATTTCGTTATGAACTATCTACAGGAATACTTACAAGAATCTTTTATTATTACAAGAACCTCTATTACAAGAAATACTTAGATCTATAGCCATTCAGATTTCGTTATGAACTATCTACAGGAATACTTACAAGAATCTTTTATTATTACAAGAACCTCTATTACAAGAAATACATTAGATCATACAAAAGTCCTGATTGCCAATAGTAGTCGTGAATACTTAGGTGGTTAATGAAAACATAATTTAATTTTTGACTCGATCGAGTTGAAGTGAACACATTTTATGAGCCTTCATAGGGATAACGTCGCCATCTGTTTCAGGGCTAATAGAATGAAAATGTGCTTGACAAGTCTCGCAATGACTTCTTAGAAAATGTAGAGGGCGTAGTATGTGCACACCGCAAAAAGACACTTATACTCGTAGGTGGCGTGGCGTAATTATTATACTTATAATAACATGTTTCTATTATACACAAATTTAGCCTTGAAAATTATAAAATAAATTTAGTTACGTAAATATATATATATGTAAAATATTTTACAATTATTAAGATACGCTGCCCGCGACTTCGTCCGCGTTGAAAAATGAAAAATATAACTCCCGAGAAAATATCTGACATTTTAATCGCTGTGATGACGGTGGCGTCTAATTTTAATGTTTATATTTTTTTACGATTTCTCGGGAACCTAACCTTTTTCCAGGATAAAAAGTATCCTATATATTAATCCAGATAATAAACTATCTGTGTGCCAAATTTTGCGTGAAAGAGTAATAAACATTCATACATAAATCCTCACAAACTTTCGAATCTATAATACTAGTGACCCGAACTCGGCTTCGCACAGACTTAAAATATTCAAAAATCCTTTCTTAGCGGATGCTTACGTCATAAAATAACCTGTTCCAAAATTCATCTTACTAGACTTAGCAGTTTTGGCTGTGCGTTGATAGTCAGTCAGGACTCACTATTTTAAAAGTATAGATAGATAGACAAGGTGAGGTTTGGGAAAGAATTGGAATTTTGAATACCTGTACTAGATTTATGGTTTAGAGGCATCAGTTTCCTAGGTTTTGAAAATAAATCTAGCTTGCAACCGGCGCGACAGAATACGTGGGCGCGCGGGGTGGTATTTCGGTGCGGAGGGAAGGGCGGGCGGCTCTACAGTGCGATAGGCACACGATTACTTCGCTTTCGTAGGCGGGCGGGGGTGCACGCAGCGAAGCTTCGCCCTAACCACCCAACAACATTTCTCCCACTATAACCTCGTTAGTCTAAGCGACGTGCTTTCTTATATCTACCAGTGTATAGTGATTGCGTGTGACCACCTAACTATCGGTCGACGTCACAGCGCCGCAAACTGTGCGCGGTTTCGAGCAAATAAAAGATAACCTTGCCCGTTGCATTTATTATTCATTCATTGTGAGCTACAATCAGGATGGCGTTCTCTAAAGGTACGATATATTTTTATTATCATAGCCTTAGCTGAAAAAACATTGTATGAAAAATAGCTCATTATTTGTGTAAAGTTCATCGGCATAACATATCCATACATTATATGTACGGAAATCATTGATTCCGGTACGGTGCAGTAGTTTCCTACGAACATATTTAACGGCAGTGTCTACAAATGAGAAATGTAAATCTACAAGTACTACAAGGGTAGCTGATAATATGTTAGTTCATTATAAAGGGGGGTAATTAACTCTGTATAATATATTTAGAACTCAATATAACCCAAATATTCTATATACATGAAGTATTATATTTAATATATATATAAAAAAAATCCTGTCGTGTTACTAATAAGTAAAACTATTTTGATAGTTTTGATTTTATTGTAGCAGTACGTAGCTTCGTAGCACTACATTGCTACGAGAGCTGCTACAACTATTATTACCAATGATTATTTTCTTTTCATATTTGCTACGTGATATGGGTACAATATCGAGCTAAATAAATGAATAAATAGACTTGAAGTCAATATTGATTAGTGGAACAACCGGGTAGTTGGTATAATAATTACATTGTAATGAACACTATTGGAATGAAAATGGCAATGTCTGTTAGCCTTTATGCCTAACTCTTTACACCGTAATATGAGGATTGTACTAACTTGATAATGTTAGTACAGTCCTTATAATACGATGTAACTATATCTTCAGATATTACAAAATCTTCAGTATCATAAGATGTATGTTTCGTGTCTTTTCAGTTTTGTTCGATACTGAAGAAAGCAAAAATTCCTTAATATGTGACACTTCACATAAAGATAAGTACAATCGATAATTACAGGGATAACACTGACGCTCCATCTTCATGTTTTTAAAATAAGTTACATTTGCTGAAGTTGACAGTAAAAATTAAATAATATATATCCACTAAATTGCATAATTAAAGAAATAAAAGTACATAATTACAGGCGCAGGTTTACGATTGCAAACAAGTTGTCGCAACGGTCGTGGTGGGAGCATTCCGTCGGCCGACGGCCTAATCTATTTACTGCTCGAACGGTTCATTTGCCACCGTCTTTTTACTGCCTTGTCGTCGTGAACTTTACTTAAAGCTTAGCTCCAACACCAACAATATATTGTTACTCTTACTTAACGACATATTTGCCGGTATTATTATATTAACTATGCGAAATAATAATATAGAAAGCTTTATAGAAAGCTACATTCAAGTTAGTATACTTAACATAAACAAACCGTTAAGTTAAATGTTTAGATACTTACCTAAACCTAAATACTTTGTTAGGGTAAAGGATACGGGAATAAGAAGGAAATTGGGGAATGAGTGCTCTTATTTCGTGGTGGTATTTTTCTATCGAGCGAAAATCATCTAATGCTGTAGGTATTGGATGACAAGCTTAGATCAGAAATATTTTCAATTAGGTATCTTTACATAATATAAAATAAAGTCGTTTCTCGCCGTCTGTTCCTCTGTATGTGCCCTTAGATCTTTTAAACTACACTACGGATTTTAATGGGGTTTTCACTGATAGGAAGAGCGTTAAAGGAGAAAGGTTGTTATTTATAATTTACAGAACAAAAATCCGTTCGAAGCCGGGGGGCGGCCCGCCAGTATTATATATTTTACTCCGAAATAATATATACTTTTTTTTTATTAAAAATGGAATTAAAATAACTTATAAAAACATTTTATAATACTTTGTAAAATGTATAAAATTTGAAGTTAATTGAGGTTCATTATTAAAAAAAACTTTTCTATCATAATCTTATAAAGAGGTAAAGTTTGTATGTATATCAATATTGTTTTAGATATTTTCTTTATGTGTTCATGGTTATACATTTCAGCGATTTCATTAAAAATCTTTATAAACCTAAGCGTTAGATTTCTGGGGATCTGAACTCGAGAAACTGTGTGAAGGTATTTTGTAATACAGAAAATTATCCAAATTTCCCAGAAATCGGTTCAGGCCAGTTCCAGCGAGTACTGGATGGTTGATGATGGATGGTTTTTAACTGCAGGCCATATATGATTAAAATGGTTTCCTGAACAGTATGAGTTACTCCGCTTTTATGGAGCAATAAATTTGACGATCGATTGACGAGCCTGTTTGCTGACTTTGCTGAGGGCTGTTTCGCTGCAAGATTTGTCTTTATTGTTCAAAGTTCTGCACAGTAAACATTGTTATTACTTGACCGGATCCGAGATAGAAGTAGTTAATTCATCACTACGAGGCCACAAAACTCGTGTGGTATTATAAAAACAGTGAATATAAAATTATTGAAAATGCTAAATTAAACTAAATCACTAATCATTTTTCCAGGATAAAATGTTAGTCTAGTCAAGAAGTGTGTTTCCTGCGAAAAATAGTTAGAAGTCTTCGAAAAATATGAGCGATAGCTTATTCGACGCGGAATGCAATTCTGAGAAAGATTTTTCAGGATTTTTTCTGGCAATAAAAATTGCAATTTTTATTAACAATAAACTAAAAAGAAAGGCCATTTAAATTTTTGATGATCTCAAATATGAGCGATAGCTTATTCGACGCGGAATGCAATTCTGAGAAAGATTTTTCAGGATTTTTTCTGGCAATAAAAATTGCAATTTTTATTAACAATAAACGAAAAAGAAAGGCCATTTAAATTTTTGATGATCTCAAAAACTACAAATGATAGCGAAAATCGTAAAAAAGATTCTTGAAAGAGGAGGAAATTTCCGATAATAAACTCCCTACTCCAACGGATCTAATCTCTAATTTTTATAATTTTAATTTTTTGTTTAAAAATTTATAGTTTATAGTTTTGAGTTATCATCAAAAATTTAATTTTGTCTATGACAAGCTGATGCCCGCGACTTCGTCCGCGTTGAAAAAGAAAATATATGAGTAATTATTATTCGATGAGATATCGCAAAAACAAATTTAAAAAATCAATTGCTCCTTGTGCTATCTGATGGGATGCGCGTTCAACCAAACTAACAAACTCTTCAGCTTTATATATTAGTATATAGATTAGGATATAGAAAATAAACGTGTACTTTATATATAAAAACAAGTAACAAATTATGTACCACAAAACTAACATTGATTTTTTATTTTGGAAAGTATCATAAAGCCAAACAATCATTCGTTTCATATTCCTATATTTTCTTATTTTCTTTTATGCATAATACATAGATACATTTCTTAATCTCTTCCCCGCATGTGCACACATGTTACTTGGCTGTCTCTTCAGTTAAGAGACATTTTCTTGACCCAGTTGTCGTAGTTAGATGTTATTTGTGTATACTCATATATCTCTATAAACCTAGCACTTATAAATAAGCATTGCTTGAGTTTTTTCTGTTGTTGAATAGTTTGCTTAAATACCTAAAAGTTTTTTTCAATCTTATTAAACACCAGCGGCTTCGCTCACAAGAAAAGTTAAAATGTACTCGAGTATTTTATTACGGTTTCAGCTAATTATTTGTGGAATTTCATCAAAGTTCGGTTCATTTTATTCAGTTTGAATCACAAATCGCACATGCAATACAAGTTTAATGAGAACAATCTTAATCGTATTGGCAAATAGTACCATAACTGCAACTATGGTACTATTTTGTTGATATAGCTACTAATGATTTTTTCGTTAACAATAAATTTAACTGTAAATATAGAAACGTGTATAAATTAATAATGTGCGACGCTAAGATAATTTAAACTGTAGGTCAATGATATTTAATAATCTATATACTCTAGGTAAATACATTATGTACGTTGTTCTGATTTACAAAAGGTATTGCGATTATTAAAAAGACTAAAGTTTCACAAAACATATTGCTATTTATAAAAGCAATACTTGCAATGAGATTTTTAATATATTTTTTCTAGATTTTGTTCGCGAGTGCAAGTACACTTCATTATTTTTGTCGGTCAAGAGCTCTTTGCTTCGTAATACACACGTTGCTAGAAATTCTCATTTAGCAAACTGCCTATATTTTTACATTTTTTAAAAAATAACTGTTTATTAGCCTGAGCCTACAAAATGTATTTTTGTAGTTATTTCTCGAATGTGAACAAGTTTGTTAAAACGTTAATCTTTAATCTCTTTCAGTTTACAAATTAAGTAACTAATTAAATATGCAAACGAGAATATTATGTAATGATCAACATGAAAATATGCACGTGTTTGTGCCACTTTTTACATGGAGAATGTTATTATGCCGTCAAATTTTAAGACGGGGGCGTAGCCGCGGGGCAGTAGTTAATTAGAAACTTTTATTCATATTCAGTTTGTAATAACAGTTGAGAGATTATAGAATATAAACACGTAAGAAAGCTCAACGTTGTCGCTCAGCAAGCTAGGGAGAGGTCTATGTTCGGGTTACTCTGCGAGATCGAATCAGGAATGAGGAGATACGTAGACAAATGAAAGTCACCGACAAAACCCTGCGGATTAGTAAGTTGAAGTGGTAGTGGAAAGGACGTTCTCGAGTGGAGGGCACAAACTGGCAAGCGCAGCGTAGGACGTCCATCTACAGAGTGGTCATTGGAATATTACGGGAAGGCTTAAATGCAGCAGTGGACATACCTAATATGCCTGAGATGATTAACACAATATAACATGAGGGCAGTTATGGTTTAATATTGTACATCAATTGCTTTGCCCCAACTGAAAGGCTGACTGAAAGGTGGCTAAATTAGTAGTTAGGTGTTCGCTAACTCTAGGTGTCTGTCAGTGAAAACTCGCATAAGCCATTCAAATTAGTTTAATGTAGTGTTAGTGAATAGTGACAAAATGTAGTGATAATGTCAAGAACACCTAAACGTAGCCTTTATAGTATCTTTCACTATGAAATTCACTAATTGGGTTGGTTAAAGTAATATTACTTACTAACAAACTATTAGTTTGATCGTAATTGTGATTTAATGTAAAGCTTTACCGAAGTGTTCACTTATTAAAACAGTTCAGATAGTAGTTCATTAAGAGAGTGTTATTTAGAAATAGCTTCGTTTTATACCTACTGGATTGAAACGGAGGACGGAGGCTCTTGCCAGGTCGAGTATCGAGCGAGCGCGCGAGATACTTTCTATAGCTCATTATAGCGAAGCTTTTATTCACACAGTTATATGGAAGTTAGGCAAAGCAGTCTAAATGGAGCGCTCAGCAAATAAATGCAACAAATGTAAACATAAACAGAACCTTGTTTTCCATACTAAACTAGAAAAAACTGCGCTTATTTTTAAGACAATTTTATTATTTGATATTATTGTTTGGAATTTATATTTGGATTTATTTGTTGTTATATTTCGACTTATTTGTTTATTATTTATTAATTAATATCTTACAGAACGTTGTCTAATCTATACTTATACTGTAGCATTTTTATTGTTAGACTTACCTACGTGGGTAGTAAAATTTCTAATGATTTATAAATCGATAGAAATGATTGCCACGTTACGAGGATTATATTAATTTTTATTTTAATGAGAAAGGGTGGGGTAGGGTTTACAAAATGCGTTGAAGGTCACGATAGATTGAAGAATTA
The DNA here is from genome assembly GCA_944738685.1 of Synanthedon myopaeformis. Lineage (NCBI taxonomy): Eukaryota > Metazoa > Arthropoda > Insecta > Lepidoptera > Sesiidae > Synanthedon > Synanthedon myopaeformis. Next base: position 4,834,524 of record OX122915.1, read on the forward strand.
GGGACAAGATAAGGTATACGGATAGAGAAATGGGTTCTAATATCCTTACGGAAACTTAACAATAGATACTTGCTTTTGCCTAAAATGGTCTTCTGTCTGCTAAACGATATACGTTTGGAATAAATAAATAAAATTAAAGTAGTTGAAAACAAATAAAAAATATACACATTTTAAGAGAGTCTGTTTGTAAAAATCCATTTATGAAATGAATTGATGAAAACCGTATTCATGAATACATGAATGAATTCAGATGCATTAAGAGTTTCCAAATACGAAATGTATACTCGTATCAGCGGAATAATTACGTGTAACCTTTAAAAGGAGGTTCAAGAATAATTATTAAAAATTGTTCGTGTCAAATTGGTCTTTTTTGGGGTCAAGCTAATGTTTGAAAATATTGTAATAAAAAAGTAATCACTGTAGAAAGTAAAGGCTCTATACGTATCAGTCTCTAATATAACCGGGCTTTGGTAAAGCTATTCATCATTTCGGTGGCCATTAACACGTATAAGTCTGAGGGCGCGGTGGCGCGGGTCACGCAACCGTCCTCAAGTACCCGACCGTTCGCCGTTTGACTCGCATACAAACCACTCACTATATTTTTACGATAAACTTATTTATTTTTATATTAAGGTCGGTAGGCTAGCCAACTGTTCACGTGATGGTAGGTGGCTACCATCATGACGCCTATTAATACAAGCATAATCTCATGATAGGAGGGGGGGGGGGGGGGGGTGATAAAGAGGGCACAGAGCAATGAACTCAGTAGAGTAACTACTTAAAAAATATTTAACAGTAATTAGTGATTTGTTCACTAATTATTCATATTTTTTAAAATGAACTTAGTTTTAGTAGTGGCAACGCCCTTTTAAAAGACCACAATAAAATAACAGCACTTGTTGTTTTTCGGTGCCTGAGTAAGGGATGCCAGAACATATCTCTTATCTTCTACTTTAATTTAATTTTTTTCTGCAAATTATATACAAAAACCTTTTTCGTTTATCACGCTTTCTATTAATGAAAACCGTATCAAAATTCGTTGCGTGATTTAGAAGAAGTTAGCGAATAGACAGACAAAGACAGACAGTGACTTTATTTTATAATATGTGCGAGATAAGATAAGATATAAATCGTCCATTGGCAATATCGGGAGCCCACTTTCATCGTCCCTGGTATTGCTGTATTTTTGTTCTTAGGCGACAGTAAACCACCTATATAGCCTAGTGACCTAGATGGCGTTCAAGTGACCATCTGCCTGCCTACTTCTCTTTATCATAAAAAATAATACTAGGTTCATCTCAGCTTACGTTTAGAGTTGACACACTTCTTTACTCTCACGAACGCCTTTTGCAGTAAATATCCAATTCATTATTAGGCAGATCCTAAACAGTGGTCCCGAATGGCCCGCACAACCTACACCTACGTATGTCACTAGGTAAAAAGTACGTACATAAATATTTGATGCGGATATGAGGATATATAGTCCTTCCGACTGCGGAGAGCGACTGTTGTTTTAAGAATCGATCGAACAACGAATTTCTAATATATCCTGTCACATATATGTAGATAGGAAAAGTACTAATAACAACATTATAATATTCGCTCAAGCCACTCGTGCCTAAGCCTCAGAGACCTTTTACTTAACTCACGTGATCTAAAAATATATTTATCCGTTCAAAGAAAGGTTACATTTTCTTTTATGTTTAATTTTTTGCATTTGTCTTTCGAAGTTTAATTAGTAAATTAGTGTATTTATATGCTATCGGCATTCTAGGCGCACCTCAGATTTTTTTTTGTTCTATGCAATCTGCTACATGTAAGGGCAGCAATTAATGACACGTATTGGAGACATCCAATGACGTCTCCAAATATTATTGATCAGCAACTGGTGCTAGGATGTCCTGAGGAAGTCTTTTCTTAAGTCTGCGATTGAGATATACCACAGAGAGCAATCTCTTTGCTTCCAGATAAAATAAGTAAATAAATTAAACTCTGTGAACCCATTGGAGAGTGAAGCCGGTATAACTACTCCATCGCCGTGTAAAATACTCGGTAACGGCACCGAATGCAATCTATCTACGCCTCGGCTTATTAAAATATTTACTAGTGAAAATGCGTCGTGACACCCTTTCACCACATTTCAAAAAATAAAAAACAGTATGGACTCGCATTTCACACCTAAGTAAACTTGGAAACCAATATTTTTAATAAAAAATAACAAAAATTAAAGTTATAGCTTAGGAAACAGAATCTCACATGTTTATAAAACTGGTTTCACTATGTTGTCCATAAAATTATGTCTATAGTTTTTATTTGGTCTTAGGGGAGTGCACGTGGTCTTTAATCAATTTGCGTCTAGCGGCAGTGACCACTCCCTTACAGATGACAGACGTCAACCGTGAAATAACAGCATGTGTACTGTTGTGTTTCGGTAAGCGAGTAAGGGATGCCATAGTCCATTTCCCCATCCCTTGTTGGCAGCGCACTTGCAGCACCAGTGGCGTTGCTTGTTTTATAGGCGAAAGTAGCCACCAACCATCAAGGGTACCGTCAGCCTGTCTGACAAGCTTAAGATAATAAAAAACATCATGTAGTGGAATTCCCCTAACCTCGCCTTGTTATCAAGTTGAGCAACATACTCTTTGTTTATTAGGTTCTTAGGTGATGATAGCCAAATACCATCAAATGAAACGGAGCTTACCACCCTGTATAATTAAAGTAGGTAGTTGTTTTGAATGAAGGATTTCAGATTTCATATTTCATCTTGATTTTGTATTCAGAACTATGTCACTATGTCAGAGCATACTCGTACTCGAAGCTTAAAAGAATCAACATTCCTTTTGGTTCTGATATTAAATTGTATTTCTCATAAAAAAGTACCTATATAAAAATTTAAAAAAAAGTATATATCCACAATTAGGCAGATATTGTTCCGTAATGTTGTTTTCTTATAGTCAATCTTGAAATTGTAATGGTTCTCTCCAGTTTAGACACAAATTAAACATCGTTAGACCCTTATAATTGACAATTACAAGGCTAAATTGCTTCATTTTGGACTTTCAGCTTTATAATGAGAAAAAGTACAAAGGCTTTTATTTCGCCGTTAGAAACACATGCTTAGTTTTGTCCATTATTAGTAAAATTATTTTCTTACGTTTACGTATGTTCCTTTATGATTTTTTTATTTCAACCCATTCATTTTTCAAAGGGATTTTTTTATTTCTGTACTCAATGATTGGTACTTACTTACCAATCCCTTATCTTAATCCTACTATAGTCGGCAGCGCACTTGCAACATCCATGGCGACGGTAGCCACCTACCATCAAGTAGACCGTCAGCCTGTCTAACGATCTTAGCATAAAAAAATAATTATTTGTTTCTTTACTATTTGTATAATATATGTATAATATACGCTTTAAAGCAATCGCATGCAATACATATTTGCCAACGTCTCTTTCAACCTTCAAAACATTTCTATAACGTACATTTTGGAATGGACTGCAATTCCTTTAGCGACAGTCTCGTCTGCAGTCGCGATACGTTCTTCCTATATACCTAATTTTAAATATTTTCCGATACATTTCGTAGGAATAGGAAAAGACGTTAACGTTATATCGCGTTATAAATATTTTATAGTTATAAGAGGGGTTAGTAATTAGTAATCTCCCTGATCTGTGTTAAATTATTCCCAATGAGAGCACATACTGTTTTTTATTTGTACTTGGTCAGTTATTCCGTTCCTGACTGCCTCTATCGCCGGAAGGACGAGGGTGCGCCGTTTACAATATCCGGCCTTGATCCGCAATATTGCCTTGTATGGATTTAGGACATAAAATTCAATGATTATAACATAACGTAACCTAAATAGGCTACACCGTCGTTCCACGACGATGTTTTGTATGCGATGTAGATTATTCACAATGTTACCTCGACTACCTGTATCTGAAATGAAAAGTCTTTGACTTAGTTAATGATAAGAATTAAACATCGTCTAGCTAGTTCCTGTACCTACGTTTTTGTTTCAGGCTGAGGGCAGAGTTAATAGATTATTCCTGAATACCGACATTCATTACAGTATTAAATTAATAGTTTTGAACTAAGTTTACTACAAACTGTTGTTACAGAAAATTACTGTAATATTTATTTGTTATAAATGATGGTTACAATTTATTTTTAATGTGACCTTTACCATTTTAAGTGTTTTGGTCATACACTATATTGTGAATAGGTGGCAATTAGTATTGTGTTTATATTTTTAAAGAAAGAAGACAATTTTACTATTTTGAATCAAGTAATTCGATTCTTTAATGAGTTATAAAATATTCATAAAACCATGCATATTTAAAGTAGGTTTACTACTCTATTTTAAAGAAATTATAGTAGATTAAAATAGATAAGTTAAATTTAAAGACATGTTTCGATATGTGGTCAAGAAAACAAGAATTGATTGAGTTCCTACATATTAAAAATACAGCAAAGCTTCATATAAAATTTTATATTAGGATAACGAGGTTCAGACCTAACGCTTTTCTTGGAATCTTATTTTTACATAGCTGATAACGTCATTTCCGCCCTTTTCCGTCCTGCTTACTGGTTATTAGATGGGCAAGTTTAGGCAAACAATGTCATTAGAGTACGGTCGTCCTTTAACCCTATATTGGACTTCTTATACCCAAAACAATAAAAGAGGTTTAGGTTAATATTGAAAAGCATTCCCTTTGATAGTTACAAAAGAGCGTATGAAATAGATTAAGTATTCATTTAGAAATATTTTTATAAAATAAATCGTGACCTCTTTTCTGTCTTAGATAGCAAAAGGTTCTTGTGTTTTTTGCTTAAAATCTGATGTGATAATTTTAGCTACATGAATTATCGAAGTGAAATGGTTGTTTTATACTTTGAAATGACGTATAGATAAAAGTTGTATGTATCTATATGTTATTAATTAAGTATTCTGTTATTATTGTTAAATAGATATGTTTCAACATGAGCTTCTCGTTAAATATCAGTTATATGTACTCGTAGTTTAATCACACGAAGCAATGGTATTACCTCCTTATATTCGATTATATACTTAGCTAAATAATTGTGTAGACTATTGCTGTATATATTTTTTACTTTAATAATCATTTAAATTAATTTAAAAAAATAACTACTCTACTCACGCAACGATAAAAAAATATCACGATGAAATGTATTACTCACGATTTCATAAAAATAGATTGTAACAAGTGCTGTCATTTAACTGTAGTTTTTTCAAGGGATGTTAACTGTCGCAAAAGGAGCTGCTCAGTTTTGCTCGTGGAAAGTAATATACCTTGCCGCTAACACCTTCGGAATAATTAGCTGCCTACCTTACATGATCTCCGTAGTGCATTCTATAACTCTTTTGTAAAAGCATTTTACTGACCTTATACGGACTGACCTAATAAAAGCCGCGGATCGACGATGATAGATCCAAGCTGCTTCTGTCCGGTCCTACTGGAAAATTATCGGGGAGGCTTTTGTCAAGTAGTAACCGTCTTATGGCTGAAATGTCGATCATAAGCCTTCTTATCTTTATATATAGTTGGTGCCCGCAACTTCGTCCGCGTTGAAAAATAAAAGATGTACCGCCTGACAAAATTGTAAAGCAATATATAGCGCCCCGCATACATTAACGCCTGACATACTTTTGTCAAGCGTTGGATCTTTATTATTTGATAGCCCACGGCTTCGCCCGTGTGGAATGTCTGTGTCCATCTTGAAATTCTGTTCTATAAGTGAAATACTTTTTAAATCGAAGATTACCCTGAGACCGCGTGAAGATTACCTCCTACATACAAACAAATAAATAGACACACATCCTCTTTATAATATTAGTATAGGTAGATGATAACATATTATACTCGTATTAGTCGTCGCCATAGCTTTAACCTTTATGGCTCACTTCGTAAGTGTTAAATTAATAAAATTATACATTTAACATGTTTCAGGAGACCATGAAGATCAAACAAGAGACTGAAAACGGGAACTCTGTCTCATTCAACCCAAACACGAGACCAAAATTCGGAAACAGTATTGAAGAAAGCAGAAACTGGACTTCATCGGACAGCACAGACACTTGTCCTAATTACAATAGCTCTCAGAAGACCCATAATTTAGAGTACAATAGCAATCGTAATTATAAAAGTGAAAGTGTAAACACCACAGAAACAAATGTGAAATGTTCCATTGGACAACTCGTGTGCAACAAGCAGTACAGGCTGGAAAGTGAAAACAGGAACTTTTTGAATTCGTTACGAACTACAGAAAGTAATTTAGATCTGAAGGATACCGTGAAAAATTCTCACATTTCATATGAAAACTTTGCAGGTAAAGTTTACTAATTTAAGTAGGTACCTATTCCTATTAATGTCCAGCTAGTGATTTAACAAATTTCTTAGATTCTACATTAAAATTAAAATGTATTTACTATATTTACTTACTCAGTTGCTAATATTAGACATTATTATACGACATGCTAACAAATCATTAGGAAGGTATTCACGCAAACAACCTCATTACCTTTCTAGTAAATATAATGGGTACCTCTATGTCAGACACGAGTGAGTACTCATTGTTATCTGTTGGTAGGCAATATACATACGAGTATGTCTGTTTATATCAATGAACTTAAATACAGATATATTATTTCGATGGTTTTTAGACATAATTATAAACAAAGCCGCTGTCCGCCTCTATCTCTCCGTTAACTTCTTCTATACGACACTATAGGTTTTGATATGGTTTATACACCAACGGAAAGAGAGATAAACGAAGAAGGCTATAGTTAAGGAAGGAATATGTAAGTATATATTTTGCAAAAAAAAAAATTGCATTCGTCCGAAGCCGAAGACGGGTCGCTGGTATATTTATAATCGTTTTGCATATTTAAAATAAACGTTTTAAAAAATGTTTAGCTATGTTGTAATAGGTATATTTTTATTGTGTGCCTAAGCGTTTTAGGTTTGGTAGATTTTATTTTAGTTAAATTCACTTATTAAATAGATGTCGTAACTTTATAATATTGCAATAAAAATTAGACCTACCTACATAAAACATTGCACTTCGTTAATTTCTATCTTTCATTTTCTGGGCCCAATACTTAGTATTTCTTAATGGAGTCCCTAGCTAGACAGTCAAAATTGCTTGACAAGCACGTAAAATTCGCGTGGTTGTCAAGCGATTTTGACCGTTTAGAATGGAGCTTGATGTGCTTGACAAGCAAACTACGTGATTCGTGATGCTTGATGAAAAATTATATTTTTGCAATGCTTGTCAAGCATGCTTGATCGTTACGATGCATGCTTGTCAAGCAACACATTCAGTTACATTGGGTCACTCTATGGCGTCTGATGTAAAATGAATGTGGATGCTTGACAAGTATGCTGCAAGCCTCGTCAAGCATGCTTGTCAAGCACGTAAATGCATGTCAAGCAATTTTGACCGTCTAAGGACTCCATAATATGTTAACAATGCTTTTCAGGTGACATTAAATTAGAACAAGCTGATGTGTCTACAAACGCTCTACCTGTTGGAGCAGAACAAACCTTTGACCATTCAGACACTGATGAAATGTCTGAAAACGGAGTCCACCTCGTACCCAGAGGGATAGTTAATCCAAACTACCCCGGTTTTCAACATTTAGCTCATACATTACAGGTATTATTTCACACTACAAGTGAAGTCTTATAAATGTGTAAATAATCGGAAACGTGTGAAGCCCCGATATGTCACTTATGTAATATCCCAATAGAAACTTGTTTACACAAAAATTGTTTAATGTTTACATTTCGTAAGGTATTATATAATTTCTGATAACCGTTTATGCGAATAGGAAGCGTTTGGGTAATAGTTATCTTGCCAAACAGCGTTATATTGTAATAAGCGCATACTAACGAGCGATACTGTTCATAGGCGACTTAAAGCGAGTAAGTCTGTCTGCCATTAAAACGAGGAAAAAACAAATTTACTAGTTTAAAATAATATAAAGTTGTGTATATTTTAAACTAGTAAATTTGTTTTTTAAATATAACTTACTAACATAAAAAAAAAATATCATAACGAAATGTCTTTTTTCTCAGGATTACTCGTCAACTATTGAAAATTTTTACCAGTCGGAAAATGATATGACTGATGATGATATAGATATAGAAATTTCGGACAGCACTTATGAACACGAGCCTAAGGAAGAATCAACAATTTTAGAGTGTATAAATAACAACAATAATAACTGCGTAATAGAAACAGAAATTTTAATAAAAACAGATATTTCAACTGAAAATGACTTACATTTCGAGCTTAACAATGATGTACCGGACTTAATTAAAACAATAACCAAAAATAACAATAACATTGAAACCGATAGCTACGATGTACATTACACAGATACTGACATAGAAAATAATTTTCAAACTAAAGATATCATTGGTAATTTCAATAAAGAAATAGAAGATGAAATAAAAAAGTTATTAAATTATAATATCAATATACAGGATGATTTAGAAGAATTACGAAAGGACATAAAAGAAACTTTCGCCAAACCGATCGAGAACACCATTAACAATATAAGTGATGTTGTTAACCATGTTATTAAAAAGCTCGTGGAAACCCACTCAGATGATAATGATCATTGCGATAAAGTATCAGAAAATTGTATTAATAACGATATAGAAGAAATAAACGACGTGGACATGGAAAACGAAATGAATAGAAATACAGAAAGAAATCAAAGTAGGCCTACGTTTTTGTTATTAGAAACTGATAGCAATAGTACAATTGCAGATGCGTTTTTATCAGATGCAAAAGAAGAGATTCATGGTTATGAGAATGAGTACGATATAGAGAAAATACACATTGATGTGGAAAATACAATAAAACAATTAAGTAGCGAACTCAAAAAAATTATACCCAAATTAGATGAAATGCGTGAAAATGATAAAGTTTGGAACACAAATTATTCGGTTATTACAGATGGTAATTTTAATAAAATGCCCAGTTCTTCTAAAAGTTGCAGTAACGTCACTCCTGTTGATATGGCAACTAGAACCGAATTCAGCAGTTACAAAATATGTAATTCTAGACGAAGTCCATTAAAGTCTAGAGTGTAAGTATCTTTTTATATTAACATAGTAGTAAATTTTTAATATAAAATATCACTTAATTTCTTATTATTTAAGAGTTAACTGAAATAACTTAAGCTTAGATATTAATATAGTGGATAAAATATGAACATACCGTAGTTCCCAAGTTCTATCTATACAATGGCGAGATACATATGTTCACGTTTTAAAATAGACTACGTACGTCCAGTTCATTGTGCATATAATACCAGAATTTTCAGAAGTACTTTTGGTATTATGTTACTCCAAAGATAAACGTTTCTTTTTAATTTTGTTGGTGAATAAGGCGTGAGCGGTACACCAAACGTGATTAATTAATCATACCGAATATTTTGATCTAAACAAATCGAATTAACAATGTTATCAATTTTCAGTGACTTTAAATATAATGAAGAAGATAAATTGCAAGTAGTAAATTCTACAAAGGAACATTGTAGAGAACTTCATAATAGTACATCCGTCCGTAGAAATGAATGTATAGCTGAAAGTGATTTAGGTAAGTTTTATTGAAGTTATAGTTTGTGATTATTTTTTTTTTATACATATAGGTATATAAGTATATATTTATTTAAATAGTTTCATATACCTACCTATATAAAAATAATAGTACTAGTATGGTAATAGTCATGGGCTATGTATCTTCAGTAGGTACGATTACCTACACATCGATGGTACCTACTAATTGTAAATTTTATTCTTTTTGCTCGTCGATAAATAATATTATTTTTGCTACCTACTTTTGCTGTAACTAACTTTTGCCGGCTTTATTTGTTTCTTTTATTTAATTAAAAATTAGAACGAAAACATCATTAACAAGAAAATAAGTAAAAATAATGCAGGAGGCTAAATATTTATCTATAATCTATAGATAGGTGAGACCCACTTATAAAATTATTTGCGCTGATTTTTGACTATTATAAACGTACAGCGTACAGCTAAAACTACTTTTAAGTCGGAAAAGATGAAATTTGGAACATAAGTATATTATATAATGTAATAGCTGTTGCACGTGACTTTGTCCACGTAACTTTATAAAATATATCCTATCTCTTAAGTTGGATCAAACTGCACAAAGTGTGAAAATTTTTATTAAAATCGGTTCAGTAGTTTAAACCATTCGCTAAGAAAGGATTTTTGAAAATTTCAACTAGGTAGCTAATATATTATTTACTAGGTGGTGCCCGCGCGTTAAACGATGAAAGGTACCCTATGTCCTTTCTGGTGTCCCAGATAACGTGTATGCAAAATTTCATGGTGATCGGTTCAGTAGTTTTTGCGTGAAAGAGTTACAAACATTCATACATCCAAACATACTTTCACATTTATAATATCAGTACGGATAAAAACACCTATACATTTTTATATTGCAGGAAGTTTTGATGTTTACAATATAGAGACAGCATTACCAAAGTTAGATTTAGATGCAATTGAGAATCATTTAAAAGCAGCAAAAGAAGCAGAGAGGCGGGTAAGTTTATCAATGTTTATTGTTAATAATTTATTTGACTTTAAATATTCGCGCCACACCAAATAAGTAACGGTAAACGTACATTCACGTCTCATCCACGTCTGCTGCAACCATGTGTAACACTATAATCATCAGCACGTAGTTTTAGCTTTCTATTGTGATTTAACAGTGCAGACTCGTGGTGTTGGTGAAGTCGAAACGCCAGCCAGTCACTAACAAGCCATTATACAAGTTGTATGTTTAAATTGGTGTGCATTAGTGAGCAGTGATTTTTTTCATTACTTTGTGTCGTTTATCTTATTTAATGATGGTTTCAATGCCATATTTTAATTCTGAACAAAGACATTATAAAAAGGACACAAGATTTCTTCTGGATCTTTACACAATAACATACGACAATCACGAATCGGTCGATAATATTTGTTGTCTCGTAAGTTGATTTTTCAATGGTTGTTTTTCAATTTCCTAAATTTTTGTAATCCAGGCAGCGAAAGCTTGAAAAAAAATTAAATGTAATTGGAGCACACTTTGTCCTTGGCCTAAATGTCAAAAGGACATAAAGTAAAGGACATTGTCATAATTTTCTTGTCATTTGTCATGTCATTTTGTTGCACGACATGTACCGTACGTCATAAATGTAATGTGGCATAATAATTACGTACTAATTTATTTTTATATTTGTTTTGTTTGTTTGCTAATGGATATGTAATGGCTGCAATTGTGCCATATTTTTATTTATATGTTACTTCATAATTCCTGCATCACTATTTTGTGTTACATTACATTGTCGAAAACCGAACGAACCTTCGAACCCGTGCCATATTTTGCCAAAGAAAAAAAGACTGATTAATAATATTAGGATGTTTGAGAATTTTCTAAATAATTTTAGAAAAAAATTACACAAGCCATCTGATAATGTTAAGCCACCTGTAGAGACTCGTTCCGAAAATGAAACCAAAGAAAATATGGGTTTTTTAAGGAATCTACATAAAATAAAGTCTAAACTATTAAAGGTGGACGCAAAGGAAACAGTGTTTGATTGTGATAACGGTGACACTACTTTAAGTCCCAGAGCTATAGGAACAGCCGAGTGTGCGGAAACTGATATTAATTGGCCTGTTATGACTGATCATATTCCTGATGTATTAGAAAGATTTACTAATATTATTACAATAACTGAAGGTGCACCTTATGAAAGAAAAGTACATGTTTATCTTAAAATATGGATATCCTTCTATAATAATGGCACTGATTTAAAACTAATTACTGAATAAACATTTCAGAAACGCAATGATAGAGAGGAAATTAGAAGAAGACTTGCCATGGGGGCCGATACAGAGGACTATTACAGTATGGGTCACATTGACCGTCCAGGACGAAAGCCCAGTCTACAATCTAGACTTCAAAATGGTTAGTTTTATTTTTCTGTAATATCACAAATAATAGAAACCAATGAATATTGCTATATAATTATTGTCATTTTTGAAGCACATTGTTACACATTATATAGTAGTGTAGTGGGAAATGTGGGAAACGTAATTTGTGCTAATTTATTATCTACATTAAAGCTAACATTAAGAACGCCTATAGAGGTAAACTAGTGCCACTCCTTTAAAAAAATATTAAGTCGTGTCTGAGAAGGAATTATGAATAACTGCTCAATAAGGACTCTCGGTATATGTGTCTAGAATTTTCTAATATCTTTTATAAAGTTTCATATTGAGACATGAAGAAACAAAATTGGATCTAAAGAAAAGAGGCCATATTTCTATAGATCCAATTTTGTTGCATTTTAGAAATTGCAGTTTTGTTGCAAAGGTTTTAGAAAATTCTACACACTTACCGAGGATAATTATTTAGCAGTAATTGATAATTCCTTCTCAGTCACAAGATAATATTTTTTTAAAGTAGTGGCGCTAGTGTACCTTTGTAGGCGCTCTTAAGCTAAATTTATACAAATAATATCGCATTGTCAATACAATCTTTGTTTAAAAGTAATCTCTTAAATTATGCATTGTTTTCATCCATGTAAATAAAAAAATTATATTTTTTGCCCCTTTTTTGTTTTTAAATTAATACAATATAAAGTCGAAAACCCAAAATTTGGTTAGCTCCAGTTTAGCTCTTTTCAATTATTAGTATATTGATTTTAGTTAACTTGATTATTTGGTTTAAATGTTTCAGTAATAAGCAGTGTAATACAATGCATATTTCTTGACATTAGGACAAAACAAAGTTTGTATGAGTACAATACTATAGTTGCTCCTTAAATTGACTACAGTACATTGTAGAAATATACTGTAATCAATTTAAAAGTATTTATTTTTGAAATGTTTGTTACATAAATCTCTATTTTGTTACATAAATTATTTCTTTTGGCAAATGAAACTTTGTGTGTGAGTTTCCATTATTGAAAAGCAGGCATGTTAATTCTTATGCTAACATTATGTTCAGTCTGGAAATCAATTTTGAAAGTATAAATATTTTTGTATAGGTCTTGCATTTTTGAATTCGTGTAATTTTTTTTATTATTATAAGAAACTTTAATTGTTGTGTGGTTCTGGTAACTAGTCTTGGCTAAAAATATAATAAAGCCAAAATGCAAGTTCTATAATTAATTTTTCTATGTTTTATGTAACTGACATTTGAAATTATATTATGGGTCATTTGTACTCACGGGCGCTGCCAGGATTACTGTTAGGGAGGTGCATCTGCATCTACTACTATTAACTAATAAAATATAGAATTATACATGTATGTAATGTAGTTAAGTGTAATGTGAAATTCAAATCGCGCAGGTATTTGAATATATTTCACTTATCGAAAACATACTCGATCTCTGTAGTCCTAGACACCTTCAGTTTTTATTCAAACAAAAATTTAATTTAAATAAAATATTTTTTCTATATATGTTCTTTCCTGACAAGGGCGTGCAAGTGCACCCCCTTGCACACTGCTGCCGGCGCCCATGTTTGTACTTGTTTTGTATTAAATTAGTTTGTGTATTGTGTTTAACTGTTTGTACGTATTGTGGTGTGGTTGGTTATACAGGGATGAATCTGCAGATTTGTTTCATGAATGAGACAGCATCTGATAATGAATCTCAAGCGTCAGATTTAGACAGAAGTGTAGTATCAAGTACAAAATGTTTGTCTAGATCGAGCATTTTCAGCAAGTCAAACTATAGTCTCAGTAATCATCCATATCAAACGAGGCCCCTATCTGTGAATATCACAAAAAATGACAAGTGTAGCACACTGAACAGCGGTAAGTACTACGCTGACAATTGTATATTGTATTTTTTGAAAGTGTGAAATTAATTAACAATTACAAAGACAGGAACTGTTTCATCCTGCTTTGATTGTTTGGTCACATCGGTGATGGTCAAAATTGTTTTAGTAACTAATAGATTTTTGTGTTTCTTGCTTAAACTAAACATAAGTATTTTATTTTTCTCTAGATTATTATTTTATTTGGCAAAAATATTTCATATTTTTATTAAACATACATATTATGTATTAGTAGTAATGTAGTTCTATTAAATCAACTTAAGGCGCTTAGTGACGTCAAATACTTTCATAAGCCTAATCCTCATTTATGGCTAGACAAAACAGCTTGAAAAAAATGAATAAAGTTAAGACAACATTTGGTACTTTTTTTTATGTATCACCAAAACTTCTATACATATTTTAAAAAAATGTTAACCAAACATTGTTTTTTTGGCTTGAATTCCCTACTGCTCCAAGATCCTTACTCCTGCTCCTGTTGTACTTTAAACACAACATAGGTATTCTACAATTCCAAGATGCGGCCTAGGCAGCCAAGATCGATTACTTGATGGCCAACGCCATTGACAACTAAGCGCCTTAATAGAACTACATACTTTCTATAAAATAAATCATTTTAATTTTAATTCTATTAAAACAATTCAATTTAGTGGCATTGGGTAATTGAAATTACAGGTTCCAAATTGCGACCATCATCTTTGACGCAAAAATCAACAAAATCTCGCTCGTCGAATTCTTTGAACCACATTGACATTAGGGAGTCTGATTTTTATGCACTACAAGCCACTTTGCAGACAGAAGCGAGAATAGCACTAGCACAAGCAAAAGAGATGGCCCGTATTCAAATGGAGGTAATGTTTAATTTTAAATTTTCTAATGGGAGTTTTATATGAAACAGTTATAACACCAGGGTGTCATGACCTCTTAACTCTAATGTGATCTTGGTCAGTTTACAATGAAAATTAAACAACCTGGCAATATTATTTACTCGAAGAAACTAATGTATTCATAGTCAGGCCATCAAAGCTGTTGCAATAAAATTAAAAAAATATCATATTTGAAACTTGAATCAATAAAAACAAAAAAGTATACTTAGTTAAATTTCAAATATCCCAAACACAAAGTGAGTATTATGCAATTTTTCGTTCTGTGAATATTATTTCGTGTTGTCCCGAGCTCTAAACTTTGTAATCTGTACCTGAGGCGAATGCGATTTTGCACAACTACCATCCTCCTTACACCACCAGTGGCCAAAACGTTATATTACAACGCTAGTATGGCACACTTCAGATTGTTTACAAATATTTTTAACGCCTGACGCAAAAACGGGGTGTTAAGTTTGACGTGTCTGTATGTCTGAATCGTAGTTCCCAAACGGATGGACCGATTTTGATCCGTTTTTTCTCGTTTGAAAGCCGACGTGATCGGTATGGTTCTTAGCTATAATTTATGAAGATTTGCTCAGGGTTTCGAGACCATCAGCCCATTTCTTAGTTGACGTTGGAATTTCACTAACTTCTAGAGTTCGATTGTTGTGAAATTTGGTATATTGTTTGGTGATATTTCCATGATATGGTAACTTTGATCTGATACTGCATGGTCAGATACCCAACTCCTCATCAACTTACAGCATATATAGCGTGATTAGACTCAATAGAAAGTCGGGGAAGGGGGTTTAGTTTATAATTTTTAATTGTAACTTGTTGTACGAACTATATAAATAATGTATTGGTGTAGCGTTCCCGACGTGCGCGGGCTGTTTCGCCTGTGACTGAGATGTTGCAACGCAGCATGCAGAAAGCGAACGCTCCTCTCGCGCCCGATCGCCGACGCGTTTCGCGACAACTGCTCACCGACATGAACATCGCACAACTGCAGGTACCCACACCACATCACTCGTCTCCCTCTTTCGCGCATGAATATGTATTGCCATCTCGCTCGCACGTATGCAACACGGTGTCACAGTTTTACAATTCATACAGTTGTGCAACGAATGTACTTGCGAAGAGCACACTGCGTTTCGCAGTCATTTGGGCAGCCCGTCTAGCGGCAGTAAACACCCCCTTACAGAAGACCACCGTGAAATAACAGAATCTATCGCGCTTAAATATGTCGCTCTCGCTCGCACGTATGCGACGCGGTGTCGTCATTGCGGATTGCAAACCATGATTTCGCTTTGAGTAATGTCTTTTCTATTTTTTTTTTCTTTAGCACCGAATATTTTAATACAAAGCAAAGTTGCTGCCGGCTATCGTAGCCTAGGTACACTAAAACTAAAGGGAGCGAAAATATACTTCTAAACTCCAAACTCTGATAGAATAAATAATAACAAACAAGAAGAGGAATGGAGTCCCTTACGACAAGTGCAGCGTTAAGCTAGAATCAGTGGATTTAATTAATATATGTGATATTCAACTTTATTATCTACATAATATAGCGTGTTATCACAAAAATCTATGTGCAATTTTTTTTTAATTTTTGCAAATTTTTGAAAATCCAGATCACTAACTTTTTAAGAGTAAACGTTGATATTTATCAAGCTTAAATATAAACGATATAATGTGACGATTATTTAACTGTTGACGGAAAATAACTGAATTTGATTTCATTATTAGAAAAATAAGAAATCTACGAAACGGAAGGTATAACAATGAGTTTTTTAAGTTTCTTTGTTGTGTGTGACATTGGCCGGCCGCCGTTATGACCTTGTCCGCGTTGACTCACAAACTGCGATCAGATTAATATTAAAATTTAAACGGTTTTATTTATGAAAATAATTTATTCACACAAGTTTGTAATAATTTAATATGAGCCGATTTCAACTATCAAAGAATCCAAAACTATGGGAAAATCAGTAAAGTGGTATAATTCTTGTTTTCATTGTCGGTACAATCAAATGCTCACTTAAATTAAAATCAATATTCATTCTTTTGTTAAAAAAACTGAACTTAGAATATCTATCCGTTTGCTAAAAGTCTACGACAGTCGTCCGATCTAAATTTATTTATTGTAAGACATTTTTATTGTCTTATAGGATGATCTTTATTATTATATTACACTCCTATATAATTAAAAAAATCTTAGTTATTTTATTTGATAAATATTAATTTTATTTAGGTTTATTAAAGATTAGTATGACCGTTTTTTTTTTTTTAAGTATCATAGTAATCTATATTTTTAGGCAGGTCACCTCACTATGAAGCTAAGACTGACAGATTATGTCAAATTGGCTCTACTATAGTTGTTATGATAAAATAGATGTTTTTTGTTTGGAAATTTTATTTAAAAAAGAATATATGCATTGCAGGTGATAGTGAACGAGCTGCACGGCGAGATAGAGACGTTGAATGAAAGGCTTGTGCAGCTTCTGATGGCTCGCGACGAACTGCACATGGGGCAAGACTCTATGCTCGTGGACATCGAGGACCTCACCAGATATCTGTGAGTTCCTTACCTTAATATTCATAGTATTTACCAAGATTAATATCCACACTATAGCCTAGAATTTTGAATATAGAATGGCGTCAATTGACATGTCCAACAATTGACCGTCGCCTATAACACAAGCCTATAACCCCAGGTGCTACAAGTGCTGCCCAGGTGCTGCCCAGGTGCTGCCGACCATAATTAGAATTAAGGATAAGTGATAGGAAGGGAAAGGGAAATGGGTTCTGGTAACATTCACTCGTTCACCGAAACTATGGTCATTCTTACCTCTACCCTCCATAACCGAAACACAACAATCCACTATAAGGGGGCGGTTGCTGCCGCCAGATGGCGCCGCCAAATACAATTGTATTTTTTGTTCTATATTCATCATAGCAGTGACGTGTTGACTATATCCCACTCATCAATACCAGCGAAATAATTAAAACATTCATTATTCAATTACGAATATTTCACTTTAAAAATGAAATAATTTGAATAACCGCCTCGCTAGACAATACAAGATATTTTGTATTCAATATCCGCTCTATACATATATTGATTTTATGGTTGCAATTAGTTTATTATATTTGTATAATTACTGTGTTTAGGGGTGTAAAGGAGCAGACCAAGAAGACCAAAGGCACTAAGTCTGGAATGAGGAGGCTCTCATCGTTAGTGCACAAGTGAACTACCACTCGATAATATTGTCACCGTGTACTCTTTACATTTATTATATATCTATTATCTACCTAATGTGTATCGGCACTATTATAATTATTATAAAAATTGCAACACAACATGTTCGGAAATACACCTTAACACATTTATTCCTTTTGACATTCCATTATTTATACAGTTAGGAAAGCGTAATAAGTTGTGCAATAGAAAGTTTAGGAATGTTAGAATAACTTATTGTCAATAATTAAACTGAGCAAAGATTAATTTTAATAAATCAAATATTTTAAACGATAAAATTAAGCGAAATGTGAAGATCATTTGCCGTCTGCCATTTTAATATAAAATATATTAAATTCTACTTTCCATAAATGTCAAAATATAAAAATTTAGTTTATTGAATTAATTTTTAATTTTTTTTTTTTTAAATGAAGATGGAACCACCTAACTGTTAGAGAAAGAGAAGAGTGATGATAACACTGTAATTTTTTTTTTATAATAATTACTGTTTAATATTTTTATAATACATATTACTGAAAACGTTAAATTTTTTTATGAAACGAGTAACATATTCGCTCGCAGTAAACATGTTGTGTTGCATCCTCGTTTAGTCACCAAATTAATGCAACCCAAGTTGTTTTATATAATTATATAATTATCTTAAAATATGTAGTCAAAAAAAGTACATAACAAATGAAAAAAAAACCGATATATATAGGTATCATAATTTAAAATTCAAAATGTTAATAATTAGTGTGTATTGAAAATAATTGTTTATTTTCCGAAGAAGGAATGTTGCTGCGTGAAATATTTGTATTTGTATATATCGGCTCCCTATTGATAAATTGAAACACTCATAATAAACTAGTTTAAATGTTGAAAGCGATATAATTTCGCTTGTGGTAATATATAATTAAATCGCCCACCTAGTTAAATATATAAATTTAATTATATAACATATAAAAGAATGTGATTTTCGCAAGTTAGAAAAATATTTTTTCATAAATGTAATAGTTCACTTTGTAGGCATTTTAGTGCACAGCACAAAATGTCAATCGGAACGATCATGTTCGATGTTGATCATGAACTTACAAAATAAATGTTTGAGTTTGCAAAGATCTGACACTCCTTCCCTCTTAAATATTTGTAATAATATTTTTTTTTGTTTTTTTTTCGTTTCGTGAAATCAAATAAATCGTCTTTGATATAACACAAAATCAGTGACCTCTTCCATTTCTATAAATTTTGTCAAATCATAACCAGTACATTAAAGTATCAACTGAACCCCAACATTGTAATTGTTGTGGATTCATCAATATATGATTGTATGAATCCAAAACATAAATATTATGTTAATTGTGAAAATCCAAAAGTTATTTGTGAAAATGTGTTTTAAAATCACGTTATTCCAGGTTTCATACAAGCTTATACAAAAATAATCAACTTTAGATAGATTTTTAAGGATTTTTAAGAGAGGCAACTTTAAGTAATTGTAATACCGGAATTGTATGACGATCACTTTGATCAAAAGAAAAATATAAGGCACCATCCAGTACAGGGAATTTTCATACATTAAATTAAACCATGAATTTCGTATTACACTATACTAGGAAATTTCATTTACTAAGATGCTATTTGCCTTTTAAAATAGTTTCATGCGGACTTTAATAGATAAAATAGTGCTAATAAATAAACGTACAACAGCGAATATGATCGTTCAATTATATCTAAAGGCTTATTCTTATATCAATAGAATCCTCATGACACTAAACGTGGTATTACTGAGGCTACTAAGTAAAGAAATGCAATTTCAGATAATCTTCAAGGCAATGCGGATTCAATTTCATATAATAAGTGTAATTTTATTGAATGCGTTATTTGAATCAGATAAAGTGTGAATTATCTTGACCAAAATTAGATAATCTGAAATTGCAATTTGATCAAATTGCTGAGATCACACTATTCACAGAAATTTATTAATGAAATGTGAAATGTCGATGTTTCATACAAGAATTTATGAAATATTAAAAAATAGTCGTCATGAATTTGTCATTTATTAGATAGTATTCAGATAACACAAGAAATTAAGTTTATAGATTCAATTATATTAATATTTATTATTTTGAATTAATTAGTTATTGTGGTATTTCATTTCGTTAATCTTCAAAACATCACATCTTGATATTTAAAAATCACTATAGTTACTACTTTGCGCTTGCCAACATTTTGATCTCTTATCCCAATATTTTTTAATGAGTCTTGATATTATTTTTGGAATTATAATCATTTTGGGATCTCATGATTTAATATTATATATTTTGTTTACATTTATACTCGTGTACGTTTCTTGTGATTTTACACTTTTTATGATTACTACTGTTTAGATTTATTATCTAAAGTTACCTTAGTTAATTACTATAACTAGCATACTTAGTTTTAATCTTTTTTTTTTCTATATGTGCTGGCTAAGTGTGTACTTTATCAATATAATTGATTAGTTCATGCAAATCAAGCAAATATATTCTCCATTTCATACAAATCTCATTAGCGATACCTAAGTGATTGTTCACAGTTTTACATAAAATTAGTAAAATGTATGAAATGTAAAACTAAGACTCCATGGCTTTGCTTGGGCGCTATTAGGGGAATCAGTAGGCATGCAAAATGTATACTCCAAGTCTATCTGGAAGAATATATCTTTCATAAAGTGAAAGAATTTTTCAAATGTATTGGTTCTGAAGATTATTCTTCACTTATAAACAATTTATATTATTAGTATAGATTTTGTTTCATCCGTTTATTGAAAAATAGCAAACCTTGAATATCGTTTGAAACTTTATTGTAACATATCTATGCATTGGAATTTAGATGATTGCAGTTCTTTTTTTTTAAATTATTTATTCACGATAAACAACGGTTTCTAACAAATCAATGGCAACTTTCGAATAAGAAAATTCGCCAACGAAATTGCGAATTTGAACAAGTACTTACGGTGGCCTTTCTGTAAGATACTCTATGACGATGTCAATATGTTTTTTGTGACTCATCCGAAATTAAAAAAATTGCTGTAAAATTTCTTTTTATAAACGTTTAAGATTATCGCTGAGAACAAAGGAAAGACAAGATTACTAAAATATAAATACTCTATTTTCATTTCAAGTAGGTTTTTTAGCACGAATGATGGGGATATATGCGATATTCATCACAAAGAACATATTATTTTTCATAGGTATATGAGATACCAAATGCTTTCACATGGACATATAAGTTTAATATACTTCAATAATATTTTGAATACTATTATCAATTGGACTATTCGCGCATTCTATTAAATTGGGTGATCCTTTATTAAGTGAAACATTTATTTAGGTATTCCCTTAATGCCTAGTTGATTTAGCGATAGCATCGAGTCGCAAGTTATCTATTTTCATAATTTCTAATTAAATTCTATATATAAACGAGGTAGTAGGACGAATTAAGCTTGAATTTACATATTTGCCTATTTATTCGTCACATAATCTATATACGTCGTTTATAAGACAATCAAAAAGTTTGCAGTGCTCAAGTTTTCAACTTCGATATTATTTATTATTGTTAATTGTGTCATTTACTATTATGTAACTTTGTAGGGTATGTATATGTATTTTATAAGCGGGGATAAAAAAAAACAACATTAAAAATGCAGTATTTAATGTATTTGAACATTCATTTCATTTGCAATAAAAGTGGATAAGTAAAAATTAAAATTTAACATATTTTTTTTTTGTGGATAGATTACGTTGCGCTACCACACAGAGGCTAATGAATATTTTAACGGCCATGAAACACCCGATAGTAAATCATCAACACGCAAAAGGCAGACCCCGACCGGTCGCCTTATTTTTCATTTTGTTTTCCACATAAGATTTACGATAGTGTTACATACTGACTCAATCATATTAAATATTATTTATTTTATTCATATTTCTCGAGTGAACTGCTTTTACTCCGAATTGTTTTAAAATCGCTGATTGAAGTAATGGAATTGATCCACTCGGCTAATAGTGTCAACATTATAACATAGAATTATAAATTGTATAACTTGTAATGTTTATGATACGAGTATCGTTTAACGCATTAGAGAATATAGAATTTCAAAATAGCCATCCTGCGATAGATAGCACATGATTAATTAAAAAAAAAAAAAAAAAAAAAAACAATTTAATAGCTCATATTTGACATTTCAACAAAATTCCACAACGTAACCTTGTAACGCACAATATTATTATTTATTTAAAGTTAAAGTTGCTTAACTTTTTAGATGAAAATTTATTATAATAATAATGACAAAAGAAGGCAATTTTACGTTTTACTTTGTCTAATAAACCATTTTAAACATAATGAATTTTTGTTCTAAAAAACTGAACATCGTTACAAGGTTACGTCGATATTTTTAATCAGGTCACCTCACTATGAAGTTAATATTGCCAAATGTCTAATGTCTACTCAATCAATAATTGATCGATCAATGTTTGATTTTATTAAACAAATTTTTTTTTTTCGAAATATAACTTATTTCTCTTTAATATTTAAATCATATTTTGATAAATAGACTAAATAAGTAATAATTCGACTGTGACTTTTGGAGATATTGTACAAATCTCTTATCAAAATTTTCGTTTACAAATTCACTCGTAACTCTATTTCTAAACTTAAATTTAAACAGTTTTAAATATTTAATTGAATAAATAGTGGCCACTTTGTTACATAATGTGACTGTCGTAAATGTATACAAGATTACATTTTGAAATTAAGTAATTGTTGCAATTTTCAATCTTTTTATCGTATCTATTTATTAATGTGTCTAAATAAATATGTAAACGCGTGTGTTAAACATAAATGTAAACAATAGTGTTTGAATGTTGAGCAGCTGAGCGTATTCAGTCACAGCGGTGATCAGTGCTTAACATGCTTGAGAAACTACTCAATTAATGTGATAAAATACTGGATTATGTCAAATAAAGGGGAAACTGTTTGATTTTGTTTTATTTATGTTTGCCTTGAAATAATTTATGCACGTATATTAACCAATTGCTATAGAAAACCTATTGACATGCGAGTATATAAAACGACTTTTTAAAAAGCTTAACAAAAGTCCCTGCTGATCATATTTTGTATAGATAGATAAAGTAGTTTTCTTCATTGATGAAGGTTGTGCCCGCTCCGAAATGCCTTGGTGGCATCGACCAACAGCTGTTTCCATTCCACACTGTCCTCGGCCTTCTTCATAGTCTTCGCAACTGTGAGGCCTATAAGAGCAACAACTTGATCGGTCCATCGGCAAGGAGACCGACCACGAAAGCTCTTGCCATCGACTCTTCCAACCACCACTAGCTTCTCTAAATTTTCTGATTTTCTGCGAGCTACAAAGTATTTGAGAACTCTTTGATAGCAGGTGGTATATAATCTTGTCCGAATCGCAACCTGTTTGAGGATAGAGCTGTTTGTCCTCTTGGCCGTCCACGGAATGCGCAACATCTATCTCCAGCACCACATTTCAATTTTGCGCTACATCGTCCAAGATTCAGCGCAATATAAGAATATGGAGAAGAATTTCCATTTTGTATTTTTATAGAAATAATGAAAATAATTAAACGTGAAAAAGTGTTTCTAATAAATATAATGGCGCATCAAATAAATTATATTATTATGTTGAATTTATTTTACCGTTCTAAATTTATTTCATAGGAGCATTTATTTCCATATGTAATAAACTTTTGTAGTTGTTAAAAATGGATCTTTAGCGTAATATAAAAAAGGGGATTTTTAGGGATTATCATTAAGTGGACCGTCAACCTGCCTAACGACTTTTACATAAAACAAGTGACCTGCCGAACTTAGTAGGATAATCTGGGAAGACGAACCGAGAAAAGGAATCCCGGAACGAAAATGGTAGAAATGGAATGAATAAAACGAAATGAGACTGGATGCAACTCAGATAATTAAAGAAGGAAACAAATATTGTTGACAGTAATTCCATAAACATTTAAAGGAAAAATTAAAATTTCCTATGCATGAGTAGTCTTGAATCGTTCAATTTCATTTTTTTTTATGAATCTCAATTCATAAATATATTTAACTTTTTATTTTATTGTTTTTGTTTTTATAATTTACTGACAAATTTATAATCTAAAATTAATCGACAACAGCTGACAATAAATTTTATTGTTAGGAACATTCTTAATATTTAATTTTATTGTAATTTTTTTATGCATTCCTCTTCAGTGTATAATGAAATAATACACATAATAGGCGAATAAAACGAATGGTTGAAAGATACTTTTTCTGCCATGGATAACGGAATGGGTTTCTGCGCAAGTAGGTGCTTTTGTCATCTGGTTGCAAAAGTCCCCTCACAGGTTCACAATAATGTTGAACTTCCTAAAGTTTACCGTTAACAGTGTGTTAGAGTTATTGAACCGATTTTTGTAAATTATTTAAATTAATTTATAATTATATATGTATGTACCTATATTGATGACATGGGATTATAGTTGTATTTCGCGTGAGCTAATTAACGGGACTGCCCTAAACCAATTGACACCGTGCGACGATGAGTCAGTTCCCACAAGCCCATTATCCCTGCGCGTCGTGTTCCATGTCCGAAACCAGCGCTGACCCCAAAATTTTTAATCGTCACCTGCGGCCCCAGGTGCGCTCCCGTAATTAATACCAACATTATTACTAGATTCACTTGCACTATTTATTTGTTTATATCAATTTTGGAAGGCGACACTTAAATTCTAGACAGTTAATTTCCGTCCTCGCAAATTGAACGGTGTTCATTGATAAATGAATCAATTTATTGAGCCATTATTTTATCTTAATTGAATATAAGAAAGACGAAGTGTTGCATATTATAATGGGGTGTATTTAATTGTGTGACCAAACACATTATGCAATCTTATCTTTGTTGTATTGAATTCTGTTGTTTGCACGAAATAGTTTCCTGTGGGAAATACGAGTATTAGAAACACTATGTATCCGTAGCGAACTTTTATTAGCTTTATCGGCTAATATACTGTCAATATCACTTAGGTGTCATTCGAAATAGTCGCGCGATTAATTTACTTTAATGATAAAACTTAAAAAAGTACCAAAAACTTAAAAAGCTATCGTCGGTTTTATCTTTTTGAAGGGGCATGCAAATCACCGCCTGATGGAATACATGCGGGTTTTGCGTCACCGCATTCAAACATAAAGGCAACATGGGAGAATCGACAATTTGAAAATATTATAATTATATAATATATTATAACATTTATAATATATTATATTACAATCTTTATATTGACTTTTACCAACCTTTTACATTAAGTAGGTATGGGTTATAAGTCCACCGCGTTAAACCACTGTAGATCGGCAAAATTTCTGGGAAGACTATAAAGATCAGTCATCTTCTAGGACACTCAGATATTCCTTTCAATATAAGAGCAATTGATCATTATATAATGATGATACATAACTAATTATAATTGCTCTATAAATAGCGATTGTTTTACAATAGAATGAGGCGTTGCTTGTGCTATAGGCGACGGTAGATATCAACCATAAAGTGGATCGTCAGCCTGTCTGCCGACCTTAACATAAAACAAACAATAACAATTAATGAAAGACTAAGGAAAGTATTTTTTTACTTGATTATTTTAAAATTTGTGAGCTGAACTGTTCTTAAATAAAAGTCTGGCTTGCTTTTATCGTCATTTTTTAAATATCTACATTTAAAACATTTTTACTGTTAAATTTGTACATGACTTTAACTTAAGTTAAGAAGATTAGCAACTATGAATTCACGTGCATACAGTTTTAAATGTCTACAGAAGTTTTTTTAATTTTATTTCGTTAATTTTTTTCTCACAATATTTCCCCATCTCCTCATATGCTATTGACTGCAGAGTTCAATGTCAATGATGAGTTCAAAGTGGTTACCAATACGGGCGGCTGTCGACTTAACGTTTTTAAGTGATTTTATGCATATTACTATACTATAGCAAACTGTACATATACCTATACGTTTCACTGGGAACGGATTATAAGGGCACAAGCATAAAGAAGCAGGTTCACGGAACCTAAATTCCTGTTATCTTACGCAATAGCTGGTGCAAACGACTTCGTCTGCTTTGAAAAATAAAATTTATAACACCGCCTGAATATGAGTAATACGTATGTAAGTAGTATGTATATAGTTTCAACATCAGCTCGTGTCTCTCCACTGCTAAATGTACTTAGCCCTCTCTCAAGGTTCGCCACCACGCACATCCTTCCGCGCTTAGTATCCAGTCGCTTCTCGCGACGCCGATCAGGTCGTCTGTTCCACCTGGCCGCAGGGCATCCCACGCTGCGTCTTCCAATTCGTGGCCTCCATTCGAGAACTCGTCTACCACATCGGTTATCCACTCTGCGACAGATGTGACCGGCCCATTGCCACTTTAGCTTGCTGGTTCTTTCGGATAGGTCGACAAATCCACAAAAGAAATACCGAGCATAACCCGCCCCATAGCACGCTGAGCGACTTTGAACTTGTGGACCATTACCGTAACCTTAATCCTATCCGTATCCATATCTATCCTAATCGTATATGGCGTTGTTTGTGTTATGGACGACAGTGCCCAGCCCAGATCAAGTGGATCATCAGCGTATCTAACGACCATGACATAAAAAAAACTAAAATATTTATTGAATTGTTTTTTTAGTTATCATTCAAGTTTACATTTATAGTAAAAATGTAAATTTACCCTTCAATGCAGTAAAAATTCAATAAAGAGCTTGTACAACTATCGCAGCTACATCTGTGTATATTTCGTATATACTTTAGTGGTTTTGAAATGAACAATAAATAAATACTCCCTAAATCGGTTACGGCGAGGAAACAATTTTTAAAATTCTGCACGCACGTAATTGGTTATGAATATTATAATCCGTGGAAGGTAGCACAATGAACCCCATCAACTGAATAATGATTAACAAGCGATTATGTTGACGGATGGGCGGCGCGCGCGCACTGCACAGCCACTCGACGCTCGCTGGCTTCTCCCGCCCACAGACTTATGGATCTTACAGATACGTATTATTACTTAAATAAGCTTGTTAATTAAATATATCGTGACTCTTTCTCTAACGTTATTTTTTAAATAACTAACCACAAAATGGGTGAAACGAAGAATGAAGAATAAAATTTTTCATAATCTCTAATATGTTCAACGGATGTGTATTAGGTTTTATCATTCATTTCTTTATATGTTTTTCCGCAGTGTTTATGTATTAGCTGGTATTTTATAAAAATCAACGATGTACCTAATGTTTTTGTTCAATATTCGGTTTAGTAGTCATCTCGCACAATTTTATTTGGTACGAAATGTGCGTAAAGCCAATATTAAATTTAAATATATTTTTAGTAGTCGTCTCGCACACATATTATTTTCTTAAAAAACTTGAAATAAAAGTACAGCACCGTACAAAAGTGATATTAATAGTATATTTTAGGCAAGGCAGACAAATCAATTAAAAATATCTTTATTAAAAAATAAAAACTTTAATAAAAAAAAACCTTAATCAAGCTACTTTAATTCAGTTTTGATATTCTGTCAATTTCAACTGTTATCTGTGGTCTATAGTTTCATCCCTGAGTGAGCGCGTGGGCGCACGTGCCGCGACATATGGTAACGCGCCATACTGTTTGTTTGCCAATCATAACGGACATATTTCATCAGATAACGGCCCGCCGCCTCCGACATATTGCCTCAATCTAAAACAATGTGTAACTATTAAAATGTCATCGTATGAGACGATTAACGGTGGCAGTTGCTCTCGCCGTCAATTCGCTATGCTTTTCAATATTGGCTTTTTAAACTTTCATTATTTATTGCGAAATTTGCTCACATGCGTATTTTTTATGCAAATCGAATGCTGTCATCAAGCTGCCATTATAAAAAGGGAGAAAAAAACATCAATGGTGTTAGCCACCTATGGTATGGAAGTAGACCGTCAGCTTGTCTGACTATCTCTACATAAAAAAATCAATGTTTTAGAAGTGCTAATTACTTCTTAAACTGCCTCCTTTTTTACTCATACTAAATATTAGATCATTACTAAAAAAGAAAGAGTTATATCACACAAATACTTTTAGATATATTATGTAGGTATTTTATTTATTACAATAATGTCATTCTAAAAAGGTCATTATAATAATTTTGCGTTGATGTCATAGAAATAATATATAATATTTGCATATTTATTTATATATATATATATATAATATTTGCATATTTATATATATATATATATATATATATAATATTTGCATATATATATTATTTTAAATACTTAATTGGATATTGATTTTCTTTTCTTCTTGATTTTCTAGGAAATCTTGAAGAAATCTAATTGATAAATAAATATTTTGATTTTGATTTTATTTGTGGTATTTAGGATTCGCAAATATTTATCCATTTAGAATATTGGAGGATTTTAATGTAAAATATAGCAGGAAAACGCTTGAACGGGCGCGGGCGCATTGTTCTACCATCTGGTGTGCGTTTGCAACGAACTTAAAAAATTAAGCCTTTTATCTTTATAAGATTGGCAATTTGCATCGGTGACGTAAGATTAAAATTATTGCTTTTGACAGGGCGGGTACTAACGGGCTTTCGCATACGTTAAAAAAAAAAAAATTATACTTTATAATAATTTTCTAAAGACAATCAAAATAAAAGTACGTCCCATTTTACAAGTCAAATTAGTAAAAAACAAATAATAAAACGTTAAATAATAATCAGAAAAAAAAATCACTAAAAAAAGTTGAACAAAAAATAAAAAAGTTGTCCCAAATTAAACTCTATAGTCTTAATGTTATACCATTATATACAAACCCAAGTTAAAAATTTGTATTTATAGGCGAACTTTGAAAAGTTTATTTCCAGAGCCGTGAATCAGAAACAACTCATCATATAATTTATTAACAATAACATCATTAGCACGATTCATTTCATTCACCACAATGTGCAACATTGTAAGGCTTTGTCTATCGAAATAACGATTTTTTTGTACAACAGAAAACAGTTTCGATTTTTTATAGTATCATAAGGCGTCTCATAAAAAGTGACGTGGTTTTGTTTTACATATTTTGCTATTCGAGGGAAAGTTGTTTTAGAGACGAACAGCGGCAACCGTTGATGTCTTTTGTATGACAGCTGAGCGCGAAGCGAGCGCGATTGCTTTGATTTATTTTTTATTAAATAAATTTCATTTTAAAGGATTCCTAATATAATATTTTGAATCAAAATTAAAGAGACAGTTTAGATCACATTCTATTAATTTGAAATTTAATTTTTCTATTCTGTAATGGCAAGCATGGCATGTCATTGGTTGC
This sequence comes from Synanthedon myopaeformis, assembly GCA_944738685.1. Taxonomy (NCBI): domain Eukaryota; kingdom Metazoa; phylum Arthropoda; class Insecta; order Lepidoptera; family Sesiidae; genus Synanthedon; species Synanthedon myopaeformis. The sequence continues at coordinate 4,863,934 of OX122915.1, forward strand.
ATAGAGTATAGGATAGTAGGCATAAACGACACTAGTGCTTACTAGTTTTTGTAAGTCATTACTTTACATGATTAAGTTATAAAGTTAAAATAAAAAAAAGTTCCGTTTTCAGTTTACAGGTTATAAAATCCACCAGTTAAAAAAGTTTCACAAGTTTTTCATTTGTTTTCTGTATTATGATTGCTGTTTCATTTCAAAAACTTTGTTACGTTTGCTATACCTAATTTTTTTTATCATAGTTTATTTATATTTATCGTAACTATCTTATTCTTGCTTCATTTTTTTAATTTTGTGTTTCTCTTACGGACATTGTGATAAGTTCATAAACGTCAAAATGTCAAAAATTTCAAAATGTATCGAATTTATTCTTTAGATTCACTCATTTTGGCGAACAAAAAACAATAAATATATGACGGAAAACCGTTTTTACTTTTCATTTTTCTGTTTTTAAAATGTAGTCTATTTAATGGTATCAAAACCAGCCAGATACAAACCGCAAAACGAAAGAGATTTAACTGCAACTTTTTACTTATAAAATACGAAAAATCTTCTTCCCCGACCATTATCTATTTATTTATTTTGTGCTTGGGAACGTACAAATACATAAGGGGTGTGTGTTACGTTGGTTGAATAACAAATCACCCTGTCGCGGTAAGACGGTTAGCCCGGATCCTTGTAACGCTAATTTTGTAACGTATTTCCATTAAAACTACTTCCGTAGGAAAACGTTTAAGTGCGTGTATCTAAGAGCATTTTCTTGTAATATAAACCAATTTTTTATATAATGACCATACAAATTGACGAGTTTTTTAATGGTGCTCATTATTTGCCTAACCATAAAACGAACTTAGGACTCTCGAGTTAGAGGCTGCACAACTTAACCATCCAAGATCGGCCTTTATATAAGAGCATGTTATAGAAAGTTTGTGAATTTCACTTACCCAGTAGACACGTACACATGTATAAGAATACACATTTTAACAAAAATCAAAATATCTACAAACATTACGTAATTTAATTTTATAAATTAGAATTATAAATTTATAAGTAGGTATCTTTATAAATTATAGCCTCTCTATTATTTTATTAGGATGGCTATTATTTATAAAGTTATTATCATCAAAATAATACATATATCTTTGTATTCATGTTCGCTGTTTATATTAAATTATCTTTACATAGTATAAAGCAAAGTCGCTTCCTGCCGTCTGTACGCTAAGATCATTTAAACTATGCAACGGAAAGAGCATTAAAGGAGGAAGATTTCTATATACATTTTAACGCGGACGAAGTCGCGGGCACCAGCTAGTAAATAATATTCTATTATTTATAAAGTTTCATCTAAATAAATCCGTTGAGTACATGATAAAGTAACAATCAATATCCTCACAAACCTTCGCATTTATAATACATATTAGTAGGATTAATAAGATAACGAACATGACATGTCCATAGAAATTAATCATGGGGTGCAACATATCGTAAGTTGTTTGTACCCCAGGATTCATTTTTATGGACTTGCGGCACAGGCGTTGCTTAGTATTTGGACCTTTAGGTCCCTTAATGACCTGAATGTATGTCAAATTAATATAATTTGTCGTAAACTAATAAAAAAATATATTGATAATTGATATTGTCTAGTAAAACTCAGTAAATATTACTAAAATTATGTTTTTGTTTTGTTTTATTTTAGTGTTCATCAAAATATTTCACTCAACGAACGCATTCGTCAAAATATGTTTAAACATGTAGTGTCAGTTAAATGTAAAGGAATTACAAAGTCATTTATCGTACAAGAATAAAAAGCAGCACCTTTAAAGCTGTTAACCGTCCAATGAAACATGTTCAAGGAACGTTCATGGCTAATAGACATATGCAAGATGTCTCAGAAACCAGTCGTCAGCAGACACTGATAGAGGTCTCTGGACAAGTCGACCTGTCGCGCGTCGTTGCAATGCCTAGATCCCACCACTTACCGGCTAACCCATTTATACGGCGGGCGCCGCGATCAAAACAGGCCTAAATGAATTAATGCAAATTTATACTATAAAAATTGTCGCAGGTGCAACTCAGACGAGTTCCAGCTACGACGACGGTCCGATTCGTATTAACGTGCTTACACCGAGAAAGTTTATTTATAGCAGCAAATGCATCACGCCGATTGCATCCTGTGTATGACTGTAATTCGTTGAAGAAATAAATTGAAGTTATGTCCACTAATATTGTCCAATTATATTATAACTTCATATGTATAATTTTTTATATCAAGCAAATTGAGACAAAAAATTATAATATAAAATTTTAAAGTTTATATTGAAAAAAGTATAAATGTATCTTATTATCTATTTATCTTTATTTATTTATGTTTATTTAACCGATTGTGCATGACGTGATAAATATGGAATATATATATACAGAAAGATTGTATATGAAATACAACAATTAATAGCCCGCAGCTTCGTGCGGATGTAATTTTTTCTGCAAATTATATTGTGCTCTTTTCGTTAGTGAAAATTATATCAAAATCCGTTGGTTGGTTCAGAAGAAGTTAGCGGAGAAACTGGGTTCGCACCCTTTAAATGATATTTCGATCTACGTCCACTCGATTGAGATTTGAATCAGCCGAGGATCCGATCCACTAGAGCTATCATTGCTATTACTATATGACAGAGCAGAGACAAATGGATAACTTATCTGCCTAGCCTTATGATTCAAGGGCTAAGTAAGTATATCATTTAGTATGAGGATCAATGCCATTTTCGTGGCTATTATTATCGCAGAATTACTATTTTTGCCAAAACTTTATGTCAGTAGACAATTTTGTTATGGAAAATATAAACTTCAAATAATAAGTCAATTAAAGAATTAGGTATATATATATGGTATTATGGTATTAATATTAATCTTAGGAATTACGTTTTACCAATGAAGATATACCTAAACCCTTTTTGAACCTACACACGCTGTAATAAACGTCAATGTAAAAAAATACTTAAATTGCAAAGTTATTATAATTAAAGAAGTTATAGTAATTTTATTGCTTTTAATGCATTTATTAGTAATGCCGACTTGTATGTAAAATCTAATTAAAGTCGTAAAAATCCTTACAGGTTCACCAAACCATATTAAAAAGTACGAGAATAAAATTAATATAACAAAGTTGAGACGAATAAATTTTTGAATGGGGACTAATAGAAAAACTTAATAACTGTATTTTTAAGAAAAAAAAAATGGGCAGGCAGGGGGGGGTTTGTAATTAAGAGTAAGATTAAAGACAGCACACAGTTGTCTTCTGTAAATGGGTGGTTACTGCCGCCAGACTGGCCACATTTTAATATCTCTAAATACAGAGTTCGCCATTAGAGACAATACACCATCATTTAATTACTTTTATATTAAAATTATAGACGAGACTGAAACAAAAATAACAATTTCGCTAAATATATTGTAACATTTATAATTTTTAATAATAGACGATATTCACGGTTAGTTAATAATTGTATGGTTTGGTGTGCAAATGCAAGCAAGGCTTCTCTACAAACCACATGTCGTAGTCGCCGTGTAATTGGCATGCAACCGGCTTTTTAAATTAACGGGACACACCGACCTTTGGAGATGTTATTTTACTTTATCGATATTGCCTACCAGTTAAATTATTAACGCATTATATTCATCTTACATTGCGGTTTCGCTTAATACAATTTAAATTCACATAAGGTAAAAACGTGCAATGTAAAACGAGATTAATAAAGTAATGCGACCATTTTCATAGTAAGCAGAACGAGGCAAAATGGTGTAAGGACACATAATTTAACTTTAAACAACTTCATTATCAAGGTGGATTTTCCTGTTTACTTAGTTATTTAATTTTGAATAGTATGGGTAAAGGATAGGTTCTTATGAAAAATATATCTAAGATGTGTAGGATTAATGTTTTATTTTATTTTATTTTTCGAAAAAAAGAAGTTTTTGAGTTTATTCATTATAAACATACAAAAATACAAATCTTCTCTCTTTATATTACTAGTATAGACTAAAAATGATTAACGAGCTTAACCGCGTCAGTCGCAGTATCGGTCTGGAATTAAACACAGAGAAAACTAAAGTCATGTCCAACAAAGCTCAAAAGCCCATACTCGTGGGTAGCCGACAGCTGGAGTATGTCCAAGAATACATATATTTAGGTAAGCTAATATCCTTCTCAAAATCCAGGCACAGCGACGAATTAAAGAGACGTGTCAACATGACATGGAATAAGTTCTGGAGCCACAAAGAGGTTCTAAAATCTAATGTACCTATAAAACTAAAAAAGAAGGTTCTAGACTCATGTCTCTTACCTTGTCTATCGTATGCAAGCCAAACCTGGATCTATAATACCTACACGAACAGGAAAATTGAAACATACCAGAAAGCCATGGAGAGAAGCATTCTCAATTTGAAATTAATGGACAAGAAGCGACATAGCGAAATAAGAGAAAGGACAAAAGTTATTGATGCGTTAACACACTGCAAGAAACTTAAGTGGAAATGGGCCGGTCACATTGCACGCCAGGATAAAGAAAAATGGACCAGAAAAGTCACTGCATGGACTGGCCCCACCGGAAAAAGAAAGAGAGGACGCCCCATGGAAAGGTGGGAAGACGAGCTTAAAAAGCTTGTAAATGGCGATTGGATTAAGTTAGCTCAAGACAGGAAATTGTGGAGAGAGATGGAGGAGGCCTTTACTCGTCGAGAGGTCCTTAATATCTAGAAAAAAAAAAAAAAAAAAAAAAAAAAAAAAAAAAAAAAAAAAAAAGTTTTGTATGTTATTAAGGAAATTAAAGGCTTTTTTATTTTTTATTTATTTTATTATAGACTAAAAATGAAGCTATAACCAAACTAAGATTCCTTGCTTGGTTAAAATTTTCAGACGTAAATATAATTACTAAAAAGTAACCTACCACATATTTTGCAATAGATTATTTTAAAATACCTTACAAGAAAGTATTAACATTGTATACATTTTTAATGTCAAAAACGATCAAGATGATAGTGAACGTCGCATTTTTTATTCATCGCATCATGTATAATGCTAATACGTGGTGGCTATCACGATGACAGACATAAAACGTATAAAATATTTTACTATCATTGCACTTCTATAAACTTAAAAATTGACATTCAACTAAGCTTACTTTATTATATTTTACTTTTATTTAGTAGAATAGTTGAGCATAAAAGTATTTAAGCTTTTATACTCTACGATTCTACTTTAAAAGTACTTATAAAAGTATTTATCGAGACCATTAAAGTATTTTATTTCTAAATTAAAACTATGCTTATTAGTAATTCAAGCTTGCAAAGAACTTGTAACATTTTAAAGTTTTCATTTATTTTCATCAATTTAGTTCACGTTTTTGTAAAAATATAATATACTTACTTGTAAATTAGTTATGAATTTAAAATATGATTATTTGTTTTTTAATTTATACATACTAGCGGACCCAACAGACGTTGTTCTGGCCGAACCCGTAAAAAGAATAAAGAAATTTATTTCAGAATAACAATCTTTAAGAATCTTAATATAAAGATTAAGACTAGATTTTCCTGGAATGAAGGCTTTGTAAATTGGCGAAAAACGAAAAGCACATACTGCGAAAAGCACACTAAAAGAATTAAATAATTTTGATTCAGCTTTCATCATAGCTACCTATAATATAAAGTATAGGTAGGTACTATAATTTGAAGTCGCTTTCCGCGTCTGTCTGTATGTATAAACGCTAACTTATTTAATTTGATTTAATAAAATACATTATAAAACAAACTATATTTAATAAAAACAATGGAGTATTTACGTGAATTAAAAAACAATATTTTGCGCTGCAAAATAAATTTACATGGCTTATGTAGGCTAAACCTTAAGAGATATATAGTATAAAAATGTTGTACTGAGAATTGTAGTTTATCTAAGATCCTAAACAATCACATATTATACCAACAAATCACGTTGTACTCAGCATTTCAGCATATAATATAAATAATGTAATTTAATATAAATATAGTTATTTATATAGACTATAAATAAATCTACATATAGTAGACCGTTGTCGTGGCGAGCCCTGGGAAAGCCTTATATCCTAAATACAAAACTTTAATAGCAAATAATACTTAGAAACCTATTTGCAATTAGTGTAGATATTGTAGACAGATATGATGTCATTTACCGCGATGTTCGTATTAGTTGCAATCAGTATATAAAAACATTATTTAAAAATGCAACCCGTAGAAGAGATATCGCGATTTAAAAAATAGCAGTCAGGTAAGTAAGGTAAAACGCTCGGAGCGGTCGCAATGTGCACGCGCGACCTTTGCGCGTAATTATTAGGCGCGTGCGATCCGCCACTCCACGCACCTACACACCTCTTTGGCCCTATGGACACCAGCCCGCTGCTGCCTTTAAATGGAAAGTGATGTACTTTGAAACACACTCGCCCTAAGATTTGCATTTTTATGCATGGTTTTAATTCATCATATATATATTTTTTAATTAACTTACTACCATGGGGCCTTTTTAACATGTTTTTGCTGTTGGCCAGAATCTAGCCATGCAGCAAAGACGAGGCCATCCAGAAGATGCTGTTCATTCGAACTTTAAAAAGATTTGGGTTATAGGAGTTCAGAAACACAGCCGGAAGGGAGTTCTAATCCTTGACAATGCGTATTATGAAATAATTTTCAAAGGGTTTGGTTCGAAAAGAGGGATTTTGACAAGAATAGGATGGTAATCAGCTTACGTCTGTATGTCCGATACTCGTAGAAGAAAGAAGTTAGTGATAGGGCTTAGTAACTACCCCCTTACAGAAGACCACAGTGTAATAAACGTTTGTTTCGTTCCGTAAATAAGGGATGAAAGAGGACTTTCATATTTTCACCTAGTGTATATATGCTCTTTCTCTACCATTTTTTTTTCTTAATTCTTTTAGATTGCTGCAACCACTGAGGTTGCATCAACATAAAAATCTTATGACTGTAATTTTATTTAAGTGCATAGGTAATTTTTTTATATATAAAAAAAATTTAAACAAGCCTCTACCGAGTACTTATCGAAATTAAGAATAAAATAGTCACGTCTTAATTACGTAAAAGGTATTAAAAGTTATTTTTGCATCATATGGAAAGATATAAAAATATCACTAATTTAAATCGCATTTTGAGTTTATGGTGCATAAAAATGCTGGCGCCCTTGCTGCCGGTACCGTTTGTCCGCTTTAAATTGCCGCTGAACAAGAATGGTCTTGTAGTTGCGAAGTGAATTATAGAGAGCCTCGACTCAGATTGGAATCAATTAACTGGAGGCGAGGCGCTCCCGGTCCTAAAGCGGCCTTCACACCACCTGCCTGCTTCGGCGCCCTACTGCGAAACATCGCCCAAAATTAAAGGGCTTCCCTGCCCCCCGCACCCTGTAGTCCTAAGGGGCTCAGGGGGGAACGTGCCCGCGATATTAAAGATGAAAGTGTTAGACAGCACGCATGCTATATAACTGAATGTGATTGCCCATTCATTAGCCACTTCTATTTCAACTAATCATTTGTAATAACACTTTCGCAATTTATTGTAATTCTTGGATTCAATTATTTCATAGGATAATTGAACATGTTTCTTAATGTAATTTAATCCGAAAATTTCAATACTTATTATATTATTTAAAAATCTGAACATTAAAAACAACTTAAGATATTTATAAAAGTGAATGTATGTAAGTTTTAATATTATAGTTTCTCCTTTAATTAATTAATTTCTTTATTAATTTATAAACAAACGGTTACATTACAATAAGATGGTGGGTAATGTTAAAACCCTGACGGAGAAGAGAATACGAGTAAAAACCCGTTTCATACAAAATATATGAGGAAATGAATTTTCTTCATATATATTTTTCGAGAATATGTTTTCGAAGTTTTAATAGTTATTCTGCTATTCGAAATGGAGACAAATTTATTAAAACAAAGATCATAAAAATCGGTTCAGCCGTTTTCGAGTTATAAATGGTGTAACTAATACGACTTTCTTTTATTAGTTAAAGATTATTAATATTAATAGATTGCATTCAGCTTGCTCTAATTTTGCACATTATATTTTACATTATATTTTATTTTTCAAATTTTAAAGCCATAATTTTAACTCGGCCCTTGCTAGGATAGTTTTTTTTTTTGAACGCAAATGAAGTACTGCAACATTACAGTTTCATTTGACATTTAATAAAATGGGATACAATTGTATGTAAAGCTGCCTATTTACCATAATCACATGTTATTACTTCATCGCTTAGGTATGTCATTACTTATTTTGTTAGGTGTCTACACTTAATTTCTGTCATTTAAAACTGTCATTTAAAACACTTAAAACTGGTCATTTAAAATTAAAACAGAACTAACATAAATATATACCTACATTAAAAGGGAAATAATGTTATATATGTCATATCTTTCAAGTGTTATAAATCTGATAATTCAGGGTATCGTAAAAGAGTGGATTCAAATCAAAAGGAGTTAGTTTCGGCGAAAACGCATTCTTCTCTAAAATTTTCTTCATATTTCAGTAAATTTCAGTAATTAAGAATAAAATGAAATTATTTATTTTAAGAATAGTACAAATACAGTAAAAATACATATTAAAAACACAGTAAAGAGATGCGTAAAGACCAGTGAGGATGTTTGTTCAGTGTAACAGCAGCGTAGCGGACTACACTATTGTAATTCTGAATTAGGATTGCTACTTTCTGCCAATTAAAGTCCCATTGACGTCTAGAATCAAGACAGCTTTCCATTGAGAAATTTTAAACAGATATTTTAATATCCTTCAGGGTATAAAGTAAGTTTTATACTTGGGTTGGGATTTGTTAAGACTGGTGCAGACAAAATGTCTGGTGATGATTATTTTTTATCAACAGATATCAGATTGTGACACAACCTCGTTTGGAATGACTGAATAAAATAAAATAAAATAATGCCGATGTTTCCGTTGGTGACTGACCTGATTGTGTCGGGGAGGGGATGATTTACAAACAGTAGTTAAAACACTCATTAATCGGACATGAGCGGCGACCGCAGCCGCCGCAGGGTACACGTTAACTCGCCCAGACATCTTCACTGCGTGCGCTTCACATCCCATATACAAATATACAATAAAACTATACAAGTTAATATAATAGGTATACCTTGTCTAAAATACGGTGATAGAGTGGGTAAAATCAGCAACTAAATATATCCACCTGATAAGTAGATAATTACCGAGTAAACAAAAAAATAGAATTTGTTGTATCAATGCACAAAAGGTGGGTTTTTACATATGTATTCTAGCGAAGTTCCAATTCGCACCAGAAATTTGATAAATCATAAATCATCCATAATGCAAAGTTGCACCATAAATTTCTTATTTTTTTTTATTCTTGCTGTTAAATGTATTTATACCTACTAATATTCAACATTGTTTTCTGTTTTACCTACAAACGTTCGGCAATGTGAACCTGCCCTTCATTATTTTCAAGCATGGTATTAGTGAAAACACAATCTAATTAATATTAAAAATAGGTAAAGTTTGTATGTTTGTTTGTATGTAGGAGGTAATCTTCTACATACTACATTAACATATACTTGTTACTGGATAAATGTTAGGTTCCTGAGGGATTAAAAAAAACGAACTACACCGCATACTGTCACGGGTACAGCTATTTTAATATATTTTAACAAAAGTTGGAATAGTTCTCGCAAGAAATAACATCGTTCGGTTTGCTGCGTATGGGTTTCATGGTGTGCAAGTAACTTTTTACAGCATAACACGAATCTTTAATATGGATTTGTGTAGGGCACCATTTGTTATTGAATTTCAAATGACATAACGACAAAGTTTTCAGACTCTTAAATGTTGTTTAAAATGTTCAAGCAAGCGAAATATAAATAATCGAAGATTTTCGTGAATGACGAATTTTACAGTTAAGGCGAAGTTAATTTTGCGCCGTTTCTCTCTTGAAGCGTCGACCCTATATAGCTTGAAACATTTAAAGTTAGCTAGCAAATGTAATACAAAGAACACGTTAGACTTAACGCACCTTACCAATCAATTATCAATAAATAGCGTATAAAAGATCGGTTGACTAGGATCGCGATCGCAGCGACGAATTCCGCGCCTCGTTGCCTGAAGCGTGCGCCTACTTTTTTGTCGCGGCAGGTGTTCGCGCATATGCTATTAAATTATCAAAGTGTACATGTACTTATTATCTATGTATGCCACTGACGATTTCACATAATCAAAAGCTAAATATCAAGGTAGGAATTGTATGTGTGCAACGCGCACACAGCGCCGGCCGCTACGGCATCGGTTACCGCAAACTATTACCGCCGTATATTTATTTTCAATAGGGAGCTAATAATTAGTACTAAAAGCCATAAGAGAACGAATAGCGCAGACTTAATTTTTTGCAGTGAACTGCGTAGTCATTACGCATGCAGTAATCGCAAACCGCAACATAGCAGACTGCGGCCTCGGGGAAGGGAACATGTGCTTATTGAATATGGCAACCCAAAGAATGATCGCTATTAGCGGAGAAGAATTGAGTCGCTGAGCCAGCGCAATAAGCTCGCGTGCCGCGACAGCCCAGCGCATCGTGTGTATTCAAACTTTTACGGTTTCTCTGTCAGTTCGTGCTCGCCATATGACACGTCCTTTGTCTTGTTACCGGATCATCTCAATTTGCCTTCATGAATACTGAATCAGAACGGGAATCATTTATATTCATGTACTAATAGAGTTGCCAGTAGTCGTGTCTGCTGAATACCAGAGAAGACTCTTCGAGAAGTTGTATCTTTCATAATGTGCTGCAGCCTATATTGTCCCACCTTGAAGAAGTATGTAGATATTTCCCACATGATGTCTGGTAGTTAATGTGAATAATTTCATAATAATGCAATAAGGCCAGAGGCGCTTCTGCGGCGATCGAATAAATCATCAATGTATACTGGTTTACCTACGGGCGTTGAGCGTCGGCCAATATTGTCAATAGTTATGTAGATAAGTATGAATATATATCTTTACTCATGAATAGTCCAACACTTCGACTGTGACTTCGACATGTCAATATATTGTGCGGAATCCGTAGCGTCGTTTTGGGAACTATTTTATACCTTTGCTATTCTGTTTATAAATGATTAGTTTGGAACGACATATCGTCGTGTCAAACCAAAATCTGCTATATGCAAAAAGTATAAATACTTCTGAGATATTGATAAAAAGTTTTCCTGATAATTGTTACATGAAGTTTTATTTTAAAAAAGAGTATTTTATTTGAAACTTACGTTTTAAAAACAAATAAGTTTATGTAAGTTTTACGTAAACTTATTTGTCTTTTAAACATGAAAATGTAATAGTTTATTATGTTATTTTGATAATTGAGTAAATTTTGCACATAATAGATTCTAGCTGCGGCACAATCTGCACAAATTCGAGTTCGAGTAGTAGTTCGACAATTAGTGCTCATAAGCTAAGCACTTAGCAATTTTTGGTTTGACAAAGACGATATATAATGTTAATAATAACAAAAGTCGTCTAAATTTTTCTTTTTAAATAATACATTATTAAGCATTACGTAAGTTCTGTGGCTATCCTTATTCAGTGATTTTGTATAAGACAGGTATCTTATAGATCTCGATATCTATAAAATGCAATATTTAAACTTTTATTAACGAAATTAATGCAGATTTTATATAAATTTTAGGTATATCAGGGTATTTAAAGCTCATTATCATATATCTAACCTACATAATAAATATTATCTCGGTTGCCGGAATAGGATTGTTCATTGCTGACATGTTATAGAACTTTGCTAAAGATATTGCTAATGATAAATCGAGACAGTTGGTAAGTGTACATTGAATATGACCGGCGGCACGCGCAAACATTTAAATAAATCCGTTAAGGGTGCACATGCCACCGCACCGAGTCGTCCGTCGGTCGTAGCTTCGACGTCGCGGCAGCGCCTGCGCGTCGCGTGGTGGATCTGGCTTGACCAAGAGTTAGGGTGTCCACTAGTGACGCACCACATTCTAAGTATATCTTATCGGTAAATTTATTGTCATTCATAATTTTTATTACAGTTATTTTTAGATATAATAGTCGAGTCTGTTATGCAACGAGTTTTAAAACTTGTAGATGAAACTTTGTTAATTTCATTCCCATATAACTTCATATGGGAATCAAAATATAATTTCATTCTCATATTCGCACATTTATTCAAGACATAAACCAAGGATCAGCGTGACCATAGTTTTACAAATTTCTGAAATTTCCTGAATGATATTTCATTATTGAATGTTGACTCGAAACGGTCGTAGTTGAATTTATTTTGAAAAAAATAATTGTAGGTACTTATTTATATAGATACATAGGTTATTTATACGTAGGTTATTCACGCATTGTTCTTGTGGTAATAATGGTGTATATATTATATTTATAGCTACTAGATATTGTCCACTAGTCAACACTAGTCCTCGGCTCGCGCAATTTTCTTAAAACGGGACTTTAAGTAGGTATATTTATATGTAGATTACTATAACCAGTCTACAGACAATAATTAGACTTTAATAACGGTATCGAATTTAAGTAATATAGTATCGACATTTTAGCACATCTCTAAAATGCGCGGGCGCACCTGCCGCCCGCACCCCCACGCTATATTTTATTCCACTTAATCGTCCTTTCCGTTATGTTACCTGTTTTTTATCCCGCACTTAAAGCAAATATTCCTGTTTCTATAAACGCATCGAAGCCAGGCCGTCCTATTAACTATAATAGACACTCTTAATTGAGAATCTATAAAAGGTTTCGCGAACTGTTGACTATATAAGGACGTAGCATTCATCATGGAAAACGTGGCTCTCATCTGCCCAATTAATAAAAGTTGACTTTAAGAAATGGCGGAGGACAACAGCGACAGCCGCCTGCGCTTGCGACGCGAGGCACGCCGAGTACCGGTTCTCTGCACCCGCAGCTGAAACCTACTTGTCTCGTGTACACCTCCAAGTGCTTTATTTTGATTTATTTATAAACGTATCTACGATGAATTTGCATTGCAAGCGACTTGCAATAATTTCACTTTTAGAATCAATCTTAGAGCGACCAGTTAAACATTCCCACCTACGTTTATATACTTCGCAATTTTCCCAATCGCTTTGTTTGCAGGGCTTGGGTATTTTTAAAAGCTTCCGGCAAGTCCAATTACCTACGTTTTAAAAATCCAAGGACTAAAAGCTGTAAGCAAACCGAGAGATGTTTTAGTGATGTGTTAAAAAAACAGTTAGGTTTACCTTGCATTGAAAAATTACTAAAAAAATAAGAAATTTCTTTAGGCGACAACTTATGTCATTTTAATGAAAAAAGTATTAATGAAACCTATACATATCGAATGTTTAAAATGATACTCTAAGACTATTAATTCGCGTGAAATCCCAAAGGAGGGTTTAATTCGAAATCGAACAAAGGACGAAAACAAAAAGAGCATTAAAAAAAATAATAAAAAGCGGTACGGGCGCGTGCCGGCGCGACATGTGCACGCGCAGAGGATCCGCGCTAACGGGCCGTGACATCGCATCGCCCCACTCGGCTCGGCAGAGCGCGCGCCACCCTCCCGTCCCTTCCCTTGCCTTAGCACGACACGCGCTCGCCGTTATGTTTACAAAGAAGGCCTCAAACACACGCATCGTACTCACCCTCCCCAGCCGCCTCGCTGAAGCACTTTCCCTTGAAACCATACACATTGCCCCAAAGTAACCAAATACAACCAAAGTAGATTAGCCGCTTAATTTAATTTCCCGAGATTGCTAATGGCTCAATCATGTGGCAAATTACTTTTAGTGAATACATACTAATATTGTTAGTAACATAGTCTGTCTTTCACGGTTAATCGATACTGATTTTCATAAAAGAGTCTTTAACTTTTCAAGCTGGCCAATATGAAGGCGATATGCGAATCGTTTAATGTAGGTAACATACATTTATATAAAACATAGGCAACCCGGCCACGCTTCGCTATGGCTGTTATAATATAATGCAATGTTGTGTAAAAAATTCATAACAATCCATCGGCTAGTTTTCAAGTTTTGTGGACGTTAACATACGGAAGCAATTTTTTTTAATATATAAAGATATTAAGGATTACAGGAAAATGATATAAATAAGTAAAAAGTACGCAAAAAAATTGATTTTTGAAAGTTACATTATTATAGGTACTTATACATATGTTCATCGGGTACAAATTAGTATTTTTTTTATAATATTGAACGACTGGCAAGCTGTCGAGCAATGATGGTACGTGATCAACTTATCTTACACACAAGTATCACCGGGGAGATGTGAGTGTGTTGCAGATCCTGAAATAATACCTATTGGATAAGGATCAAGGTTGGAATAAGAAAACCCCTCATTCAAGCACTTATTCACATCGTAAAGAGTTAATTACTGGTGATAGCTGAAAGCAGTGTAACCTGCTACTAACAATTTCTAAATTACCTACTTAAAAATTTTCTGAAAATTAAATTAAAGACAATTACTATGTAAGCTCTAAATAGATTTTAATCGAAGACATCCATCAGGAATTAATAAATAAATATATATTCAGAACTGTACAATGTTAAAAATACTGTAATCCAAAGGTTTCTAAGCTAATATCTAAGCAAACGCCCCGCCCAACACTAGATGATGACCAATGGCGCGTAATGGGCGGAGCGCGCCACATGTAACCTTTCTAAGCTTACTTATCGGCTAATTTCAAAACATCTTAATTGTTATAAACTGAAAATACAGTTCTGAAAACTATAAAACTTATTTTAAGCACAAAAATATAATAGGCAAACGCCACCATATCACATTTCACTGCAAACTTGATTCGGTGAATTCCTCGCTGTAGAGTCAAGTGCAAAAATATGTACCTACTACGAAAAAAATTGTTTCATAAATAGTTAAGTTAATTATAACTATGCACATATAAACTGTCATTACTTTTTATAATATTTTTATACGATCCTTCGGGAAACTAACATAATCCAGGTAATAAACTGTCTGTGTGTCAAATTTCATCTAAATTCATTCAGTAGTTTTTACGTGAAAGAGTAACAAACATCCATACCATACATCCATCCATCCTCATAAACTTTCGCATTTATAATGTTAGTATGAAATAGGATGAGAAAGATTATATATTTTATGATTCCTTTAGTACATATGTGTTATTGTAATTGTTTAGTACACATATTTTTACACTCGACTGTACATAAAAGAATTTTAATGTCACATAACAGAAACCGCTTATTTGAAGGCATTAATAGTTACGAGCCATTTTTCAGTGCGTCCTGCACGCCGTCAGCGTAAGTGCAACCAACAATTAAGCGGTGAATGCGAAGAGTAGACGCAAGCCACCTGTCAACTAGTCATTTCATCAAATCATTTCTTTATAGTGCAGCCTCCGTTCGACCTGTTTTTTTTTTCTGTTAACACAGTTTCGAAAAGTACGTTATAGTGGATAGGTCGGGGAGTGCGAGCCTCCAATGTTAAGGCTCAGTCAAGTGGCAGGCGCCATACGTAGCGGTAGCGCCCGTGCCTCCCTTATCGTATACAACCTTACGAGGACGCGCCGCGTGTCTGTACACATACACTTTAGCGTACACTAAATAAAATGTTCTACAGTGCTATAATTTCGTAAAACAATAAAAGACATTGACGCGAACTTTAAGTGAGGTTTATTTGTGAGTGAGCCCGAAGAGAATAGCAAACTAATTTTGCCGCCCAGGTAAGATGCCGCCCGCCTTACACTTAATTATAAAATTCTTATATAATATGTTTGCAAATTTTATTACAAAATAATTCTATATGGTTTAGTTGAAAAATTATTTTTTAGATTTTTTTAAAAGTTAAATGTAATTATTAAATGAGTATTAAGGTAATTACCTAATCAAAAGTTTTTCATTAATAGATTTTAAAGATTAAATAAAATAAAAGATTTTAATTAAAATTAAATTAAGTTGGTTAATAAAAATGTAAGTAAGGCATCTGTTTGATGAGATATTTATTTTGATATAGTAAACATTTTTATTATATCATACAGTGCGTGATTTTCTAATCATATCTACTATATTCTTAACGATATACCGTACACCTGCATTTTTATACTAAAACAATTATTGTTGACTAAATAATAATTTTTAATTGTGATTGAATATTTAAAAAAATACATTAATAATAAATGTGTTACTAACATTATTATTTTTAATAATAATTAAGATTATTTTAAATATTTTCTATTAATTTTTGTTTATTTATATATAACTTTTTTACGAATATATCCTCTAATAGGTCATTAGAAAAATTAGACATTTTAATTACAAATCAGAAAAATAAAACAAAATTATAATTTTGTTTGGAATATTATTACCATTTATTTATACGCGTAGCTACCTACTAATAATTTGTATCTATGTACCATTTCTAACATTAACTTAATAACTTGGAATTGTTTGGAAAATTAATTTTGGATGTATAGATATTATTTAATTTTGGAAATATTGTTTACGCAACTCGCTATTAAAATATATTTAACATTAATTATTTAGATTATTATTTGTATAATTATTATACGTAATTAAATTTATATATTTATATATTTGTATATAAATATTCGTCAAACGTGTACATAGATAAGTTTAAATAAATCAAATTTACGCTTAGTGGCTATAAAAAAGGATAATTTGCGCGGTGATTGATTTTCTCAACACTTGCGTCGGTTCCCACTATAGAGGGAAAAAATGGGTGGCAGTCGGTCGGTAATTGCCACTAGCCGTCTAATGAAGACTCGCTTTATTGAAACAAGAAATTGCGACACAAAACCTTCGCATAATTTAACACGTTACTCGATCAATTGCTCGTAATAGTTAATCTTATTTAATTATTTGAACATTGTATTTAATTTTAGTTTTTCGAATATTCTAACATAGTTATTTTCAAAATCAATTTTTCAACGTTCCTCGTTTAAAAATCTCGAAATTTTTTTAATTGCAATTAATTAATTGCAAATCTATTATTCAATTTTCAAAAATACATATTAAATTATGTTTGTCACGATCAGTCCGACAAAGTAAATAAAATAAATATTATAAATAAAATAAGTAATAAAACATTTTTCCGCATATAATATTCCGCAGGGACGGAATTTACAGGATTTGTTTCTTAACATATTATTTACGTTTTAAATGAGGTATATTACCTTATTTACACTTTTTGTGATGTTGAAACATAACTTAATAAATTGTTATTATAAAATTAAAACTAATTCCAAATAAGTGAACATTTAAATGTGCTTATTAGAAAAATATTTCTAGGCAGCAATTCTGTACTTTTGCTAAGTAAGTTAGTAAATCTTCACGCGACTTATTTCCCAACATAAATCAGTAACACGTAAACTGTCAGTAGTTTTACGACAGTAAAATGCATCATACTGACCAAGAATTGTAGGTAAACCAATGTCTATAAATGTTAATTGGCACAAAAACTAATAATTTCAAAAATATCTATGGTGGAGTTACTCGACGGTTTGTTTCTCAATAATACCTAAGCATGCCAAGAATAGGTCTTAATTATAAATATTTGAAGTACTATATTGTAATGTGTCCTATAATCCTATATTTGAAGTCGCTTTCCGCGGCTGTCTGTATACCTAGCCGCTAACTACTCCTAAACCACGCATCGGATTTTGATGCAATTTTCAAAATCCGTAGATACACACGTAGATGATTTTTCGCAGAATTTTTGTATATAATAAAACTTAATATATAATATAATATTAAGTTTTTATATTTGCTCCACAATAACGCAAAAACGGCTGAACTCATTTGGACGAAATTTGGAACACAGATAGTTTATAACATACTTTTTGTCCTAGAAAAATTTTAGGTTCCCGAGGGATACGGTCTAAAAATATAAAAAATAATTCGGCGCCACCGTAGTCGTTTTAGCGATTAAGATGTCAAGCGTTACACTCATATATTTTAATTTTTCTACACGGACGAAGTAGCGAGCACATCATTCTTGTAAAAATTACCTGTGTAATATTATCTGAAGTACATACAGCTGATTTTCTTACATATTATAAAACAAAGTCCTCAACCGCGTCTGTCTGTTTGTCTGTTCGCGATAAACTAAAAAACTACTGCACCGATTTTCATGCTGTTTTTACCAATGGATAGAGTGGTTCTCGAGGACGGTTTTAGTATATAATTTTAAACGCGAGCGAAGTCGCCGGCACCAGCTAGTTGTTAATAATAAAGTTTTATCGAAAAATTACTTAATCTCGAATCGCACTACACGTACGTCAATACATTGTGTTCCAATTTGAATAAGGAATGCTGGTTGCACCTCCTCCCTTAACCTTATCCTAACAGGTTTAGCGGCTCACTTTTGTCCCTCTTCGGTATTCCAGTCAGCAGCCAACAAAATCATCATGACACGGTCAGCCTGCCTGCCGCTCTATTTCATTAAATAGATCGACTCACCTTGTCTTTGCTCGGATGCAATTGGGGGTAGTTAGTGGGTATACTTAATGCTATCCTATCTGTGTCCTATCCTATCAAATATTAAAATAAATACTAAAAGAATTTTTCAAACAGGTGCTTCTTCACTATTTTTAAAATGTTGAAGAATCCCGCCACATATAAACAAACATACAATATCCTCTCTCTTTATAATATTAGTATAGATAATATGATGCTATAAACATTATGATAAGTAGATATCACTTCCATAATGAAAGAAATTTAGCAAATCATCGCTGTAATTCATTAATATTAATGGTTCACTCCGACAATTAGTGATTGTGTCGACGTTCGGTTCTCTCGCTTGGTATTTCGTTAATAATCTAATAGCCATATTGCGCTATTGATATAAAGCCCACGCAACGCCACTGTGTAAACATCTATAATAGTGTTAGTCTAATGGAGATTGTTTTAGTGGTTGTGCATTATTAATGCGCGTACGCAGTGGGCGCCGCTTCCATTATTCTGATTCTTCATTTGCTTGATTGAGCTTTTAATATGATTCGCTGTCAACACACGAGTGACCGGATTAATCAGTGACGAGCGTTGACGACAAATAGTGGGCCGTGCACTAATGACACTGGTCACGTAAAAACAACGATGACATCGTCACTTCTGAATCTGTGTTGCTGACCGTGCAATCTTGATTAATGTGTCGCTCATCATTATCTGTTGAAACTTTGACTCATCATATTTTTTAATCTATAAAAGCAAATATATATTGATATTACCTAGCATTTGGTGCACTCTTAATACAAAGACCACTTCATATGTCATTGCAAAAATCGTGAAAATCAAGATTGAGGTAGGTACTTTATTGTCAAAATAATAAATAAACTACTAAATTGTGATGTTTGAAAGACATATATAAGTTTACGTAAAATAAACCTAAGTTTAAAATAAAATGCTTTTTTAAAATAAACATTAATGTAAGAATTTTCGAGAATTTTTTTTTGTCAATTTCTCAAAACTATACTTTTTGCACATAGAAGATTTTGGTTTAACAACAACGATATATTTCATTGATTTTAGTTCTTAATTTGCTGTTTAATAGTTAAGTATGTTAAGACGATATATATGTAATTATATATCAAGTATATGTTAATTTGTAACAGGATGTCACGCCACGTTCTCCTGTCGCGATTGGCGGAGCAGTTCCAACGTTCATCGTCCCCACCGGCGCACAGGTTCCCTTCGCCAGAGCGGAGCCTCACGCCTCACTCGCCTTCATCGCCGAAGTCACCTCCACAATCGCCTCATCTAGACCTCTTGCAATTCGGCGACATCGAAATTGCCGGAAGAGCACTCAAACAATATGCTAGAGCTACTGGTAAGTAACTTAACGGTCACGAAAACGAACAAATTGAGAGCAAAGCATTTTATTTTTGATCGAAAATTATAATATCTTTTAATTTAGTAGCAACATCTTAGCCAATATACGATGTCTGTTAGCTAAGAGTATTTTGACGATCTAACTAAGCTATGATATGCCATCCACTTTTATTAGTTCACTCAGTTACATGCAATCGATGTAGTACTTCGAAATCGTGACATGTAATGTAATAATATGTCACCATATTGAAGGATATATAAAATTTATGAAGCAGAGATTTTAATGTTCGAGTAATGTTGCGAAAATGGTTTCCAAGACTGAGGTTTAAAATTGTTTTGTTTGTTTGTTCAGAATTAGGTGCTCTGATGTACTGCAGCGGACTCGGTGCTCTTTACGGTAGTGCCGGTGTATGGCCTTTGTTGTTACCACGGACCTCGCCACAGATTGATAACAGCAGACGTCTTCTCGATAATAGCAGACATACACCACCAAGAGACGGTGAGATAATTTTTTTTATTATTTCTATTTCTAAGGCGCTCATGCAAATGACTTAATTAAATACACAGGTAATCAGGGCCACAGACTTATCTATTACTATTACTATCTACTATTACTATCTATTAATTATTATGTGGATTACGCAAATGAAAGTGTGATCGTTTAATATGTAAACAGAGATTTAGAGAAAAAGTTAACTCACAATATAATATACTTATTATACGAATCGACCGACGTTATTGGTTCGTAAGGTTTTCTTGGATAGTTCCTCATTTGAATAGTTATCAACGTAAGTGGGGTGCCGATTAAGAAGTTGTGACGGTGATACGTGTGTCGTCGTTTACATGTCGTTTACCTCCGCAAACCAACCGTGCTTGCTCGTTTTAAACGTGCCAAGGAGAAGCAAACTACCTAAGTTACACGGCATTTTGGTTTTGATACGCTTTATTCAAATTCAGGTGGCATTTATCCGTACCGGTTGTGCGCTGATAACAAACCAAACAGAATTAGCTTAACAGTTGAAAGTATAATGCTCGCTTTTGTGCTCGAATAAGTCAGCAACTTACTTATCTGGTTGTACTTCAAACACAATATAGTATGTACATCAATCAACATTTTCACTCAAAACATTGAGATATACTAATTCCTAGGCCTAGACGGCCAAGGCTATTGGCGACTCCAAGCACCTTAATAGGCGACTTCCTCTTGAATAACATTTCATATAACATTCATAATACGAGAGAAAGACTATGAAATCACACTCATATCATAAAATAATAAATCAATTTGTGATAACAATTGATACCAATTAAGTAAGTAGTTATACAACTAAAAATGTTAAAGTGTCAATCCCGAGTCATTATCAGAGCCATTTTAGGTAATTTTTGTATCACCGCATTTTATTTTTGTGTAATGGTAATTGGCATCTCTACAAATTGAGTTTTTAAAAAGTTTTGTATATTAAAAAATTAGACATATTTAAAGTAGTTTGAGTATTTAGGACCTGTCTCTGTTTACTGCTTCTGATGAATACTCAAAATTCTTGACCCTTCTGTCTTTGGGACAATACAATAACAATTCAAATACACATATTTAATAATAATATCAAATATGTGATTTTGAAAAAAAATCTGTAAAATAGGTAAAAAAAAATAGTATTTGCAATTTTTAGAATTTCAAATTTTTATTGTTTTGCGCATGTAACAAAAGTAACATGATTTCTAAATATGCAAAAAATAATTTACCGTAACTTACTAAACTCATATGATGTCTATCGTACAAATCGAAAGGCATCTTATAAAATGCATAATATTAAAATTTTTGTACAGTATATGATTGCTCAGGTGCTTGCTACAGTTGCACAATTAACAGACAGTCGGGTATAAAATTGACTTTGACGAGCCTGTTGGATGAGTGATTAGGGTGCTAGCCTTAACGTTCAGTTTCAGGGTTTCCAGGTTCGATTCCCGGCAGATTCAACTTTAGAAATGAACTTTTCAAAGTTGGCTCTTGTCTGGATCTGAAAGAAGTGGCAGGGCGATTTATGCGTTTCGCAATCATTTGGGCAGGCTGCCACAGTGATACGACGGTAGCCACCTACCATCAAGTGGACCTTCAGCCTGTCTGCCTTAACATTAAAATAATTTACCTTTTTATTAACATTTTTACCTTATCATTTATAGATAATTAATTAAAAAGACACAAAAAATTTGTAATTATTGTATCACAAATTACATAATATTTTTTATTTAATAAGTATTAAATGTCGAATATCGAAATGAATGCGGATTGTTAATTTTTTTAATTATGTAGGTAATATTGTATTGTTTTTGCAAAAGACACATAAAGTATCTATTTAAAAACAAAATTATTTAAACAAAAAAATAATGTCAGAATATTCTTCAGACATTCTTTGAGTCACCTTCCCATGAAAACTGGAGGTCACTGTGACGCAACGCCTCCATAAATATTGATACACCTGTAGAGATTTCGTGACACAAACGTCCGATTTGACTTTACTTTAAAGCGTGAAGAGCGGTCTGAGTTACATTCAAAAATGTTTACAGATGACGAAGAAGAGTTACCACTGAATTTGTCCACGAAGAACCGTCAAATATGGTCACCGGGCAGCGCTTGCGAGCGAGAGAACGAAGATATTGGTGCCAATTCGCCATCGTCACGATGGGACGGTCAAGAGGACTGCGATTCACCTTTGGAGTTGGTGAAACGTTGTCGCAGCCGAAGTCCAGACACTTCGGAGAGACCGGAGCGGCCTACTAGTGCCGAGTCTAGGCTCTGCTCTTCAGCACCAGCGCATCAAACGTATCAACCCTCACTACTGCAAAACGGAGAACACAATTTCTCTTTACTAATGAAGAACGAAAACAGAAACGAGAAATCTTTTCAGGTAAATAACACGTTTGTATTCATAAATTCGACTTACAGTCGCCTACAGCTTACCATTAAAGATATAATGATCAAAGGAAGTTTCTGTTAGTTTTCTTGCTCTTAATATTATCGCAGACACACAGAAAATGCAACTTCCTAGGTAGGTGCCACAAAGTCGCCACTTCGCTATGCAACAATTCTAGTTTTATTTCCATGGAAGAACTGCATTTTACCAATTTTTTTAATAGCCTACCATTTGGTTTTAGCTTACCATTTGGTCCGAGGACATTAAATGCGACCCCAAGTATTTGGGCAAACGTAATGCGCTTTTACAAACGAAAATTTTAAACTAAGTAAGTTAAGTTAAATATGATCAAAATGTCTATATTTACTTAATAAATTCATTTATTAAGTGAGGTAGGAACAATAGAATTTTTCTGCAACAATAGCTCCTTACTGATTCACCGAACTTTCCCATGAACCACAAATATGAAGACAATATCTTTTTCCGCAGCAATTCTTGCAAACTTTAAAATGTATCAGTTTATTTTATATCCCAAAACACTAGATATTTTAAGAAGGGGGGGTTGAAATAAAATTGCTCGAGTTAAGAGTTAAAACTTTAAAACTAGTCGGTGCTCGACACCGACAGTACACCGACAAATTACTTATATTGAACTTATATGAAAAAATAAGTAAATAGTTGAACATGTTTGCGGTGTTATTAAGTGACTAACACGATTACAGCAATATATAGATAATAATCTAGCTGGCATCAGTAAAGAGCGACATCCTTTAACGACTCCAGATAACTGTACAGTTTCCGTTCGAAATGTTTTAAAATAGCAATCCAGTATCCGTTTTAGTCTCTTTAACAAATCAAATAGAAAAAACTGCCCTTTTCTTAATAAGTACTCGTGTATCGAAACGAGTCGCGAGTCGCTTGCTTGTCTTCTCGCCATTTTTGTAACTTTCGTTTTTTCTACGCCGCCATTATAAAATCCACATCGGTTTTAATCAAAATACCGACTTTTAATATCACGGAGCGCGTTTTATAATTGGACGAATAATTACCTTGTGTCATACGGAGATAAAAACTTTGTAGCGCCACACACGCATTAAATAAGTGTCGGGTTTCGGCGCGAAAATATAGGTTGCAATTTAGTACACTCTTGTCTTAGAAAATATGCGACGAATATTACAATCCCTTAACCTCAATGTGGCAGACAATCTATCAGCTTTATTTTAAACACAAGCTATAATTAAAAATTATAAACTAACCCCCGACTTTCTATTGAATTTTGTTTGGGACACGCTATATCTGCTGTAAGTAGCTAAGGAGTTTGGTATCTCGCAGCCTACTTAATGCTGCAGCATCCGGTCATGCATGACATGGGAACCTTTACCGTGTCATGGAAATATTACCGAAGTAACAGTATACCAAATTTTACATCAATCGAACCTGTGGAAGTTAGTGAAATCTCTTCGTCAACTAGGATGGTCTTCAAATGCCTGAACAGATCTTCATAAGTTATAGCTAAAAACCACCCCGATAATGTAAGCTTTCAAACAAAAAAAAAAACGGATGAGAATCCGTCTATCCGTTTGGGAGCTATGTTTCCACAGATAGATACACACAGATACAGACGTCAAGATTATAACACTCCGTTTTTGCTTCGGGCGTCGGGGTTTAAAAATACATATCTACCATCAAAATTGTTACTTCATTTAATTAGATGGTTCATATGAAAATAATAATAGTCTACTATCAACTTTCACAGTAAACTGTTTCAATTTTTTTCATTTCACCTTACACGGTAGGTTTTTAAAAAAAAAATAAACATCAAAAAAGTCTCAACAGTCAAACGTTCAATAGGGCCTCCGGATTTTTTTAAGCAACCTGCGTCTAATGAAAAAAAAGTTCGATTCTGTACTTGAAGCTATAAACCGATAACCATATGTGGACAGTCACCCCCCTAGCACCTGTGTTGTTTATAAGAAAACGCATTCGATATAAAAAGTCAAGGAAAAAAGTTAAAGTTTTTGTAAGGCGCGCGAGGCGAGGCAGCTGCTGACTGGCGAGCCAACTGTCATTGCGGCAGCGACCCGCTATGCGGATTAAATCGTTTGCTCACCCTATATTAATTTATGTCATCTGAATTATAGTTAGGGACCTAATCTTGTGCCTAAAGGAAAATCAATTTCGTTCAAAATAAAATAAAATAATAAAGGACATAAGTCAAAACCAGGCCATTATTAACTTATACTTTGGTTGGAAAAGTCTTATTTAATTTCAGTAATTTCCCGTAATTTCAAACTTTTTTAATAACCCCATCTACCAAATTACACTGGAATTTGGTAGATGGGGTTAAATCAACGATTTCTTCTTACTTAATGGTACAATCAGTTCAACCGTTAAAACGAACATAATAAAAAACTGATGGCCTGATCTCCATACAAAACAGATTGATCTCCTTTTAAACCTAAGCCTTTATTTTAAATTTCCCGATTAATATTCCCGATTAGAGGAATATTAATCTACAATGTGTGATCCACAATGTGTAATAACGCTTGTGTGATGACTTCGGCGATATATATCTTATGATGATCGCTCGTTAAATAATATTAATATTAAATATACTCGATGTTTACTGGTATCAACAATACATTATTGTTGTTAGCTTATTTTAAAACTAATAAATTTTAATTCGAATAAATTATTATATATTTTCAAAACCTAATTTGGCCTTACCTGCACGAGGTCACTATTTTTAAGAAATCATATGGATTTAATTATAATTGCGTCCAAAATATTCATAACTGACAAGCGTATCTACTAAAATCTGTGTTAATACACATAATAGTCATTAGTCAAACTATACAAAACGGAATCCGACGCATTCCAAAAACACCTGATTCAATAAATCAGAAAAGGAGGGTCCTGAACGAAGCCGATTCACAAATAACTGACTCGTTTGTAAGACAATAAAGTATGTGGATTTTATTGTGTAGTATATGACTGTTAATATTTATCTAGCTTAGAATGTGTCTTATTTATTTACAAGCTTTTCCCCGTATTTAACAAACTTACATGCCCTTCCCTAGAGCTCAAGCCACGATCAGTGTACATCTAAATTATGCGCAAATTGGTTTAAAATTAACTCCTAAATTAATATATATGTATATCAAATTAAAGTAGAGTGAGTAACAGTTTTAGTGTTCATTTATTGGAATGCTAATAACTTCAGTAATGGATATTTACCCAAATGAACATTTTTTTGCATTTCATTTGCATTCATTTCTTTTGTATATAATTACACAAAAACAATATTAACCATTTTCTTTAAAGCAATATCATAAAATAACTTAACGTATAATCAAACATACCAAATTAATTTATTCACGTCTTGTCCTTAAGTCGGTATTTCATTAATCTCTTCCACATAAAAATATGAGCAACTAATAACTAAGTGTTGATATATTAATTAGTAGGTACGTAGTAAAAAAAATATTTTTTTTTCATCAAGTTTCTTGGAGGAAATCAAAGAAAAATCGAAAGGGTTAACGCATTGCCCTGTTATTACTTTATTACTGGTTGTCACTACATATATGAAATTATGAACAGTGATAGACGTTGACATACTCAATACGTAATTATACCTCCGTAGTGTAGACATCGAGCTATGTTCGTAGTCGTAGCCGCTGATTGATGGGAGCAATTCTTGTGTTAATATTTGTTTTATGTTAAAACTTGTAGGTAATATAAATTTACACAATTTTTTTGTGTGTAAATTTTAGCCAAATTAATATTACAAGTTCTAACATCAATTTAAAGTACCTATGTTCATCTAACAGCGGAGTAATTGTGATAATTTCTTTATTTCTTTAATAGAGGAAGCTCTATTGTACATATGTAACCGTGTACCGTATAATATATGGCAAAACAATTAATTGTTCAATTAATCTTTAATTTCTACAGTGCAAACAATGCGGTAAATGCTTCAAGAGATCCAGTACCCTGTCGACGCATCTGCTAATCCACTCGGACACACGGCCATATCCGTGTCAATACTGCGGGAAGAGATTTCATCAAAAGTCCGACATGAAGAAGCATACATACATTCATACAGGTCAGTCTATTATTTTGTATATTTTAAATACATATAATTATTTAATGTACATGTCCGTATAGTAATTAAATAAAATTTATTACAGTCTTACACTTTAGACTTCAGAGTAACTAATCCCGGATGCTATTTTAGTTAGCCTTTGTCTTAGAACCTAATTTTATATTTCTTCTGTACACGTGTGTCACTGAACTTCTAAGCGGCAGTCCGATTTTGATGTAATTTTTTTTGTGTGAGCCTCCCTGTATGATTTAGATTCAATTATGAACAGAATGTCTAAATTTCAATTTACAAGTGCACTTAATAAGTGGCAGTAACACATAATATAAACTCGTACTTATTACCGGCACCCTGGCTAATATAAGTACAAGAGCTGATAAAATAATACCTACTATGAATATTAAAATTTTAAATTTGTATAATATGTCACTATATATCTCACTATACATATTTAAAACCTTTTTTTTTTTCTTTAGGTTTAATTACACGTGTTTGTAATTAATACCTTTGTTAATTTTTGGTCATTTTTGACGCTCAAATGTTTTCTCATAGACAATTGACATAAAATATAAAAAAAATACGAAATTAACAACGAATAAAATGGCAAAGTTGTATTGTATCCATCGGTGAATATTTTGAAGGGGACAATCTCCTCGACGTGTTGCTTTACGGGGACAATATATAATATATTGAAGATAAAATTAATATCATTCTAAATATGTAAAGTAAACACAAAACAGTACCTTATTCACGATTATTTTTTGTGTTAGCTTAGTATTAAAAAAAAATATATAAATAAATATCAAATAATTTTATAAAGTAAATAGCTATTTGTTCAACTAGAGAGCAAAATAGTTTTTTTTCTGCGACGGCCGACTTTAAATCACGAACTAGCGAAGTAGTCTAGAATTGAATTGAATAGAATAGAATAGAATAGAATTGAACAGCGAGAAAAGCGTTACTAGGTCAATTAAGACAATTTTAATATTATGTTTATTATAGCCAACATTTACATAGCATTTGTGAGATTAAAGGCAACAGTTTTGTTCGGAACTGTGATGGTCGTATTATTTATTTGCGTGTTAGGTAAGGGTCCTGTCTATCTTAAGAGCTGGGCCAAATCTAGTCGGCTATGGCTGGACACACTAATAAAATATTCCTGTAAGTTAAATCGCGTGTTCGAATTTCGAATCATGCTCGCATCAAAAATCGATTTTGCTGAGAGTTTTTAGGCACCAAAAGCACCCTTTTCGTGTTGGAAAGGTGAAAAAGATATTTTCATTGATATTGTATGTAGTAGGTAAAAGTTCATGTACCTACACACCTCCAAGTTACCTTAAACTTCTATTTTGTGAAGAAAACTTTACAAATTACACCGATTTGTGACAAACTTGAATAACTGTTTCTCACTTACGCTACATCGTTTATTATCCATTGATTGAAACAAACTTTGTTGTGATGTTATTTTCTATAGAAACTTTTGTTCGATAGTTATAGATAATAGTAGAAGTAGATGACAAAATTTACAGCTATTACCAAAGTTATTGGTTGGTACCAAATGTCTTTTAAACTTTTAACGATCTACAAATGGGATATAAAGTGATCACGGCACTTACGCAGTAGGCATACCAAAGACGTAATTTTAAAAAACAATAAGGAAAATATTAATAACTTTATTTTTTTTAATTATTATTTTTAACATTAAATTCATTGAAGAAAGCAAAATATTTATCAATTTTTAAATTTGTAAACACTATAAATATTAAAATGACACGGAACAAGGAGGCGAACTTCTCAACGAGTTCATTAAGTTGAAGGCATTATACATACATATGTCCAATAAAACCATGCGACACTTGCAGACCGTGATGTCTCAGAATTAAACATTTAAATGCTTTGCAATTACCTTTTCGACTGAAAGCCGCGGTCGTTGCGGTGCTCGGACGCGTTAATGAATTTTCAATGAACAAAAAAAAACTTGAATTCCAAGAGTAGTTCGATGCGACCGTATTCGACTCAATGGGAGGCTTTTGTCTTAGCATATTTATTTCTTACCTATCTGAACGATAGTTCATTCTTCGACATATTTTCATAACATTTCTGAACCGTAGTAACTACAGTATAAAATATAAATAAGTTTGAAAGGACAAATTACTCGGATCTACTTAGATCGGATTTCTTAACTGTAACGTTAGTGTTAGTGCTAATGCTAACCTTTTTAACCGTGCTAACCTTTAAGTTAAACACTTGTGGACCCAGCAGACGTTGTCCTGCCCCAACCCGAAAAAAAATCCATAACCCGTTTTCAGCTCCAACTAAAGGTCCAATTGTGAAACTAAACCATCCAGGGCCCAAACTCAAACACAAAAAATTATAAAAAAATCTATCCAGCTATTTGAGAGGAATTCAGAGACATACATACGTAAAGAAGAATTATTTAAATAAAGATTCATGTAAAAAATTAAGTTTAAGCTAGAAAATTATTTTATAGAACTCTAATACATGTATGCATAGGTACCAATATCATAACAAGTTTCACATCTTTTATTATTTTTAACCTAAAAATTTTCACATTGCTACTAAATGAGAAACATTAAAAAAATACTCGTATTAATAATTTATTTTAATTATGGAAACTATTTTTTAAAATTAATATTCTCTTATATCCGTTTAAAGAACTAGGAGCCTTGAATTTACGCGATTGGCCATCAAAAAAAAATAAATTTCAACGATTCGGCAAAGTATGTAGATAGATCCACCTAAGAGGTCCGATGAGAGGAATTATATTTAAAAAAGTGTGCCGTACATATTTGTCGTGGGCAAGACGTCTCGTCACGTTTGAGCTGTGTTCCGAATGATTTACAGCAGCCTTACATGGCGCTCGTCCTCCCGATAAATACCTCATCATCAATATTCCAAAATGCTGCTCCGCCCGCAATTAGCCGCGCAGCCTTCAGAGGCCTTCGCAAGCACTCAGATCACAGTATGAACAAAAAATAGCATACTTAAATCCTGTGTATCTATAAAGTGACATTTTACTTTGTTCTTTTTTTTTTAAGAGTTTCGCATTACTGTTTATTAATGGGCACATGTATTTGTAGACGTAGGTACTGTTGTAGTTGATGGCAATATAATATCGAACGATGAATAGTTGTAACAAGCTAAACTATGTTGCATAATAAATCACTTTGCGATCGGAAACCGTGCGGTAAATAATAAATATGGGATGATATGACCACTTGTCGATACAAGCTTTAATTACCGACGTAATCACCACATCAATACCTATAAATTAAATACATACGATGATGTTTTTACTCTATTTACAGATACGTAAATGTAGAGTACAATTGTATATTCGTATTTCACACACAAGGGTTATTTTTTATTTTAAAACTTACAAAAACGGGTTTTGCAAAAAGATATATTATGATGTGTGTTGTCTTAATGCAATAAAAATACCTATATTTATATTTGATATGAATAATGTAATACATTGTTTATCAGTCAGTCAAAATTGTGTAAATATTTTTTGGTAATCTGTTACTTTTCGTTTATCGCCCCTTCTCAATTTTTAGTATGTATAATATTAGAAACATTTCACCGGTTTCACTTATTGCTACTAATGTATTCACTCTGATAGAGATTTAATTTACTGACAGATTAAGTTTTGTATTATTTTATTACATTATGTATACAGATAACTTTACTGAGTAGGCAACATATTAGAAAAGGCCAATGCCAACGACCAACGTGTAAATTTAAATTTTGACGAGCCCATTGGTCGAGTGGTTAAGATACTATCTTTAGCGATCTGACTCAGTGGTCCCGGGTTTATACGCGCTAAGCTATTTTTGAGCTTTTCAAAAATGGCTCTGGTATGGGTCTAGCAATTGGTTAAAGCCCGTCTGGCGGCAGTAACCACCCCACACAATACAGAAGACCACCGAGAAATAACAGCCTGTATGCTTTTGTATTTTGTAAATAAGGGGTGGCAGATTCCATTTCCCTATGCCTTCCTAGTCCCTTAACATTAATCCTGGCGTTAATCAAATGAACCGTCAGTCTATCTGACTACAGTGATTTAGGGTAAATTTAGACATTTAATTTAATACTAAATTGAAATATTTTGGTTACAGGTGAAAAACCACACAAGTGTGTGGTGTGTTCAAAAGCGTTTAGCCAGAGTTCCAACTTAATCACACACATGCGTAAACACACCGGTTACAAGCCCTTCTCGTGCGGACTCTGCGAAAAAGCGTTCCAACGCAAAGTGGACTTGCGGCGTCACAGAGACTCTCAACACTCCGACTCTTCGGAGACCACCGCAAACCTTTCTTTGCCACACCGCTACAGATACTACGACGAGTCTACACCGCTCACACCTTTAATCACTAATTAGAATCTGAAAAAATGTCTAATACCTATTGGGTACAATACAATCAATGTATCCTAATTTTATAGTCCGTCCAGTCTTTGAATAAAACAATTGTTTTCATGAAAATTTAACTAAACGCTTCGAGTGCCTTCTGCATTACGTAATTACCAAAGATTTTTATGATTAATATCGTTTTTACGAGAATAAGTGGAAGATACACTTTTAGCTTAGCGATAGTTCAGTGTAATTAAAATACCGTTTTTTTTTAAATATTTTTCATCATTTTTATTTGGCTTGTATTAATTGAAACTCAGAATACAGAATAATATAACAAAAACCACAAGTGCCTTTATAGTTAAAACAAGAGAAACAACTCTTATTTAGAATGTTTTCAGTTGTTATACCTATTAGTTACGACCTTTAATTATGAATGTTCGTAACCATGAAGACTGTTACAATGAGGAGTTAGCAATGGAATATACCCACCCATACCTTAACTTGAAAAGCAATTATATCATTACAAAGTAACGTGTAGAGCTAATCCAAAACTAGTCAAATGCTAGTGCCGTTATTGACATCGCTTATGAAATATCCTCCGTTGCATATCCTTATTCGCATTAGGATTTATGGCTAAATGTTTTTGTTACTATAGCAATCACTCTAGGGCCATCGCAAGTGTTATGAAGCATATTTTATTTAAACTACTTCTTATTTTCTTTTTACGTGTGAACTGGAACTTTCCTGAACCTGCAAAATAAATTTCATATATGAAAATTATATTCTTATACCTAATTAATTACGATTTTTTAAACATCTATCACAAATTTGTAATTGTGGTTTTTATCATTATGATTGTCGCGGTTTTTAGTTTATTCTGTATTATGAGTGCACTAAGGATAAATAACCTAATAAAGGAAGCATCGCAGCATTTTTCATTTCAAATGAAAATGACTTACAGGCGGTTCCTCGACCAGACTGCTTTTTTCGAAGTTGAAATGACTGCTTTTTTCAAGTTGCGATAAATATCTACCTAGTACCTACGTCCATCCTAGGTCGATATATGAAGTTGATAGTACCGAATATATATTTGTGAATCTATTTATATAAGATCTTACTGTTTAAATACATAATATGTATAATTATGTAGGTAAATGTATATACATTATCATAAATTGTTACCGTACAGTGCCTTTAATGCCTGTACAAATACTGTATGTAACTTAAAAACTAAGTGAGTTGCATTTACCATCCGTCCCATGTGTGCGATTACCGTCCTATTTTATTAATTTTTACTATTAATAAGAATTTTGTTGTAACAATAATTTTGTCGACGCTTGACCAGTAAACAATTAAATAGGTACTAAAATGTAGATAAATATTTAGTCTTTAGCAAACCAAAGTGTCTAATTAGTCGAGTGTAAAACGCTTTATTTATTTATTAGGTATATTTATTAAGATTAAGGTTTAATTTTTAAATAGCCTTAGAAACATTACCTTAGTAATAAAATTTATGTGTAAGCAAAATATATTGTGAATTACCCATTAGATGTTACCTTACGTTACACATTACACTTTTTTTATAAATTGTGAATATTGCATTTATATTAACTATAAGGTAAAGTGACTCATTTAAATTGTGAAAACTTAAATTGAATTTTCAAACGTTGACAAAGTTCTTCGGTTTCCTATGCTCTTTAAAAAAAACAAACCCTTTTTAAAAATCCCGCAAGTAGCCAGGCCATAACTAGGTTATGAGTCGCTTATTTCATTTAATTTTTTTTTTATTGTAAAAATACACTTAATAATGTGGAAATCACCTGAAATTCTAGTAAAGCTAAAATTTTATTCCAATGAAACTTTTCGTATTATGAAAAATATTATCTTTGCTTTTCGTTAT
This sequence comes from Synanthedon myopaeformis, assembly GCA_944738685.1. NCBI lineage: Eukaryota > Metazoa > Arthropoda > Insecta > Lepidoptera > Sesiidae > Synanthedon > Synanthedon myopaeformis. The sequence goes on from OX122915.1 coordinate 4,897,163, forward strand.
TATTCGTTTATTATTTGAACTTTTTGAAAATGAATGAACATGATAAAAAGAAAAAACTTTTTATAGATCCAACATATTCGTACATATAAAAAAAAACATCCCCTTGGAAGTGGAACTTGGCTGATATCAAATTTTTTTTTATTAAGGCTTTCAATTAAGTGTTCCCTAAATTTTATGAGATGTTGATGAAAACAGACACATTAAAAATCAATTTTGCTATAAATCATTTTCGTATTAAAATTATCGAAAAAGGCCTAAATAGGTATCTGTTAAGCAACTTGTAAATTTGAAAGTGTTGTTAATTTATTATAATTTCCTTCAAAAATCTGAACTTGTACCTATACCGTTATTATGTTACCGCCAAAATACGTCATTTGGTCTGTTACCACGAGGAATTGTTAAGTTCTTCTACTAGCATAATTATCTACAAGTTAGCTGAGTCAAATGTAAAGACGCTTGAATATGTTTAGTACAATACTAGATCATAGTTATAAGCAAGGTTATAGGACGAATCTGACTTGTGTCACGTTTTCTCCACATGACTAATATTTCTTTCTAAGATTTTTTAAGGGTTTTGACCTTATGAATAAAAAGAGATGAGAAGAAAAGAGACAATGTTTCCGTCCAATAAGTAACATTTTAATGTGTTACTACAATTATGTATAGAAAGTTGTCCTGAATTAGAGGCTAGATGTTGATACTAACCTTTTATTTTGCACACTTTTGTTCTGCATTTCTATATTAAGATAGGTAAAGTCAGCCAGGGCAATCGTAGAGACTATTGAGAAATTGAAAACAATAGCCGCTATGTATGTATTATTTCTGAGGAGTAACTCAGAAATAATTTACTTGAGCAAATATTTTTAAAAACACATTTTTATTATTTAAAATATTAATTAATAAATTCTTAATTATTTATTAAATTTCATAGAAAAGTTGCTGTAAAATTTTATTATTATTTTATCTATGTCACTCAACATTAATTTTATATAGGTAAGTTGTTTTACCCATAGTTTAACAATTACCATGGTTGACTGAATGTATATTTAAAGACCAGTCGTCAGTTCTCTTTTATCGTACTTGCGTAGAGATATGAAGATAGTGTAAATCTATTTTACACTAGGCAATGAAATTAAATTTCTTTGTAAACCGATACACTAATTAACGGCTAGAACACCAAAGAGTATCTACCCATCTATTTAGCAGATACGTAACCATTTTTTTCGAAATAACGTGGAATACAAAATAATAAAAACTTGGTTTGTAAGATTTTTTTATTACTAAAAGTGAAAAAATACCAGAGTTGTGTGCAAATGCGAGCGCTACGCAAGGCGTAGAACGCAGAACTCTATTTAGGATAATTTATTATGTATCTTTCATTATCTATCGATGGCATAGATCACAGATGTGGTATGTGCAGAAAAGTGAATTTAAGTACAGTACAGAAATTTTAAAATTGGGTTAAATAGGCCACTTAGTGAAGTTACCACACTTGAGCTATTAGTTTTTATTCCACACTTCCCCCATAGGACAGGCAGAGCCTAGTTTGGGGGACAGAAATATGCTAAAACTAAAGTTGTTATTTTGAAATAAATTTCTTTATTCCTATTATTCTTAGTTAACCCTTACAGGTACACTGGATACTTACCACTTTTGTGCACATCAAAATTTAAGTTACAAGGATACTTACCAGTTACCACATTAGTGTTTTATGTCATTGCTATACAGTCTATTAGACTGTATAAATAACTCTATGGTTTCGAGTTAAGTTATCTTGGTGTGCTTTATTAAAATATTTTTCCTTGTACAACACACACGCGGATCGCTGTGAAATAGTTTTTATTTTTAAATTAAATACGTGTCAAAAATTTAGTAATGTTTTATAACAGTGATGCTTTTACTGTGGTTTTATTTCTTGTAAGTAGCTACAATGTAATTCTTGTATTTTTTAAGTTCTAATTTATTTTACGCCTGACACGCATGTACAATAAACATTTTACAAACTGGAATTCTTTAGTTTATTTCACAATTTTTTCACTATGATCATATTAACTATCTCACATATTGAGCCTTTGTACACTGTGTACAGTAATAATTTGTGCTTGTAATAATAAGTGACAAATATCCATAATTGTAGGTGTAAAATTACACAAATTTAAATTTTAATAATCCTGGCAAACTTATATTCAATAAAATTTTGTTTAGAAAAACGGATTCAGCTTGAGATGGTGATGATCAGATAAAACGAATAAAAAAATTTAACCAATATGTGCCTATGTGCAACAAAAAAAAAAATAAGAGCAGGTATTATTGATCAAATATCAAATTAATTTCTTCTTGCAATGATTTAGCCAATGTTTTATGGTGAGGTCAACAATGATGAATATTTAATGTGTAAATTGATAACGAATTATGACCTCATGAAGGTTAAATAAATAGTTTCTTTTAAAATTTTTTTATGTTAAGTTCGACAGACACAGGCAGACAGTACCTACACTTGATGGTAAGTGGCTTCCGTCGCACAGGTGCTGCAAGTGCGCTGCCGACTAATATTATAGTTGACATCCTAATAATAGATGTTTGTTACTAAATCACGCAAAAACGCCTGAACAGATTTGGATGAAATTTGGCACACAGACAGTTTATTACCTCGATTAAAATATAGGAAATTTTTTATCCTGTAAAAATGTTACGTTCCTGTGGGATTTTCAAAAAACGAACTAAAGCGCGTACGAAGTCGCGCGCACAGCTAGTATTTTAATAGGTATGTCAACTAAGTACATATATGCAATTGTAATTGCATATTATGCAAATAAATCGATGAAAACTAGCAACATTGCGCAGTTCTCACAGATCGTCATTCGACACACAATCAAACAACACCACCTAACAATCACGATACATAAAACTAAGTTATTCAAAAGCAAATTTGTCCCCTATCCTATAATCATGTTATATGGTACTTTGACAGAACACAAAGTGATTGCTGTTTGCTGTCTAGTACGTAAGGTATACAGATCAGCCTAACTATTAAATTCGGTATGTATGTTATGCTGTTAGATTTAAGGTTCAAATTAGAGTATGAACGATTACTTGGCGTGTTGTAGACTGTATAAACAATCAACAGATAGACAGCGACGACACTTGTCGATACAAATAAAGTAAACAAACAATTTACTTAGATGTATTCGACGCGTATACTAGAGGTACCTGCGTTTCACCCGCCACTCTGTATTAATTGTGTTTGTTATAGCTTTTTCATTTCACTTTAAGGAGTAATGTGGTGATAAAATGAAATAACTAGAGTCGCGTGATTGTAATCAATTCCGTTAGATAGCTGTGTTGAAAGTATTTTGTAATTTAGCCTGAAGCAATTTTACTTTAATAACTTAATTCTGTTTTCACTGCTTTTAATACTTACGTAGCTTTCAAGAGACTTTCAATTTAATTGTAAAAAAGTTGTTAATCTTAAGTAATTTATAATGTTCACCTAAGCATTGTTTTGTTTATATACTAATATATTTTAACTTTGGATTTGTTGGGTTGGACGGAAATAAGAACTACTCTTAAAAAATATTCCTGAACAATTTTTTTTTTTATGTATCTATAATCTGTACTTATAAAATAGTTTGTCCTGACTTACTATCAACGCACAACCAAAACTACTAAGTTAAGGAAGCTGAAATTTGGAACATATGTTTATCTGAAAACGTAAACATCCGCTAAGAAAGGATTTTTGAAAATTTCACTCCGCTCCGTGTGAAGCCAGGGCGGGTCTTAAGTATGCTTCGATTTATTGGTTTTTGATTAATAGAAACCTTGGGAGAGACAGGCTACCTAAGTACTTTTCATCTTATCACGAAGGCGATGCCGCCACAAAGATAGCACCTACCTAGTACCAATGATATAAAATAGTATTTTGTTCTTGTGAAGACGGATCTTCACCAGTCAAACAGACACAAACAAAGTATGTGCTTAGGGTATAATGTTAGGCAGATCCCTAATATATATCTACCTAATATTACATTATGGGAACCTACAACTTGCTGTACAGTAAAATGGATAACCCTTTTAAAATAATCCCTATTTGTTGTATCTATTGAGCATATAGCCCATACGCAGCCATAATAAGGCTTCCGAATTGTACCTGCCTCCGACTGTACAGCACCAATGCAATGTAGTTGAACAGCCGCCATTACGATTTTATAATACAATTAAGGCAGTGGAGCAAACATTTAAATACCTACAACAGAATCCATAGAAAGTTGCAAGTGTGCATTGAGCATGTCAAATGCCTACATAAGAAAATCCCTAATGAGATTTGTTATGCGTTCGTATTAAGAAAAGATTAACACCTAGGTACTATTTTCGAACACCACTGTTTATAAGTATGCGTATGAGAAACGGATTTTATGTATGGGAGTAGTTATAAAATTTAAAAAAATATATCTAACACGAATTAAAGTATTTGATATGAAATGAATATAATAATATTTTCATTTAAGAATAAGTTTAATTTACGAACGAAACTATTTAATAAGCGGTGTAGGTATTGTAGGACTATGGATGGAGGTTCTTGGAATAGAATTTACATTAATACTAGGTATATGAGATTAACTCTAAAGTGTATATAGTATATGCCGACTTTACTTTTATTAGCTAATGATAAAAATCAATACTTCGTGAGCCGTAAGTTCACAATGTTCGCATTGTAATATTATTATATGGGTTGGTTGCATAAAATCCAGATAGCAGAACCTGTATGATTTGAATAAGTATAGGTAGGTATCTGATTCTTAGAGTTCTTATGCTTATTTTATAAAGTGCATACCTTACTAAATCTATGTACTACTAAAAGAGATATATATTATATTCATATTATGTTAGGTACCCACTTCAGCAACGTAAAAAAATACTGACGACCAGCCTTGACCTTCCCTGTATCATTGAAAAGAATTTCCGATCTTTCGCTCAATTTATTGTTTAAAACCACAACAGCAGATAAAGTTCATACACTATCCAATGCCTGATCGTGATAAAATAACGACTACATTTGTAACACGAAACAGAAACAGCCCTAATCCCTAAACCTTCCGTGAAAGGGATAGGTACTTCATACAAATGATATGGAGGGATTTTCTTTTATATGATTTTTCTTTCTTTATCATCTAAAATTTATGCTCGTGGGTGTTCAGTTGTTAATTATTATTTACTCAACAATACCTGCTATTAAAAAATAGCAACAACACAGGCGCACGTGTTGCGCTTTGTCCGACTTTAATTACAGATTTTAAATTCGAGATTGAAACTAACAATGATGCAGAAAATTCATTAAAAAGGTTCAGTGCTTTCAGAAATTTTACCTATTTCATATTATCAAATATAGAACTGTTACTCTAAAATAAGAGTATTACTATTAAACTAGCTGACCAATACACTATACTTCTTGAGCTGTAGGTTGGTTCGATTCTAATATCAGATGGGTTCAGAAAATTCTGTAAATGTAGTTTTTTTATTACTTCTGAAACAAAATACCTAAATGTTTTTCGCATTATTTCTGTATAATACTGAATAGATATCAATAAATAATTTCACAGATTTGTTGGCGATTCTAACTTTTTTTGTAGTACGACATTTTGTGTATCAGCAATCGTGTGCGCAGAGCAAGCCAAATAATGGCTTTTATAGTCTAATTTTTGAAACCTCTGTGCATTATGTAATTTTTGTGGGAATCTTTAATCTTTTTTGAAAAATAAAATACAGCCCATGTAGGTAAGTAAAAAAATATTTAAAATCGTTATGTAGTTTTTTAGTTTATCAATTATAAACAAAAAAATCAAATCTTATTTCTTTATATAAGTGTAGATAAATTTATTATTCGCCAATGCATCATAAAATTCGATAAGAAGATAATGTTGTAGAAAAACAAACTGTAGGTATTAAATGATAACCCACATAAAAACAAGTGTCATTTCAAAAGTGTAAAGAGTCATAAGAAGTTGTTTTCACAAAAGTGAATGGGCTTCGACCTCTCATAGCCATATTCTTTTTTCATAAAGAGGAAGACAGTCAATATTTTTTTACAAGCAGTGATAAAAAAAAATTGTAACAATAACATTGAAATTGCTACAGATAAAAGAGTGCTATGCTAATACCTAGTCTACAGACTTTTCTACTGTTTAATTTGTAAACAATTTTGACATCTTTTTTATTGAAATAACAATAATTACCCAATACCCATTAATTTGTTAAAAATTAAAGTCACATAATATTAAATGATTTAGAATATTAATTTTATGCAAATCTTACTTTTAAATGACTAGTTAAAAAGATATGATTAGTATGTTATAAAATGAGTTTAGAAAAAGATTAATGTTCTGTTTATGACATAATCCTATTGGATTGTTAATACCATAAGTTTAGTTGTTAATAACTGAGAGAATGGTGAACTGATGATCACAATAATGTTTTTTTGTACTTAGTCATTACAGATAAGCATTTTATACTAATATCATAAAAATATAAACTTCATACATTTAAATAATTTTAAATGCCAATGTTTTATAATGGAAAAGTCAGCAACTTGACTGTGCTTCTGACTTTTGATTTAGTAGTTGGCAACTATCAAATCAGCTATTCAATATTTTTCATACGCAACATACCCTTTGGTTGGCCATTACAAATAATTTTATAAATATACAAAGTAATATTAAATGCGTTTTTTTATAAAAAAAATATATACTCATAGCTATAGGTATGTATACTAAACAAGAGTATATGTAGACTCATTAAAAATAATTTTCAGACAAGGAAAATGAATGAGATTAAAATATTTAAAAAATAATCAGGAAGGTACTTTGAAATAACAGAAAATGTGTTTTTTTTAATAATAGGTATATATAATAAAGACAAATGTCCTGTAGTGCTTAAATGTTACAAAAGAATAAACAACAAAATGCTTTAAACATTGATATTTCTAAATCTCTTCACTTGTTTATAGTGTGTGACACTTGTATCACAGGACATCATATTTACAAACAAACCAACCCCATCATTTGACTTTCTAATCATCCCAGTTGACTTTATGGCAATCGTGCCACACGAAAGTGCCTTTTTGTGTCTGTGGAGCTTCCAGAGCCAAATATAGCGGGGCTCGAGCGCCTCTCTCCGGTGTGAAATCACCCATACCCTTAGTCATGTCCGTTTTAATAAAACCGGGATGTACACAGTTCACAGATATATCTCGACCTTGTTCGTTAAACTGTCTCTGTTGGACGAAAGTCAATGCCGACATTGCTACCTTTGACACTTTGTAGTCCCCAAAATGACCAGCGAATGCGACAAATGAATTTTTACCATTCTTAGTCGCTTGTAAGAAATCGTTTATGAACTTTGATATTTCATCGACCGTTAAATTGTCTTTGACTAGTGTATCCCTCCAAACTTGCTTTCTTATGTTTGATAACAACCCCCAGTCACTACTTATATTGATAATACGGGCCCCTTCTTTTAAGAGCGGATAGAGAACCCTCGAAATTGTTAACAAACTTGTAAAGTTTGTGTCAATAAGTTTTTTGGAATCCTCATACGATGAAACTGATTTATCAAAATCTAATATTCCCGCGTTGTTTACCAACACATCAATTCCTGAATGATGAGTTGAAATGTATTCAGCGAAATCTTGAACACTCTGTTCGTTTGTAACATCCATTAAATGAAATATTGGTTTTAAGCCTAGCCCTTCTAGTTTTCGAACAGCTTTGAGACCTCTTTCTTCGTTTCTTGCGGTCAGATATACGGCACCGTTGAATTTCATGCATAATCCTTTTACGATTTCAAACCCGATTCCCTTGTTGCCACCAGTTACTACTGCTATTTTGGTCTCCATTTTGTACATAAACAATATTTTAAGCTAATAAAGCTTTAATTTCTACGCAATTTTAAAATGTTTTTATATTAATGTGACATTTTAGTAATTTTCTTATCTTTTGATATTTTGACAGTAGATAATGTAGGTGGTGCAGTGTTGCCAACAATTGAAAAGATAACTAGTGTTCTCATCTCATATGAAAAATTAGTACCAGTATCTTACTTACTTTAAGCATGTGAAAAAAAAAAGTGTAGCTGTAGGTAAAATAGTATTTAAAAATATATGATTCAATCAAAAGAAAGTTCAGTTAATCGGAATCTGACAGTCACGGCATTTTTTCATCATTTTTATACACTTTTGTGTTCAAATGGTTTATCAATAGTAAGTAATCAACAAGATGATCCGTTTCAGATCTTACTCACTCAGATTTCCTTCAATTGACTTTGTCAATTATCTATTTATTTTTTAACCTTAAATAAAAAAGTAATTTGGTATAAATTCATAAATGGTGCTTGTGTAGCATTGGTAGGATTCATTGGTTGCGTGGTTCATAAAACCACCGTAAATAAAATACTACTACAGCGATACACAATAGGAGGCTATTTGGTAGCCAAACGAAACTTTCTCACATAATAATATAGTTGGTGTTCTTTACCTCTATTCTCTGTGGTTTACTTCTTTACCTCTAAAATAACCGGCAAACTTCTTGGCACAAACCAGGGAGAGGGCGAACGCGTTGGAGCTGCACGCGATTGGTTCAATATTATATTGTATGTAGTCTTTGTCGCTATAACAGGCACACGGCGCACTAGTCTTAATTCACCTAGTAGTATCGTGTGTAATGTGATTTCAGGGTAATACTACTAATAATAATACTATTAATGCCGAAAGTTTGTGACGATGTGTGGCTATGGATGTTTGTTACTTTTTCCCCTAGAAAAATGTTAGGTTCCCGAGAGATCATATAAAAATATTTAAAACCAAATATTTATCGCTTAACAACCGTCGCTCGTCAAAGCGATAAAGATCTAAGATATTTTCTAAGGTGTTATGTTTTTCTCTTTTTTTTTTTCAAAGCGGACGAATTTGCGGGTACCAGCTAGTTAAGTACATATATTAATGTGTACACTTGAATACCATGTGTAACAAATATTGGAAATGCTCTTAGTAATTAATAGAACAAAATCATAGAAGACGTAAATTGAAAAGTTTATATTTATTTTTGTAAATTATCGTACTATGTTCTTCTAAGAAATGACCTACGCTAACACCATGTAGCAAGTCGAGTTGAGCGTCCTGGATAATTTCGTCATTTTATTTTCAATACTAAAAAAATCATAAAATGAGGTAATTATGTTGTTGGGTAAGAGAAAAATAAATATTTTCTATAGTTAGCCTCCAAGAGACAGTGATTGTTTTATACTATTTAAAACTATTCTAAGGGTAAAGTTGACAAGGTGTGTATTAAAGCAACGATTTATTTCACTTATATGTAATTCTACTCCATTACCTAAACAAAATTGTACAATCTACACGCAGTTTTGAACATTATAAATTTTGGTATAATTTGATAAAAGGAAAATAACAAATTGCATTTAGGCGTATCTTATGGAATAATACAAAATTTCCTATATATTTACAAAACTTAACTTAATTTAGTTAAATCCATGACTTGTTCTTCATCGTTCAGATCATTAACTTTCAAAAAGGCTCTAATGCAGTCATCAACTGTTAATTCTGACAGTGTGGTATTTTCTGTTACATTGCTTCGAAATATTTTTAGTACTTATGTTATTTATGATACAAGTAAAATACTTACTTATCAAATACAGATAATTATTTTTGTTTATTTATTATTCTTGCTAATTTTTTTGTTAGTTCTACTGCAATATTATTCTAACTACCTTGACACGTCATCTAGCCTCAATAACATTAGTTTTTATGTGACGACCACAGCCATTTTTAACATGAAAACTCTTAAATACCGTAACGAGTATTACCAACACATAGGAGCCATCAATGAATTACGTCTCACGTTAAGGGGAGGGAAGGGGTCAACGAAGTGTGACCCCACGTCACATTTCAAAATTTAAAGCATTCAAACACAAAACTTGAACTAAACGAGACTGAAATAAAATATTCTATCTTTACGCTACCTATATCTTATTCACGGAGTCGAGCTTATAGAGCTCTTTCTCTTTCACTCAATTCCATACAAAAGAAGGTAATATATAAGGTTTATTTATTGTTTTGTTGCTATAAATTTTCAGGTGTAAATTTGCAAAATATGTGACGTCACACCGGGGAGGGGAAATCCCACAAATGTGACAAGAACGGGGGAGGGGTCAAAAATCATGAAATTCGTGTGACGTAAATTCACACACCCTAAGTCAAAACACAGTTATTGGACAAGTGTTAGAGCCTTAAATTAAGTAAACACAATAAATAGTACTTAAATACAAACAATAAATGCGTTAATCAATTTTCACCGCTGCATATATTTTTCTTATGAATGTGTACGCTGCGAAGAAACCAATAGTGCCAGTGAGAAGCCAAAACGTCAATACCATGAGACCTGAGAGAGAATAATAAGAGATTAATCAAGCTATAATTAAAATTATAAACTAACCCCCATATTTGTTTTTGAGTCTGTAAGTTGCTGAGGAGTTGGGTGTTCCGCAGACTAGTTGATGCTGCAGCATCAGATCAAGGTTACCATGTCATGGAAATACCACCGAAGTAACAGTATCCAAATTTAAAATCCATTGAACCTGTTAGTGAAATCACTTCGACAACTAAGAAATGGGCTGATTATTTTCAAACGCTTGAACAGATCTTCATAAACTATAATTAAGAACCATATAGACTAGATTCTAGATCATGTCAGTTTTCAAACAAAAAAAAAATAAAAATAACGAGATCAAAATTGATCCATCCGGTTGGAAGTTACATAGACAGACACAAAGATACATGTTAAACAGATACACACGTCATATAATAACACCCCGTTTATGCGTCGGGCGTCGGGGGTTAAAAACAATCCTATATATTACTATTATATGAAACGTAATATTTGTTGGGAGTTACCTGTATAACCAATATAGAGCAGTGTGGGGATGAACTCTGTGATCTCGAGTTTAGTGAAAAAATAAAATATTGAATAAATGAGAATGTATACGGCTGATCCTCCGGAGACAATAAAGCTCTTCCACCACCAGTGATAGTCCTGTTAAAAAAATATTTTTAATGAGCAATATAGTAGTTTTGAATATGTACATTATATTTTAAGGGGAGGTATACTTGTTCATGGAAGACAAAAATCCCTGAAGTATGATGATCAATGCAGAAGAGACTTTTGTTTGTAGAAAGCAAAAATGGCCGAAAATCTCACAGACTCGACTCGACGAATAAAGGAGTTATTCAATGCAGTTGCAAGCAATCTATTTTTCTACACTTTGTCGATTTTTATTTTCCTTGAACAAAATTCCCTCGTCTGGGCAGGCCTTTTGAGTGTTGAATAGAATCAAAGCACAACTTACCTCACCACAAAGTTGAAAGTATACCATTACTATTGATATTTGTGATACAGACACAACCAGAATACAAAATACTAAAAACAAAAATCCAAAAAGATAATAGAACTGATTCTCCCAGAGTGCGTTGAAGATGAAGAATAGTTCAATGAACACCGCTCCAAACGGTAGAATGCCAGCCATCAAAACACTGAAAAGTTAAAACAAACTTTTAAGTGTCAAGAGATACCTTAAAATAATAAATATGCTAAAAAAACACATTCTCACCATATAAAAATATTCATGTACCAGAGTTGTTCGGGCACTTTCCTCGGTATAAAATTAGTTCGCACCGGGTGTTGGAACGGTTGCTTTCTACATCCAAAGTAATATCCCAAATACACGAGCGGCAGAGAGATACAAAACCAGAGACAAAGTAGAGACATCATAGTGGAGAATGGTACCGCACCGCTCGAATGTTTTCCCATTATGAAGAAATTTAAAAAGAAACAAGTGCCAAACAAAATGGCCGGGTATAGAGTGGCGGTTAGGAATGCGGCTTGCTTCCATTGCTTCCCTTTCATGGTGTTGTACAATCGTGCCGAGTAGTATCCGGCGACTAGTCCCATGAACACGTAAAGGAATATGGCGGCTGTCATTAGCGCACCCCTGCTCGCTGGAGACAGCATTCCCAGCATGGCGATCACTGAAACATTTAGGAATTATTGTGTATCTGTACATCATTTTTCTCCAGTCCTCTTTTTCCTATGTATGTCTGTGTAAGTAATCTCGGAAAGTTGTAAACGAATTTTGTTGCGGATTGTATTGATGGAAGGAGGAATTTCTGAGGACGGTGTTTATGAGGAGTTTCGTGTATTTAAATCCTTTTTTAATTTTAGTCGTAATTTTATTGAATGAATAAAAATTAAACTTATCTATTATATAATTCAGTCTCAAGTTTAAAAGCGGTAACATAACAGATCATTATTAAAAGTAGATAAACATACTTTTGCTTAATTAAATTTTCCAGTGTAAATTAAAAAAATAAAATAAAATTCATTTATTTTCAGGCAACTGGACCCAATATGTTAAATTATTATACATTAATTGTTCTATCTAGACAGTTCCGCATTAAAACATAATATTTAAACACCAGTGAACAAAAGGTTTATTTACAATTACAATTGTATATTAAGATATAATGTAAAATTACTTACATAATGTAATGAGAGCCATCAGAAACACTTGTATGCCACTGCCGATGACAGCTGCGAACAGCATCCTCCTCGGTGGCGGACGAAACACATCGCCGTGAACCAACTTCCAGCCCGTCTCTTCCATCATATCGTCGATTGACTCGTCCGAGTTATACCGGGCTATGTCACGCCTTAATGTGCGGACGATGATCATTGTCAGAATGCCTACAAAATTATGTTAACATAATGAGACCAATTCTTATCTTTCAATTACCCCACACCTTCCTTATCCTTATGCCTTCTAAGTACGGCAGCACATTTGCAACACCTATGGCGTTGCTTGTGTTATAGGCGACGGTAGCCACCAAGTGGATCGTCAGCCTGTCTGTTGACTTTAACATAAAAAATAAATTATTGTAGTGTATTTCATGGTACAAGAAAATTAAATATAATCAGATATAAATTTTAAAAATAAAATATGTCATTATTAATACCAATAACAAAAAGTAAAAAATACTATATAAAGGTTTAATAAGTTTTTTTTTTTAATAATAGTTAGCAGACATGTTGGTCCATAAGGTCAAGGTTAGGATGAGTTCTTACATTTCTTATTCCCACATAAAAAAAAAACTAATGTGTACTCTATAAGAAGCTGGCAAATGATCAGCATTACTATAGAATACAATGTCCCCTGCTATTACACAGGGAAACTACAGTGTACTCTATATTTTATGTCACAATAAGAAAGTTTCTACTATATTAAAATGCTTATACCTGATAAGAAGAATAAGACAACAATAGAGTTGACAATTGAGAACCAATGTATTTGCACATCTTTCATTCCCAAATAAATGTCCCAACGAGATGCCCAACTAATTTCGGACTCTCCCCATTCAACAGAATATGTGAAATATAATTTTGTTCCAGTATCTTCGTTGACCAACTGCGGTTTCGGATTTGTTGGAAAGTGGCATGATTCATCAATAAACACAAGTTCATCCTTGTCAATAGAAAATGTCTCCACTTCAAAACCGACAACTCTATAAGAATCTCTGTAAAGTAAAGTTAAAGTAGTGTAAATTATGTTTGTATATTAATTATTATTCTTGTCCAAAGGAGTTGCTGAAAATAAGTATATATTTTTTTCAGCAAAGTATGCAAGCACCGCAGAAATTTTATTAATTCAAAATTATGACATATTCGTTGAAATGGCCATTTAAACTGTTCATTTAATGGCATTTTATCATTACTTATTTGAATATTTTAGATGTAAAGGGCAAAATTAAAACTGTTTTCATTCAAATTTCAATGAACCATACTTATCTAAAAAAAATACATTAAAAAAACACATTGCTTTTGAAAAAATTAAAATAACACATTGCTTATTATTAAAACATGTTGAGTCAACTACACACATACCAGCCATCAGCAATCACTACTTATCTAGGGAGTATCTCACAATTGAACTGCAAACATATGGGAATAGATTGCTATTTATGAATGTATAAAGTATAGATATCTTTGAAAAGTAGGGATTGGTGATAGGAGTGATAAATTTTGACATGTAAAAACAATATTTATTTCATGCACCTAGCTTGATACCGATTGCAGAAAAAGTAATAACAGAATTGAATTTTATCATTACCTCTAAGAATTACCATATTATGATATGACGATTCTACAGGTCAAAAGTAAACTTTATACTCACTGGCTATACTTGTGATATTTTAATAGTAGTTTCAAATGGTTATTGATGTATGCTTTGCCTTTTGACATGAAGCCAAGCCTATATCCTTGCTCTATAGTCCTTTCTGAAGTATCACTGTTTACAACTTTTGTAGCCACCGGTAAATTATCAACTAACCTGGAACATTTGTATAGGAAAAATATAAATATCATATACTCAGTACACTAATCAAAACATGTTACATGCCGATTCATTTGAATACAATATTGAAGAATTAACAACACACTGCGCTTCAGAGTCATTTGGGCAGCCCATCTTGCCGCTGTAATCACCCCCTTACAGAAGACTACCATGCAATAACAGCATGTGTGCTGTTGTGTTTCAGTGAGATTAAGGGATGCCAGAGCCCATTTTCCTATTCCAATCCCACTATGGTCGGGAACGCACTTGCAGCACCTGTGGCGTTGCTTGTTTTATATAGGCAATGTTAGCCACCTACAATCAAAGTGAACCGTCAGCCTGTCTGTCAAGCTTAAAAAAAACTTGCATGTAAGTTAAGATGTAACATGTTAAAATACTCACAAATGAACAAAATATTCATGTTCAATACGACTAGCAACCTTTTCCGATTCCTCAATGCTCCAATTTATGGGATCATTCATTTTATGGCATAAAAGTCTACATTTTATGTTCTCCGCCATACGAACTTGATACGGAGTGTTCACAATGCGATCTCCACGTAACACTTCACCTAAATTTTCAGATTTATACTCAAATGTGCCATTTTTTGGCAAGCAAAATGGTAAGGAATAATATTCGTATGGTAATTGTGTGTGTATACTGGTCATTTTAACAGCTTTAACTTCGATATTTTGTGCTTTCTTAAACTCTACAGGAGCCACTCCAGGAACGTAAAATCCATCGCAAAAAAGAATAAGACTACTTAGGAATAACAAGCATTGAAAAGGAACCTGAAAATCGAACATACAATAATTATAATGAACCGCGAATAAAGTTTCTTGTAGTATACAGTCTTAGATACTATTATTGTTCTTACTTTAAACATATTTAATATCATCGAACTATAAAATTTTACATAAATAAAACTTCT
Source organism: Synanthedon myopaeformis (assembly GCA_944738685.1). Taxonomy (NCBI): domain Eukaryota; kingdom Metazoa; phylum Arthropoda; class Insecta; order Lepidoptera; family Sesiidae; genus Synanthedon; species Synanthedon myopaeformis. The sequence continues at coordinate 4,912,539 of OX122915.1, forward strand.
AAACATTAACTAAATCGACATAACACCACAGTTTGACTAAGCTGACTGCCCAAGACAAAGAGTAAAGAGCTGACTGAGTTTAATTTGAAAGATGGACTAACACAGAGTACAGCTAGACAGCTACAGACAAATATCAAAAGTGGCACAGACCATTGTAATCTTCGTAATATTTAAAATTCTAATTAAATGATTAGAAATAAAGACCTTCGCAATGCAAGTCGAAACATGTCCTTCCTGTCACTGTCACGCTAAGCGTCAAGTGGCAGACATCAACTATCGTTTCAAGGTTACGCGCACCGACACCGATGTGTAAGAAAGGTAAGATTCGTATCCGCGGATCTTGACACCAAATATCCGTATCCGCGGATCTACATTTTTAACCTTATCGATAGTCTACCTTCAGATCTATGTAACAATATAACAATTAAAAATATTAAATTTAAGTTAAAGAAATATTTTTCAAATTGTAATTAATAGTACATAGTTAGATTTTATTAATAATTACAAATGATAACACGTGATTAAACCTCAGTGGTTTTTAGTGTTATCATTTTACATGTTATTTTACAAAAAAAACTACCCTGCATATCGTTAATACCTACACGTATGTAGTGGTTTCTTATAAATATTTTTTTATTTATTTAAATATGAATTAACCAACACTTTTACCAGTTGTAATTTTCGAATTGCTTATAAAATATATTAAAATAATTGAAGTACAAATTAGCATACAAGGGTTTGAACTACATTTTTTGTCTGGAAAGATGGCTCTCTCGCTCGGCTCGGGCGCCTGTATAAGGCGCAATGAAAAATATACTTTAACGATTGGTGATAAAGTTCATTTTCGTAAAAGCAATTTTTTTCAAGCAATCAGTCATGCCTGCGTGCCAGACAGAAAATAATGGAGTAAGTATTAGCAAAGATTTAAATCGAATGTTGCGCCGCGCCCGCGCCATACTTAAAACACACCGAAAATTGTTAACAATGGGTTGTGCGCAGGCGCTCAACCAACTATAGTTGCACTTGTTCTGCTGCTTGCACAGATTGTTTCTGTTGCTTTTACTATCAACTCGTTCCAAATGTTGTCTGGTTTAAAAGTTTTTAGTAGACAAAAGACTCGCATTGGTATAAAAATTTATAACTGTGAATGTATATGTATTTTGTAACACATTTTCGCTAGTCGCATCTCGCATCTCGATTTAAATCTTTGAGTATTAGCGGTCTGTGGTGAATAATGAAAATTAATAATTTATCTGTGGATTTGGATGGCTGGCTGGCCAGGGTTGCAAAAGTTCCCGTTTTAACGGGAGATCTTCTAACCGGGAGTTGTCTCCCTATATCCCGATTTCCTAAAACTTAACCCGCGTCAACTTTAAAAATAATATTAGAAATACGGCAACACCAAATGAAATCTATTAATGGGCACAATAGACACAATTCCCCATTTTATTAGACAGCAATGGTTATTATGGTTATCAAAAGTTGACACAGAATGGCGTTTCTTCGAAACACAAAAGAAATTAAGTCGTTCAGTGAAAAAACAGAAGAGTTTTGGACAAGTATAAACATGAAATGTAGTGATGGTTCACGCACGTTTGAAAATATTTGTGCTTTTGTGTTTTCCGCATTCATGATTCATCTGCAAACATGGAAATCGAAGGGAGAAAATAATCAAAACTGCCTCAAATTTAATATTGAGAAAAATATGTTTACAAAAATAGCTAGCAAAAAGTGGTATGAAAACGAGGATGGTTAATCAACATCAATATATAATGTATATAATTAAATAAATTACCAATGTTAATTTATATATTCATGTTTTATTTCGAATAAAATTCTCCCGATTTTTTGCTGGCAACTCTACCAATATTTAATGTTTCACTTTTGCAACCCTGTGGCTGGCTCTGGCGAAGCGAAGAGAATCGAGCATTTTGTATTTCAATTTCGTTTTGCGTCAAGTTTAATTTAATTCTTCATATTTTGTAATTCTGTGCATGTTTAAATTTAATTCCTTCAAGTTTTCGCTAAATTCAGGATAGTTTCAGTAAAACTTTCTACTGGCACACGTTTAAGTATAGATAACTTTTGTGATACTTGTTTGTTTGGTTGAGTAGTTAGTTTAAATTTATAAAAATTTAACTAAACAACATGGTTCAGGTTAGTGAAGCTATATATTACCAGATGTGTATAAATGATTATAATCTTAGTATGTTTAAATTCCTTCTACTTCATTTTATTGAGTCTTAAAACACATTTGAAGTAAAAATGAGGTTACATTTAGTGTTATATATACCCAAAATCTTATTTTCAGGCTTCAGACGAGGTAGAGCAACCGGATTTACTACAAGCTGTTAAATTAATAAAGGAAATGAATACAAATGCTCAACAAGTTTCACAACTGGTGGATGGTATGTTGATTCGTGTAAAAAGTGGTGAGATGTCAACAGATAAAGGACTTGGTTTCCTTGAAATGAAATATCAGATGCTTCTAAATTACCTTATTAATTTGACCTACATTGTGCTGAGGAAGTGCTCTGGTGAAAAACTCGAATCAGACCCATCAATAGATAGACTTATAGAAATAAGAACTGTTCTGGAAAAGATACGCCCCATAGATTCTAAATTGAAATATCAAATTGATAAACTAGTAAAGACAGCTGTAGTAGGTACATCGACAGAAGATGACCCGAACTCTTACCGCGCCAATCCTTCAAATTTAATAAGTAAAATTGATGATGAGGAAGAGTCAACTGAAGGATCTGAGATTGAGGGGCAAGATGGCAAGAAGGAAAAAGCAACTAAATCCAATGTCTATGTTCCTCCAAAATTAGCAGCAGTTCATTTCGAAGAAAACAGTTCTAGAATAGACAGTGAGAAGAAAAAAAAAGAAAGGTCTAAGAAACAATTCCTCAACTCCAGTGTAATGCGTGAACTTCGCGAGGAATATTCGGAGGCACCGATAGAATTAAGTACAGGCAACCTCGCTAAAAACACTGTATCAAAATATGAACAGGAAAAAACTGAATATGAAGAGAATTACCTTACACGTTTGCCTGTGACCAATGTCGAGAAAAAGGGTAGAAGAAAATTAACAACTGTAGGAATGTTGGCGGATGAAATCACGGGTACACGTGGAAGTAATAATTCCTCAAAGAAGCGTAAGTTGAAAACAAAGAAAGGCAAGGGGTTCAAGAGGAGGCGTACATAATAATATTATTTTTTTTACTTGTGACAATGCATTTTCTGTTCATTTAATTTTGAATAATTTTAAGTTATTATTATTGCATTTTTTACCTAAGGCTAGTTTTCAATTCAACAAAATGTTATTAACAGGAGATTTCTTTCCAGAAAACCTATCAATCATTTTCCTAAAATTCATTAACTAGTGTATAGAAAAATATAAGAAAGCATATTTATTAGATATTGTGTATCTAAAATAATAAATTGAATTGGTAAATATGAACAGGGTAATTTTCCATTTGTTTGTTATTGTTTCTGTCATTTTCAATAATAATAATAGATTTATTAGTACAACACAAATGCAAAAAAAAAAAGATTCCTACATTCACTTCTTCATATTCTCTTTCAGTTTTATACATTTGGTCATTTTCTTACATTTCTTTAGAAAGAATGGGTTTAACTTTATCTTAATCTTAATTGAACTGTTTACCACTCAATGTTCTATAAACCTAGTCTTCGGTAATTCATCATTAAATTAGTTTTACTACTTGTTTTTACTGTACTTGTTTGAATTTTTTGTGTTGATTTGTTGAATATGTTACTCGTCTTTTTGGTTTATTTGAATTAAGTATTATGTTATTTTGGGGTTAAAATACTAATAAGAATATTTGTTTTGAAAAATATAATTTATTTTCCATTAACATTGGAAAGTATAGTTTCAAAATGTGTTACATTATATTGGTTGATTTATACATTCCTAGAGCCATGTAATAATGGATTTTTCCATTAGTTACTCCAGTAAAAAGATATTTTCATTAAAACAATGTATAAAGCTCAAAATTACATAGTAAAAAAATTTAATAACTTCTGAAGATAAAAAAAACTGGTATCTGCATATCTAGTTGTTCTAGACAAAATAGTGCCCAAAATATTAAGAATGTACCTATTTAAGATGCCTATTTACAGATTTGTTTTTATAATGTTGATCATATCTCATAGTTTTACGACATATTTTTTACTTCATTTCTAGCTAAATAAACTCAGACAACGATTATCAAAAACATTTAACAAATTATGTTACAATACCTACTTTAGCTCCATTTAATTTCTTTATCAAAAAATTGTATTCGTCGTAAACTTTGAAACGTTCGTCTTTTCTTTGAAACGTGTTCAAAATGTTATTTTAATTAAATGTATTTTTGTATGATTTCTATTACTATATGAATAAAAAATTAATAACTTAATCTTTGTTTTCATTTTCATCTAAACGTTTTTTCAAAGTAGGAAAGTCTTGTAGACAAGTAGCCGGATTAAATGACTGGTAACGAAATAGTCTCATCTGACGAATATGTCCTATAGGGGTGTGTGTGTCTAAACATTGGTAATCTCCTCGAGGCGGAGCTGTACCGTGATTGTGAGTCAAGTGTGAACGGATCACACGGTTTAGTAACCACGGAGGAGACGACAGCGTTATCTGTAACACAAAATGTTTTAAAATATCATTCATGCGTAAAACAATGTCAGTAATTTTTTTTTTAAATCATAATGTGAGTCAAATTTTTAAGTTCCGACGCAAAAATGGAGTGTTATAAGTTTGATGCGTGTGTCTGCTATGGAATCGTAGTTCCATGAGGATGAACTTATTATGTTTCTTTTTTTGCTTGAAAGCTGACATGATCGAGATGGTTATGAAAATCTGTTCAGGCTTTTGAAGATCATCAGCACATTTTCTAGTTGAAGAGATTTCACTAACTTCCGATTGATGTGAAATTTGGTATACTGTTACTCGGTGGTATTTCGAGGACATAGTAATTTTGATCAGGTGCTGCAGTATCAACTTAGGTACAGCAGATATAGCGTGCTTGTGCTCAATTAAAAGTTGGGGGTTAGTTTATAATTTTAATTATGGGTGTCATACGGGCGATTATGACTATAGCTTCTTACAAGTTAAATTTCGGTTCTTTGATGTTTGACTATAAAAGGTTACGATTATAAAATACTAACTGGTTTAAACACCGACGGATGAGGATTCCTGTAGTCGTCTTGTTGTGTCGTAAGATAGTCAGCTACACCGAAGTCTGGTGGCAGTTGTGCTAGGTCTGCACTTTTCATCAATTTGTTCCTTCCTGGGGTACTAAAATACATATGCTTAGATAAGGTTTTACAGATATTGAATATTTGGGCTCGATTGCAACTATGGACTTTTGCATATTTTCGAGTTTACCTACAAAAACCAAGCGAAATGAACAACCAATGGCATCTATTGAAACTTTAGTCAATAAATAAGACATACCATTACCATAGGTGCTGCAAGTGCGCTGCTGACCATAGAAGGATAAGGGATAAGGTAATGGGCTCTGGCATCCCTGCTGCCCAAATGCAAGAAAAAAGTAGTAACTGCGAAACGCAATCACTACTTTCCAAATCCAGATCATAATAACTACACAACTTATAACTGGCAATATAGTCGGTCACTTACTCGGTGCAGGGGTAAGATGTGAAATTAACAAGAGGCTTGAAAGCATATACGGGATCGGTTTTAGTGAACACTTGGGCCAACATGAATCTCGTCTCTGTCATCTTTACGCCTTGGTCTTCGGAACCCCATCGGCAGTACGTACTTACGTGGTTGCTCAAACCATCACGGTAGACATAATTGTCCTTTTTCTCCGCATGTGTCGCAAAATCCCAATTTTCAACTTTGACCTTAGATCCGTATGTGTTCTTAGAAAATAAAATTTGGGGAGGCTTTTTTGCCATAGGATTTTTAGTTCGCATTCTGTAACGAGCTTGTTTTTAATCTTCCGCTTGCTAAATAATACAGATTTTAATTGTATGACATAAAAAGCTATTTGTTATACGTCGAAGGTAAAATTGGTTGAATGGATGTTTTAGTAGGTATAATACAAAAGTGACAATATGTTGACAAATAGAGGTAATTATACCAGTTTTTCAATGCAGTCAAGTCAGTTAATACTATAAAGTAGGTATAGGTATGTACGACAGCCATACCAACCTATTTGGTCCGGAAATGCAAACACCACGGTCTGAGAATACGGTACTTACCCGTGGAACTACCGGTGTCACTATTAGTAGTGCCACGGGAAATATTTTTTGCCCGTGGTAAGACATCAAATAACGCGACACCATGGAATGAAGATATACCTACTGCTTTAAGCCTGCGTATGACAAAGACCAACCCCATGGTACCATGAGGTTAGCAATTTTTAACAATATACGTAGTTGAGTAAGAAATACTTACATTCACAAACTTTTTCTATTGCAAAAGTACCTAGTATTCTGTTACTTTCAGTTTCTTAATTGTTTCTAGTTAAGGTTCTTAGGTAATCAATGTGGATAAGTGCACTTTATGACCACTTGAACTTGAATTGATAGTTATAATAAGTAGGTACCTATTCTAAAGACACCTTTTTAGAAAGACCTCTTTTTTAAGTGGTGCTGTTATTTTTTTAAATAAATAAGTACCAAAATTAGTGTTTACATATCGGGTGGTCAGAGGGTAGTAGGTACCTATATATGCGGAACAACCATTCTAAATAATCCTTGTTACATATAGCATATACTTAGGTTATCACCTATTTGTCAAAAAGCCAATATGATTCTTTAAATAAAAATCGTAGTGTTAAAATAAACAAATTTATTCAAAAAATCCTATTCATTGTCGATACAGCGCAAAATTTCTCGCGCCAACGTAGTTCTTCGTCTTTAACACGAATACTTTCTATGACGCAAGTAATGAATACTTCGAAGAACTCCAGAAATGTAATTTCTATGTTCAAGTTCATGACTTTATTATTTCCATATATTTGAGGGAAAATGTGTGAAAACACATTAATAATTTTTTTGCTTGTTAAATTACCAAAATTAAACAACTTCAAATCAATATTATCTTCGTGCGTAACAGTGTCTGAAAGTGTTTCCTCGACATCTAAATATAAGAAAAAATCATTACGTTAATTAAAAGAATATTGTTGAAAAATTAGTCATATTAATTAATTACTTGTTAAATTGTCTCATGAGTAATATTTTCATGCAAATTTCATTGCATTAAATTTCAAGGAATAAGTTTTAATTATGTACCTACATTGCACCTACAAGTCAACTGCGCAATCCAATCATCACCAAAAATTGCGATTGCGACCAATAGAATTGGTAGTAATAAATGGATAGTCGTTATAAACAATATGAATTCGTTATAGAAAACGAATCGTGGCCTGATTTTTGTGGTGACACGTTTATTTTAATTAGTAGGTAATGCAAGTATATGTATGATTCAATTTGACTTCTCACAAAGTAGGTGGGTAATGATGTACTTCTAATATATAAAGTTTTCTTTGTGGAAAACGCAGGTTTACTCTGAATGTTTTCCTGGACTATTTGGGCTAGTGAACATAATTTAACTTCACTCATAATATCGACACACACACAAGTGTAGGCTTTACGGAAACTTCTCTGCCCTGTCGACAGCTGAGCCAAAGGGATAATTTTTTTTTTAGAAGAGGAATCATAGACACCCACCGATGGGTTATGTCGGACTCTTGCCCTGAGATGGTAGTGGGGTAGACCTTCCGACTAAACCTCTTGGCGTCTTCCGCGTCCGCTATAGGCGAAGTTGCGAGGTCGGACGAACACTCTTCCGCAATTCCGCCGAGCCAAAGAGATACCTACTCTATACCACGCTAATGGGTATATGTAAGGGAAATTAATTAGGTATAAAAGCTAACCTCTTACGAAAGACATTTCATCTCCAAAAACAAATGCATTATGTCCAGTAATCAGTAGATCATCTACAGTCTCTAGTAACGGTGGTTGAGGGTTTATTATATCGTGCGGTTGCCGACGTGTAGCGCATAGAAAATCACGGATAGTGTGAGGCTCACCAATGCTACGGTACAGCGCGTACACTGCTTTTAACGGCACTATAGTTCCGTAACCATTTACTAAGTGACCTGAAATATTATAAATGTAATATACTTACAATAATTTCTTTGTATTAAATATTTTAGTAATATAAGTTTCAAATGTAACCTTTTGCTATAGTTTAAAGTGCTTTAAACCTATATAAATGTTTAGTTATTAACATGGTTAAATTATTTCAATCAACGAAAATCGGCCGAAGATATATCCTTTTATTAAAATGCTACGACAGATACCCTGATACGATGAAATAATCATTGTGATAATCTCGAGTAAAAGATGGTAGCCTATTACCTACTTACTCTCTCCCCATCTTGCTCGGTAGACCTAAATCTTACAAAATACAATAAACGAGAAAGAATCTTTTTGAATTGTTCATTTTAACAAAAATTACTTTGTATCTGCATAATTTATTTTATATTTTTATATCTTTGCCTATTTAATATTCCTTCTCTGTACACATTAGTTTCAAAACATGTATTATTAAGGCTTAAAACTTAAGATTTAAATCGCAATACTTGTATTATTATTTCCTCTTTATTACCTTTACGACAACAGGCACCTGGAAGTAAATCACTTTCCATAAAGATTCTAAAAGCGTTTGCCACAATCGTGTCTGGTTTGGGTCCGGGAAATTCCCTCTTAGCGTATATCTTACTTGCTACTGATATAATACTGTGTAAGAATTGCCAAAAATAAATTTTCTCAAACGGATCGTGAGGCTTTCTAGCTAGCCAGTCACGGTTTCTATAGAACACATTATCAATTTCAACAAGGGTTAAACCTTTATCGTGAATTTTACAGTCATAGTACATTTGCCAAAGGTACAATCGTATCAAAACGGGAGTAAAGTATATATCTTCAGTGTTACAAGTTGTTGCATATTTATAGTAAATATTTTTCAAATCAGTTTCATAACATCTCAACGCTTTAATTAAAGATGTCTCCTCAAATGTAATAAAATCTTCAGCATTTAAATCGGATGGTGTATTAGACCATTCGTTTTTGGTCTCAATATCAGATACACTTTGAGATTTATTATTTTTTAAAAATTCTTCAATGATACCATTGCGTATTTCTACTTGCTTGTCAATATTGTTTATTGCTTCATTTATATGTAACAGTAGTCCTACGGTGTCATCGCAAATGTCAAACGAGAATGGTTCCAGTGATTGTTTGTAATCTGCATTGTCAAATTCAGAAGTAATGTTATCATCAACAAATAAATTTCTATCTCTAAGTATGAGTCCGTTGTTGGTGACAAGTTTTCCGGCTCCGTGTTTTTTATTATTTTTGTATTCTCCTTTGTAATGCGATCCCAGACTAAAGCCAAAATTTAATAAGCCATAACCGTTGCGTTGACCTTTCTCCCAGTAGCCTCTGTACATATTAATTGAAGGTAACGACATTGTGTTATTGTAACATGAATTCCATATATAAATTCCATAGTCCGACATAACACCATTTTTCCATTGGCCTCTGTAAAACTATATGCATAATCATTGTTAAGTCAACAAAAAACCACTCATTACATTTTATTTGCAAACAAAGTTGCTGCTTACGTCATGATTAGGCCAAATCATGAGCCCCTTCCCTTCTCTCACATATCTGTTCCATTCGCCTTTATAACCACTTGTAGCGCAATATTCTCGTGTCCCAAAACCATGGCGGACATTCTGTGAAATAATAAAAATAACTAGGCTTTATTTTTCATAGATAAACCTTACTTAAGGGGGTAAGCTAGCACCAGATTTCGTTGGAATTAATATTGTAAATTATGTATTGTTTTAATATATGTTATCAAATGTATTTCATGCTAGTGTCGAACATTCATAATTTTTATATATTAGTGCTAGTCCCCAAATAATTAAAGTAAATTGATTTTATTACATGAGTCCAGTCACCGTCGTATGAATTTTTAAAGGTCTTGGAGTAGTGGATGACTCCCTCACCATGCTTGGTACCGCAAAACCAACCACCAGCATAACAACGTTGTCTGCGAGAATCAACATAGAGACCATGGCCGTGCCGTATGTTACCTAAGAAATCACCTTGGTACCAACTATCGTCTTTCCATTGAATCGAGCCTGTACCGTTTATCTCATTATCTTTGAATTGACCCTAAAACAAATATTTGTTATATATAGTAAAATTGGCTGTATTGTTGCATAGTTTCAATTCTAGTTACTAAACTATTGCAATTTGTTACCAAATATACTGTTCCATCAGCCCACTGGAAACGGCCCTCACCGTTCATGCATTTCATAGAAATATTACCTTCATATAGATTGCCATTACGAAAATGTATAATAGCACGCTCAACCTGCCACGACCATAACGAATGAGGTAACGTTTCGTTCTGAAAATGCGTACTCATTAAATATTAATATAGGAACGAACCGTAGCAGGAACCACCGTACCTATTCAAACTGTTTAGCATCTATGTAGGTATATTGCGTAGGATCTAAAGTAAAATTACATTGATTAGTACCTACCTTTTTTTAAAATAGTTATTAAAAAGATACTAATTACCTACTGCTACAATAATTCGTTTCATTTGAACAAAAATAGCCTAATCTGTGCTGTAAACATGACTATTGTATGAATAGCAAATTGGTTGTCAAAATATTTCTTTTGCTATTTTGCGCCTAATTGGTGTTATTTGAGCATAATTGAAAAATTATTAAAAAGCAAACTATTTATTAGCCAATGCACATCATAACGATTATTATTTTTTCTGCAATGGTGTAAAGCCCTTACCTGTCCTATATCTTCTTCAGACACCCTAGATCGGCTTCTTTTGGCTTTAGATGACGGTTTTGCTAAAAACACATTTAGGCTGTTTATAATTTCTCAATATTATATTTAGTAAGTATAAATGAATAACCGATTTATGTGCATACTTGAACCTGGGGTTTTCTTTTTAAACTTTGATAGTGTCGTTTCGCTCGTCGTCCTCAAGTCGAGTGCCGGAAATACTTCTTCTTTTTTTTGCGGTACAATAGTGTTCCATGACAAAACGATACTGTCTAACATAGATTCGAATAAGGCTGTTACTACTACTTTTCTCACTGGGCCTTTAAGACGTGAAGTATTGCTCAATAATGCGGATTCGCTATTTAGTCGAGCAGTGGATTGACCTCGGGTGGTGGACAATTCTTCGTAGTCGCGCCTATCGTCCTGGCTCCTATTCGGCACTACCACTGAACTCTCTCGCCTCGTTACAGTCCGTTGAGAATCAAGATAATACATTTTCAATTAATAATCACGAAAACATTCATTAAATTGTAGTAATAAATCTTGTTCAACAGTCTTATTGACATTGACAAAATTTGGTAAATTGACGCATCCCTATGAACAAAAATAATAAATCTAGTGAAACCATAATAAAATAGGATCGCATTCATTGTTTGAAAAATATTTTATTGAGTAATAAAATTTATTATATAATTAATAATATTTATAATTTATTTGCTCTTTCTTTGCCTTTACAATAATCCAGTCTGTTAACAATGACCCAACTAAGCAGTGCTCGTTGGGCTTTCTGCTTGGTAAATATTAGAAAAGCTTACTACTCTATTTATAAACAGATGAAGGAACCTACCAAATTTGTCCCTGAAACTAGTAGCAACTGCAAGAACTGGAAACCTGATCCTCTAATAATTAGGTAATAAATGCATTAAAAAACGCAAAAAGTTACAATCTGCTTTATTTTAAAAACAAATTTCACCTTATTTTTAACTTTTCCATGGTGTCTGTCTGGGTGGAAATGGTGTTTACCCAACCTCTTCATAATGTCCAAAGAGTTTGTAAATCCGCGGTTTGCACTTGAACCTATCGATTTAATATTTGATATTATTGTTTAGAAGCGTTTCACGTGGATTTTACTATGAATACGGAGCCTGACCGAGGTCATTTTATAATATATTACTACAGTATTTCATTAAGACAGATTTAAGAGTTGAGAAAAGATACATACCCCATTTCCATAAACTAGGAGGATTGAAATGTTGCCAAATATTGTGATTATGTTTAGAATCGGCTTTTATAGGTTCCATGTCACGACTTTCTAATACATTTGCCGCTGCAGTTTTATATGTTCCGAATAAACTTAGAAAATATAATAATAATACTGTATAAATCTCGATACCCTGAAATACAAGTTAAGTATATACACCTACATGTTTAGTTAATAAAAAAATGATTGTAAGATCAGAATTTATAAATCTATACTTCTAATCTATACTAAAATTATAAATAGAAAGGGGATTAACTTTGTATGGAGGGTTGGCATCATTTTTTTTCTGCGGCCATTGATAAAACCTATTGTCTTATCAATAGCCTTGCAAAAACATATTATAATGCGCTAAAAGAATTGCTCCAAACCATATCGAACGAGAGCTATACGGGTTTAAAGATACGAATTATATGCCCGGTTGATCTTCAAGAACAATCAATAAAATGAAAAAAAAAAAAAAAAACATTTCTTTGTATTTTTTAATTTAAAAGTTAATGAAAAGTTTACAAGAAAAACGCTTTTAAGTGATTTGGTAAAAACTAATCATTTTCTTCGTCATAAACGGTGGGTATCCATGATGGATATCTAAATATCTCAGCTACGATGTTATTTAGCTGTATAGGTTCCACAATAATAAATGCTACTTTCGAACTGCTTTTTCAAATTATGCTACTTTTATGAGTGGCCGCAAATGTTGAAAATGTTGCCAACTTTACCCAAACCCCTTTGTAAGTTTGTAATGAATAAATTAAAAAAGTACTGGTCAGTTTTTCAAAATTGTTTTACCTATAGAAAGCTATACTATCAGCGAGTAACATAGGCTATTATTACATAAATTTACAGTCGCGTGCAACAGTTAGTTGTTTATATTATAATATGTTCGACAATTATTTAAGAGTCCGTGATTTTATATAATAAGTAAATCTATACTAATATTATAAAGAGGAAAGATTTGTTTGTTTGTTTGCATTGAATAGGCTCCGAAATTACTGAACGATTTGAAAAATTCTTTCACTGTTGGGAGCTACATTATCAGCGATGAACATAGGCTATATTATATTTTCAAAAAAATAGGGATCCTTACCAAAACTCCAATAATGTAACCCAAGTTGTAAAAAATGACCTAAAATATTCCTTACATCGCGTGCGCTGTGTAAACTATTAATGACTTTGCAGAACACATCATTACGAGTATCTACAAAAAGTGTCGCGACATCATATGTCTAACTATTATAGTTATGCCACAATAAGTGTTCTTATAATTTAAAATTTTAATTAAAATGCCCCCACTAGAAAAGGCATCTTGGTATTAATCCTTATCAAAATAAATTACTTCATATTCAAGACTGCTTCAATACCTTTATGAATTATTCAATTCGGGCATTCCATTCGAAAGATATCACGAGTTTAAAAATGTAAGTATTAGACAAAAATTCACGGCACCATAATTTGCGATGTAGGCGTCACTGGGGTGCGGGAGGGGAGTCAATGTAAAGAAATAAAGCGTAATGCAGGTTTCCTACGCAGCGGTCGTGTGAGGAATCGAATAATTTGTTAAATACCCGTGCGAAGCCGGGGCGGGCTACTAGTATTTAATAAAATTATTTTTACAAGCTTCGATGTTTATTTAACCTTACCTTTAATGCCATCATTTCTCGAATTACAAAAAAATCCTATTGAAAATATTGAGTAAATTATTCTTTATGGTAAACATAGCCATTTAAAATTTACAAGTTAAATTAAGTATATCACTGTTACCACTTACAATATGAAAGGCCCAATGAATTAAAAACATCATTGTCTTGCTTAAATAAACTCTGGGTATTTAGAACGGAAATTTCACGTGTTAGGAAACTCGGTAGTGGTATTTCTGTGTGTTGAACTGTGATTGAACGTTTGTAATAAAATGAAATTTACGAGTGATTGGTTAAAACAACTATGTAATTTAAATAGGATTAGGCATAAAAAGTTACACTAGCATTAATAATAACATTTTGTAGAATTCATTAGATCCATAAATTTATTATCTTATGTGATACATACAACTTATCTACTTGTTTTACCAATCTATTCCAAATCGAATGACGATCGACTGAAATTTGATGCTGCCATCGTAGCCTGTAATACAATAATAATAATGCTATATTATACACTCACACCAAAGGAGTATAAATGCGCTGCCGATCTCTAGAAAAGGACAAAATAATAAAGGGACAATGTGATTAAGGATAAGGGATACTCTCACTCAATGATACACAACAGTACACATGCTGCCATTAAACGGTGTATTCATTTCTGTAAGGGCGTGGATATTGGCACCAGCTGGTTGCTCAATTTATGACAGTGTAAAAAGGCTTTCCTTTCAAATATTTAAGCCAATTAAAACACTACTTATTCAGTAAGTAGATATTATGGAAATATTTTATAGATATTAAATATATTTGACTCTTCTTTAAATGTTTTCAGGTGAATACTTCCACAAACTAGTACACAAAAAATATTGGCCTGTCACCAAAAATATTACTGTTATTACGAGTTTCAAGAATAAAATGTGATTACGTAGACAACTAATAAAATGCACGTGTATTTGAATTGTTTTATTATTTTTAATGAACAATACGTTTCTCATTGGCACGAAACGTTAAAGATAGAGAAGAAAAGGGGCTATACAAATTATAATTAAAAAACAAAAAATATATTTTAAATCCACTTAATTAATTAAAATAGTTTAACTATTACATAGCAATTTACTTAAAATATTTAATTATATTGTACCTAACAACAATTGCATTTAATTTCGTTTTATCACTTATCATTGTAAAGAGAATGTATTTTTCCTTATGATAATGTAAGAAAATACTTTCAGTTTATTTAAGTACAACTTATAGGTTTTTATTTACAATTAGAATCCCTACGTACTATTTGACTAAAAATATTGCACACCTTCGATTGAAGTTCATTCTATTAATAAATAGGTATCAATCGGGAAAAATATCAATAGCTCAGGTTATATTAAAATATCTGGGGCACTTCATCTTGCAAAGACTACGCATAAAACGCTTTATAAATGCCTGATTTTTTTTTTTAAATAATTTTAAAACTACAAATTCAGAAAACACTGAAAAAATTAAATAAAATTATTAATCAATATAATATTTATAATAAAAATATTGCTAATGGGATCGATAATTGCTAATCGGACTGCTCAGAGAATCTTATTGAATACATAGATCTTGTAGTTTAATAGTCCAAGCGGCGACCGTCGTAAAGGGTGGTGAATAGACTTTATAACTTTTTGGATATTAGACAAATTAGTCCAGGATTTTTTGATATTCACTCTAGCATTACCACCTCGTGTCCGTCTCTCATTGGGTAGGTTTTCGTGATTAAATTCTTCAGATACGTTATTATCACTGTTTGAAGTTGAACCCTCCTTAACCCTTATAAAGTTGTGTAGAACAAACAGTACATGCCTTAACGGTCCATACACACAGCTGTTGTTTTATCAATGTCTAGAGGCCTGTATCTGTAATGAACAAATGGTTCCTTATTATTTTATTTTAATGACTAGATATTGTTTTAAGTTATTAACACTGCAGAAGTTTTATTTTGTAATTTTAAATACCTACAAAGTATGTGTAATGAGAGTGATTATTTTTTAATAAAAGTTTTCGTGTCGAAATAGTAAACATTATTATACCGTTTCCTTTTTCATTTGCTTCTACATTTTTAGCCAAGGGCCTGCAGTTACACTATGTTTAGGCGACTAATTATAGAAGAAACTAACATTAACATCTCCTCGAAGATAAACTTCAGATTAGCCGGCTAAACTTAGGTTTATGTTCACACCTACCTTTAGCCGTCACATATACACCAGGAAACTTAATAGTTATATACAAAGGACTCAATATGGGAGTGCATTAAAACTAAGACCTAAATTCTATGGTCCATACTGTATTAAAAATGTTTAGGAAATGAAAGGTATGAGGTAGAAAAAGTTGATAATAGTAAAGAAAAACCTGTAGTAACAACTACAAGTATAGATTTTATGAAAAGATGGCCTTAGTTCGATTATATTTCTTTATTATTTATGTGTGCATCGTTATGAATTTGTGTTGTGCTGAATTTTTTTTTGTTTATTAGAAGAGAAAAGATGTTAATTTTATTTTATTATAATTACTAAATTTAATTGGAGTAGTATGTTTAAGATTTGTTCAATTGTAAGATATTGTTAAATTTTAAATAATAAATTAGACTAAAGGAGTTCGTTAGTTCAACTAGTGGAAGCCAACAAAATTGAGACAAGCAAGGCTACTAACGCAAATAATAATAAATTAAAAGACGAAGAAGCCTGGTCCAGCGTAAAATACCAGTTCAACGCAGCAGTTTCTAGTTGTTCACATAGTCAAGTCACACGGGTCAATTAAATTAAATTGGGGAAAACATGACAATATTTATTTGTTCAAGTAGAGAGCAAAATTGTTTTTTCCTGCGAGTGCCGACTTTAAATCACGAACTAGCGTTCTAATATAGACTACTGAGCGAAGTGAGTGATTTAAAGGCATGAGACATAAAAAAATTTGCTCTCGTGTTAATTTAAACAAATTTGAGAATGGTTAAGTGTTTTTTTACCTGGCGAGCGAACAAATGCTATTGGTCCGGCAGTTGTGTGCGTGTAAGGTCAGTTGTCATTGTGTGCTATTTGTACGTGAGTGTGCGTAATTAGCTACACGGTTGTTTGTTCTAATATGCTACATCTCTAGCGGGGCGCTCGGCCGCGCGCATTTCCGTAGATCTATGGCAAAAACCCTCACCATCTCTTATAAAAGATTTTTGTATCGATGATGAAAGTACAATGTCACCACCTAACGTACAAGAAAGAGACGGTTCATTAGTACCACAGACACCTGTAGTACAAAAGAATGTTCACCAGTACCAATCAGAATGACTGATTATTTATGTTTAGTATGCACTGAGAAATACACATACACAGACCCACCTACAGAAGATTGGTTCCAATGTTTGCAAGTGACAGTGGGCACCAAAGTCTGCATATCATATGGATAATCGACAGTGTTTTGTTTTTAGTTATTTTTTAATAAAGATATTTTTAAATATTATTGTGATTTCATGCAATTTAAGATAATAAAAGGAAGTCCCTAGATTGCAAAATTCTATTTATTTTTTTCAGTGTTCCTTAACAGATCCGCTTTGCCCGTGTTTCCTCTACATACCACACTTTGTAATTTGCATCCAGTCATATGTTCAGTTCAGGCATCAGCTTTAGAAGCTTTAACAACAGTTTTGCTAACAATAATTATAAAGACTGTGGTAGGTTTATTTCCACGATAATAGTGAGGATTTCGCTTATATTAATTAGTTTAGCCCCCAAGTCTAAATAATTGAAGTTGTTGAATGAATTGTGTCAATTTGGTTTGCAAACGTCACACTGCTTATTTATTACAATATTATATAAAATATTTATTTAGCAACATCTACCTCATCGGGATTGCTTATCTAATCATGTAATTGAATAGGCACAATATTCCTTGAATTTAAAAAAAAAATGCCATCGAGTTTGTAAATCAACATGTAAATGTAGCCATCATCGATAGTCAACAAACGGTCATAATCATAGACATCGAGAGACGGAATGAGCGTTCCTTGTTCACATGTTAGGTAAATACGGACAGACAAGTGTGAGAGAGACGAAGAGATCGTGTGGCCAGCAGTTGGCTTTTTCTAGAATTTTGATTGGTCCTCGAAGTTACTAAAGTACAGACCTACAGGAAAGAGAACAGGTATAGGCCGCACGATCGCCTTTTCCTTCTAGAGAGTGGTCAATTTTATGCGGGTATTTGCTCAGTCCATTCTCTATGTCTATGGTATCAATTAAGGATGTGATCGAGTGGCAGCGCATGGTTTCCGGGTCGGAAGCGAACGGTGTTAATGGACAGGTCTGACCTGAAGTTGTCGACGAAGCTGGCCCGGCGGCGGTGCGAGTGAGGCGCGAGTTGCACGGGGTGAATGGGGTGAATGGGGTGAAAGGGGTGAATGGGGTGAACGGGGTGAACGGGGTGCGAGGGTGCAAGGCGCGGACGAGACGCAGGCGGCGCGTGCCGCAGCCAGGGTCACGACTCGTGCAGCAGCCGCTGGTAGTGGGGGAATATCTCGTAGGGCGGCACGTGCAGACCGAACTCGAGCGCCACCAGCACCGCGAACTCGAACCGCATCAGGTCCTTCCTGTTTAATCTGAACGTGTTCTCTGTGCGCTGAAAATTAGCAACGCATTTACACTCAGGCATTTGCATATTGTACTTAACTTTCAGTCAATAAAAATCAATTTCGTAGAGAAGAAAAAGCGCGACGCCGTGTGACTGCGATTTCCCTCTAGCAATGCTGCCAAGATGCCAGTTGAGAGATTCAGTTGCTCGCGATTGCGAGTTCACTGATCACACTGCGTATCGCATTTTTTCGTATCGTAGCGTATCGTTATTTAGCTACCTGCGTCTGGCGGCAGTAACCACCCCCTTACAGAAGGCCACCGTGAAATAACAGCACGTGTGCTGTTGTGTTTCGGTGAGTGAGTAAGGGATGGCAGAGCCCATTTCTCTGTCACTTCCTAATTCCTTATCCTAAATCACAGGTGCAATTGAAGCACCTGTGGCATTGCTTGTTTTATAGGTGACGGCAGGCTTGGTTGATAGGCTTGGGAATGATTGGTTGATTCCTTGGGAATCATACTTTTTTTTCTGGATGAAAAGTAACCTGTCCTTTATTGTATCCCTGACAACGTGTATGCAAAATTTCATGATGATCGGTAAGGTAGTTAAGGCGTGAAAAGGTAACAGACAAACAATTACTTTCGCATTTATAATATTATTATTTATAATATAATACCTATGCCTGAAACTAGGAACAAGTTTATCTTTATTTACAGATTTTGAGAGTGTAAATATTGACATAGATGATATAAATGAATTTCTATTTACAAGTAATAAATGAAAAACTTACTTCAATCAAAGTTTTCAACATTTCTCCTTTGACGTCATTCAGTTTGGCGGATAGCAGCAGACAGGCCCCAGCGCATAGCTTTCTATTATCCTTGTTGATGAGGTTTGCAAGGATCAACTTCTCAAAGTACACGTAGGCTTGAGCGACAGACAGCAGATCCACTCCGCTGTTTTCTTGTTTGGCAATTTTGCGCATCTCTTTCTTAAGGCTGGAAAGAGTCATTATATAACTATTATTAATTAACTTTAAACTATTATTACAATAAGATAACTTGTTAAAACATTGTAAAGTTGTGCAAGCAAAAGTTAGACTTTATTCATGTTCAGGTCTGTCAGACAGGCTGACGGTCTACTTGATGGTAGGGCCGTCGTCTATAACACAAGCAAAGCTACAGACAGGTGCTGCAAGTGCGCCTGCAAGGATTAAGGATAAGGGATGTGAAAGGGATGGGGAATGGGCCATGGCGTAGCTTACACACTCTTATCGGTTGGTCATGAAGTAACAAGAATATGTCATCTCTGGTAAACAACGCAAATAAATTATTATTATTATTATTATATATTTATAACTGCCGCCAGATGGACTATCAATGTTTCTAATTTCTAAAGTAAAACCATATCTAGCTTTACCTAACTTTTCCAGTAACAAGGCACAAATTTAATCTATATCTTGCCATAAATTTTGACTACTAAATGTATTTACATACTTACATTTTAATCACTGACTTCTATGAGTGGCTCGATGTCTCATCTGCTAATCGAACTTAAGTTACAATGTAAACTAATCAATAACAAATTATAACTTACCTTCTCAATTTACTAAGAGTAAGTTTGATGTGTGGAAACTTTTCTCTGAACTTGTCATTTAACTCTTTCTTGAGGTCCTGAGGACGCACGTAGTCAATAATTGATGCCATGTAGGATGTAAAAGTTAGCAATGTTCTATGTTTACCGGCTATCAACTCGGGATCGTCCAACAAGTTGGGGCAATATTCTGCCTGTAAACAAGAAATGATGTACCTAGTGAGGAACAAACGTACAAACTTTCGCATTTATAATATTAATAGGATTAGTACATACATATTTTTGCGAAAGAAGTGCTCCGTCCTCCCAATCGAAAATTTTATTATCTACAGAGGTGTGTGGCGGCGAAGTGGCAATTGTCATTGTAGTTCTTTGAGATGACTCGTAAGAGAAACACCTAAAATGTGTTATTTTAAAAATAATAATTTCCATTATTAAGGGAAATTTTGAAATTTCATGCAAATTGTTGTTATTGGATTACATGCAAGCATGTGATAAATAGATAGATAGAAAGACATTTTCTTAAACCTTTTCATTATATTCAAGTAAGTAAAATAGAAAAGAATTCGTCAGGGTTATTTCGACCATGCGCACAAGTGAATCAGTAAACAGTCTCCATTATTGACCTATACCAACTGGAAATATATTGGAATTACTAATATTCTAAAATATATCATGAAATGTTAAAACTATCAAAACTTGTTTTTTAGTCCCTATTTATCAAAACTCGTACTGACAGTTGTAGTAAGAGCTGGATAATATGTAATCGTTCTTAAACAATAATTTCCTTAGTGTATGCTTTGTGTTGTCGTATTAATATTAAATTGTAAATGTAAAATTTTAAGTTATTCAATTCAAAATAAAATTTATTAAATGTCAAAATGAGCCATTTGAAAGATTTTTAAGAAAATTTAAAGAGTCACTAATTTGGCGCAACTTAAGATCTACAAACAACTCTGTTTTATAAAAATTCACAACACGTTGTATCAATCAGAAATGTTAAAATTGAAAATAAGAATTTGCTCTTTGAACTTTTCAAAACAAGGGTTCTTAGTGAGTGTATTTAAGGTGTGTCGTACCAGTTAGGTAAAGCTTAGATCCGTATGCAGTTGAACTTAAACGCTTCACCCTAACTCATTACTGTTAAAGAGTCCTTATTAGTGTTGTGTAAGAAAATCTAATAAATTTTCATTTGAAGGAAGACCAGTGAGCGTGTCATGTACAAGACCATGGTTGGCTGTGTCAAGTAAAGTAAAGGAAAACAAATATTTAATAGTTCGGCTCTTGGTCTAACAATAAGTAGAAAAAGTAGAAAAAAACTGTCACATTACAGCAACCCCAATGATGTCATGCCAAGGACCCACTCTCTCTTGAAGCGTTTAAGTATCAATTATTACAAGCTTAAAAACCTGATCACTGGAATTAATACTATTACAATCTTGCACTGGCATTTAAAAGCTTATATTATGAACCCATATATTTGCCACCAAATTTGCCAAATACAAGATTTATAAAAAGGAGTGCAGTAGGTATACACTTTTCTAATAACAAATAAAATATGCATAAAATTTCAAAAGGCAGAGCTACAAAGCGTTTTAAACCCATTAATGCATTGCTCAAGAAGATGATTAGGTTTGTTTTTTACCATTTTTTATCCTTGTGTCTCGTCAATAACTTTGTCCTGCAATTTAAATGTTAGGAATGAAATGAATGTGAAGTATGAATGAATTTTCCAAATGATTCTTATTGACAATGATGTGATGTGCTCCATTATGACTTATTTTTTTACAGCACCAAACCAAAACCAAGGTTGGCGTTGTGATTTGTTTACAAAAATAAATTATTAATTTACTATTTCAACATAAAAATGGTCTCATGAATAATATAATGCAGGTAACCAATCAATATTAAAAACACTCTTATTATTCAAGTACTTGAATCTCCATATTTAAGTTTATTGAACACAACAGTTTTAGGCAAATGTTGCTGGAGCCAAAAGCACATGGACTACACAAACAAAAATAAAACATTATTAAGAATAAGAATTTTTGCATAGAAAATTTAGATACCTAATACAAGTCAACAGATCACATGCACAGTGAACATTTAAAATATTCAACATTAATACATTAATATTGAATGTGTATTGAAGTATAATACCTGGCAATAACATGAGGATGGCGGTTCATTGATTTCAAATCACTTTCGATAAATTTTCTATGGTGATCTTTTGTGAAATTTTTCGATGGCACGAGCAACTTGGAATAAGAAATATCTTGACCATTCTCTTCCCTCTCTAAGCCCAAAAGATCGAATGGGTCGACGCCATTGTCAGTTATAGAAGAAAGAGGCCTTGGACCAGAAGTATTACGCCTCCGTATTCCATCTTTTCTTAAATCTGGCCTGCAAAATGTATAAATCAAAACTTACTGGATTCTCTTGTACCCAATTATCATTTCAAGTGCTTTGAAATAACGTGAAAACATTCCTAAAAATAATTAATTAATCAAAATTAATTTACATTGAAGTCACTAATTATGTATACTCGTAGCACAAATGAAGACAGTAATAAGTAGTTAAAATAAAGTTTAACATATTTGACTTTAAAATATGAAAGTATACATTGTAAACTATTCAAAATGCGTAAACATTCAAGAATTATTAGATTTATGAATTTGTATTGCATATTAGGCATATGCACTGCTTTAAATTGTTTCTATTTATTTAAACATATCAAAAATATACTAGAATAGCTAGTGCCCGCGACTTGATCTGCGTTGAACAACAAAAGACATTACACCTGACAAAATATATAAAGCAATATATAACGTCTGACATTATAGGTACTTTTGCCAAGCCAAAAATACTAAGTCTAGAAAGCTGAAATTTCAAAGATAAGTTTATTTTATAATGTAAGCACTGCAAAGAAAGGATTTTTGAAAATTTCAACTCCATGCAAAGTCAGGGGCGAGTCGCTAGTAATAGTATATTATGAAAAATAATATTCGTAGTAAATACATTTCATCAGATTGTTCCATTTAAAATTGTATGAGAACATATGGTTCTCAAGATAATTATACTCTTACAATACTTACCTTGCTCCTTTAACAGTTTTAGTGTATGCTATTGTACTAAATATGAGACAAGGAACGCCTTGTGATGGTGCGATTGCAAGTCTTTCATCTTTAAATGAAACTCCTTTCGTTGGACGAATCAATTGAACTTCTTTATTTAAAATATGGCTCTCCAGTAAACCACTTGTACGCAATCTACCTATAAAGTTACAAAATTAACTTATTACATTTAAGAAAAATCAAGGAGGATGCAATAGAATGTCTCCACAATAACTAGATGAATAACGTTAAAAAATTCTTCTGATGATATCATTACACCTGTTGTTACTATGCTACCAATACATTAAATCATTTAGGAAAACGTTTTATAGTCATTTAGAAAATGTTTCAGTCATTTGGGCAGATCATCTGACGACAATGACCTCCTCCTTATAGAAGATCATCATGTGTGCTTGTTGTATTTCGGTAAGTATGTGTGCTGTTGTGTTTCGGTAAGTAAGTAGGGGATGAACCATAGCCAGTGCCATTGAGCGCATAGCCCTGGTAGGAGATAATTAAATAACAAAATCCTAGTGGTTGTTTTAAAGCTCTCGTCTCCCCTTTGGTGGAGTCCAGGCCTTATACTATCTTTTCAAATAGATAAATAAGGCTTTTAGAATACTTTAAATTTATAACCTAAAACAGCCTAGCCTTTACTTGACCTAATTAAAAATGTATTCTTACCATAGTTTAGGCTTTCTGTGCTGCTTTTGTCATCTGTGTTAATTCCACTTAGAGAAGTTAGGTGCAATTTCCTAGCTTTAATTAGTGTGGGTTTATCTTTCAATGTTTCAGTGTTTACAGATGCACATCTAAAATGACAGCAATCATCATTTAATATCCAAAGAAGTGAGAAAATCTTATAAATCTAACAAATATCGAGCTAAGCATCCTTGTAGTGTAATAGAGAAATTAATAACATTTTGGCAGATTAAAGTCATTTCTGAGACCAAAGTACTGAAGTTAGAAATTTAATAATAATTTTTATTTGTTGATCATATGTAAAGCAGACCAACAAAGTGCTTTATCAGTTTAGATAACAAATTCCATTCATTTCAAATTTCGCTAAAGTTTGGATTTGAAGTAGGTATTGATTACTGATATAAGTTAAATATGCATGACATTTTAACCTTTGTTATATATCACATAGGTATTATTATGTTCTACCAGTAAATCTGTCTCTTGAGCGGTATATAACCTCTTTAGTTTTAAAAGATTACTTTCTTTTTTGAAGTTTAGATGATAAGTAATAGTCAAATAAATTTGTCAAGTAAACAAGTCACGAAATTTAACTATTGCTGAAAGGGCATAAAGTTTTTGCAATAGTTTTTAAATTTTAATTGGGCCAATACGATATTTACAGATGAAAAGACTTTCAAGTCCAGCCAACATGGTCGATTAAATCTCTGGTGTTATGATAATACTAGATATAACAAAAACCATATAGTACCAAATATGGAATCTGGTCGAATTTGTGCAAACCTATGGGGCTGGATGTCGGCTGAATAGGTGATCTGTTCAGCTTACCTTCAAGAGCAAACACTCTAAATAATGTAGAGATTTTAGGAAATTGTATGCTATCAACTGTCCAAAACGTGTACCCGGAAAATGAGCAGCGTGAATTTGTTTTTTTACAAGACAACTGCCTGTTACATAATGCTAGAGTGACCCAAACGACATCAGTTCATTCATTTGATACCGTGGCCTTCTAGATCACCAGATCTAAATCCGATATAGAACCTTTGTGGGACTTATGGTGCAACGGTGGGATAACCGTAATGTAAGAACACGCGAAACACACTGCAATCAGGTATGGGAAGGTCTGCGGGGTACCTATGAATATTTTTTCACATCTCGTTGGACACATGTGGACACACATGTTATTGATTCTAGATTAATTGAATCAATGTTTACTTAATTACCTTTGCTAAGACAGAAGAATTTTTTTTTATTAGTTGGTTTCTATGGTTATGTTAGAAATTAATTATGATAATAAATAAGTTATTTTATTAACCTTTGATAATATTGCATCAAATATAATAGTTCACATGTAACATTAACATCACATGTAAGTCCAGGAAAATTTAATACCAAATCAAAATTTGAGAACCTTAGGGGAAATTTTTAAATAAGTTTGTAGAATATATGTAATATCAGATGGGTGAAAGAAATTTTCGAATCCAATCCAAGGTGTGGAAAAATAATTTTAAAAAATTTCCTCTAATTATATAAAAACGGAAAGTTAAAAAAAAAGTTTCAGACAAATGTAGAGAATTTGGTTTTACATAAAAATGTTATAAGGAACAATTTATGCTAAAATTAAAATTATCACCTACAAGTTGGCATACAAAACATTTACAAATAATCTAAATTCTAATTTTACAATTTATTATGAAGTTATTTTGTAATAATCAATTATTTAATTTTGTGACAAAAGAAATAATTCATGGTATAGATTATAGATAGACCTACATGTATAACACTGTACACTGTACCTTAAAATTATTCTTAGTCTCTTATTTTTATGTCCCTCATTTTAACTGATAAATGATTATTTTAAATATTTTTGATGCCATCCCAATATGCTTTTTAAAAAAAGAGATGTTTGTCCAGATTCCACATAAATATTATATACTTCTGTTTTCAGTTTTTGATTCGAAAAAGGGTATAACTGTTTTGTTACACAGTGAAACTTGTAAAGACTGAAGTAGTAAAAATATTTAAGAACAATAATTTATTAAAATACGAAAGAGTGAATGATAAGAAACTGATTTAATTAATCTTGTTATTATAGTAAAGCATTACTCACCTGTCTCTAATAGACTGGTTTGAAGTTCCCTTTACAGGAGTTACAGCTGTAGTGTACTCAGAATCGGAACTTAACGAATGGTTGTCGCCGCCAACCCTGTGTGTAGGACTCGTATGCTGCACTTTATCTCCATTGTTTCTATTACCATAATTACAATTAGGCAAAACATTAGTTTTACTGTCGTCTTTTTCAATTGATTTACCCACGTCTTGGATTAATTCTGTATCTTTGAATGAACCATCCAGAGAAATGTTTGATAAAAATGTTATGGCAGCTAGACGTCTTCTTGCTTTATCATATTTATTTCTTTTATTAGACATTTTAATAGTTAAATTCGTTATTTGTCGTAAACCTCTTCTACTTTAAAAATAGTTATATAAAAAAAAAAACATTGTGCTATAATAAAAAATCAAAACATGGGACTTTTCTTTCTTTCTTCCCCATCCACAGAATACTATCTACTTCCTATAATCCATAGTCCATAATATAGTTCGTAATAGCTTGATCTCTGTGACAGCTGTCAAAGTGACATACCTAGTGCTGAGCATTTTTATTTGTTCATAATTATCGATATTTTTAGTACAATATTGCCATTCATAATAAATAGTAGTGCATTTATAAATAACTGTACATAATAACACTCTAAATTTCAATTTAATATCCATATAGACACTATTATAGCAATAGCATTTAAGAAACTTGGATTAATTCTACGCCTAAGAAAACCCTTTAAACATACATTTACTTTAAAAGTATACTTCTCATTTGTACGTAGTATTTTGGATTTTGGAAGTATAATATGGAACCCACAATACGAGAAGTATATAGCTAGCGAGAGAGATAATTCTTTGTGCGACTGGGATAAAGAACTTGGCAGTTGTTCCTCCTTGAGATCAGAGAAGCAATAAACAGCATATTGTACCGAATTAAAAAAATAAATTAGAATATAAATTAAAAAAGATTTCTCCTATACTTACAAGTTCAGATTCGGATACGAGTGACAATGAAAAGTAGTAACCTCCATTTGTATACTTCATTTTGAACAATAAATAGTATCCAACGTATAGTTAGCAACCCCAATCGTGACGCTTATATGGCGGCCGTAAAAATATATCGTTGCAGATCAAATAAAGTTGATAATCGTAATTTGGTTATAGAAAAGATTTAAATTGTTATTTCAGTTTAAGCAACAACTTAAAACCGTCAAAACAATAAATAACAGAAATGTTATATTAGTTTAAATTTGTTTCATTCACATGATCGATCACCTAAATGGGCGTTCCCAACAATAAAGTACGACAATATTTTACATACATTTGTATTGTCATGAAACATGAAACTTCATAGGCGTGGTTTCAAAGACAGCTGTCACAGAGATCAAGCTACATTTTACGTATTAAACTATAGTAGATACTAAACACGTTATTACCCACCCCCAATTGGCATTCTTCACCATCTACGATAGCAGCAGTGAGATCGGAGATCGAGGATACCATAGGGAATACCATTCTCCCAGGGACTTTGTCGTGATCTTACGTCCCGATTAAGTGACAATAATGACGGTAGCAATACAAATTGCAAGGATAAATCGACATGATATAAGAAACGAAAATATCCCATCATCTGCTGATTTGTAAATAATCAATGGTCTAGTCCAGGCTAAGAACCGAAAATTCACGGCTTTTTTGATAACTTTATCCTTTGACAAAAGATTATACAGCTGACTGACCGCAGACATTGACAACTGACATTCAGTTGTTCAGTTTGAATGCGCTGTGGTTTTGTATGGTGAATGTGAGAGAGAGTACTCGACGAATTGTGTTATTGTTTTTAATGTTTATAACAATTTTAAAACACTGTATCGATGGAGCCTAGCGTACCTGGGTCGTCTACATCGACGAGGGCGGCAAGGTTTATGATGGAAGGTGTGGGGGCTAGAGTTATTCGTGGTCCAGATTGGAAGTGGGGCAAACAGGTATGTACACTCAACAGTATTGTTTATTTTTCGTTTATTTATATTTTTATAGTTTTTAATAAATACTAAAAGGAAACTAGTTAGTTATTAATTATAAATAACATTTCAGGATGGTGGAGAAGGACATGTGGGTACTGTGAGAAACTTCGAATCTCCTGAGGAAGTAGTTGTTGTATGGGACAATGGTACAGCAGCAAATTATAGATGTTCTGGAGCGTATGATCTACGTATATTAGATAGTGCGCCTACAGGTGTTAAACACGAGGGTACCATGTGTGATACTTGCCGCCAGCAACCAATTTTCGGTAACGATATTTGTATAATTATTATACTGTATCTATTCTTGTATTTTTGTTAGAATAAATAAGCCAAAGAGGGATTGCAGTGGCCCTACTTGGCTTACATTTTTACATGTAGAAAGAGGGATAAACGTGATAGATTTTTATATATAAGTGGGTAGCTAGTATGTATATAAAACAAAACAGTTCAATATCATTTGCTCCTTGGTTTGTTAACTAATTTTCTAATATATTTTTCTGATTAGTTCTGTTTTGTTTTGTGATATATAACTAAATAAACATAATTTGAAAATCGTTATATTCCTTAAAAAAATTCTACCTTGAATATTAATTTCTAGTTTTGAATGTTGTTTAAAAAGTTATTTGGTGTTTTACAGGAATCAGATGGAAATGTGCCGAGTGTAGTAACTATGACTTGTGTTCAGTATGTTATCATGGTGATAAGCATCACTTAAGACATAGATTTTATCGTATCAGTGCTCCTGGGGCCCAGCGGTGCCTTGTAGAACCCAGACGGAAAAGCAAAAAACAAGCTGTTAGAGGAATATTTCCTGGCGCAAGAGTTGTTAGAGGAGTATGTATCTATAAATTATTTTATTCTAATGAAAACTGTAGTATTTAGAATTATTTCTATCATATATGTATATAGAATAGAATTATTATAAAATAAAGTTTTGCTTCTATTTGTAACACTATTTATATTAAATTGATCTTTTATATTTTATCTTAACACGAGCTGGTGCCCATGACTTCGTCTGCATTGAAAAAGAAAATATATGAGTAATTATTATACGATAAGATATCGCAAAAACAAATTTAAAAAATCAGCTGCTATTTGCTTCATCTGATGGGATGAAAATAAGACCTTTTGTCACTGCAGTCTGCCAGTATAATATTTAATGTCACATTTCACTGACAGATGGCGCTAGAGTTGACCTAAATCGAAATTATATTAAAATTATAGATATATATAAGCGTGAAGATATATAGCCTAAAGCCTTCCTCGATAAATGGACTATCCAACATAAAAAGAATTTTTCAATTTGAACCAGTTCCTGAGAATACATCCTATATGTATAATGTTATCTCTATATTATTTGAGAAGAAAATAAAAATTGTCACACAAGTTTATTGGTAATTTCCAGGTTGATTGGCAGTGGGAAGATCAAGATGGTGGAAATGGTAGACGGGGTAAAGTTAATGAAATACAAGACTGGTCCGCGGCTAGTCCTAGATCTGCTGCATATGTTGTTTGGGATAATGGGGCTAAAAATTTATATCGCGTTGGTTTTGAAGGCATGGCTGATTTGAAGGTAATTTATGTTATTAAAGTAAATCCTATAGTTTAATTTTATATAGCTGATATATTTTTTGAAACTTGTTGCGGGCAGTTTCACAAAATATGTTTTCCTTGTAATCTATTATACTATAATTAAGGAATCATAATTATGTAAAGGCTAATTAGGTACTGTTTCTAGGCTTAGCTGATGATTACTCATTTTTTGCACAGGGATGTATAGGGACAGCCAGAAAGTTCTCGAGTGGAGATGAAATACTGGCACAGGGTGACGACCTAATAAGGGCAGAGACCTAATTGTTTCTTTTAGATTATATAGTGAGATCCTACGGCTTAAATGATGATAATGATTGTGTCTGTATTCTCTCTATTACAGGTTGTAAATGATGTTAAAGGCCAAAATGTTTATAAAGAACATTTGCCATTATTAGGAGAATTAGGGCCAGGTCGTACAGGGCCTCATGGATTGCAAGTGGGTGACCAAGTGAGTATTTATATTCTGGCCATATTAATCTATACTGATATTATAAAGAGGTAAAGTTTTGTTTGTTTGTTTATTTGTATACTAGAATTTAAAAAATTCTTTCACCAGTAAGGTTAGAATAGAATTCAGGCTATATATTCCACGCGGGCGAAGCCGCGGGCACCAGCCAGTAGAATATAGCATGCTGACTTCAGTTTAAAAATCTTTGCCATCTTTGTCACATCATTGGACAACATTACATAGATCTATTAGTAAAAGAATTGTATGACGCTACACTTTTTAAGTTATCCTGCTTAGGTTTTTATTGGCAGTGAAGAAAAAATATAAGTCAAGTTAAGATTAATAGCCATATGTAATTTAAATAATATTTATAGGTCAATGTGGATTTGGACTTGGAAATAGTCCAGTCTTTACAACATGGACATGGAGGATGGACCGATGGCATGTTTGAATGTCTGGGGACTACAGGCACAGTAGTTGGCATTGACGAGGACCATGATATAGTTGTCACATACCCTAGTAGCAATCGGTGGACTTTTAACCCTGCTGTATTGACGAAGGTATGGTTTTTCTTAAGACAATTTGTTTAGTGAGTTTATAGTTAGCTTACAAAAAAAATAGACTGTTTAGTTTAAATTCCTGATCGTGCTGATTATGAGATGACCTTTTTTTTTTCTTCCCTCTTTCTAATCTTCAAAATCCAATATATCCCACGACGCTTGAGTAACTCCAAATTTAACATAGTGGACATCCTACCACGGGGATCTTTTATGAAAATGAGTGTAGTATAGTGTAAGGGCCATTACAGGTGTGCAGTGGCAACCTGAGTGCGTCGACGTCCGCGGGCGGGGCCACAGGTGGGGCTGTGGGCGGAGCGGCGGGTGGGTTCACAGTGGGAGACCTGGTGCAGGTGTGCGCCGACCAGGAGCGCGTCAAGGAGCTGCAGCGAGGCCACGGCGAGTGGGCAGAAGCGATGGCACCTGTACGTTATCTACTTGCTTTTCTCCTCATAATATTATCCTTTTTTAATAAGACTGTCTGTAAGCTTATTGCGATTATGCGATATTAATTTAACTGGTCTTATTATTAACAAATTACATATGAAATGGTACGGGGTTCTCGGAACAACCGGTAAGAGATGACTGAAGGCGCAGACGCGTGTCCATTACGCTTCTCTCTCTTTCTTAGTACATCAATTCAAGAGTCAGAAATGTGCTATTTGCTTCTTACGTTACTTATAACGCCCGATTCTTTTTTTTTTTCAGACACTCGGCAAAATAGGTCGCGTGCAACAGATATATCATGACAATGATCTCAAAGTAGAAGTGTGCAATACATCATGGACCTACAATCCGGATGCCGTTACAAAAGTGGCCTCGTCTGACGGCAGCATCCCTGGGAACTCATCAGGTGATCAACACGAATAATTCATACTTCAATATTGAAGATTACATTGCGAGCAACGGCGATACGCTGGCTGTTTTATAGCAGAGACGTCGCGATAAACTCGCTTGTAAGGTGGCGCCTTAGTGTTATGAATGTTGTTACGCGCAGGCGAACGTCTGTCCGCGTTGCTGAAGAAACTGTTCGAAACGCACGTGACCGGCGACGCGAACGAGGAGCTGGTGAAGGCAGCTGCGAATGGCGACGCGGCGCGCTGCGCGGACATACTGGCGCGCACGGACGCGCTCACCGCTGACGTCAACGGCGTCTTCGGCGGACACACCGCTCTGCAGGTACACTGTTGGGGTTCTAAGTTTCACCTAATTCTATTGAAACACCCGAACGTACATATTTATGAAAATAGCATTATCTTAAGGTGCAAATTTTGCGAACCACATTAATAATCACAATGATAATCTGTCATCTATATAATAGAGACATACAGTCAGTTGCAGTTCTCTTAAAGATAAAGATAAGGTCTTGTTTGACACTTCTTTAGTTAAATTTTAATGTAGAATTAAAGTTGACGTTAATGTAGCTTTGAGCAACACTTTAATGATTCATTAGTTTTTAAAGGCGACTTTATAATTTAAAGAACGTTTCTGCAACTGGCTGAGTTTGTGGCACTTACAACAAGAGGTTTTAAGGTACCTATATAAAAAGTAAAATGAAATTCCAATATTCAGCTTATTAGTCTTTGGTCCGCAGGGTGAAGCCGGTAAAGCTACTCCTTTGTCGTGTACGTACATACGCGGTTACATACAAACAAATTCAATCAAATTACGCCTCGCTTTATTATATTTACTAGTGAAAATACCGAATTGCGTAGTGAAATTGTGTAAAACCGTGTCTAAAAAAAAATAAAATGCAGAATAGAAATAAATTACATTTCACACGTAAGTAAACTTAGAAACCAATATTTTCAATAAAAATTTAAACATAAATTGAGGTTATAGCTTCAACACAAAATCTCAATACAGTAAACTGCCAACAGCACCGGCTTCACTCTGCCTATATATAGGTCTTATTTAGTCTGCACGATCGGTAGTGCAGACCTGCGTTTTTTGACAAAAGATGCATTCAAAATGATTTGATAGCACGTCATGGTCTCATTAAAAATTTCTTTAGAAAAAATGGCACATTGATCCATAAAGTTTCGCCATCCCTAGAGTATAGCATTCGTTTTGACTGTTAGGCGGCCGCTCAGAACGGGTACGTGGACGTGATCCGCACGTTGGTGGGCGCGGGGGCGGACGCGGACGCGGAGGACCGCGACGGGGACCGCGCCGCGCACCACGCCGCGTTCGGCGACGAGCCGGCGGCGTTGCGCGCGCTCGCCGCCGCCGGCGCCGACCTCAACGCGCGCAACCGCCGCCGCCAGACGCCGCTGCACATCGCCGTCAACAAGGGCCATCTCGGCGTCGTGCGCACGCTGCTGCAGCTCGCTGTGCACCCCACGCTGCAGGTAAGACTATTCCTTAACATGCACCTTGGACCGCAACCTTGTAACCGTCGCCTGTCGCCTGGCAACAATGCACAACCCTAACTTCTCAGTGTTCCTGCCTGCAGTTAGATATTCGGCAGTTATTGGAATATTAACGCACATGCATAGAGGATAAAGGTCGACTCAATTTTTACATCGCGTGCAGAATTATCAACTAGTTCCATTCATACCTCGTCATCCTGAGAAGAAAACACCGCTATTTTGATGTGCTTTTTGCAGCGACACCTGTTTAAAACACCCCCTTATTTAAGATTATATTATTATTGTGTATCTATTAAGACGCACCCAAATACTTTGAATACAAAATTTCATAAATAAATCTTTTATAGTTCTTAAGTTATAGACGTCCAAAAATGACGATTTTTATCACCCACTGACTCACTCATCACAAATTATAGGCTCGTTACCCAACCCGTCGCTTTAGCTCGTCCCAAAGGTGTTCAATTGGGTTTAAGTCAGGACTCCTGGCTGGCCACGGCAAAACTGGGATCCCAACCTCCTCCAGATAACCTCGAATAATTAATGCATGAGCGAGCGTTGTAGTGCATTAACGTGAACCCAGGGCCGACGTATCCTGCATAAGGAACCACATGCTTTTCCAGGATCTCGGTAATGTATCGGCGAGCAGTCAGGGACCCTTGGCCGCGAGTTCCTCCAGTCCTGGAGACGCAGACAAGGTCGGTTTTGCCGTTCATGCTAATGCCGCCCCGAACATTCACGAGCCGCCTTCGTAGCCCACTGTTTCTTAGATACATGCTTGAGAAAATCGTTCTTCCGGCATTCTGTACACTCTGGCACGTCTGTCGTTGCAATAAAGACAGACTCTGGTCTCATCGGTGAAGAGAACCTGCCTTCATTGCTCAAACGTCCAATCGACGTGGTCACGGGCGAATTGCAAGCGGTCTCTGCGATGTTGTGTGGTTAACATGGGGCCTGTAGCAGCCCTGTGAGCCACGATTTTCTTCTCTCGTAGTCTTCTTTTAATCGTAGAGACGCTAACTGCGGTGGTCCATGCTTCCCTGAGGCGTTGTTGCACCTAAACAGCACTGGAGAAACGAGTGCGTAGTGAAGACGTCACAATGAAGCGATCGTCTATTTCGGATGTGCATCGTCGCCGATCAGCTCCATGTCCACTGATGTAGCCCCCAGTCTCTTGGAACCGCTGGAATACTCGGCGGATAGCATAACGGTAAATTCAGTTGCCGAGCGACATCACACTAACGAACTCCTGCTTGCAATAGTGCGACGACTTGAGCAAATTCAGCGGCGGTGGTTTCCATCTTCCAAGGTTGATTTCTAGCTGGAGCTCCTTAGATGTGTTCTCTTCGACGTTTGGACAGTGTATGATTGACATTTGATTTTATATAGATCTTTAATACCTAAGGGAACAGGCACAACTAGCGACTCTTCAACCGCGAGTTTTGACACCTTATTTTTAGCGCTCAGACATGGAAACCTAGTGGCATTTTATTTAAACTAACCAACGTTAATTGAAAGGTTATTAAACGTGCTTTCATTTGATATCAGTATTAATAATGTAAAGTAATTTTTATAAAGTTTATGCTAGCTTGAATCAGATTTTCGCGGAGGGGCGATATTTTTGACGCCGAGTGTATTAACAGTATACTTAACCGTTTAGTTGCGATCATCATTGTTAATAACGCCCCAGCATGAACTTCTAGAATGATTCAATGCAATAAGTATTATATAAGTATGAAAAGCGCGCAAATGTCCGCTTAAGAAATTTTAAGAATTTATTAATTCATTTATTTGTTTACTGACTCGAAATATTTTACAAAATATATGCTCGTAGATCTATTACTCTTACCTTACTTCATGACGGTTCGCTTTTCCTTTAGGTTGTTTAATTAAATACGACCGACCGAACAATAATGCCAACTAACAGTATGATCACATTTCCTTGAACAGCTAGATCGTTTTATATTTAGATTACCGAAGAATCAAAGTATTGTGTGTTTCTTACGTGACAACGTCCGACCCCAGACAGCTAGAGTGGCTCGTGAGAAAATTATTTCACTTGGATGGAGTGTCCTTCCCCATCGTATTCAACAAACTATATTTCTTTTTATTTTCAATTGTTTCGTTCTCTGTCCCATTATATACAAATAAAAAATTTTGGTTGCATATCTGAAAATCAAACTCACAAACTTCTTTAATAATCAAAAGCTAAACTTTGTTTATTTATTCGGCCCAAACAGTTCTATCGTAGAACTAATAGTGGAACTGTTTGGACTAACCCTAATATATTTTAGTTATCGACATTAAAAACAACAAGAACA
Organism: Synanthedon myopaeformis; assembly: GCA_944738685.1. NCBI lineage: Eukaryota > Metazoa > Arthropoda > Insecta > Lepidoptera > Sesiidae > Synanthedon > Synanthedon myopaeformis. Next base: position 4,947,716 of record OX122915.1, read on the forward strand.
CCTAAGTTATATTCTAGCGATGCATTGCTTAATATAGTATGGTTACAAAAATTATAATATAGCAAGCCGTCGCGCGTCGCCGCGCCCGTGCCTCATTTTTATCTTCTATCGTTCTCGCAAATGCCTCTGTTTTATCGTAGCGTAAGTTATTGCGCTATAAGTTAGTAAAGAAAGGCCATCTAATCTAAAAAGCTTTTTAACGGTAAAAAGTATTTTAATATTTATGTTTAATCTAAAACCTGACTAGACGATCTAAATTAAAAGTTTTCAGAATGCAGAATTTAGTTTAATCCCTGCTGCGTAATGCAAAACTATAGGCCGATTCTCATGCACAGATCACGGATTGGAAAAGTCCCCTTGGATTTGATTGGATAAGGAAAATGAATATTACCAATAAAATTTATGGTTTGCTTCATTCGAGGGCATGTAATAAATATATAAATGTAATAAACAGCGTGATACCTTACAACAAGATGATGATACAATAGAACGCTTTATTTAATAAAAAAAAAACAGCTTCTTAAGTTACCAAAAATTCATACATTTTTAAAATTGAAACATTACATAACAAAGCGCCATTTAGTATTAAGAGTCGTTTGCGGAACGAACAAACGGACTAGCTAAACTTAGGGATCTTTTAGTAACCCTTAATCGTAAAAGCAAATTACTTGTTAATAGCCTTAGTACTAGTATTTTTAAAAATTTAAGAGTCCATGGTTGAAAACGGTCAATGGGGGACCGCAATGTTTATTTTGTCTTAACCATTATTTATTAAATCGGAAATATTAAATGTGTCTTAATTTTTTTAACTAAATGTGAAAAAACATAACAATGTTCGTAACCAATCTTCGTACCTAACTGAACAGTTTCCACAGTTATGTAATTAAATAGTTTTTAATAACTGTGAGGCGGTGTTTTGCCTTTATTTCACTTTTATAAACCTTTGATGTGAATTATTAGTAATAACATTTGGAATATTTCAATTATAAGGCAATGTAAACGGTACCTATAAAATTAATATTCAGTGAATTTGTATGCTGATATGTTTGTTCGGAATTGCTGCAAACAGCTGACCCGATTCAATCTGATACCGAGACTCGATCAACTTTCCAACAAACTCCCAAGTACTTTGTTTAATCTCGATACGTTGAGTTGAAATTTCCCGATCTAGTTACTTGGCAAATTCTATTACTTACAGAATAACCGACTCCTCGAAATCAGTGAAATAGCTGTTACTGTCTAAATTGTAAAGTTGTAAAGTTTGTAAAGACTGAGCCTATTTACTTTAAAACGAATAAAATCATTTTATCTCTGCCCTTTAATATGTGCTTATCTGCTCAGACGTATGTTATGTCTATGAATTTTCGTAATTTTCGTGTTATGTCGTGATTTGAAAAAAAAAAAGTTTTCACGTGTGTTCAGTTTACGCGGGGTCTACTTAATTTCTGATTAATAGATTGCGCGAGCGGTGCCACGCCCCGCCCAACAGTTAATAATAATACTATCTGTTGCACGCGACTTAATCCGCGTATATTTTTAAACTATAAAATTATAGAGTAGGGCTGTTCGCTCACTTTTATTTAAATTTTAATACTTTTATCATCGTAACCTCTAAACGAGGCCGATTCGAATAATTTAAAGATGAATTTACATTGCACATCATCACCCTTGATTATGAAACTATTTAGTTGGTAAGGATTAATATCATGATACAAAACACGGGAATCTTTCGATGATACCTGTGTTTTGATTGACTAATTTGAACAAAAAAACGATTATTGTGATATAGTCTCGCGTTATAATAATACATATAGTCGAGTAGGTACTATAAACATGTGGTACATTATTTTATGTATCATCAATAGTTTTCGCTGTGTACGCTTAATACCTAACTTGCAAATTTTTGATACCTTGTGTTGCATTATTGTAATTTTCGTTGGGATCTCTAATTTAAAAAATAAAATAAAATGCATCCTATGTTTATTACTAGCTGATAATGTAGCGTTATTTTGGTGAAAGAATTTTTAATATCAGTTAAGTGGTTTTTAATACATTTAAAAAATATATAAACAAACATTTAAAATATCAAATATATATTAGTGTAAAAATGTATATAAGTAGGGCTTTATCTATCCAGCAAACGTAGATATTGGGGATTTTGATGTTGGCTTTACTAGACACGGTCTCAACTATAATCTCCTACGAATCCAATGCAGTAACGATACCGGAGACCCATGTCTCTCTCGGACTTTTAATCTAGACGAGTTGAGTTTCAGTCGGTAATGAGTGTAGCGACGCTCTCCGACATGCGGTCGCCGTAATTGCCAAACTTTAACGCATTCGAGGTCCTCGCCACTTCTCCACTTGTCGCACGCCATTGTTCACATAGTAACGCGTGTGTCAGCCGCCTTTAACGGCTCAAAAGCCATTGTAAAATCGCATTAGAGGAGGCATTATTTTATAACCATCTGTGTCGGTCGAGGCTGCTTTCCTTGTCTAATCAATTCACCCTTAATGAATTGACCCTTTTATTTGACACACCATAAACACACATTATATAAAGACTGTTTGTATTCAAAATATAATTTTTTCAAGTAACCAATAAAAACAAATTATGAAATTATGTGATGAAGCGTTATGATTTCGTTAACATAGCAAAATGTAGGTACCATTACTTTAATTTGTACAGTTTACGCAACTAATTATGTTGAAATTAATTTATCGAAATTGAATTAGCTCTAATAATATTTGTTTCCTTGACAGTTCTATTCTCTAAAGCCTATAGAAACTGATAAGTAACTTCTTTTAAAACACATTAAAAAAACAGTCACATACTAAAATTGTATTCGCGTTTAGAAAATAGAGACAGACAGGGTTTAGAAAATAAGTATATCTCAAAAGTCAAGGTTTTTGACTTGTATTCAATTGTTATCTAGGTTATTAATTTCATTATGAATCAAACTATTGTATAACGTTAAAATCATCTGACTATATTTTTCAACACCAAAATAAAGTTATTATAGAAGAAACTTACATTACTTATGAATAAAACACGAGCGAAATTATTATTCTTTATAGAGAGATAAGAAAAGTCTTCCGGTTGTGCTACTTTCTAGTGGGCTAATTTTCGTCGAAAAAAAAAGGTTGAAAAGAGGTGAAAGAAACTTGTTCCTAAGAAATCTCCATCTATTGTTCTTGAAACAAAGTAGAAATCAGATAGTTGTAAGAGACTCGTCCCGTTTGTAAAAAGTAGATGTATGTACTATATAACGGATTTTTTTGTTAGGTATGCTTTGACCTAAGTTTTTATTATCTTTTCCTACATAAAATGATCTTTCAATTTGACCTTAAACTTTCTCCGTCGTTTTAGAGTTTTTATGTTCTTGACAGTAATAGTCTTACGTAAACCATTTGTCGAGGAAAATAGATTTTATGGAGTTATAAGCAGTAACGTTCATCACCGAAGAATATTCCGCGTAGTTAATGGAAAAAATCCACAGGACATCAACTCTTAATAATATGAACTAGTTTGTATGTGTATTCAAGCCCGAACCGTACATTTGCTGAATTCTCGGTATTTTTACATGTTTTCCATTGGTTCCTTACGGACAGGAGTCACCATTCACCATGTATGTAAAGTTCGCGAACAAATACGGATATTTCTGTAAGGCGGATAAAAATTTGCCTTCAATATAACATAATATATTCAACATAACAATGTCATGGTGAGCGTAAACTGTAGTGAAGGAAAAAACAAGTAGGTACCTAAACAATATTTGGCAAAAGATTAAAGAAAAGTGAGGAGTTCGTAGAAAAAGTGAGTTATATTTTATTGTGAATCGTTTTAGTTCACCGAGTTATTGTATTAACTATTAACTGAAATAAAACTTCAGTAAACAATAGTATGAATATCAGGAGAGTATTTAATTACTAAATCTAAATTACTTATTACTCTAATTTCGTTAATTAACAGACATATTCAGCGCAGAAACTTATCTCTTAGAGCTTTGTTTAATGAAATAGCTATCCGGAGAGCTAGCGCCGTATTGGAGCGCAATTGGGCGTAAAGCTATTTAAATCTGAATAGGGCATTGTGAAGACGCGTCGTCACCTTGATTCAGCGACGGCGTCGTCTCGTTCTTAATAAAGTTAAAGAGCCGTCGTCCGTGGACACCCACTTTGACGACCCTCGCTGCCTCCGGCCTCTCGCAGAGACTTCCTTAACTAGCTAAATGTCTTCCGAAATCATATTCAAACGAAAATGTGTAAGCAACCATTTTCAAGTTAAACACGGATCAATACAAAGTAGGCATAGGTATACATTGAAATTTATCATATTTCACTGGAAAAATGTCGTAGTAGATTTTGGTGTTATTATTACGCTGCAAGGCAGGATAGTGTCAGAAGTCAACGGAGGTCGCTGTTACGTAAATACCGGCTGGGCGTGTCGTGTTGAGAATTGGACAGAATACTCGATGAGGGGAGGCGTATGTCCCATTCTATCTGTACATTCAAAAACGGTTTTAAATAAGTGTACGTTTCTTCACTTGGTGTCAGTCCGCTGTATATTTATCCTTTAGAGGGGTAAATAATATTTATTACGTTCTCCCGACCGTAATAAATTAGGCAGTGACAAAAAGTCGGGACTGATTGCAAATCCCGAAGTGCTCGTCGGTCCCGGCGCTACGAACGTCGGCGATGGTCAATATTGCTGGAATCCCTATTGAAATCTAATTTGCGTTAAACTTAAAGCGAGACTTTCAGTATCAAAGCTTTTCTTTGACAGAGCTGCCGCTTTGATGACGTACTTATTTTATTTTATCGGAATAAATTTTCTGCAAGCATTTCCTAGCGCAAGTATTATTTGTCTTTGAACTTAATAATATTATAATTATAAAATCTTAGTTTGGCCCTTTCCATACTAACATATTGAAATTGAAGAGCATCTATGAGGTTCCTTTTCGGGTTTTGATTATAATTTCACAATATGCAATAAACAAGCAGTGTTCAAATTTATAATTTACATTTCAGCTACAAAGAAAAAAGTAGATAGATCACAACTGATCCCATAGATAGAGAATCAAGACTCTAAAGATAACGTCACTAAAAAGCTTCGGATTGAGAAGGTTTTTTAAATATATTTTTTAAAAGCTAAAATATATTTTCAATATATTTTTCAAATCTAAATTTAAAGATTAATTTTAAAAGAAAAGCGTATTTTTTATACGAAGATCGACAGGCCATGTGATGGTAAGTGATTATGGTCTTCGCTTATACTCATAGTAGAGGATAGAGAATTGGGTTCTAGCATCATTTACTCACACACTAGAATAATATGGTTTCACATAGGTAATCTGAAGTGTGGTCCTTATCCCCCGAAGAGCTGTCCGGTTTTTGATATTAAAATAACGTTATTGATTTTGGATTGGCCATTTGGATATAATGTTAAACCTAGTTTTTAAAATTACACATAAAAACTAATGAAAATATGTTCGATAGCCTATTTATTTAAATGTTACGTTAGTTGAGCCGATTGCCCACCACAAAGGGGAAATTCACAGCCTTTCCATTTCTGCTTATGCGCCGATTTATATTCTGCGCCCACTTGCCGCCTAAGAAATCTCATGTCGGAGGTGCTCTTTCAATTTGAATCGGAACACTCGGATCGGGGAATAATGTATTTCGATATCGACCCTCCTCCGCTCCGAACGGATCCTCCTGTTTATCGCCGCTCTCATTTATTCGGGCGTCGTCGCGCCTTTATTTTTTCAACACAAACTCGGTGTCGCGTTGTTTATCCGCCGCGCGATACTATTAGCAGGGTCTTTGTTTTGAGACGCAGTGAGATTGCGTCGCTCTGACTAAAGGATAATTGAATTGTCACATAACACACTACTACACTTGTTCCCCTACGAGTTTTTCTGAACAAATATTCTTTTATTCTTCGACTTAAAAAAGTCTAGCATTCGTCTTCAATTTAAGATTTACAGATATTTATGTTTGTTAACATTTTAATTCAAAAATCTTTCTCTTATTTGAACATTATTTATTATTATTGAAATTCGAATAATACGAATCGAACACGCTTCGAGAAAACATTTTATTGTCGCCTGGGCACAACGAAATGTCTGAACCAAGTTTCTTTATACAAGAGTGTAGTCTAAAGGGTAAACCGCACTTCCTGTTGCGAACGATCGATTCCAACACGAACGATCGAATGGAAAATGTAACCTTAACCACACATTTTAGCAGTGCTATTTCGTCACGTTGTTTATATTGTATTATATTGTTTTTTTAGACACATTTATTACAAAATATTCTTCAGAAATCAACCGTAATTATTCTTGTTTATGTAAAGGTCGTCAGACAGACTGAGGATCCACTTTATGGTAGGTGCTATTTCTTGCGACGACGCTATTTTCTTACGTTGGTCTTCTGTAAGGGGGGTGATTACTGCCGCCAGACGGACTGCACAAATGACTGCGAAATGCAGCGTGCCCTGCCACTACTAATTTCTTTAGATATTATAAAAATATCCGAACAAGTCATGCTGTACTTTATCCAGAAGATATATATTTCGATTACTTTATGACTTCAGTAAATAGGATAGATGTAAACCCTTTTAGACTGGTTAGTCTATTGTTCTGGGACAAGTCACATTAGTTTAGTATAAGTCGAAATTTCCACGTCCTCTATCTTTAGTATAAACTAAAGTGTAACATGAACGTTCGTGGCTATCTCATTAAACATGCGAGACACAAAGCGGACATCCTACACGCCCCAAAACCCGCGCCCTATTTCTTCTATTCCAAGGACTATTCACGTCGTTTTGTTTGATAATCTGTTGTTGTTTCGCGTAGGCTACGCTGTATCCCTATGAGAATTATTCCAGTTCGCTAGGTACGTGTGCTGCATTTCTATAGGTCAGAATTATTTAAAAACATTTTCTACAAGCTTTACTCGCGATTTCGTATGCGCTGTAGTTGATTTTTTTAAAAACCCCACAGGAACCTAACATTTTTCCGGGACTAAAGTATCCTGTATGTTAATCCAGGTGTTCACCAATATATCAGTGAAAACCGCATTCAAATCGGCTTAGCCGTTTCTGAGATTAGGGCGCACAAACGGACAAAAATTCTAAAAACTATTTTTTGACCTCGTTAACATAAGTGAAACGTGTATAAATTTTTTTTTAAATATTTAATCTATAGACACGGATCGTTTGCGTTTTTATTATATATATAGATTATTATAGATAAAGAGACGTCGTACTGGCCGAAAGGTTGAAATAAATTACTTTTATTGACACCGCTGAATTGCACTTTTACTAGATGGTCGAGACATTATGTCACTTGAGCAATAAAACTTTCGAATGTTTTTACGATAAATACCCCACGATGCGGATCGTCCATACGATTCATGAAGCCATTCCATTTTCGTTTATATGCCTATTTGTATTCTTTCTTCCTCCGCGGCTAGAGAAATCTCTATACAGAGATGCTCTTTCAATTTGAATCGAAACGGTCGATTTGGGGAATAATTTATTTGGGAGGCGACCTTATTCGGTACAACTCGCAATGCTTAACGTTCTCTTTTTAATGTTGCCCCTTTCTATTCGGTTTTTATCTAGAGATATTTTATACTGTTCTGTCCTTAAAACAAATAGTTGTATTACTTTATTCAAATCTTACATCGGTAGAGGGAATATGTTGTCAACAATGCCACACAGAAGTGATGCTGATAGAGAGGCTGCGGGCTGCTGACATTGCATTAAAGGGAAAACGAAGCGTGACCGTCTGCGCAATTGCCCGGCTCTGGCTTAGGTTTGTTCCTCTCTTCGATTCAAGCGTATTATTGAAATCTAATTTTCGTTAATCCCCTGAACGAGTGCAACGGCAAAGCGGAGTATCAATATTGTTGTTTGTTGTTGCCTAGTACAATTTTGTTCCGTTTCCGTATCCACTTAAGTTATATCGATATTGTAATTGGAAAACTGATTCGGTGAAATTTTGCAGAGAAATCTTTTGTATGATTTTCTTGTTAACAATACTAAGGTTTTACTCCCTTTTGCATAATGTAGTTGTTTTTCCTGGGACTCCACAAGGTTTTGATATATAGGTGCTGGTCTCAGAAATGAAAATCTATTGCGCAATTCCATACCCATCATTAAGCGAGCGGGGTTACTCCACTGCTTTTGTGAGTGGTAGTTCGGTAATCTAACAAGAACTTGGCACTTGAGTATGCCTATGGCATACTTCTTGAAATTCATGGCTAGTGAATGCGGTGCCATTGTCTGTTACGAAATGTACTGGAAAAGCGAATCGTATGTACAGTTGTTTAAATTTAGTTATTGCGAGACTGGATTCTACGTTAGCCATTTGAAATGCTTCCGGCCATTTGGATTAGCTTTCTACTATAATTAGAAACATTTTTCCTAGCAGTGGTCCCAGGTAGTCAGCATGAATTCTATACCATGGTCCAGGTTGAATAGGCCAACACCTCGGAATCACTTTTGGAGGATTATAAGAGTTTTCCAAGCACATTTTACAATATTTTGTTTTTTTTTTTTTTTAATGTCTTCCTTTAATTTTGGCCACCAAAAATAAGCTCTTGCCATATTAATCATCCTAGAGGTTCCGAAGTGTGACAAATGAAGTTCATCTAGTGCCATCCCTCTTAAGTTGTCTGGTAAAATAACTCTATGTCCCCTTAACAGTCTCTGTCCATACTAATTTCATGTCTTTAGGAGTAGAAAGGAGCTACTTTATCATCAATGACCCTCTCTGGACATCCATCACGATAATACAGAAGTAGCCTTGCTAACAGTGTATCTCTTTTTATGTTACCTTGTATCGTTTTCCAATTTAATGATTGTAAGTCTGACTACCTTATGTGATTCACATATACAATATCAATATTATTAGTACATAAAGTGTGATATTTTGTGTTATCTTTTTCATTAGGCTGCCTGGATAAGAAATCTGCGGGATATCTGTTTGTACTGATGTATTTGACTGCATAGTTAAATGCTGATAAGAAGATTGCATAATGCTGAAGGCGTTTAGCTGCCATTCTTGGTATAGCCTTGTACGGTCCAAAAATGCGAGTGAGCGCTGCATTGTCCGTTTCCAATTCAAATGGTCTTCCATAAGTATAATTGTAAAACTTAGTTATACCAAAAATTATGCCAAAAAGCTAATGCTTCTTTGTCTAAGGCTATATATTTTTGTTCAGTGTCACTTAATTTTTTACTTGCAAATGCAATTGGCCGAACAATCCTATCCACTCCGCGGCTTGATAAAATAGCGCCAATTCCACAGGATGATGAATCACAGGCGAATATCAATTGGCAATTAGGATCATAATGTTTTCAGCTGATGCCAATTAATTTTTTTACAGAGTCAAATGCCTTTTGACAGTCATCAGTCCAAACAAAACTCCCCCTTCTAGTACATTCGTAAATTGATGTAAGATTGAAGCCAAATCTTTTAAAAACCTCCCATAATAATTAACTGTACCTAAGAATGAACGCAACATGGTTAAATTTTCTGGTGGTGCTAAGTTTAGTATCGGCACAATATTTTCTTTTATGATTTGAATTCCTTGTTTATTAATTCTAAATCTAAACATATCAACACTTTTCCGGAAAAATTTGCATTTTTCTACTTTATATTCACACTCTTTAAATTTAGTTAGCACCATCTCAAGAAATTTTAACATTTCATTTTGCGTTTTACCACACATGAAAATTATCTATAAACACTATTACATTAGGGATTCCTGACAGTTTTTGTGACATATGTCTTTGAAACGACCCCGGCCCCATACTGACAGTTCCTGTGAGGCTTCATTCAGGGGTGCCTGTAAATATGCTTCCTTTAAATCCAATTTGCAATAATACTCTGCGTCTCTTAATGTAAGAAAAATGTTTTCTACATGTGGTACTGAAAAACGATCAATTTCTAGTTGTGGATCAATTTCTAGTTCTAGTTGTGACTTTGTAGTCGCCACACAAGCGAACTGTACCATCTGGCTTTACTATTGGCACCACTGGTGTTCCCCATTCACTGTACTTAACTGGTTCAATTCTCTTATTATTTAATAACCTACTTATTTCTTGATTTATTTTGTCTTTTAAAGAAAAGGGTATCTGTCTTACAGGTAAACGCTTTCGTCGTGCATTTTCTTTTAATTTCAAGGAAATGCTTTAAAATTGCCCCAACCGGAACTAAACACTTCAGAAAATTTTTCTTTAATTATGCTCACTACGTCCGTGGTCTCTATTGTTTTTAAACTTAGTGACCACATACCAAATGCATTCAATACATCTCTTCCTAACAACCGGGGCATATTGTTATTCACCACAAATAAGTCTACTTTTTTAATTTTATCATCCAATGACATTTCAATATTTTTAATTATACCCAATGGCTGTGTGATGGTTTGGTCATAATTTTTAAACTTTATGTTTGTTTTATACATTTTATTTATTAAGTTCATTGATTAAAGGTCTTTTAACAAAATAGTTGTAGCTTCAGAACCTGTATCTAATTCAAATTTTAAATGAATTCCGTTCACACTACCATTAATGTAACATGCAGGTACTTTATTTATGGTTGTATTAAAGCTGTAAATATTATAGTAATCATCGTTATCAGGGAAAAGTTTTTGAATTGACTGTTCAATAACTAAATTGTTCACTTGGTAATGTCATTTTCCATTTAAAGTGTATTCACTTTACGATTTTTGGAACACATTTTAAACAAATGGCCTCGTTGGCCGCACTCTGAACAAAACTTATTTTTCAAACTACATTCACTTTTTAAATAGCCACTTTTACCACAGCAAAAACACTTGATAAACTTCCCCGATCCTGATGGTCTTAAGTTACTTCTTTGAAATGCCTTCGCTTTATTTGAGTTACTCCGCTTGACTTGAAACATATTCGTAGATGTTTCTTCAGAAGATTGCTTTACTTTACAATGCAAAAGGGCTGACTCCACTGTCCTGGCTAAAATAATTAAATTTTCTAATGTTCGTTCTCCATTTTTAATAATTTAAATTTTATTAAGGAAGAATGTACACCATCTATGAGTTTTTCCTTGACTTGTTCATCATAATCCTTAAAGTTACACTTTTTTGCTGCTTTCTTTAGTCGTATTACATATTCCTCAATGTTTTCATCTGGTTTTTGATTACATTTTCTAAATTCCGCACGATTTTCGTATCTTTCTTCTAAAATTTCAATAAGCTGTAGGTTTTGCAGGAGCACATTTATAATTCAAGGTCTCAAATACCTTTGGTGACAGTTTAGTTATTAACAGTGCGACTTTTTTTCTTACGGTACATCGTTAAGTGTTATTAAGCACTGCAGTTGTGTTTGAAAGATATCAAAATCTCGTCCATTATAAATATCTATGTTGTAAACGTTTCCTGACATAGTTGGTATATTTTTTTTGTGTCTGGTTCAAATCTTTGATTTCCTTACGTAAAGTTTTTCGTAAGTTTTCAATTTCACTGATAATTTCCACCTCTAATTGCTCACACAAACTGATTAATTCTGTTTTAGTCAGTGTTTGTATAAAACTAGTTTTGCCTTCTTCAATTTCTTTAGAGAATTGATTAAGTAGTGACATTGAAAGTTATAATTTTCTTATTTCTGGTATTAAGAGTAAATTTCTTTCAAGACTTATGTTCACACGTGTAAATTCTTATAATCCTCGTCGCCATTTATTATATTTAGCAATAAAACACGTAAATTAATTGATTACGAGATTTACGCTTTTTATTTACTTTTTGTTTTTATCACGTATATTTGACAGTAGGTAGATGACACAGATTAAGTAACATGGCAGGGGGTTGCCAGCCTAGTACAGTGTTGTCAGATTATGACAATTTTTTTAGGATTTTTGTTCGAAATTCGACTTTTTGTAGCGCGTTAGGTACACCTCGCAGAGTAAAACAATATTAATTGTTTTCCAATTTCAAACATCTTTAATCTCCATTTAAAGATGAAATGTGGTTTTGTTTACGTATGACAAATACTTAATTTACTGGCGGCATCTCTGCGTACCGTTCTAAGCGGTCTTGTGTTGCGGCCGTGAGGCTCCTACAGTCTGATTTATGTTATTTGCACGTAAAGCGGAATTAATGGCTTTATTACTCTTCCCTGTATGCTGATCTCGGAAATCTGCGCTCGCATGCTTGTGCTGAACCCTCTAATATAAATATATTAGAGGGTTTTTGTATGAGTACCAACGTTTCTTAAACACATAAAATCATACATTGAACGAAATTAACGGCATTCCATGTAGTTTTTTAGACTTTTTATAAATTTAGGTTTTAATAAGGTGTGACCAGTTTCATTAAAGAATGTCATAATTCTTGTGTGAGAAATGTCTCGTGTGGCGTTCACATTTAAGAGTACCGGTGCCGCGCCACTGCGCAGGTGAAAAATTTCATCTCCGCCTCGTTGTTCCTCGAGCTTAGTGTTTTATCTCGGCTTAGCGTTACAAGGATTTGTGGCTCGCTAAGTAAGGTTTTATGTCCCCGGAACGCCTGCAACTTTACTCCCATGATAAAAGTGTGTCCAATGCCTTCCGCGAATAATAATGTTTTTACACGGTGAAATATGTTATTATTCTCTAACGGATAATACGTCACTAAACAGATGTAGTGTTTTGGTATCGCGTCGTAAATAAGTCATCTTTACATAATAAAACAAAGTCAATTCCCGCTGTCCCTCTGTATATACGCTTACATCACAAGTGGAAAGAGCGTTAAACGAGGAAGGTTTTTGTATATAATTGCAGAAAAAAAAAAGCAGTTCGCTAGTTTAATGTGATATGGCGCTACATTACACTTAACGAACACGAGAGATAAACGTAAGTAGGCACCGAATAACAATTTGTCGTATGAATGCACCATGAGTTAAAGCGACTGCGTCTTTGCAGCAAGGTTTCCTGTGCACCTAACGCTGCCGGAATCACGAGTCGTAAATAACGCGCCCCGCTCTTACTTCCCGTCGTCTGCTTTACAGAACAAACCTTCAGATTTATTCCGAGTACTAATATAATATGGACTTTCACATTGTCAACGCAGAATGCCTTTGTTGTTGTGTTGAGATATACAAGACTCTGGAATGCATTAGCCCGAATCCTTCCGTTGTGGATATGGAAATTTTTGCTTTGTTATGCCTAGGGTTTTTTTCCCTATTTTTCATTCGCCTGGGAAATACAAACGTTTTACAAAACCTGCATACAAAACTAGATGTACCTAAAACGTTGCGTTAAAGCGATAGAATGGAATGCAGGCAACACGCCGTTCAGTGTTGTGTGTCGACGTTGCCGGTCGGAAAGCTCGCGGCGGCTGCCCACATTTGCAAGCAAACCTATGGAATTCGGTACACTCTACTCTAGACAACGAACGACGCAGACTTGCTATGCAGCATAATTTAAATAACAGATAAATTAATATTTAGTTATTCTCTATATACAAATGCACTAATTATATGCTAGTAATTATATTCTTTACATATTACTTATTTAGTCGTTTTGTGAAAAAATATCGGTCTTTTAAAACTCTATTAATTCTCTTTGTGGGCCCAAACTATCGGAATAGATCGACTTGCACAAGGAAGCTTTATATGACATGAAAATATTAGCGTAGCATTTCTTCACTGTCACAAAATTATACAAAAGTGTTTTCTATATTCAAATGTACCACATTTAAATATGATATATTTTCAATTTTATTGATTGTCTTTGTGGGCCCAAACTATCGGGATAGATCGACTTGCACAAGGAAGCTTCATCATGAGGAAATATTAAATAGAAACATTCTTCGCTGTTACAAAATTGTACAATTTTTTTTTTTTAGATTTATTACTCGTTACTCTTTATAGTTTTAACTTATTCTGTTCGTTGTTGATAATGTCTATTTAAGGTAAGGGCATGTTTTTGTATACCACCCAACAAAAACCTGGCCTTCAATAAAGATATAATTACAAGACAAGACAACAGACTGGGGCGGTACCGGGGCATTTGTGTCATTTTTATTTTTAGTAGATCTACTGAAAATATAAGATCGTTAATTTATTTTCACAATATTCCAATTTACACAGCCTTCATAGTCTGAGGTTAATCATTATCATATCATTCCTTAAATGATTTTATTTTTTATTTTTCTAACTTTTAAATGCGAAGCTTCTCTTTCCTGCAAAATATTGAAATTATTCATGTAAATATTATACACTTGCGCCGTAAATTGGCGGCGAGGGTCCTTATGGTTTAATTAAGGGATAATTTACCTACATTGATAGTAATCTCACGTTTACGTGGAATTTCATAGCGTTACACGGTTACATGTATTGGAAAGTTAATGTTTACACAACGGCAGTTCGTCTATAGTGTATGCTTCGTGAGGATTGTTTACATTTCACACGAGTACAGAAACGGGAGGTAATCAGATTAATCAGCCCTTTATTTTGAAACATTCCACGGCGTTTCTATCGTCGAAGGCGAATTGTCTGTTCCGATTGTTTACTTCGTTAGCCGTTTCCCTATCTCGACCCGCACACACATTGCTCTCGCCAAGTTTGAAAGCGAAGTACTTTAAAAACTCCTGCCTGCCCATATCGAACCGTTTTTAGCTGATAGCGAATCTCGTTGTATTGTAGTATGTTTGTTGTGTCTAATTTTTATTTTATTGTTGTAGTCACCAAAGGATTATACTTAGATAATGATTTAGACAATCCAGACCGCAGACTGTGATAAAAATTAATAATTACCATTACTTAATTTTATTATTTTCGTGATAACTCTTAGCTCATTACGAAAAGAGATCAACCTGATAAATTTGGAAATTAAATATTTTTAAAAGTAAATAAGCTCACATGCTTATAATTATACTTTTAACGTTTACATTAATTAATTAGAAAACTTCATGTTAAACTTCAAAATAAATTAAAAACAGTGACATGAAGTTGATGCCAAGGAAATAATACTCTAATCACTTATAATCGAAGGATGGTTTTATTTTTTATGCATATAGGCAAGTTAATCGATTTTCGGAAAAAAGTTATTGTGTACTTTGAAATTCCAAACTTAACATTCTATATGAAGCAAAAGATTCATTTGTGCTTGTAGTAGGCAGTATAGGCTTTTCTCTTCGTTATTGTCGTGCATGGCGCCACCTGCGCCCTGCACAAGCTCCGTGAAAATTTATGAAGGCTTTCAACGCTTTCAGCGCGTGCCACCTGACCCGGTAAATGACACTACCGGACAAATGTCTCCTCGCTTCTGATTACATTGGGTGCTTATTCTTGCTGCTTCAGTTTTCTTTTCTAAACTATATGAGAAGCAGAAAATACTATCAGTTGTTTTTTATTTTGTTTTCAATATTAATGTCGAGTTAAGTCACGGCCAGTAGGTAGAGTATTACTTGTAGACCTGAACACTTGAAAGGTTACATGAACGCCGACGAGTCAATAGAAAAATATGTATTAATATATTGTAATATTATTGTTACATTTAAGTTTTTTTATATAAAGTGAAACACTACAGCCCGCTTGCTGTTATTTCACGGCGTGGTTACGGCCGCCAGACCAGTTACAGCAAATGTAACGACATTAATGTGTTTTATTGTTTTCTTTTAGTCTCCGGACTGATTAACGTAACACATGATTAACTGAAGTATTTTTTACGAAGAACTCGTAAAGGCAGATAAAAGTCCCTTACGAATTTCTAAGAAAAACTAAAAGGTTGCGTTTAATTGCATTGGAATCGACCACTCGGTACAGAAAAAGTTTTTTAATATCAAAAGTCCCAGCGCGGACTTTCAATTGAAATACCTATCAGAAAACAAAGGACTTTTTAAATGAAAGATTCGCCAATAGAATCGTATTCCGTGCTGACTTCGGCTTAAATTTATAGCGAAAGGTAATGTCCTCGGGGATACATGTCGCAAAGAGCGGTACCTGCCGCGCTCAGACTAACATAGTCTTCGATTACTTCGATTAAACGAATTTACTTTATCATTATCATATGTTCTTGAAAACCAAAAATTCTTGAAAACACTATAGAATTTTTCAGAATTGTAACGAAATAATTGGCAAGTGTTTCCAGTTCAGATAAATAAGGAATCTGAAATTGTGGCTAGAGTGGTGTCGTATTACGGCGCTACAGTGCGGTAGCAGGCGGTGCGTGAAACAAGAGGCACTAGGAAAACGATTGTGGGGCTGTCGTGCTCAGCCAGATTTAGTTCAGTGATATCGCTGACTCCACTTTAATGTCACATTTCTTGTTTCTCATAAGTATCACATTACCTCAAATGTGAATAAAGACAGCGAATTTAATATAACATGATTTTTATTAAAGGTTTACTCTTATAAGACATATCATTTTTAAAAATCTAAGAAAGTTTAAACTAGTCTTGAAATTAAAATAAGTAAGGATTGTGGGTCTTTGGAGTCTACAAATTTGCAATACTCTCTCTATATTTAATGCACGTCGGGATACAAAAAGAACTTAGTTTCGAGTTAGAATTAGACACGACAGAGAAAGAAAATTATGTTTGCATTTACGGTCGGAAGGAGGATTTTATCCTGAATATAAGAAAAATATTCAAAGATCGGAATATTTACATAATTTCGATTGGTTTTCTAACTTACTTAACCTTTACTACGATATTCTTTTATATTAAACTAGCGACTCGCTCCCTGCTTCGCTCGGGTGCATTTTTTTTTTTGTGCAAATTAGATATAAAAACCTTATTCGCTTAACGCTCTTTCCATTAGCGAAAACCGCATTAAAAAATCCGTTGCGTAGTTCAAAAGATCTAAGCGTATTTACATACAGAGAGACACGGCGGTAAGCGACTTTATTTTATACTATGTAAAGATAAAGATTACAGATGACCAGATTTCCAGATGACGTGTACGAAAATCCAATACGCCCTAAGTTAAGAGTAGGTATATGAGGCACATCGTACATGTACATTCGGGAAGGCTGCCAGCATTTATAATTTCCATTAGGGTATATAGTAAGCGCAAGTTGATAAGTTAGTAGTGAACGAGAAGTTGTTTTAAGTATTCCCAATCGTCGAGGTCTCTGGGAGTGCGGGCGGCGGGCGGCGACGGGCGGCCGGCGCCATGCGGCTCAGACACCACGCCTCGCTCGGGAAACATGGCCGGGAGATGCCACAAAAACTTCACCCCCGCTTTATTATTACTACGATGCTAATTAAAATAACTACGAATAGATTACTGGCGAATTCTGGCAGCGGACGCTTAATGCGTTGCCGTTGAGTTTACGAGCGACGTCACGCTTTATGCTCTCTCATTAGCGTACTCTACCAACTCGCTCTCTATGTTTTTATGGTTATTCCCCGTTATGTGCACACATTTTTCCCCAACTTTGTCTAACCTTTTTTTTTTTCTTTGAAACTTTTTCTTCATTTGACGCGAATTTTGTAAAATTATTTTAAACAAATTTAACCCACCACGCTTAAGTTTTATCATGCAGTTTATGTAATTAAAAAAGTGCAAATAGATATTCTTTTACTTAGACTTTCCGACAGTTGTTAACGGATAATTTTGAATTTTTGACATTGTCAACGTTCAAAATTTCTAACTTTTAACAAAGCATACGCTTTTGATAACTTTTTTCTATTATCTGTCAATAATATATTGAACTAGCGACGTCACGGAGAACGAAGAAGTATAATTACATTGTTCAAATTTGTATTGAAATTTTGACACAAATCTCAATTCAAGTATGCGTTATTTTTACCTATCTACATATTATATGAAAAAATGTAGGTAAAGCCGCGAGTGATTTAGTATATACAACAAAGTCATGTTTCTGGAAAATTATATTTCTCTTAAAATTATACATGTGTTCTAAAGATAATAGGGTAATAATAAAATGCTTCAGTATCATAGGCGTGTGATAATGGCGCAGCGGCCGGTCGTTACCCGCGGGGAATTACCTATTGTTAATGTTTTAATTTGTATCGTCCGCCCTCGCGCCAGTAACTGAGCGGGCGGCTTTCGGTGGCGGGCGGTTGTCGCATCGTGTCGCAACAAGCGGCTCGTTTCGTAATCACCATATTTTATATATGTACTCACAACCAGTGAACGCATAAACCATAAAGTACCCCTATGTAAAAAAAACTTGCGTCACCTCAAAATACACTTTTTAGAATAATATTATTTTATGAAAAACCATGACATCAGTCAATTTCAAATAGTGCACAAAATTCAAAATCATAAAATACTGAAACCATCTTGATCCATTAAAAGAGAACTAATTGTAAATATATATCGCTATCTCCCATAAAGTTAAGACAATTAATACAAGCCAAGTTATTTTACGAGCTTTATCAAGCCTATTTAGAGACATCACAGCCATGAGTACAATCTGACGATTATCCATTTATACGAGTATCCATTTATTATTAATTAATTCCTATGTTACACAATTGCAACTTTAGATGGAACTAAAAGTGAACACTCACCTTATTATAGACATGCGGCTTTGTTCATTTTATGTTTCGCACGTGGGTTTTAGTTGGTCGCACATCACTTGGCCCTTTTGTAACAGTACGTTACCCTCTCACTAAAAGCCGAGCTGATGGACGAACGTATACCTTGCCTTCTATTAGTGTGTCCCGCGGTTTCTCTGTTTAATTTTAGCTTATACTATAACCTTCTTCAAGAATTGGGCCGTCAAATGCAATAAATATATTTTTTATAACCCGGTTGGTAGTTCCGGTGTTTAACGCGTTCAACCAACCAAACTCTTCGGCTTACATTAGTATATTAAATTTATTACATTAATATAGATTCCATAGGAAATTAAATTTTTAAATGACCTCGAAAATTGGGAAGAAATAATTAACTAATTGTATTAAATTACAAATATCCAAATTTATATATATTTTTTTACATTATTTTATTTTGAATTTTTCCTTTCTTGCGCAGTAGCTTGAAATTATTTACTGTAGTTTTAAACAATGTTGACTTTTCCTTTAAAAAAAAATACGGTGGGTTTAAAATTACTTCGGTTGTCTACATAGTATAGTCTAGAGTCTAGCTAGAGAGTCGCATCTGTTACCCATGAACGCGAACGATGAAATGAGAACGGGCAACCATTTTCCGGAACTCTGGCCTTTGTGCTTTACTGTCGGTTTGTTTATTTCGGGGGCTTGCCTCGTAAACACTCGCACAGCGATACACTAAATTTAAGTTGGGCTTCTTTATTTTTCTCCTCAGAATTCTTTTGTAGAAATATATACTGGGTGTGTGAAAATTCTACAGCACGTTCCTGTGGCATCTAAGCATGTCGTGTTTTCGTTATTAGTTTTCAAAACGTGCCAACAGTGTCGCTATCTTGTACTAATACTATTTATTTACTTTACCTATTTATGTAAAAGACTAACCCGTACTTTTCGATGACTATTCTTACCGACTTACTTCAAGAAATGTATTACCGAAATTTTTCTTTGAAGTAAACTTCATAAATTCTCTGAGAAGAAGTACTGATGAGTTTCGCGAGGTAATTAAAGTTACACAAGTTACTAAGACTTCATCTCGCTTCTAGAAAAATCATCTGAAATATATAAGAATAATATCATCTCGTAACGGCTAATTGGACATCAGTTTTTGCTCTTAAATTGATTCTTTTTCTATTTTTATTTGGAAAGAAAGAAGTCTTTTTGTACAAAGAGTAAAGAAAAGAATGCATTATTGACAAAATGTGAACACGAAGAACGCCATTTCGTTAGATATAATTTACTTTTAACGTCACGAATTCTCCAGATCCACAGACCCACCGTTCGTTATTGCCAACTTGAAAACAAAAATGACACACACACTTCCTTCATATCTCTTAAAAGTAAGCGTGTGCCCACTTCAACATCACATTACTTACTCCTTTTATACAGAACATTCCCTTAGAGACACTTTTCTAAGGATTCTCTATATAAGAAGGATAGTACGTAAGTTGATTTTCTAAGATAGCAAATATTTATGCAATGACTAGATGGTACCAGCGACTTCGTTCGCGTTGGAAAAAAAAACATAAGCAATATAACGCCTGACATCTTTATTGGGACTATACTTTTGCCAAGCGTTATTTTTTTTTATTTTAGATGATCCCTCGGGAACAATTTTTTTGGATGAAAGGTACCCAATGTCCTTTCAGGTATTCCTGACAACGTGTATGCAAAATTTCAATCATGAAATTAAGGCGTGAAAGGTTACATACAGACAGATAGTTACCTTCACATTTATATTATAACATTATATAATACTATGGATAATCAAGATTACCTAAAATACCTACCTGTTTGTGGTGTGAATGTTTAGAGTAGGGCGATATCTTTGAATACTGACTACATTGACAATCTTTCTATATAATATGTATTATTTCCATTCATTATTATTGTGTATTCTGAGTAAATTAATTATTCTGAGCAAATTAATTAATAAATTATTCTGAGTAACTGTTGATAATATTGAAATATGAAACGGCACCATTATTCACCAATTTGTAAGAGTCTTTTTACGCCTATAATTTAAGCCACAAATGGTAGTAATTTACTGAAAGACCTTTTGCCAGTTTCGAGCATATCAAATCTTGCCAACAAGTATAGTATCTGTCTGTCCACCAAATAAAAATATATTTTAATTATTATAGCGTATGTTATCGTTGTTAAATATAATATACTTAAACAGTTGTAAACAAAAATAAGTGCGTGTAAAAGGCTAGAAATTTCTAAATAAGTAGGTACTTTTATTACACGGCAACGGAAGACCTGAGAATAAAGTTTTTGAAAGCTTTCTCATGCGTATTTATATTTTACAAATTAGACATAATATAAAAAAAATGTTTTTTTTAATATATGGAAAAATATATATTAATTTTTTTTAATTCGCATATAAATTAAGTTGGTTTAGAAAATGAATGCTACACTTTCATTCATATTCATAAAGCCGATATTGATTAGTACTTGTTTAGTTTAGATAATTGCACTTAACTATTGAAATACGCGAATGTGGTTTCAACTTCCTGACTTAATTACTTCCAAGAGCGAATATAACTTGGTAATATAAGCAATTAGAAACTTATTTGACGCTGCCGGTCCGCTTGTTCCGCCTCGGGCGAAGGAATCGTGAGCGGGATGAGCCATTACGTGCTTTCGTAGAACTTTTCCTTTTAAAAGTCGTCTCTTACTCTTTTCAAACTTATTATATTGGATAATTCGGCCGAAAATATGAATATGATGGCTACAACTTTAGTAATTTTAGCCGAACGAGGAAAAATTTGTCGATTACGCAATGAAAAATGATCTTTGCTTCCGGCGTTTGAGCTCGATATAAGCTTTTGAAATATTATCTCATATAATCTGGGCATTTGCATACTCTTACATTTTTTTAAAACATTCTAACCTACCGCAATACTTGTGAAAATGGTAAAACCCTTCACTATAAGTGTGCATAACATTGTATCATACGAGAGAGTTCCATTCGTTTACTCCCTGTACTTGTATTACCAATTATGCAAAGCGTCTTCCGCGTTGCGGTGCGCGCGGAGTTCGCGGGGCGCAGGCAGGGCGGTTGCTGTCGCGCTCTTTCCTCACTCGTAGCGAAATAACGACCTCAATTTGCATAACAATACTCGTCACCCCTTATTCCCTATAGTGACTTTCGCAGGCTACGTCGCCGTACCCGAAACCTTTTTTGCTTATAAAATCTGTCCAGCGAGTGTTATTAATACTTAGTCCTTAAGTATAACATGAATGAACATAGATGACGTTAGTTTATTATATTTATTTATTTATTTATTTATTATACAAGGCCCCCAACGAGGCAGGCATCTATATAAATACAATGTTCAAAATAATTAGCACTAGGCGGATGCAGCCGCAACTTCCTATGTACCACCTAAATCTAATTTAATCTAATCTAATATAACTAATGTAAACAATTAAATGAGAATAAATAAGTAAAATATATATAGTATAGTGTCACATTACATTTCACGTTCAACAACTAACTATTCAAAGTCAAAATACAAAAAACAAATAAAATTCAAATAAAATTAAAATGTCAGGTGTCTGAACGACGGACGAGGATGACTCTCTTAATTTTTGCAAGGGTCTATCTCTTGCCCTAGGGAGTTTGCATGACCCATAATACGATTTAGTGGTGGAAAGCGGCCCAAGTTTGATCTAAAATGGTTCAGTTGAAAAGGTGTATACCTGCACGGCCGATGCGCCCGTCGAGGAACACTAAAGTTTATACGCGACAAGAGCTCGGACGAATCGACTGTCCCCCTCAGTAATTTGCAGAAAAATAAAACGTCCAACAATAGCCTCCGGGATTGCAGAGAATCGACATTAAAGTGCCTCAGTCTGGCCGGATAGCTTGAGAGCTCCATAGCTGCTAAACCACGTCCGTAGGACAAGTGACAAAGGAATCGCTTCTGTACAGACTCCAGACGCTTGATATGTACATCATAGTGAGGATTCCATATAATTGAGCAACACTCCAGGCCTGAGCGCATTATAAAGAGCCATCGTTATCGACAGGTTTTTGAACTCCCTGCAACTTCTAATGATGAAACCAAGGGACTTGAACGCCTTTTTCACAATATTATCAATATGGACATTAAAACGAAGTTTTGAGTCAATCTGAACTCCAAGGTCCCTCACAGAATCCATGCTCCGCAGATGAGTGTCGTCAAAGTGGTAGGTCTGCCCCGGTGGAACCCCTAGAGAAATGCAGCTGAAAGCATTTATCAATGTTAAGCGACATGCCATTAAACCGGAACCATTTCGACAACCTATTAAGATCCTCTTGAAGTCCTGCACTATCCTCCGGAGATGCTACACTTGTGAAAATTTTGAGGTCGTCAGCGAAGAGCAAATACTGTGAATATAAACATTGAAGAATAGAGGGCCAAGATGAGACCTTCTGGGGTACGCCGGAATTTAATGCGAAGTAGTCTGAAAAATATCTCTTAAGGACCACCCTTGACACCCTTCCACTCAGATATGACCCGCACCAATTTAGGACATTACCAGATACTCCATATCGCTTAAGTTTTCGCATCATAATGTGGTGCTGATCCCTGTCGAACGCCTTGGCAAAGTCAGTATAGATAGCGTCGACAGGGTGTCGAGAATCCAGTAAACCGCTCACCCTATCGATAAAAGAACAAAGATTTGTAGACGTCGAACGGCCCCTCATAAATCCATGCTGACTGGAAGAAAACAGCTGCTTAAAGTTACTTGAAAAGTGGGTACTTGATAGTAATTATTTCTCTAACACCTTGGCAAAGACAAGCAGGATTGCTATGGGTCTGTACTTTATCCATAGCAATCCTGCCTGTCTGTCCAAATAGATGGAAAGATTCCTTCGCTCAGGGATGCATTGTAGATTAAAGTCAAGGGCAAACCTAAAGCACCAGCATACCTGATAGCAAACACAGATGGGACACCGTCAGGACCAGCCGCTTTATATGGGTCCAGCCCTTTTAGAGCAGCGCTCACCGCATAAGCAGAACTACCAGGACCAACCAGAGAAGGGACACCGTCACCCGACCCGATCCAGTCAATACCACCAAGATTAAAATCGCCCGCAATCATAATATTAGATATAGATAAGAGATCGAACAGTTCATTGGATTGGTTCAAGAAGTGCCCTGCACAGATGGAGGAAAATATACAGCGCAGACAAGCAAATCATTCGATATTCTGCCGCCGCACAGCCTGACCCAGACATCCTCTCAGTCAGTTCGTGTAACAACGCGAGAAGAACGGAATTTATTAGAGACCGTGACAAGCACTCCTCCACCCTCCCTACCAGAATTGAAATCCGAGCTCTCACGATCGCGTCTGTACACACAATATCTATCGTCAAACAGCTCTGATTCAAAAACACTGTCATTAAGCCAAGTCTCACTGAGAATGACAACATCATAGTCGCAACCAACCAAATTACTCGAGAATCGTGACTTTTTCGTCCGTAGTCCCCTGACATTTTGGTAGTAAATCTTGAGATTGCTGCTCATAACATTGTTCACAATAACTAAGTCAGACAAACAAAGATAAACGAATTAGCAGTCATCCACAAATCACAAGAAATCACAAGAGATCAATTATAAGACAAATGTCAGTAGATATACAATGCAACAAAATATCTAGTTAAACAAATAAAAAGTAATTATTGATAAAAATTAAGTGCAATGATTTAGACAAGGAAATCGTATTGTCAAATTTATAAAAATTAAAACTAAAAAATTTAAAATTTAAAACGAGTAAGCAGTCAACCACAATACATGAGAAATCAATTATATAAAACAAAATTTAGTACCTAATGTAAAATAATAATCAGTTAAACAAACAAAAAGTAATTATACGTTAAAAATTACATTAGTTAGTTCAAACTGGCAAGACATTCGGACTAACACTAAAATTACTTGTCAATTTTACAAAGAATAAAACGCATTATCAGTCCAGAACACAATTCACGTGAAATCAATTATACTTATAAAGAAAATGTCTGTACCCAGTGTAAACAGTGTTAAGACTGTTAAGTCAAACAAATAAACAAGTAAAAATCAATTATACAAAGAAAAAAATTAAGCACAGTATTTAGTTTAAATGGAGACGGCACTCTGAGCCTCTTATGCAGATGGAGGCGCAGTGTTCACGTGAAATCAATTATACTTATAAAGAAAATGTCTGTACCCAGTGTAAAATAGTGTTAAGACTGTTAAGTCAAACAAATAAACAAGTAAAAATCAATTATACAAAGAAAAAAATTAAGCACAGTATTTAGTTTAAACGGAGACGGCACTCTGAGCCTCTTATGCAGATGGAGGCGCAGTGTTCACGTGAAATCAATTATACTTATAAAGAAAATGTCTGTACCCAGTGTAAAATAGTGTTAAGACTGTTAAGTCAAACAAATAAACAAGTAAAAATCAATTATACAAAGAAAAAAATTAAGCACAGTATTTAGTTTAAACGGAGACGGCACTCTGAGCCTCTTATGCAGATGGAGGCGCAGTGTTCAGTTTTCGCAAACCCAGACAAATCTATAACCCTTTTCTTTGGCTTTGTGACGTACCGCAGCGTGCAGAGCCTTGTTTTCACGGGTCAAGTGTTCAGTGACTTAAATAGGTACCTTATTGCCGCCAATACCTAGATGTCCAGAACACAACTTTTCCTTGGAATTTGCCTTGTTATATGTCGTAACAGCAGCTAGCAGGTTATCCCTGAGGCGAACACTGCTTAGTTTCACCACTATAGAGCGTGGTCTTTGGCTGTTTTGATTGACCTTAGAAATCCTTGAACAGAAATGTATATTATTATCGGATATAGGGCACTTGGTGACCTTGCCGAGCTGTTGGACTGTGTTTATTAGATTTTCATTTTTAAATTCCGGAACGCACTGAATTTCAATATTCGCAGAACGTTGTTGTTGTTCTTCTATCCTGAACAATGTATACTGTACAATGTTTGTGCCCAAAACCTTTATGTTTATTCGAACGAAAACAATTTATTGCCGTAAAGTTACAACATCCATGGTACGGGGTTAACTTCTGATTGAGAATGATTGGCGCACCATTGGTAGGATTACGAGGCGCAGTCTGATTTGATGTGATTTGCTGCGTCAGCGTCGCCGTTTCAGTCCCCGCGTTTTTTAGACGCCCGCCCCCCTTTGCGATCAGTACACTTTTGTTCGGCCGCACTCCTGCCAACTTCTTCGTCCAACTTTCTGTTTAATTGAATCAAAGTTTTTGGCTTTTTGTGGTGAGCGTGCCAGCCACGCACGCTTCTCAAACTTCAATAAACTTTATTTATTAAATTATTGAAAGTTCAGAAACGTTCGCCTTTGTAGTTAGTTAAATTCTGAAACAATATTTATTGTTACTCAGACAATGGAATATATTAGCTATTATTTTTTTATTCACATTTTATTCTAAAACTAGCGACTCGCTCCCGGCTTCGCACGTGTGTAATTTTTTCTGTAAATTATACATGGCATGAAAATCCGTTTAGTAGTTTTTGAGATCGTCTTGAACATACAGACAGACGGACGCGGCGGGGGACTTTGTTTTATAGTATGTAAGGATAATTCTTCTAAGTAAACAATAATTAATATCCACTAATTTTTGAGTTCTACTTCTATTTTTTTATAAGTAAACAAATTTTACTTTTTATTTGTAAAAATCTTTAAAATATAGTATTTACATTGTATTTTAGCAAGAAAAATTTAGAAAAAAAACAAGCAATAAAATTCACGAAGGGCTTCACTAACGACTGAAGCATTCGTCTCAAGCATTGTTTTGTGGCGCTGCTTTATCTGGCGTAGAATGAGTTGTCGTTGCAGTAATTTATAGATCTTTACCCGCCCCAGGCTCCGAGTAACGATTCGGGCCGCGGAGAGCTAGTCTACGATCTACGAGTCCGCCTGCTCTGAATGCTATTAACGGTCACGTAATAGACTTAGACTCCGCACACCCCGGATTCAAATTTGAGTAAATATATCGCCCGTGGCCCCCTCTTCTGTTTTATTTACATCGGCTTTGTCCACTGTATTATTTCGAATTTGTGTTCCATTCTTGAACTATTTGTATCCTCGCATTTTGACTATATTTCATAAGTTTTTTAAAAATGTAAAAGTATACTCATAACATGAACACAATCCATGTGAATGTACATAATGGATAGGCATTTTTAAAGCCGATCGAAAAGGATAGTGGAGATTTACCTAAGTGTTAGAAGATCCGGAGAAGACTTTATACGAAAGCTTCCATAGCCAATAGAAGCTCAACACACAATGGGTACGCTTTTAGTGATAGTTTCTTTCTTTGGCATCATTTATCTCTAGCTTTTGGTGTATTTTTTGCTAACATGCAGCACGATGACAATAGCCTGATATAATGTTAAATTATTGTGACATATAATAATAAAGGTGTAGTATTATAGCTCATTGTTTCACCGAGGCGTGGACGTCAGCGGGTGAGGGAGTATTGGCGAGGGGAGGTCGGTACTTCTAGTGTGTTTAATGTTACCTTCAGCATCCTTCTCTACTTACCTGGGGCTCGCGCTTAGGGACCTTTTGAATGTTATCTGCTCTCATACTGCAGTAACAAAACAAATACAATTTTAGAGGCAATTTACGTAAAATGGTTCTGCCACTTTATCTTTTTTCATATTTGTATTTCAAAGATATTGTTATAGTTCACGCTCAGAATACATCAGTCATAAAAATAAAATCTTTGTTATTGTTGTATTATCATAAAATTAGACTAAAAACGAAATATAAATTGTACAGTCGATCTCATTTATTTTCGGTGCTAAGACCCTTTGGTCCAGCCAGTTAACAGGCGGGGCAAAGTGCAAGCGGCAGGTATGTACGCGCGATGACAGCACTACAGCTCCCAACGGGCTCCTGCTGGGATCCTCGTAAATTGCGAATATTAGATTATAAGTACGAAATGCGGCCGGCAGCGCTGGGACCATCAGCCGAATGTCGAACCCATTCACTGTTTTACATAGCGCTGTGATCTGAATCTGCTTTTCACTTATTCCCCTTTGGGCTGTTTTCTTTCAGTGCGCCGCTCGCTTTTGTTTTATACAACGTTTATTCTTTTAAAAACATTTGTTTCAAACGTTTCGTTATTGTTGCAATAAAAACAAATTACATTTAGTTAGGTATCGGTTAGCTCGCGTAGTTTCCCCGCTCGGTTATAGCTTCATTAAAGGAGCGTTTGGCGCAGTGTGCTCTCTCACAACACAAGCCTCTTATGTGCTTCTGCACTCCACTTCGCAGTCATTATGCCTTAAAATCTCTAATACATTTACGTACCTACTTACTTATTTTCTATTTCATCTGACATATTAAGGAAACTTCAAATAGGTACAATTATATTGTTTTAAACCCCTTAACAAAAGACCATCGTGATATAACAGCACTTGTGCTGTTATGTTCTGGTAAGGGATGGCAGAGCTCATTTCCCTATCCCTTTCTAATTCCTTATGCTTAATCCTACTGTAGTCGGCGGTGCACTTGCAGCACCTGTGACGTTGCTTGTGTTATAGGCGATGGTAACCACCTACCATCAAGTGGACCGTCAGCCTGTGATCAGCCGTAATAAACCTTAAGAAATAAAAAAAAGATCACTGTGAAATAATAGCATACGTGTGAGAGAATAAGAGAGAGATATCATCTTCTTATTTCAGAGATCAAGTGAACTGATGAGTCGTAAATCTAATCAAAGGCGTAACATTCTTGTTGGATTTTTTAACTGAATAGTGGCTTTCAATAAAAAATAATATTGACTTGGTGTTGCAAGTTTATAAATGAATGTTCCGTATAGTCGTTGAAATGAATGAAATCGTTGAATGAAATGAAAGGGGACTATTCGCTTCACCTAAAGAAAACGGCAATGGATACATGCATTTTACCAACTCTTACGTATGCTTGCCAGACGTGGACATACAGCAACAAAACAAAAACAAAACTAGTAAACTGTCAGAAAGCCATGGAAAGGAGCCTTCTAAAAATAAAATTAAAACACAAAATAAGAAGCGAATCAATACGAAGAAGGACCAAACTAATAGACGTGCTAAGTTACAGTCAGAGGTTGAAATGGCGATGGGCTGGCCACATAACACGGTACAGTGATAAGCGATGGACTATAGAAGCGACAAAGTGGAAAGGACCTATTGGGAAAAGACGAAAAGGACGACCGATGAAAAGATGGAGCGATGACATTATAGCTACAGCAGGAAAGAATTGGACCAATCAAGCTAAAAACAGAAAAGACTGGATCAAACTGGAGGAGGCCTATACCCAAATAGGGGTTCCTATCCAAGAAAATCACGATGTACATAAACATGTAAATGAACAATAGATGTAAATTGTGTAAATAATGTATTCATAGTAATAGAAAATTAAAAAATATGTAATATTTAAGTGATGGGAAACAATAAAGGCTTTATTATTATTATTATTATTATTATTATTATAGTCGTTGAAAGGTGAACATTGGCAATGCATTACCGGTTGCCGCACTCCATGCCGCCGCGCCGCGCTGTACTCTTTGGCCTCACGCCCTTTGTGAACTGCGCCGTGTAATTACTCTGGGACTATGGGAAATAACTCACCCGGCTCGAAAGCACTTTCCTATTATTTTACAGAAAATTAATGTAGATAAAAAATTCTCATATTGTTTATCACTACATATTATAAAACAAAGTCCTCCGCCGCGTCTGTCGTTTGTCTGTCTGTTCGCGATAAACTCAAAAACTACTTTACCGATTTTCATGCTGTTTTCACCAATGGATAGAGTGGTTCTTGAGGAAGGTTTTAGTGTATAATTTGTTAAGTTTTTGTATTTGTATTTGTATAAGTACTGTTCCCGAGTGATCGTCTAAAAATATAAACAATTGGGCGCCACCGTCGTTACAGCGACAACGATGTCAGGCGTTATTACTCATATATTTTCTTTTTCAACGTTCAGTTCTAAAATACAACATTCAATTTGATTCGATCTCTTTAAATGCGTCTTCACGTCTCTAAATTCACTCCGTAAGTAAAAACTCTCGTTATTTTAGGAAGCATAAATTGTTGTTTGTAAAGTTTTCACGAGTCTTAAAAATTCCTTTTACATACTCGTACGACAACCTAGCAAAAGTTCCACTTAGTTTCGTCTCTGTTCGTTCCGTAAGAAGACATCCACGAGTGATTGAAAAGTCCAAGGATGTTTTCAAAACGTTTTCATAATAAATGTTAAAGGCTTGTGTTTATATACCTTTACATACCGCAAACCCACATTGCAGTGTTATGGTATAAACAAATACCCGTTATTTGTGACAGTGACAGTTTGATCAAAACCTTTCGTGAACCTCCAAATATAATGAAGCAGTTGTTTTATGTGTTATCGTGATGGAGAGGCAAACAATGTATTAAATTGTGAAACACCCATAAACCTGTGTTACACCATAGAAGAAACAGCGGCGCAGGCGATCACACAAAACAGTTGTAGGTAAGGATAAAGGAGAAATTATGCACGTATCGAATTTTGAATAGAAGAACATTTGCGTAACCTTCAGAATTTTCAGAATTGTGTGACTTTTACCACAAAATTCAGAATTTATTCTTGAAGTATACCTGTTTAGATTTTGGGTAACAAAAGACGATTTCATTTAAAATGTAACTTTTGTTTATGCGATTATAGGATTAACCTATAAAAATTATCGGCTAAAGTTTTAGACTTTAGCCGAGACCTTTACCACACTTGCGGATTCAACTTATAAAATATATCTACAGACATGTCCTACGGTCCGAAAGGGAAACCGGACACAAGCACACAGTCTTTCATAAAATAAGTCATACTACTTTTTTTATTTCTATTGAGTACTGTACTGTGTTTCCTTTGTGACCGGATGTGACATTGTGGTAGAAAATCTGAAGAAATCACCGGAGAACTTGTATTCTTTGACTATTGTACCAATATTAACTTCAAATGTGCACGTTCGGCCTAAACTCAAGAAATATTCATTGTTTTGACACTAATTGTTGCTTAAACCAATTCATCAGACAATTCAGCCATCGCAAGCCTTCCATTGACGAATAAAACGTTCCAACTATATTGCTGACACGTAGCAAAAGTTGGCGTTGAATAAATTGTAATTATGTACACAAATTTTTTAGTTTTTTTTTTTAACTAAGACATTTAGCAGACAAATAAGACATATTTATGAGTTTTAACAAAAAAAATTAATATCCCTGGAAGCATGCTTTTATTTTGTCCCTGTAAATACAAAGCGGGTACAGGGGGCAGCACTAGACACTGTCGGCTTGCCGTAAACCCCGTTCAGGCTGCGCGCTACGCATTGCGCCGCCCTACATAGGTAGGCACACCACAACGCGACATACCGCCGCGAGCGTGGAGCTGACTTCGTGAGCGTAGAGATAAAACGTATGTTCGTTTTATTTCCACATTTGTCAGCGTTCGTTTTGTGCCCACTAACATAAATTGGACGCGGAGGGAAACCTCGCAGGTAAATGTAAAATTGCTGGATTTTCCCAAGATAATACCACCGAAATTTTACGACACCATTAAGAGATTTATTGGTCGTGTCACATCCAGAAAAAGTTGGTTCCGAAAATATTTTTACGAGCTATTGTATTCTTGAGGTGATCGTGTTAGGTTTCGTATACATATGAAATCTAACAACGCAAGACATATATCGTCTTTCTATTTTCGAGAATTTATACTCCTCAAAATTCTACTTTGTGTAGAAGATTCACATTTAACAAAACAAATAACAGAGTAAAGAGGAAAATACATATTGTCTCTGTTTTAGTTAAATTCTTTTAAACCGAATTTTCATTACCAATATATTTATTTTAAAACCCTCGGGCCGAAAACGCCGCGCTAAGTTTAGCATTGGTACTTAGATCCACGATCAATTTATTTTAATATTAGGTGTCCCAAAATTAACGCAAGATTTGAATGTGCCAACATTTTTGCAGTAAAGTGTTGGCAACCCCAAAAAAAATAATTTGACAGCTGATAGGTTAGGGTTAGTAAAAATGGAGCGTTACACGATAGAACAACGTATCTTCATTATTGAAAAATTTTTTAAGCAATTTTTTTTTATTTATTTTTCGAGCAAAATCATCCTAAACGATGAAGCACATTTTCACCTTGATGACTTTGTTAATCGCCAAAATTGCCGCATTTGGGGTCCGGGGAACCCACATGTGATTGTCGAAAAACAAATGCATCCACAGCGTGTCACTGTTTGGTGCGAATTTTGGGCACCAAACAATTTTTTTGAAAATAAGACTGGTCAAGTAGTGACTGTTACTAGTGCTCGATATCGCGACATGATAACACACTTCTTTCTGCCTCAATTGAATGATATTGATATAGACGACATGTGGTTTCAACAAGTGGTGCCACATGCCATACAGCCCGTGAAACAATTCAATTACTACATAGACATTTCCTAGTCGTGCACTCTCTCGTTTCGGTGATCAGAATTGGCCCACTAGATCTTGTGATTTAACACCATTAGATTTTATGGGGTTATTTGAAGTCAAAGGTCTATGTCAACAAGCCCACAACCACCCGTGCATTACAGGAGGAAATTAAACGCTGCATCAACGAAATTCAGCCACATATATGCAAAATGGTCATGGAAAATTTCGTTAAAAGAATGCGTATGTTCCAGCAAAGCCGTGGAGGTCATTTGCCCGATGTGTTATTCCATAAATAACCCTATCCTATGTATTTTATGATTCAATAAAAAAAACCATTTTAAGACTAAAAACTGTGTTTTCTATTTAATTCAAATCTTGCCTTAATTTTGGGACACCCGTTACTACAAATACACTGTGAACCAGTCTATTATCTATTATCTTTATTATATATAGAATATATATGGAAACCGATTCTTTTATACGATGACATGATTCCGGTAGGACGCTAGTGACTATCCCTCGTGATGGCAGCTTAATGTCACAACCTTCTTTCTTAAATATATTAGACCAGCAAATGCTCCAAGTTATCTGCTGTTCACACATTCGTTTGAGAACTTATACCTATACTCAAAAACTATGGAGAGGTTTTCTGTTGCTTAAAGTATGTTAAAAAAGCAAAGTAAAAAAATTTCAATTCAAAAACATTGTTTCTTATCTTAAACTATAACTATATGCTACGACACTAATGTCAGATTCATAGAAGTCAAGTCCATGGGGCAACAGGAAGCATCGGTCGGTTGTCTGCAAATGTAACATGCATCCCAGTCGCCACATGGTAGATGCACTGTCGAACGTTCTCTCACTGCCAATAACTGTTGTTCTGTGTGCTAATGGCTGAAACAGGCGTTCAATTAAACGTGCCAATTCGGTTAGAGATAGCTGTGTTAAACGCTACTACGCACGGTCGATACTCGCTCTAATGCCAAAACTCATTGCTTTTGGTGTTTGCTTGCTTTGTTTATTCGTTTGAATTTCATGCAACATTAATTAAAAATGTGAAATTATCAAAATTATTAGATAAACAAACCGCCAAATAATTAAAAGGATAGACCGTAGAATTTAAGTATCAGAGAGTAACTGTAAAAACTAAGTTTTAAAATTATCCCTATAGCCTGTAAAACTAACCTGAAAACTACTAACTTTACAGACAGAAAAAGTGAGAAGTGTGAGAAGTTCACGATAGAAAAAGGTTTCCCTCTTTGTAATTTTGGTTTTGTAATTCAGAATTTACGTGTGAATCCAAATAAATAACATTTAAACATAACACTATAATAATAATTTTTTAAATAAGTCTGAAATTACGAAATTAAATGTCATTTGGTAAATCCATTATGCAATAGCCTTATTGTTAATATCGCCTTATTAAAACCTTCTCCAATATGCATAGTTCTGTTTTATATCCATTCTTTATTTAGCTAAAGGGAGAGTACGATCATAATTTTTTATGAATAATATGCCTATAAATGCCTATAATTCCTATAAAAGCTGATGAAAAAGCACATATATACAAGAAAACCCAGTACCTATTAAAAGAAATCTGCATTTAATATAACATATATAGCATACTTTTGCCGATTTTAGTAAATATACTAGATTCTTATCCACTATACATTCCCATTAATGTGACACTGAGAGCACTGGCATAAACTTCCAATGGCATGTTTGATACTTGACCCTACTCCCTCATAATTTTCCAATAGTCTGGTCAGAGGT
The DNA here is from genome assembly GCA_944738685.1 of Synanthedon myopaeformis. Lineage (NCBI taxonomy): Eukaryota > Metazoa > Arthropoda > Insecta > Lepidoptera > Sesiidae > Synanthedon > Synanthedon myopaeformis. Next base: position 4,981,503 of record OX122915.1, read on the forward strand.
AGTCTAGATCCACTGTCGATTTGCGGTCTACTAAAATATGAATTATTAACTATTATTAGGTAATTAGTATGCATTGGTTATTAGTGTCTGGCAATCACGGTTTTTTAAACTGGTATTGTACAAATTTACTAAGGCTCGAGTTCACCAACAGACGGTTATTTTTAAACAGCTGTTTAAAATTTAAACAGCCGTTTAATAATATTTTGTTGATCAAAAATCTGATGTTTAGGGGTTAAACGCCCTAAACATCAGATTAATCATTAAGGTAATCTGATGTTTAGGGCATTTAACCCGCAGTTTAGCGATGATGATCGACAAAATATTATTAAACCGCCGTTTAAATTTTAAACAGCTGTTTAAAAATAACCGTCTGTTGGTGAACTCGAGCCTAAGGCTTGTTGCTTCATACGAAACATAAGCACATTAAAAAAAGAGCGGACATAATATTTTTTTAACGCAGCGACCACTTGACAAGGGCACACACAATGATAAAAGCAAACATTTATCATTAAATAAACATTTACGCTCGCGGGAATTAAATCATGGCCTTTAACACAATAGCCAAGGGCTCTTTCTATGTAGCCAATCAGTCTTTTAAATTTGCCCTTTTTTATAGAAACAACGTTCAATTGTAACTTTAACTAAAATGGAATATTTTTTGAGACTGTTGTAAGAAAGTACCGTACCGCTAATAATATTATTATAATTAATTAGCTAATGAGAATCGCGCTGCTCGTCGTTCTACTTCATAAATATTTTCCTTATTGCCTGTTACCACGAGCTGTCGATAAATTTATGGAAAGGGCCTGCGTCACCTGAAATTTTATGGTTTCTTTCTTCGCCACTCGCCTCTCATATTTATTACCTGCCGAAGGTTCAATAATTTCATAAAATATTGTAAGTACTTATTGGTCTCTATATTTGGAAGTGAAATTCAGTTAACGCTTAGTGAAATCTAATTAATATATATTTGGAATAGTGGTCCAGGTTTTTTTAAAATTAAAATATGTAAGACACACATTTATTACACATTACGTATTATCCGTTCTGTAAAGTAATAGAGCTTTTTATGTAACAGTTAATAGAAAAAGACAGTTTCTCGTCGAATACCCGAAATTCACTTCCGCCACTATTAATTACGTACCTTAATTACATCATAATATATATAAGGGTTTTCCGTTTTAGTGTAAAAAAAATTAGGATGTTCTTGAAACATTTACACATGAACACGTTCCAATACTAGTGACACGTTCCCGGCTTCGCACTGATGCAATTTTATTGTGTAAACTATACAACAAACCTTCCTCATATGTCGCTCTTTCTATTTCGTGAACACCGTACCAAAATCCGTTGGGTCATTTAGAAGAAGCTAACATAGAAACGGCCAGCGATTTTATTTTATAAGAGGTATAGATAAAGATATATAATAGTAATGAATATGATGTGTTGTTTCTGCTTGTGTGGTTAATTATTTCTTGTTTGGAATATTGTTATTTCCTATCAAACATGCTAAAAAAGTAATTAAAGTAAGAATTTTCACAATAGAAATCGTATTAGAGATGTGGTATAGTAGAATTTTCATGTCATTTATTAATATTGAATAAAGTAAGCGGAAAAGATAGTAAGTAAGAAAGTCGAATGTGGACATAAAATTTGGCCTTTTGACCCCATGTTCGATTCAGACCACATTTTCAACACCTGTGCATAACACCTGAAAAAAAGGTTCTTATGTCCTCGTACTCTGGTAATATCGTGGGGAATTTTCACTCGATAGAAAGGTTTTTCTCAATGTAAGAGTATTATGATCTGGAATATGAATTTTTGTGGGACCATTTAAAAGAAAATAGTATCGTATTAGTCCAATATTAAGAATGAAGGTTGAAAGAAGAATGAAGAATTTATTTTTATGATTGAAATCATAAAAATAAACTTTTGACCTGCAAATAATATTTAGATATAGTTTACTTTTAGATATGTTAGATGTTAAATGTTTCTTTTTAACCTAATAATTATGTACAAGAACTCTCAGCCACGTAAGTAAAGCTGTGGTTGATCCATTGATCATAACGTCCGTGTTAGAAAATTTATAATATTAGTATAGATTATTCTCTGAAACCCTAGATTTACCACTGAGTTATAATATATATTTTTCAACAGAATATCGGAATAATAATTTTTTTTCTTATCAATTGTATCTATGAAATCCCATATAATTGATGAAATATATCGAAATTTAAATTTCGGCTCGACCTCTATTAATATTGAATATTAATAGAGGTCGAATTGAATATTAATAATATGAAATAAATTATTATTCTAAATCAAGTACAGATTTGTAAGTATCTAAAGTTCGCTGTGCTTTATAATTCTTTAAATCGACTGGAATCGGTGAAATAGAAGAGATGAATGCGGCACGAATTGCAGGACTTGTACACTCAGAGTACATTTTCCGATATCGAGAACTTGTGCAATGCACTTGCTGCGGTTCCAGTCCAGTTCAATTACAAAGAAGTAACCGCATTTTAATGAGACACCACATGTAGGACATATAAATTCGAACCTACAGTATTTTGTTAATAATTTCGTGATGTATGTAAAAATACTCGTATATGATTTTAATTTGCAATAACAAAAGTTTCTATTTTCTTCTGTCAACTTTTTGTCGTGTCATGTCATTTTTGTCATCGTAATCTGTGCTAGTCAGTACGATTACTTTGAAAACTTTACCAATTTTTTGAAAAAGCTTTTTCACCTCTCCAGCACGAATATGGTGCTTTTGGTGCCTAAAATCTTTGGGGCTGTAAATCATAATATTATTGTTTGGGCCAGTTTATTTGTTTATTTTGTATGTTATATGTTATTTGTTAACTGGTTTATTTATTTGTTTTTCTCTTTCTTTTTTCTTGTGTGATTCTTACCTTTTTGTATGTTTTCTCCCAGCTCCAATATTCTGTTGTGACTTGTAATTTATTATATGTTTTAGTAATTTAGTGGAAACTTTGCTGATTTATGTTCTTCTTGTATGTATATTTATAATGTGTAGCGAGATATTGTATGTTTCCCTAATATAAATAAAACAAAAATAAAATAAAATAAATATACTTACCACGTTTCCAGTTTTAATACCTACTTTCAGAGCATCGATGAAAAGTAATTTTATCAACCTTGGTCATTTCACCGAGTTGTTTTAATTAAAAACGTCTCAAAAATTAAACGCACTCGGAAAATATTCATGTTGTGTTAATATTTTTTTACAAAATTCTATAGTTTAAGTTATACTTATGAGTACTTCCACATATTCCTACATACATTTTTAGCAAGGATTACTTCCGCACAATCAATCAAGGTACTGATGAGGGTGCATCCTCCCTGAGCGTAGTGCTGCTCTATAGAAATAGGTATTGTGTCGCTGACAGTCAATTATGCTCCGTGTCGATATAATTAATTATATAGGAAGATATATTATTTAGCGAATACAAATTCATTAAGGAAATCTGTTTTGTCGAGACGTAATGAATTTGACCAAATATCTACAAAGAATAAACAAGTCTTTATGGAATTCATACGTATATTTTAATTAGAAAATAGTATATTTTATGTTGTTTTGTGATGTGACCTCTTTCTGTAATTAATTGTAGTGAGTACTATAATTAGTAATTAACTGTAATAAATGCTGTAATAATTGAAGAGAAATGAAATTTTAGGCGTGTGTTTGACTGACGCATTTTGCTTACTTTCGGTAGTTAAATTTATATATATTTTTTCCTGTATTTCAGTCTAGAACTGCAAATGTAGCTTGTGACAGTAAATGTATATTTTTGTGAGATATAGCAACGATTTCTTCTTAAAAGGATGAGTTAAATTGTATGAGATTGCTTGCATCTTAAGATCGATTCGGCATTAGAACCGTGTGGTTTAAGTTTATTTATATATTTATAAACTTAAAAAATATTAATGTATATATATACATTTTTGTTTTTATTACTAACTAGCTGTGCCCGCGATGTAGTTATTTGTTTTTGTAAATTTCATAGGAACATTTTTCCAGAATAAATAGTTTCCTATAAGTTATTTCAGGTAATAAACTATCTGTATTTCAAATTTCCCCGAAATCCGTTCAGCCTTTTTTGCGTGATTGAGGAACAAACATGCAAACTTTCGCATTTATAAATATAAAGTAATGGTTTATACGTTTCGGCTTTATAGTTTTTTAATGCGAATAATAGAAATAATTTCGACTCTTGGTCCTTGCGTGTCAAGATCGTCGGAAAGCGAAATACAGGTTGAACCGAGTATTTTGTGTGTACAAAAAAATAAGTATCATAATATTATGTAGTTTTGTTTTAATTTTTCAGGGACAAAAACCAAAGTGACCTTGTCAAGGGTTACGTTTTTCTTTTTGAAGAACTGAAATGGCATAGTATTTGCATAGAATTTTTGCTTCGACGTACAAAGAGTTATTTTGTAGACGTCTTTTTCGATAAAGGAATACGCGAATAGGAGTCTCGTTTGTCGTTTTTGAGAATGATTTGAGAATTCAGCAAACAATTCCTATTTGCTTCATGTAATAACGCGGTACTGAAATGAGAGTTTAATGTAAATGTCGGGTAGTGAACGGGTATTTCGTAGCGCGTGCTCCGCTTAGTACACTGTAGCTGCGTGCGTTTGTTGCAAAGGCGGGCGGGCGCTGTGTGCCGGCAGCGCGCTCTGATGCCGCGCTATATGGTCCGTGAATAATCCTCCCGTAATACCCGACTTAATGGGTTGGAATTTAACAATTAGTTGTTTTCTTTCTGCTTCGTCAATGATGGCGACGCGCTTCAATGCTCTAACATTTTACCGGCCAAATATCTTTCGTAAGCAAAATAACAAATTAACGACGAGATTAATTCTTTTCAGGATTTGTTGCATTCTTATCTCGTTAACATTAAAATGCTCACAGAGAAGGTAGGTGTCTCCATTGATAAAGCCCGTCGTCTTTATACGTCTATTGTACTGTAATAGGAGTTTCGCTTTAATCAAGGCTAACGAATTTTTAACATCGGGTAGGTTCAAATAGCGCTATATCGGAGCTTCAATCAGGCCGTTCTACCCGCTCTCCGGGTGCCGCCGAGTATCGGCGGGCTTCGTTGCGAGGGTCGCAATCTTTAGTTCGTGCTCGTTACGTTCTTATCTTTGAGTAATTACCTTGTTGTTTTGTGTTGTTATTGTTCGGACGGAGAGTTGAATTTCGTTACACAAATAATATTATACTCATATAAATTGTATAATCAAAGCACGGCTTTTAATTAATTGTCATTTGAGTATGTACTTTCATCCATTCTTAGGCTTGTTATGTTCAACATACTTTATGTTGAAATAAAATTTATTTTAATATATTTCAACATAATTTATGTTTTAAATTTAATAAAAGGCTCACATGAAAGAATGACGATTTATTTAATATTTAAGTCAGACAGGCAGACTTCGTGGTACGTGATTAACGTCGTCTATACTACAAGAAATTTTATTTCTCATTGTAATTATGAACATATTTAATTAAAAAAAATTAAGACGAAATTTGACGCAAATTTAATGCTCTGCAATTTTTATAATAAATGTTAACATCATTGGAGCTATAGAAAGCGAGATAATAGCGAAAAACTGTTTTTTGTGACCTTTGACCTTGAATAACTTACGACGCAGACACGAGGTTTTATGAGACTATTGAGACAACTTTAAACACCAAAATGAAAATGTATACGATTTTACAACTTATTATCTCTCATTCCGAGGTGAAACCCTAATTTAATTAACTGGATATGTTTATATCCAGTTAATTAAATTAGTGTTAGATTAAAAAAATTAAAAATCGAAGATTAAAATAAATTAATTTCAATATTCATAGTTAATACTTAATTAGTTAATTACAAAACAATATAATATAATATTAAGGTTTAGACAGAACTGCAGTTAATTAAAACATAAAGTATGGCTATTGATTAATTTTGAAGTCTACTGATAAGTGAGTTTCAGCAATTTACACCTGGAACCGTAAATCGAGTCACCAAAAAGTGTCTAAATCTGGTAATTTATTGTTTAAGTTATTGTAACATAGCAAAGTCTAGCGAGTGGATGACGCCGACTCAGGTTGGTTCGATATGGAAACAAGTTAAACGTTTTAGTGACGGGGCATCCTGGATATCTTTAGGGACAATAGGGGACACACAACCCAATCACACAACCCAAGCTTGAAGTAGTCTGCATAAACTAGTCTGTGAAGAAACAGCATATCCAGGATCATTCGTCGGTCACATAAGGACTGCATTCCAAATAATTCCATTATTAATGTTGATTGATTTGATATTTGCAAACGCTGAAGCGTATGAATTCGTAGAATGTTTAACGTGATGTGGTAGTGAGTCAGTTTGCACAGATGTTATTATAATGTAGGTTAAGATATGTCGCTATAGCAGGCAGGAGCGCAGGTGGAAGGGGTGCAATGGCTTGCAATGCACCTTACATGCACCTGTGAATATTACCGCGTAAATCACATTTCTTATTTCGCCCCAACACTTATTTTGCATTAGGGGCTTGCGAAGTACGATGACATTACGTATGCCATTCTCGTAATAACCTCACTTGTTCTATACATACATAACTTAGAAGTGTGTGTGTGTGTGTGTGTATGTTTGTGTGAGCGTGTATAAGCAAATAAGCATATAATATATTTGGATTCCTGCCTTTTCGCCGAAAATTGTTTGGCCGATTATCACTTGCCAACCAACATTTCGCCTATTTTTCATTTTGACAATTAACGATTATAAAATTTTTGTATGACAACGTTTCATTTGGTATAATTATTGTTAAACTAATTAATATAATGACACAAAACGTTTGGGGCATTTATCATTTGTCATATCTTTCACCAGGCCAAACAATTATTAGACGAATAACGTTTCGTCAGTGTAACAGTACCTTTACCATGAGTTTACAATGACCGCAATCGCTAGCGAGAGCGTATAGTTATTTGTTCAACTAGAGAGCAAAATTGTTTTTTGCTGCGAGTGCCGACTTTAAATCACGAACTAGCGAAGTAGTCTATAGAATTGAATCACGAGAGTAGCGAGTGATTCTAATATAGACTACTGAGCGAAATGAGTGATTTAAAGGCACGAGACATAAAAAAAGTGCTCTCGTGTTAAACATACAACTATTCACCTCAACAGCGAGAAAAGCGTTACTGGGTCATCTTTAGGTAAGAAAATCAATTAAGACAATTTTAAATATTATGTTTATTATAGCCATAGTCACATAAATTATAACTAAATTAAATACTCTACAGCGTAGGTTTACTATTATTTATTTAGAATATTACGATTAAAAAATAGCAATAATACAATTTACAAATTTACTATGCGCTTATTACAAAATGTGTTACAAGATTTATTTGTACTGGAAACAAATAGGTTAGGTTAAGTAATGTTTCTGAAAATAAATGCGAGCGGAGCGCAGCGGAGCGAGCGCACCTGAAATACTGGTTGTATCAAAACGACTGTGGCTTATTACAAAATGTGTTATAAGACTTATTTGTACTGGAAACAAATAGGTTAGGTTCCGGAATGTTTACTACTTAATACAACATTTGGTAAACAATAAACAACTACATAAATGAATATTACGCTAATTAAAACATTCGCTACTTGAAAGTTGGCATTTTGAAGTGTGTCATTATAAAAAGCAGACCAAACATACAGTTGGCAACTGTGAGGTTGGGAAATAAAACAAAATTATAAAAAAAGGTTGGCAAATGATTATTCCGCGAAATAGAATTCTTCGAAACGTTAGTTGACAAGTGATAGTCGGCAGAACAATTTTCAGCGAAAAGGCAGAGAACCAATATATTTATATATTTTATATATTAAATTATATTTTTCCTTCAGACAAACAATGAAAGTAGTTTTGTTGGTTATTTATTCGTAGTTTGTGGGCCAATGTATTAGGTTAGTGTTTTTATATTTTTACAAATTGATTAAATAATTTTAAAATTATAGTAGTACATAGTATTAGTAAGTCAAAATGTATTTAATCTAAAAAAGTCCAAAAACATAATTATGAAAAGTGCTAGTCGCGTTAACATTAGTTAGATTTTGAATTAACATTGTCATATAGTAACTAACCGCTACTATACGGCACAGTATGAATTACAGGCTAAAATGACCACCTACATGCCAATACGATTATTATTTAATGCTTGCTATTCTGCGCAGAATTACCCGTGGCTGCGGTTAAGCTTGCACTGAATTACAGCCATTTGAATGGATGTCATCTCTACTAATAATATATTCACGTGGTCATATAATAAACGCTATATTATCTTGTAGGAATGTAGGAAATGTCATCCACATTTTATAGTGTCACTTAAATGGACAAAATTCTCATAGGATTTTTTTTAAAAGATATTTTTTCCCTGGTTTCAAGCTGTTTCAACTTTATAACCTATAGGCTTTCTATAGGTTATAAAGTTCATGTTTATTATTGGATAACCGATGGGATAGACGAGTTCTCGAATGGAGGCCACGACCGAAAGGCATCGCGGGAAGCGACTAGATACGAAGCCGTGCCGCCCAAAAGACCGTGCGTGATGGTGAGCCTTGGGAGAGGCCTACATCCCACAGTGGAGAGACGTGGGCTGATGATGGTGATGATGGAACTATATCTTGCAAAATATTCGGGAATACATATTACACAAATTTTACTTCTTTGTAATTTTAGTGTATACTATAATTGTTGATCAATCAATTGGGTTAATGAGGGAAATCTGAAAACTAAAATATACTAAAATTTATTCTTAGGAACTAAGGCTTCCATTTTTAATTTAAGAAAAATTGCATTCAAACTTTTTACTACCTACATTTGTTTAGCTCAAAACAGTTTTTTTAATGGACAAAAGTGTGGATAAATGTATATTATAATATAAAATTATATTTTCCTTAGCAATGTTTGACATACTAAGTATTATATTGGCGTTTTTTTATGAAAAATGAATCGTTCCGATCCTTGTAAATTAATTGCGAAATGACAATGCACAATACTCGACTTTCTTAATGCACTTTCACAACGCGTAACGGCTGGAGCGAAACCATAGCGGTGAAAAGCGGGCGGTTGCGCGCTGCGTTGGTGATTATGGTAATGATGCAGTGGCAGCGCTTTTTGCCCTCTTCGTTTACTCTCATATTTCTAATCTTGACACCACCATTCCTGATTCGACCGACGCGCTATGGAACGCATTACGCTATGACCGCAATTCGGTCGCACCACGCGTTACCCCCTTAACCACTTTGCGAACCTTTATTAAATATGCAAGTCGTCATAATCTGCGCCCTAAACGCTTCTCCGTAGCTTCAATTATTCATTCGCGCGGTTTGGTATTTTAGAAAATTGTCGCTGTACTCGAGACGGGCGATGCTTTATAATTCAAGAGTCGAATGTTGTCGTCGCAGCTGGCGCCGGATTCCAGCATCGAGATCCGACTCTCATGTATTGGTTTTAGTCTTTTGCACTTAATATAATGACATTTATTTTATTATTCAGCTGAAGATGTCTGTAGGTACGATATAGTGAATATTTATTTGTTTTTCAGGATTCCGAAGGCGACACTCCACTGCACGATGCCATTTCTAAGAAACGTGACGACATGTTGACGTTACTTTTGGAACATGGAGCCGATATGACTTTAACAAACAACAACGGATTCAACGCTCTCCACCATGCTGCATTGCGAGGCAACCCAAGGTAAACAGATATTTTATTTGCTTGTTTGCTAACATTCAACTCATTTGGGTAAATTATTTATTTACACAAAGAAATTCTCGCCACAAATCTGAAATATTTGTAACGGTTCGCACTCTATAGTCCTGCTGGTTTTCATTTGGTGGATAGAGATAGAATAAATTAAAAAAATATTACAATTTATTTAAGATTAACACACAATTTTAACTTATTTAAGATTAATTTTATATGGTATATTGTGATATGGTTTAATATAGTTTAAATGGTTTATGAGTACGCGCCCGAAAATGGTTGTTAAAATGGTTAAGTCGCCTTTTCACTTGTTCCGCGACCTTGTCGCCCGACACTAAATTTACTTGTCCCGCGACGTCGCATTCGATGTCGCCCGACGTAACTTGCCGCGTCTACGTGTCACGTCTACATGTACGTAGATGTACATATCGCGGAACATGTCGGAAGTCTGCGAGCGTCGAAATGCGCGACTTTCGTGTCCCTCTACATCTTTGGTATGTCGCCATGGGTAATGGGTAGTGTGAACGAGGCAAATGTCGAGCGACGTTGCCCACGTAGTCGCAGAAGAGTCGCAGAGACATACCACTCGACATGCCTCTGCGACATGTCTCCTAGTGAAAACGTGGGCTTTATGGTAGAGAGTGGTCGCTACGACAGCGGAACGCTCACTTATATTAAAGTGTGAATTTGAAATGACGTCATAAAAAATTTGAAGTAATGTAAATTGTGCAAGGAAATCATGAAAATAGTAGCGCATCGCCGTTCGGTTGCGTAAGCTCCGTACAATATTTTTACTCTTTCAGATTAAATTTATATGAGCTTTCTCTTGGTAAAGTCCGAGCATTGTTAAGAAGAACTATGTTTGTGAATAGCCGTTTGCCTGAAATAAACATAACGTCGTTTGTTGGCTGACGTTATCCTGAAAAGAATGGGTAGTTATGAGAGTGCCTACGCCTGCCGCACAATAAACTGCTTAACGCGTTTAATATCGCGGTCCGGGAGAATGTGCCTCAACTGATGTCTTTATTACTTTGCAACACATGTGTGTTAGAGCAAAAATTATACTCTAACTTATGTTTTATACTGAAAGGATACCCGAACAGGAATAAATTATCTACGGTTTGGATATAATAATGTAGCTGTATAAAACTTTTATTAATCCCATTCAAAAACTCATAACTGGCACGGGAGAAAATACATTTGTTTTTATGTTGAGTTTATTCACAAAAAGTTAATCTATCTTGGGCTAATTCACATAAATACTAAATTATGTAATTTAAGTCTGTATGAATGGCAAACCTTTACGGAGCCAAAATGCCAAAATGATTGTACAACTTCTTCTATATCTATTATATATATATATATATTACCAAACAAAGTCCCTCGCCGCATCTGCCTGTCTGTATGTATGTATGTTCGCGGATATATAAAATTCTATACTATGCTATGAGCCTCATAGTTGGATTTTACAAATATTTGTACCTATCATCTCTCGACTCGAGGTTCTATAATTACCATTTGTTTTAACCCTCTGTACTTGGGCAAAAATAAATTAGCATTTATCGTGTGACATAAGCAGTTTAATCACGTTATCAAGGACTATTGGTCTGTTAAAACTACAAATTTGTAATAGTATAGTGTTGCGTCAACGGCAGCCGAATCTAAATTAACTGTAGTATTTCATATTGTGCTGTATGGTTTATTATTTTATTTACCACTAGCAGGCACCTGCGTCTGCGTTGAAAAATATAACACCTGAGAAAATATCTGACATCTTTATCGCTGTGACGATGGTTGCGGTTGCGTCCAATCTTTTATATTTTTAGATGATCCCTCTGGAACCTAACCTTTTTCCAGGATAAAAAGCATGCTATATGTTAATCCAGGTAATTATCAATACGTCAGTGAAAACCGCATTCGATTCAGTTCAGTCGTTTCTAAGATTAGCATGCACTAACGCACAGACAAACATACAAAAATTCTAAAAACAATTTTTTGACCTCGGTAACATAAGTGTACAAATTGTTGTTTTTTTTTTAAATAATTAATATACAGACACGGCTCGTTTACGATTTTATTATATTACTAATTAACCTAATTGCACCCAAGTGAATCCAGGGTGCATTGATCGCGCTTTCATCTAAAAGCATTGAAATAAGACACATTTTGCATTATCGCAAGAATGACGTCAATTATGTTCAGGCAGCGTAAGTAAAAATAGAAAAGATACTCCATCCAAATGCTTTTGCGAGTTACTCCCGAAGATTTTAATTCTCCACACATAATGAAATCTACTAATCCACCAGCAAATGACATTTAAAGTAGGCGACTTTAAACTTAAGTGCAGGAATAGCAATTCCTATTACTTACATGTTGTTTTGTTTTCTTCCGATTAAAGTTTCTTTATACGTATTGTAAACTATTTAAAAAAGCAAACTAGTCCAGTAACTTTATACATCACAGTATGCGTCAAATCCGGTAGTTCTGATTTTTTGCAGACTTGTTTATGATGTTGGCCTAATGAATAATCCAAGTTTGTGACCTCGAGCGCCGAACGCAAATTTGTCAAAAATCGAAAAAACCGCGAAAAAATCGTTATTTTTTCAAATTTTGGCGATTATAACCCTAAAGGACTAGTTTTTGAAAAAACTTTCTTAGGACGTTTTTAAAGTAGACTAAATTTGCTACAATATGATACTAGAACTGTCTCTGTAGACCCAACAGTTTCCGAGATTAAGCCTTTCAAAGTTTATCATTTTTTTCGAACTTCGCAATTTTTGCAATATTTTAGACGTCACTCAAATAACTCTAGCGGGATGAAGTTCCAATTACCTCCGACAGAGTGTGCTAGTCTTTGGCTTAGGGAAGATGCAAATGATGTCCATAGTCGAAAAAAATCCGGACATTGAAAAGCAAGCTGCGATTTTTCTCGTCACCAACTCTACACCAATCTCTCTCTCTCTCGCACGAAGTGTTACAGTTCCACCTTCCTTGTCCGAACCGCTAGGGAGTGAGCACTTACTAGGTAAGCGCCGTCCACCTTCGGCCACATCAAGTGAGATCGCGGCCAAGCGCTACCTTGATGCAATTAAAAAATAAAATAAAATAAAAATACACCTGACGAGATAGCAGCAGCAGAAGAGCGAGTCATAATTGCTCTATACGAAGGCAACCCCAACACCCATAACCTTGACGAGCTGCGGTAGCAACTATTCGCCAGGGTTGCCACGAAAACCACCTTCAATCTAGCCAGGTTACCTCCTACACGAGACTGCTCGATTTCATTCCTTGCGGATATACCATCAGGTAAAAATTCGTCCTTGCATCAGTTACATATCATTCATCATTTTCTATTCTCATGTACAATCTTCTTAGAGGTACAGGCGTGGTTGGGAGTCACACTGAACCCTCTCTCCTGGGGGTGGCTATCCACGCCACAAGGCCTCAACCCCAAAATGATGACCAGAAGAGCGATTCATAATTGCTCTATACGGAGGGAACCCCCATTTCGACATCGGACAGATCGTCGCCTTCTGGGATATTTACTACTGCAACATCAGGTATATTGTAACAAGAGGCCCCGCTGCAGTGCCTGCAGACTGATGAGCATTTTAATCCGGCCTTCATGCAGCTGCACGCGTTCCCACAACCCTTCGTGCAGCCGCAAGAGGTGTTGTGGGGCTGCATCTCTGGTCATCATTTTGGGGTTGAGGCCTTGTGGCGTGGATATCCTCCACCCCCAGGAGAGAGGGTTCAGTGTGACTCCCACCCACGCCTGTACCTGTAAGAAATATGTACATGAGAATAGAAAATGATGAATGATATGTAACTGACGCAAGGACGAATTTTTACCTGATGGTATGTCCGCAAGGAGTGAAATCGAGCAGAGTCTCGTGTAGGAGGTAACCTGGCTAGATTGAAGCTGGTTTTCGTCGCAGCCCTCGCGAATAGTTGGTACAAGAGATTGTCAAGGTTATGGGTGTTGGGGTTGCCTCCTTATAGAGCAATTATGACTCGCTCTTCTGCTACTGCTATCTCGTCAGGTGTATTTATTTTTTTTTTATTTTTTTTTAATTGCATCAAGGTAGCGCTTGGCCGCGATCTCACTTGATGTGGCCGAAGGTGGACGGCGCTTACCTAGTAAGTGCTCACTCCCTAGCGGTTCGGACAAGGAAGGTGGAACTGTAACACTTCGTGCGAGAGAGAGAGAGATTGGTGTAGAGTTGGTGACGAGAAAAATCGCAGCTTGCTTTTCAATGTCCGGATTTTTTTCGACTATGGACATCATTTGCATCTTCCCTAAGCCAAAGACTAGCACACTCCGTCGGAGGTAATTGGAACTTCATCCCGCTAGAGTTATTTGAGTGACGTCTAAAATAATGCAAAAATTGCGAAGTTCGAAAAAAATGATAAACTTTGAAAGGCTTAATCTCGGAAACTGTTGGGTCTATAGAGACAGTTCTAGTATCATATTGTAGCAAATTTAGTCTACTTTAAAAACGTCCTAAGAAAATTTTTTCAAATACTAGTCCTTTAGGGTTATAATCGCCAAAATTTGAAAAAATAACGATTTTTTCGCGGTTTTTTCGGTTTTTGACAAAGTTGCGTTCGGCGCTCGAGGTCACAAACTTGGATTATTCATTAGGCCAACATCATAAACAAGTCTGCAAAAAATCAGAACTACCGGATTTGACGCATACTACCCCATACATTCAGACGACAAAGTTACTGGACTAAACACGCTATGCTTAATAATTCTGTTAATGTTCTATATTGCATTTATTCACATCAGTCGAACATGTGGAAGTTAGTGAAATCACTTCGTCAATTAGAAAATGGGCTGATGGTTTTCAAACGCTTAAACAAATCTTCATAAGTTATAGCTAAGAACGATCCCAATCACGTCAGCTTTCAAACAAAAACAAAGAAAGGAATCGGATAAATCGGACCATCCGTTTGGTAGCTACGAATCCACATACAGACACACACATACACACAGATACACACGTCAAACTTATAATACCCCGTTTTTGCGTCGGGCGCAGGAGATTAAAAATCAGCAAGGATTAAAAAATTAACCCTTTAAAATTTTCTACACTAACTGTAAACTATATATTTTGTTTCATTCGATATCAAATGGTTTCATTATATTGATTTTTTTCAAAAATTTGTATTTATATTATACTTTGTTGTTATCTTTATAAAGTAAATTAAACTCATGTAACAAAGAAGAAACTATTCGCTTACTAGTCTGACTACACCTCGCAATTACCTAAAGAATTTAATTCAGACACAATAGCTGTGTGAAATATAATATAATGTAAAGCTTCAGGGCTGTTAAATGTGGTACATATAATTGTAAATATGAAGTTTATATTTAACATTTGGAAACGAGCTCGGGTCCTAAAAATGTTTGGGCAAGCGTTAGAATAATGAATCTCCGTTGGTGAATCGTGCGTGAAGCGGTTTATTTGTGGAGGGTCCGAGAAGGCGCTAGAGCCGCGGAGGACCGCGCGCCGGCCGCCCACATTTATTCCAGTCACGCGACGCGTCCCAGGGAAATAATACGAAATGTGGTTACGTGACCAGTTCATTATGCGGCAGACTGTAATCTAGTCCATGTGTCCTAAGATCTCGCCTATCTCGAGTCGGCACACCTTGAAAATAGAGCACGTACACACTAACATACTTTTCAATCCGACTGTCCCCTTAGTCCGTTCCAATAGTCCTACCCAACCCTACCTATTTCAGGAAACATAGCACCCGGAATCTGTTGAAAAACATTCTTGTAATTCCACAAAGTTTTGTTCTTTGAAAAGGGTAAACAACAAACTAAACTGTAAGAACCGATAAGAAAACGTAAGAGTTATTTATTACTTCACACGAGAGCATTACGTTATAACATTGAAGGAAACTTTTAAAGGGAAACTCATTTAAATTTTAAGGTTCTTGTTTAATGATAATCGAAAAGACCATTGTCGTAAAACGTTCCCGATTTTATCATGGAATGAGAAGTCGCTTGCGAGTTTTCCTATTCGACAAAAACCTTCGTTTCTCCCTCCGAAGATGTAAAATCGTTTTATTTTATTACTTCCGCCCGTATATTGTTATGTTATAACGGAGGCTGCATCCTCTCCGCTTTCCGAAAGTTTGTATTGTAAATCTCAAGTGAAGTGAATGTTTGCCTATATCTACGAGAACAAAAAAACCTTTCTACAAAAATTAAGCAATTGTCACTTAGCTTTATTAAGTCAAATATGATTAGAGTAACTGTTATTAATTTAAAATTAGCCGTTTTGTTACGTGGTGTTAGCGTAAATTAGCGCATTTACTTAATGAAATTAAAGAAGCGGTCTTGCGAAGAGGAGATGAGAGGTCGTCGTTGTGTATAGAGAGTATGACGCTGTGCGGTGTCCCCCCAACCCCACAGCCCGCGCGCTGTGTGAAAGGAGATTGAGGTGGATGGCGGTGGCGGCACTGTATCATTACGTCTGATTAGAAACAGTTATCTCGCTCAGTTATCGTACAACCTCCCCTAATGAAGCCTTGTAAAACATCTATTCCGCAATTCCGCAATACATTACCTTGACATGATAAGCTTCCGATTGGTTGTCCCTTGTCGGTTTTGCATTAATTTTGAATTTAATCATCTTAAAAGTAATAATATTCTAAATACGAACGTGACTTTGTTTTTTGTTACGCTTTCAAGCCTTTAACTATTCGAGCGATAAACATGAAATATTGCATACACGTTGTCAGGGATACAGAAAAGAAAAATAGGATACCTTTCATTCAAAAAATAAATAAATAAACGCCTGACAAAATAAAATATAAACAATATACATTTTTTACTTTAACATGAATTTATCACGAAATTTAATAAACTAGTTTTTTTCACTGATAGAGTATTATTTTGTTATTACCGCTAACACTGCTAGAATACAACCAGCGTTACAACCTACCTCCATAGGTCACATTAAACTTAGACAAGGAGTCCATTTTCTTGCTGCTTAAAAAATTTGGAATTGTTTTTTGCGAGATATAAAATGTTTTCAAAATTAATTTACGTAATGAAATTAAAACAAACTTCTCTTTAAAGTGCGTACGAATATTATGTTTACTTATTTCACATGTTGGTTCCAAGTAAGGTTTAGTTACATTACAGTAAAGAGAACTGACGTTATAAATAGTCGTCGACTTATGTAAACTATTTGCGTATCGTTTATTATTTTATTACATAAACATGTACATAACAGAGAGCAATCGAGAATTGAACCAAGATATATGATAATTCATTCTTAAATACTACTTCGATGCTAAAAATTTTGCTAATTGTTTAAATTTTAGACATTTCTGTTTATTATTTATACAAGTTTACTTAAAAATTTATTGATTTTGATCAACACTCTCAACTACTATAATAAAAATAATTGCGATATTTTACAGAGATTTGACAGAGTTCGATTCCTGGTTGCGTATGAGCGTAACTTAAAAAAGGTTGATTTCCTAAGATTTTTTTTTTCTTATATCTTATGATTTCTGATTTGCACTCACTGACTCATTTGAATTGATCACCCTGCATAGCAATTTAGTTATTGGTGATATTTGTATTATTAGAGGCAAGCCCGGGAGTCCTTTTATTATCAAAGCTATAGAAATTTTGTAGCACTCAAACAAAAAGAGAAATTGAAACGAAATAATTTTGCATTTTGGATTTGTTGTGATTAAAAGCGGCGTATCCAATGATCATCGGCAGCAGAAGCAGCTGTGCTCGCTGTGGCTCGGTTCGATAAGACGAGTATTCGCGCCCGGCATTAATCGTGAGCTTAAATATTTTAACGCGTCGTAACATTGATTTATTCGGAGTGTAATCTCAGCTCGCGGCTTGTTTGTTCTTCGGCTCGAGACGTATAGGTAAGATTAGGCAACGTTCCCTCGATTCGCTCCGTCGAACCGCCCGCCCAGACCCAGACCATTACTCTTTCCTTTACCAACATCATACTTATTTGCTTTTATTAATTGACTACATTTTATCTGTATAAAGCTCTAATAGATCATGGTTTTCTCAATCGATACTAGTCTCCCAGTAATAGCTAGTCTCAACCGGTAGACGCTCACAGCTTCTACTAAGTATATAAAATGTACGTAGTAATGCGAATTCTAGGTCAGACAAACTGAATTCAGACTAGATGAATGTTCACATTGTGGAGCGTTAATTGCATAGATAAAGCGCAGTGCGATGGCATGCACTACACTAATAAAAACGTTACATCGTAACAGGAAATAATCTCACATACTTACTTACCTACTTTAGTAATTACATTTCTTAACTAAACTAATTTAAATGTATGTTATACGATTATATGTGGAGTGTGTGGAAACACATTTAGTGTCATGGTAATAATCCATGTCTTAGTGGCATGGATGTGTGGATGTTTTGTTACTTTTTCACATAAAAACCACTGAACGGATGAAATTTAACAAACAGATAGTTCGCCGAGTTGGCACCACCGCACCGTTCGTCACAGCTATAAAGATGTCAGGAGTTATATTACTCATAGATTTCCTTTTTGCAACGCGGATGAAGTCGCGGGCACCAGCTAGTTAGTGTGTAAACGATGCACGCGTGCAAAAATAAGAAATGTTTAGTTTCGGTGAATATTTCCTTTTGTAGCGATTTGTAAATTAATATTTGCAACCCCTTTGAAGTGATAAATGATGATAAAGGTATCGTTCTCTGTTTTATATATGAGGGTAGCGAAAGAGCGCGCCTGATGGACGACTATTTTCACTAAATATAAACAGCGGACACGTTTCGCATTGAAACCTATTGGCACAGATATCGACAACGTATGTCACCCGCAGGCCAGTAGCGGAGCACATTTCTGTATAACAGATTTATGAGAACCGGCCGTTGGTTAGGAAAGAGGGAGACTGCGACCAAGAGGAGAGGGGCAGGAGGCTCGGGTGGTTGCGGGTGGTTCTGTTATTGTGCGACGTTTGATTTACGCACGCACCGCTATCACCCTTTTGTTAGTCCGGATACCGACTGCTGTGCCAGTTCCGCTGGCCCGAATGGGCTGCATTCGGCCGATGTTCATTCTACTGGTGACCTGAGAGAGATTCCGCGTTTGTTTTTTCTAACCGCATACACACGAGAAACAACAACAATAAAAAAATAACAAACGAGCGCGCTACAGTTGTAAACATGCCACGGTTCAACGTGGAGTGTAAAAGTTCGAACATGTCGCACTTGTATAAACATAGCAGCTATCGAATAGAGCGAAGCGTGATGATTGCGTGTCTGTAATGGCGCGCTTCGGCTGCGTTGTGCTAGGGCGGGCGGCTGCTAGTCGTTACCCGCAATTAGCGGCTCTACACACGCGGATAATCCGCTGCGCACAAGCCCGCGCCTCTTCTGCCGCCACCCGCACTCGATTGCACTACGGATTCAGCGAATAAATTCATTTGTACGCAAATTGTATCGGCGCTTGCAATTAAAACTTTGTTGGCGCTCGAGCTAAGATAAATAACACTAATACATTCTGCTTATTGCGGCGAAGTTGCCGGATACAGAGGATATATTAATGTTGTTCCTAATTTGTTTGGGCGGATTAATGTTGTTGCCTTCACAACTTTAAATAATCTCTTTATATCCAGTATCGCACAAAAGTTGTTTCTAAACGTTAAATCATACGCCTTCCAATGTAATACTTTTTTTTTATTGTTTTAACTTGTCTTTGGTTTCTGATTCAAAAGTTATTTCTGTGCATACTATCAATAACTACAAAGTATTACCTTTGTCGTCTTTTGAATTATACCGCGTCAACACTGAATTTAAACTTTACAGTACTTTCGTTGGCATTTTCATTAAGCTGATTTTTTTGTTTCAATTTCGAATTTCATATGACATTATTTTTTATTAAAAATCTAGTTTACATTCAAAATGTTAATCAACAAAAATTACTGGTAATATCCACTTACATTTGTTTCGCGGAGCACAACTGCAAGTTTATGTTGGTCTTTACTGGTAACGTAACAGGTTCCGCTTCTTTGTGTGCCCCGCCATTGTTCAACGCGCTAATGTTGTTAGTGCACTTTTTCAGTGACTACGCTAATTTAAATACCTACCTCTCCTTCCTTTTGTGGAGAGACTCGTCTTCCGTTTTCCGCGAGTGGCGCGCTCCCTTTGCGTTTGAGACGTCCGCGTCGGGAGACTGCATTTAAATGAGACACTTAATCACCCGAGTGGGCCTTCCTTCTGTAAAAAGCATTTGTTCTCTTTTATTCTACAATTCATTAAGTTCTAATTATTAAAGTGTAAAAAACATTACAGTGGCATATTAAATTAATTACTTTAAAGGAATGTCCCAACATATTCCCTGCTCTGTATGCAACAAAATGCAGTGCTCTCTTTTTTAAACATCCAAGTAAACTTCGTTTCTAGTTAAAGTTAGACGGGATTTTCTTTACTTGTATTGTAAGCGCCAAAATTATAAGAGGAACATGTCGTCTCCGGGTTCGCGCCTAGACCGCTAACACCCACTTGAATTGTGCAAATATGAGTAGGGTAATAAACTCCCGGCGAGTGGCGTGCTTGGATTTGCTTGTTGGAGTTCTGTACGTGCATCCCCCACACGGCTCCCCCACCGGCCTCCTTCTCTCTCCTCGTGTCTCGCGTACATGCCAAACTTTACGTCTCAGATAGTGTTAGTTACCCTCTGAGATGTTTGTTATTTTATATGTGTACACTGTACGTAACGATAAAATGTAGAGCGCGTTCAAGTTTTCCTTGTACAAAAAAAACTCCTTTGCTTTTGAAACTCGTTCGTTTTTTGCTAATACGAATTGTTTTGACCAACTAAAATAGTCTTCATTAATATCGCATATAAATGAAACGTTGACTATGTGTCGCCGTTACTCAGAGCATGATGCATAGCTGGGCTTTGCTAAGCTCGCTTAATGAAATAAATCCAGTGTGAGTGAATCAGACACCATCATCAATCACAGGTGCTCTTGACTGACCTTTTAAAGACTTATTTCCATTTCGAATAGCATTAGCTTTTAAGAATCCCTTTCCTTTATTTATTTTGTAAAAGTTTATTTATTATATCATTTTGAAAAATAATTATATCAATTGCTCTATCGGCGTGAATGAACAAATCGTCAGAAAATCCGAATGTTCGTTGGATTTAAAACGAAAATCTGTGAAGTCTTGGCCACATGACTAACCTTTTTAATTATAAAATAAATTTATACCCAACAATGAAACATGCTATACATTTACATTTATAGATAACTAGCTGTTGCACGCGACTTCGCCCGCGTAACTTTATAAAATATAGCCTATGTTACTCGCTGATGATGTAGCTTTCTATATGTGAAAGAATTTTCAAAATCGGTCCAGTAGTTTTTGAGTTTATTCATTGCAAACATACAAATCTTCTCTCTTTATGATAATAGTATAGATAAATAAATAAAAATAATAGTATAGATTTAATATATTAATATTAAAAGAGGCGAGCATATATTTGAGTATTATTTTGTTGTTTCTTAATTGTACCTAAATTTCATGTGCGGTTTCATGTAACATTTGCTGCCGTCCACAGCTGTCGTGTCGTATACGACGACTGTACTAACATAATAATGCGGACCCGAAATGACATGTTGGTTTATTATTTACATGGTCGTCTTATGGTGTTACGTTCCGATTATATTTGTTAACGTGTTGTCTGCGAATTGATTTATGACTAGGGAACGGAGGAGGCCTGAAGAAGATCACTGGCAGTGAAGCTTTTGCCGACTAACGGGTCACGTAAATAACATAACTTTGTTGCTAACGTTATTACGTCAGTCGTGAAAACAGTAACTGAGAGACGTGACCGCAATAGCAACAATCAATTGCTCTGTTTTATTACTCACAATAAAGGTGCTGGTTTCTTACACAACATTGATTTCTTAACACGAATTCTGGACATTTCTTTATTATGGTCATTTCTCTTAATGGTGAAATACTTTTACACGCTTAGATCCTCATTTTACATCATATAAAAAGTAGTACAAAATGTTTAAGAATTCATTTATAATGTAAAATACTCATTTATTTGAAGTGTTTACAAATAACGAAAGTTTTAATACAGTTCCTTCTAAGATATTTTTATTATTCCGTATGTAGAATTCAGTAAATACTCGTAGTGCTTATAAATTTATAAGTAATTAAAGCTTTTTTTTTTACAAAACTCTACTTTATTTTGTATAAAATGCTTTTTAAAATTAAATAAACTTAATTAAACTTTGTTAAATATTATCCATTTTAAGGTAACGATAAAATCAGGATAAAATATAGAAATCTTAAACAAAGGGTCGTTACAAGAAAAGTTATTCGAACGTGTCACAAAAAGACCATTGTTCCTAACCATTTGATGACCTTACATTGTCACGTGTTGTTTAGACTTGGCGGCCCTCACCTCTTATTGCGTACCTTTATATAATCTATATAATAAGGGTCAGATAACAAAGAGAATTACAATAGCCCTTGGCATGCAGAGCGGACCATGACGCGGGCTTTATTTTGCCATCACTCAAGATGACAGTTGTATTTTTCGCGACCAGCGGCCGACGTTCAGGCGCCTACTCCACGTCGTTTATCATCGACTTGACTCTACCACCACTTTGCCCATACCCTTATTTATCATTATATCCATGAAAAACATAAATTATCATTTCGAATACCGTCTATTTCACGTGGAACTTAAGGCGCTTCGGTCGCCGTTAAGTTAATCCCGATATCCGAAAACATGGTTCATAAGGGCTATTAGATGGCGTCGAATACAAAGTGTTTATAGATTGGTCAAGTTAAAAAAAAAGATTTTGAAAAAATATACTATGTAAAAAACTGGTAACAGGTGAATATATTAAAAAGGGAAAATAAATTTGTATTTTCATTGTGACACTTTTTACGAGGGTAAGAATTCCGCGAACTTAAAAACGTACCCTTATAACAATTACATTATAATTACTAGACACAGTAGCAATGACTATAGTATACGTATCGTAATGCATAGTTTTCAGTATCTTTTTTTTCCTTTTGAAATGCGGTTAAAGATCTGCTTAATAATACAATGTAGTTGGGAGAGTCGGGCTACGCCGGCGGCGACGATGCGGGCGAGGGCAGCGTCAGCAGAACGTGTGAGCGCGGCTGACTCGAGCCTCGCTTTTATTATCGAGTGATTGCCTCTCTGCGTGATCAGACTTTCCAAACAACCTCCAACCTATAATATACGTTTGTGTTTTAAGATAAGCTACTCTTATTTTATAGCCCATCGCTGTTACGCTGCGTACTCAATTTTCTAATCTCATGTATTCATTCGTAAACTTATTTACTTGGGAAAGTAGCGCACCGTTCTCCGATTGCTTGTTTCACGTAAAACACAAGAAGTGAACAAATTATACATATACGTGCATGTGTTCGTATGCATTCAGCGAACGCATAGCGAGTTCCGCCGACACTTTGACAGTTAGTAGGGGCAAGTCTGAAATATCGGCGTGCGCGGCTTAATCGCTCAACGTGCGATATTGGCGTTACATCATGTTGTCAGCGTAGAGAAAAATTGCCCTTCTTCACGTCCCGCATCCCGCACGCCTCGCTCTCCGATGTCGACAGCGCGTTTATATTACTTGGGGATTTATTGTAGTTTTACGAACACACATTTATCTATATTCTACACAAAAAGAGTTGATACCGTCGTATGTATCATGGTACTTAATACATTAGTACTATTAGTTTACTATCGGTGTTAAAGGCTATTTCGGAGAACTTGTAAAGGTGCTTGCGGTGATTGCCAACCACTTCTATAAGGTGGTTACTGGCGCCGGATAGCATGACCATTATTTGACTGCAGAACGCAGTGTGACCTGTCACTACAATTTATTGTAATCATTGTATTGTTTTATAGCGTAGATACACCTACATAATCGCAAAAAGGTGGACATGCTTTTAAGTCATTAACTTAGTTTTTCAAACGATCCCATTCATTGGTTGTTTTATTTTTCGGTAACAATAACATTGCTTTTTTTTACGAAACGAAATTGCAAATACAGAAAGGCCAAATAAAGTATGTATCGAGTTTGGAAAGTCAGATATTGAAACGAGAATGCGCGTAATATTCTCAGTCGTCAGCGCCTGGCCGCGTCGGACTCCCTGTTTCCAGAGACCGTAATGTAATTACACAGTTCGTTACTTTCCGAAAGAAAGAAAATGAGAGAAAAATACTAGCACGATGGGTGGCCGCAGGGTGCGATCTACAAACCCCGTGGAAAGCAATAATATAAATTGTTCAAAATATCTATACAAAACAAACAATGTACTTTAGAATATAAACAGTTTATACTTCTATGTACCTACATAGATTTTCGTTATATTATATCTATCGCGTTGTCTACTAAGAATTTATATATTTCTAGCAAGTAAATGGATATATAATTCTTAAACCACCGAATGGCGTAAATTATTATTACACCGTATTATTTGCTCGTGACGGGATTCTTGGGGTTTGACGTCTTTTGATTCATAAGTACCGGGGTTATGATTAATGTAGTCTCACATTGCCGTGGTCTATTCAATAACAGATGCGCACCTGCTGGATTTACGAGCTCAACTAATTCATCCTCACTCGCAAACCAATGATGATGTATTGGACAATTGTAACAGTGAATATTTTAAATAAGTAAGTTTTGAATAAAAAATATAGGTAAAAATTGACGCATTGGATAAGGTGTGTTAGCTCTCTGACACAATTCTGTTGGTGTTCCTTAATAAATAAATAAATCGGTACTTTTAATATTATAAATGCGAAAGTATGTTTGGATGTATGGATGTTTGTAACTCTTTCACACAAAAACTACTGAACCGATCACCATGAAATTTTGCATACACGTTGTCTGGGACACCAGAAAGGACATAGGGTACCTTTCATCGTTCAATGCGGACGAAGTCGCGGGCACCAGCTAGTAAATAAATAAATATCAGAATTTTCAGGACGTTGGTCTAAGTTCCATGGTATTAATAAAATATTAACACTGTTGTACAAACTTCAATGTACCAAACGTCTTATTATGCTTTACGCTGTTTATTGAATGATTTAAGCTAGGCGCTTACTATACGAGTATTTTGGTAACTGACAGCAACAGTCTGAATAAATTTTATACTTATATTGTTTATTATTAAAATTAATTTTATTAAATTTAACAAATTACATATACTTTTGTATTCATACTGATAATTCTCTGTTTATGTTTTTCACAAGTATATTATAGAGAGCTATTTGACTTCACGTAGATTGTTCTTGATGTTTTGTTTTTGACATATTATAAGCGGACCAAAACAAAGTAGAATTTTAAATATTATTTATTTATGTCGAACCAAGCTCGTCGGTAATCTGGTATATAATTACTATGTTATATCTTAGTTATTGTCTGACGATTATTATTTAGTTTTTTAAGTAAATGTGAAGTCGTATACTTATTGTGTTGTCGAACACAAAGCTTATTCGTCTGAGAATGGCATAAAAGTGCTCAAATTCAATTGTAAAACGTATATTAGACATAATTGTAGTAGTAGATTGTCGTGGTCGAGTGTCTAGCATGGTCCACATGGCACAAGATTGCGGAGGCGGAGGCAGTGTTTGCTCTTTGGCGGAGCCCGCAGCGGGCTTCCGGTTCAGCGAGCCGTGCGGTGGCCGCGCGGCCTCTTGGGTCGCGTCTCGGCCAAATTGAAATATCCCCGCTCCCATGACTTCCAATACTCACACACAGGGACGCTTTACACAAGCCAACGTCTAACGTTCTTACATATCTACCACCTATTTACCCTTTTGGTGACTATCAGAAAATATTACTAAGTATAAAAATGCCGAATTTATAAAATTTAATTGTCGAGGTTTATTTATGCCGAGATATTTTTATATCGATATTTAAAAATGTCAAGATGTAAAAAGTCTATGATCCAGAAAGTCTAAGTATAAAAATGTCAACTATCCCTTTCCGAACGTTCTAAATGATATTAACGATTTTCTTTTCGGTACTTATTTGAATAATGGTTAGTTTGTTTTTTTGATTCTTCGTTAAAAGAAAGTCTATCCATTATTTACGCGTTTTCTTCTTGAAACAAAATCAAATGTCATTGTCATTATATTTATCATGATGAGACGCTTCACCTGATTGCACTTAACATGAAGGTTAAAAACCTCAATAGATAGTTATCCAGATTTTACGTGAAAGTGACCATTTTAAAACTAGTGACTTTAGTAATACACATAAAGAGTACAACATAAAGATACACATACACATACGCATGGCATACGATTCTAACAGCTAACCGTATAACAGATTTGATTTGCAACCATGCCGTTTTTGTTTTTAGTCAGTAATCATCTCAGATATTTTCAAATGTCGGCATTTCTATACTTGGGCAATGCTCATCTTAGACTTTATAATATCGGCGTTTTTATACTTAGTTAATAATCCTTCTCTCTAATTGTCTTTCTTGACAATATCACGTTACAGTCATTCTTATACCTAGTCATTTTCCCTGATAGTACTTAGTCGCCCAAAGGCTATATACCTCTAACCGAATAGTGTTGCAGAGTCAAAGAAAATCGCAACGACTTATCACAACATTGAGGTCATATTTATCGCTTTATATTAGTTCGTACTAGTGACCCCCTCCCACTTCGCAGAGGTGCAATTTTTTTCTTCCTCGTTTAATGCTCTTTTCATTAGAGAAAACCACATGAAAATCCATTTAGCAGTTTTGGAAATAATCGCGAACATACATACAGACAGACAGACGCGGCAGGATCTTGTTTTGTTTTATAATACTTAATATGTAAACTCTTCCCAACAATTTACATAAGGAAAAAAACATGATTTATTCTAACCCATGAGACCTAAACCCACACTTTTCTTATTGATGCAAAGTCCTTACTCTTGTTTCTGCCACACTAACGTCGGTCATATTTTGTTAAAAAATTATAACATTTGCATGGTTATGGAACGATTCAATTTCCGTGCACAGACAGCAGCGAAATTTACGTGCACGGATTTACATGGCAACGAAATTATTTGCAAATGGTACCTATTCGAGCGATTCATCTATATTTTATGATTCATACCGAGTACACTTTAACGTTTTCCTTCGAAACGAAATCATCACCTCGTATTTCGTATCATAAGGGAAACGGTAATTTTTATGAATATTTTTATTTTTAGAAATATGCTAAAACTAAAGTTGTTATTTTGTTATTTCAGAATTCTTTATTTCTTTATTCTTTATACTCGGAATTATATAAAGTTGAAGAGTTTGTTTGGTTGGTTGGTTGAACGCGTTAATCTCAGGAACTACTGGTTCGAATTGAAAAATTCTTTTTGTGTTGGATAGTCCATTTATCGAGGAAGACTTTAGGCTTCGCTTATATAATAACAACTAGGGCCATCTGTCAGTGAATGGTGACATTAAATATAATGCTAACAGACTGAAGTGATAAAAAGTCTTATTTTTCATCCCATCAGATGGCACAAATAACAACTGATTTTTTAAATTTGTTTTCTCATCATATAATAATTATTACTCGTGTATTTTCTTTTTCAACGCGGACGAAGTCGCGAGCACCAGCTCGTTCTTTATACTCGGAATTAACTAATAGCTAGTTATCTGCTTTTGGTTAATACTGGTAAAAGTCCCAAACATTAAAAAGAAAATAATAAAAAAAATCGCCTATCGAAGGTTGTAGTAAACCGAGTGCATAATTTAATAAAACATAAAATTATTTCTAAAAGTAACTAATCAACACTTTACTTGTAGTTGGTGAAAGAGGCCCTTAATATAATAAATATTAATACTATTTTGGAAAAAGAAAGTTGATATTCTAAAGTTTACAACAGATTGTTTTGTTTTAGTAATGCAAATCTTATAACATTTGAAATTTTCCCCGAACTATTTCTAATTGTTATAATTAGAATGTAACACTATCCAACCTCAAATTATACCTTGCCCCTATTCTATTAACCTCAATTAATTATTCCATACGTGTAAAGGCGGATAATTTTGCTAATACGTAATATAATTAAAAATATTAATAATCAATTTTAAGCTGTATTTCAACAGTCTCTAGTACCGTATAGATGTGAATTTGCAAAAGTGTATTTGTCGGCGAATTAATAAATCGCGTGCACTTAATGTTCGAATCGATAATGCCCGTAAAGGTGGTTTGTTATACGAAGCTCCTTTGCAGGTAATCCTGCCCACTCCGAGTTATTGCCGCCGAGGGAAGGAAAGATTACCTCGGCGGGAGATAAGAAGGTCGCCGGGGCTTCGAGTGCGATTGTCCCCGAGTCAGGCGTCGAATTGTGTCAAGTGAACCGGCAAATTGAACGGCCGAGCCTTCTGCGCAACTTACTCACTAATCGTCACATAAACTGCCACCATCTGAGCGTTTAATTAAGCAAAACGCTTCCTGCTTCCACTCAACCTCTGTCTTCCATACGTGCCACAGTTTCTGTTTTGTTTTCTATGTGAAGGAAACGCGAGATAAAATCCTCTATAGCGTGTCTTTTATATAGGTAATTTCTGAACGCATCATATTTTCTGAAATTAATTTCAGATTGTACAGAATAAACGGATCGTGAAATATTTCAGTGAATTAAATTAAAGTCAAAAATGAATGTCACAGTTGTAGCGGTGAGGTAGCAAATTGTGAGTGACGCTAATGATAGCGCGCTCAGCAATCGTAGAGCCACGTAGCGTCTTTCCAATTACGCTCATGGACCGAGCGAACGCGGCGTAGCGGCTCCGAGCTACGGGCGGGGGAGTCACGCTGAGCCCGCTTCGTTACTATGACGTGCCACCAACATCTGGCTAGACCGTTCGTTCGTGCACTCGTGCCGTAACTTCAATAACTTGTTGACACAAAATTATGACACTACGCTACGGTAGGATTTTAAGAATTGGCGTCACTTCCCTTTTATTACTTTTTAAGGTTCTCTTCTACTTTATGTATAAAAATACTTTCAATTTCTAAAACTTTCTATCTTTTTGTCACAATATTGTTTGTTTTTAAATAACTATAGGGTCAAATCACAAGAATATGTATCGGTAATAATTTCTCAGTTAATGATGTTTTAAAAACATAAATGATAAGTGACTACAATTATGATAATAAACATACTTTTAGATAAACTTAATTTTCAATTTTTAATTTTATAAACTCATTTTTAAAGAATGTCCAACGAATTGTTTTATATTCCGACGATGATCAATGAAATCAGAAACAAACAGTGGTTTCAAAGAATACTCTACACTCATAGTCAAAATTTGCCTTATTTATAAGCCCTTACATGAGGTAATATAGATTTAATTTAAATTTGCATAGTAGGAATGAAATACTTTGTCCTTTTTTAGTAAAGGGTGGCAGGCAGGCTTAACGGTCAACATGGTGGTAGGTGGTTACCGTCACCTATAAGGACACAAGAAATACCAGAGGGGATGCAAAAGAGTAGGGAAACACAGAGCCTTGCGGGACGCCGGCACTAACTATCATGTTGTCAAACATTTTTGCTATCCCCCTCCCCATTTGGCAAAATGTCGGCCCAGCGGTGAGTGAAGTAAATGAGAAGATCACCAGTCGAGCGGCGATGCTGAAATCCATACTGACTGTAGCTGATCAGTTGATAATCCTCCAGATACTTTAGATACTGTCACTCACAAATAACGATTATGTATGAGAAGTTTGAAGCTTTTCATCGATACGCGCCTTTATGTTTGCTATTATTATATGGTTGTAAGGACGCCAAAAACTTAGTAACACAGTAAATAAAATTAGAAATTTCAACAAAACACTCCACGTGGAATTTCGTGATAAGGTGAAACTTTCCCCCACTCGCAAATTACGCTCCAAATTTGGGCGATAGGGAAACTTTGTTCAAATGAGATCACCTCAATGGTCTTAAGGCGGACATTGGCGATGAACTGTAAATTATGTATATATGGTAATATGTAGTCAAATGAAACATTGAAATAGGGCATTGAAGTGGTGTCTACATCTATATCAATCTTATAGCAGCTCTGCATATCATGAAAAGGAAAGAATTACGTGCTTACAACTTGGAAAGACATTTACAAAAAAGGAAGCTCAAATGTTAATGAAAAATATTCATAACTAACTAGTGCAATAACTTCGTACGTTTTTCCATGGTGAAAAGTATTCCACAGTTTAATCCAGGTAATCATTAATACATAAGTGAAAACCGAATTCAAAACGGTTAAGCCTGCCATCAATGTGTAATATTGTAAATTTAAATTAGAAATAAAGAATTATTATAATTATAGGTACGTACTTACTCGTATTAAATAAAAAGATAGACACAATATTAATCTTAAATTAAATAGAGACATTAATTGAGAAAGGGTATTATAATAAAAATTGGAGGGCAATCTGACGGTACTTTTTGGTAGTTGGTGGCCTCGTCGCCTATAAATACAAGCAAAATCGGGGAGGATTAAAGTGAACTGATGACCCTGTTACAGGATAAGGAAAAAGGGTATTTACAAGGAAAATTTGCTGTTATTGTATCCTTTACTAAGCAAGGTAACACAAAAGCACAATTGACATTATTTTTGTTAGCTGATGAGTGAAGTCGTGGAGAACCACTAGCTAGACACTAATAGTAATACTTAAGCTGACACTTTATCCACCATAATTTTTATTATTATTTTAAGGTTACCTGCTGATGAATGTGGATTAAGTTAATAAATATGATTGCAATAGAATATCAGGCATTTAAATGTTACCAGGACGTAAAGTAAATCCAATGCACCCGCTCGCATTCGAAGCTACTTTTCTCCATTATGATATTGCCCTCCGAGTGAAATTTGTTTTCAGCCTACATGTTCATAAATGTGGATTTTTCCCGTACGCTTTACAAAGCATTAGCAAGTAATGAAAGCAACACGTGCAAATTCAGTAGTTTCAATTTTCCATGCTTCCTGTTTTTAATTCATCTTTTAATCCATTTTTATTGACTGCTGTTTAAATAAAACACATGACATTTGAAACACTATAGTTTTTTTTCCAAATATTCACTTTCCGTCTCGTCTTGTAGTTCCTAATGATGACCATCATTCAGACATCTTAACATAGAAGTACAAGATATTTGGGTAATTTTACATGCACTGAAATTATCTTTACATAGTATAAACTGAGTCGCTTTCCGCGTTTGTCTATAAGGTAACTGAAAAATTATTTAGATAATTTTTCACGGAAGTTTTATAATAATATATAATAAAATCTAATTATGATTTAATATACAAGCAAGTCGCCGAAAAATAAATTTACATGGCTTACGTAGGCTAACTCTTAAGAGATACATAAAAATTATGTACTTCTTCTAAAATCCTAAAGAAAACCGCGATAGCATATCTCTCTGTTACTGATGACTTACAGTAACCATTAAAACTTTAATCTCCAATCTCTAACTTAATATTATAAATCCGTCATGTCTGTTTCTCCGCTAACTACTTCTAAACCACCAAACGGATTTTAATCCGGTTTTCACTTATAGAACGAGGTATAAACGAGGAAGGATTGTATTATAAAAACGCATCCTGGGCGAAGCCGGGAGCGGGTCGCTAGTAATACAATAATACAGCTTGGACCCGATCCAGCTGTTTTGAATACTGATAAATGGCGAGAAATAGTTCATTCTTAAGATATTGAAGATTCGTTGATTATTATCGGCGAGAAGCAGTCAATCAGGTAGGTACGTAATTCGATAGTGTGACACTTGTGTTGTTACAGAATCCATTCAGTGCGGGTTCGCTGACGCAGCCGCTTGACTCGAAGCGCCGCACGTGCCGATCGCCGCCACTCCGCACAGATTATATCATATACATTCACACCTATTACACCCATCTTTATAGCTTCATTTATTTAATCGATCTTCGAAAAGAGCACACGGTTGCTAATTGTAAAGAAAATGAGACTTTCATGACGATACATGTATTTACGTTTGTAAATGAGCGTTAGAATATCGCTCCTTCATTTGCATTTTATTATAATTTTAAGTAAAAGTTGACATTAACAAAAAGAGGATGGAGACGTACTTCTATTGAAAGACGTTACTTGATTCCGTTCTTAAAATATTTGTTGTAAATAATTTCCTAGTCATTTATTTAGAACAAATATTGTATCGGCAGTTGTTTATTAGTTTAGAAACAGACAGAAACGGACGACTTTATTTTATACACATTTACAAACCAAAGAAGGTTTGTAAATGTGTATAAAATAAAGTTACAAATTAATGATGAGATATAACGTGACCATTTTTATATTACCTTAAACTCAATGACCGTAATACCGCTTCAGTTTACATAGTATTATTTAAGTTTCCATGACTTACAAAGGACCCAACGCTGAAATTATTCAAATTAAGAAAGTTCGCAGCAACAAAAACAACGGAACGACCCCTATTTTGTGTGATAATTTTGGCGGGGCCCGTTAACTGACGCGGAGCAACAATTATTTTCGTATAACATAATCCTGGGTTGCGAGGTGTGTGGCCTCCTGGGACGCGTGATTTGGTCCTAACGGTGTCCGCCCGCCGTCGCACCGCGACCCCACCCGGCCGGTTCGCCATGCATTACCTCGTCGCCTCCGGAAAACTCAGATTAATGTAAATGAATCTGACCTCGCTTTTTTATTCCCATTGTAGCGGGGTAGTTTTCTAGTGCTAAAAAATAAACTGTATTTTAAACTTATTTAGAACGTGAAATGAAAAGTAGTTACTGCAATTTACTTAAATTTGGATTAATTTAAATAAATTTTATAAGTTTTGATAAATTTTGATTTGTTCACCAGTAGTGACATATGGCATTGAAACGTGGTCTCTAACTATGGGCCTCGTAAGAAAGCTCAACGTCGCTCAATAAGCTATGGAGAGGTAGTCGGGATTACATTGTGAGATTGAATTAGGAATGGGAAGATGCGTAGACGAAAGAATGTACCGAACTGGAAGTGTCAGATTCTTGAGTGGAAGCCACGGACCGGTAAGCGCAGTGTAGGACGTCTAACCACAAGGTGGACAGTCGATCTGACAAGGGCGGCGAGTCGACAGTAAATCCAGGCTGCTTCTGACCGGCCCTTTTGAAAAAGTGCCAGTGCTTTGCTGGGCACACCTATTCGAAATTATAGTACGAGTATACTTGTTCTATGTCACCGTTCTAGGAAATATTTTTAACTAGTGATCCGCTTCGCAGGGTGCATATTTTTTCTACAAATTATATGTAGAAACCGTCCTCGTTTAAAGCTCTTTCTATTAGTGATAACCGCATGAAAATCAGTTCAGTAGTTTTTGAGATCATCGTGAACATACAAACAGAGAGACGCGGCTGTTTTATAATATGTAAGGATTGAAAATTCCTTGACCTCCATATTTATTTTTGCGCGGTAAGATTGTTGTTAATTTATTTTTTTATTTTTTTTTACAGGTAAGTTACTTAAATATGTTTTTTCTACAAGAAATGGAACGTTCATTTGAAAACGGGTAAGTGATGCTTTAACTTTGAATAACACAATTTTAATGCACAGTTTAATAAAAGCAAAATTATTAATGTTTGAAAATAAACCTCGACTGATTTAATAGTTTAATTAAATAACAGTTTAAAATAACATCATATGAAACTATATACTCAAAGTGCATTATTAATTAACGCATAATTAACGTAATTTCTTGTTGTATGGTATTTCAAATTTAATTGTGGTTATTTCGTTTGGATTTCGTATTCACAATATACCTTAATACCTTTATTACTTATTTCCGTATTTTAAAAGCTCATAAAAATTTATACATATTTGTCTCTGTCGCAATTCTACACGTTGCGCCGTCAATATAGCCAAGAAACTGTGAGAGAGAACGGGGACATTTGATTTTAAGCCTCGCGGACTATAAGTGTTATTTCTTCGGGAGAAGTATTATTCTGCGAGAGCAACGCTGCTCCGCCGTCTCGAATGCTCCATTTAGTTCCAAAGTTTTTCTCGTTTATCACCGTTGGGCTCTCAGAGGCGGAGATTTTTCCTTTTAGATTTGTTGTCACGCCAGACCTTTTTAATGTACCTTTCTTATCGTAGCGTGATTAAGAAGGAACTGTTTTTTTTTTATATTTACCAACGACTCTTTTATTATTATTAGGGCTTCTTTCAATAAATTAGTTTCATTTATATCTCGTTGTAGTGGGAGAAAAATATAGGAAGAGTATTAATAGTTGGCGCAGTAAGGTGCTCGTTAAATACTCGTAGTTAGCAGTTGAGACGTGGCAATGATAAAAAATAGGGAGGATTACTGACGGCTCTAGACAGGTGCGGCGGCCGCCGGTAAGCCAGAGCTACCAACGTACTCGCCTAATGCTACCGCGTGCTGCGCTTAGATAAAAGGATTAGCAATAAGAGCACTTCCTACTCTCATTTAAAAGACGAAATTGCCTTATTTGCTACCAATCTTAATATAAATTGCTGTTGTGTATGCCAACAAAATGAAGATTTTTTTCCATAAAAGTTCCCTTCACGAAATTGACTAGATAGTTATGCATCACGAACTTATGGTACATTCCATAACTGCTGACTCGTAGTTTTAAGAACAAGCGTGTGGGCTCGCGCGCCAACAGGCGCGACGAGAGAACGAAGACAGTCTTAGCGTCAAAATTAATTAGTTAAGTTAGTTGTAGTTAGGTATTAGGGTCCCTAAATAGACCATTTTGTAATGGTCTATTTTAGGGTAATTCATAATAAGTTTTTATTAAGGTCAAACTTCTCATTTTCTAATAAAAATATAGAAATTTTATTTTTAAAAACATAAGTATCGCCGACTTGACTAAATACTAGGCTAACATAAACATTTAAATTCGCAAGTGACTTGGTGGCGGCCTCTCGTTTTCGTATTCGTAGAAGTCGCGTAGCAATGTTCGCGCTACGACGTAGAAGTGTAACCGTAGCTCGAATATAATATTATTATGTTCATTCCAGTATTGAGCACAATTAACCGCTACGGATCGAATATATCAGCAATCAACAACGTCCCTCTTTGAATTTAATTTGTAGCGTCTCAATATAAACCTTCTAATGAAATAACCTCGTTTACTTAGGCTCAATGCGGCTTCATTTATATTATACATCTTATCTTTTTATTATGTTTTCAATGGGGTGAAAATTACATTATAAAGAATTTTATATTGCTAAAAAGTATATGTAACTTTAAATGTAAGACAAATAACGACTAACGATATTTAATTGTTTTTAATGAATTACAACACGTTATTAGGGAATTCACTGTTGTTGAATTCTTTCAAGGACATATACGTTACCGTGATGTAAAAATGATTCTGAAAAATTTTCATGAAAATATAGTTAAAATGATTTGTGTTGTATAAAATGTCTGATTTTCGGGCAAGTGGCGCTGTAAAAATGTCGGTAGCTGGCATAGAGGGAGGCTCACGTAAACAGCTCGGTAAATCACGAGAAGTGTGCGCCACAGCTCGACTTGGACAATATTTGTGCCAATAAAATCTTCCTTAACAAAGCTGTTGTTAACGAAAAGCCGACATGTTTTTTTATTCTAACATGAATATTTGCTTTTGTCATTTTCTAAATCTTGAAGATATTTTCACATTTTGTTCAAAGAGATTATACGTACATACATTACAAAATTACTGGTGTATTGTGGAATCTTTAAACCCACACACAATTATAGAACTTTTCATCGTAAATCTAGAAATAGTATTCTAAATCACCGATAAATTAAACGTAAAATATGAAGTCTAATTAATTTTTCTGCGGAAATAAAATAAAACATGACATCCGTACTTCCGTACTAATGTATGGATGTATGGATGTTTGTAACTCTTTCACGCAAAAACTACTGAACCGATCACCATGAAATTTTGCATACACGTTGTCTGGGACACCAGAAAAAACATAGGGTACCTTTCATCGTTCAACGCGGACGAAGTCGCGGACACCAGCTAGTTATTAAATAAGTCATCGCGATTTGGGAAATTAGTACAAAATATGTTATAAGCCAATGTAAATTATAGCGAATGCCTAATATAACGAACAAATTATGTTATAAACATATTCAGTTTGAACAATCGATGGTACCTATTTGTTGGTGAAGTTTGTAGCGGCAAAGGCGCGGGTAGTCGCAACCCTACGGCAAGTTCCGCGCGTGCTATTGCACCATAACGACGCATTTGCATCTATGTTAATAACTTACTCGTTTATTATTCTCCTTGCCTTACCCAATCCGCAATTTTGGAGCTATTTAAATGCTTATGTTATTGTACTGTATTTGAATTGATCAAGGTGATAATAAATGCCAAAATTGCTACTCGCTAAAATAAATCATTCAAACAATGGTCTGGCAATTTTTTTAACTTACACTCTGAATAAAAGTCTTTCTCAATTTTAGTCATTTCCTGTGAATTTTATTAATCCTGTCCTGTGAATTTAATCCTAATTTAAACTAATTCTGTGAATTTTTTATAAAATTCAAATTATAAATTTTACAGATTTCATTAATGAAAATGATGACTTGTATTTGAGAAATGCACGGTATTTTAATACTTTCAAACTTAAATATCTATGAAACCCCATTTCCAAATTACACGATATTTTCCCAATAAAATCTATAATTTCTTCGTACCTAATAGTACAAGTATCAACCGTTAAAACGAAAATAAACGGATGGGCTGACCCCATACAAAACTGATTGATTTCCTGATGTACCTACGCATATTACATACGTCTTCTTAGCTTCTCAATAACGTAAAAACTATTAAGGCAACTCTCGCGGATGGATAACTAATAAAGTAAGTTGAAGAAGAAAAGTAAACTAATATCGGATGGTTCGCGTCGTCCGTCGCTGTGGTCGCTGGTTGAGCGCGCCTCCCTCGCTATGACATCTTGGCTACAGATTTATTACTTTTAATATGAACACTCCACGGCCCACCTAGGAAAGTAATCGTTATATATTGTACTCTCTTTTTACCTTCCATTTTTTCTTACTAAATTCCTCCTTATGAATATATACTGTATATATTCGCCAGCAACACTGTATAGTCATCAAAATTATAATAATATTGTTTCTGTACATATACATACAAACACACCCACGACAGTATTTACTTATCCAAATTGTATATTTCAAATTTTAAACAGGAAATAACGAAGGAGAAAACAAAACGATATTATAATCATTAGCGCTTCTTCCATCGTTCATTCTTATTCCGAGACTCGTTTCGTAACATTTCATAAAATCGTGAAAAAAACTTTCTGTACAAATTAAGAGCAAATTTTACTCCGTCCGTTTAGCCATTAGTAATTTCAAAGTTTTAATGAATTTTCTTCTCTGACATTGAAAAATGAATTTCGACCCTTACGTTTACCACCGGTACGACTGTAAAACTAAGCACAAAACCTAAGTCGGTGCAATGTTACCGCGACTACGTTAAGTCACGTCCATGGAGAACTTTAA
This sequence comes from Synanthedon myopaeformis, assembly GCA_944738685.1. Taxonomy (NCBI): domain Eukaryota; kingdom Metazoa; phylum Arthropoda; class Insecta; order Lepidoptera; family Sesiidae; genus Synanthedon; species Synanthedon myopaeformis. Next base: position 5,018,862 of record OX122915.1, read on the forward strand.
AATATATGAACGTACTGTTAACTTTGTTGTTCACACAAACTCTTTTTATCCTAGGAATTATACTTTTAAACAAAATGAAACGTTTTCCTTTGCGTTTTCACTATTTCCATTGAATAATATGGTCTTGGGTGTCTATTTTAATATGAATCTTAACCGGTAGTGCTTTCAGTACTGGATAATTTCCGATGAACTTTTCGAGTCATTCGGAGGAAAGCGTATCCGCTCCCCGCGCCTCTCATTACCCCTAACGGTACCCCATTAGGCGCACGGGCCGAAGTGCCCCGGACCGTAGTTAATCCACGTCCTCATTCACTGTTATTTCGAAGGTCTGATCTAATCTAAACAGGGCTTAGTATCTTACATTGCCATTATTTTGCACAACTCGTCCCTTTATGTATTTCACTATTCTCATAACCGTTGCCGTCCGCCGGTCGATTAACATTTGACTTCCTAAACTTTTATTGGTGCTGATTTTTTGTATTCAATTTAATAGTTAATATTTAAAAGGCAGAGTAATAATAAATGCTTAGGAATTTGGAATTTTTTTTATAGTCTTCATTATAGTCTCCCCATTAAGCACAATGTTATATAAGTAGTGTGTGACGTGGATTATTATGATCTGGAAGGGTCAATTTGAAAGCTATTATACGGCAGCGGTTAGAGGGGCCTACTTCCGGTGGCCGCACTAAGCTCCCTGTACCAATCCACTCGCTCAATTTGGACCTTTCTATAAACTTACACAGTCTCACATGTTCTAACTTAAATACATTCCAGGACGTATTTCACTCTAAATGCAAAATATACACGAATGAACTCACATCAGAAGTTTCTGGGCATTCACTTAATTGAAATGTTAGGGAAATCAATTTTATCATGTATAATAATATAATATAGTGTTGTTAGTAACAGGTACAAGACTGATATTTTTCATGTTCTAACAAAATACAAAACATACAAAATAGTTTATTCTCTGTATCCATTGGTGAATATTAGTAAAGTCGATGGGGTTTGGCTTTGATGAACCGATTTAGGAAATTGCTTTGGAGATGAAAATGTTTTAACAGTACCTCGTCCGTAAGCCCGATTGAGGATTACCCCTTCATTTTTTACGATCCCGGAGAAAATTTACGAATTTAGATTGAGTATTTATGGGTTTCATATCCGATTCGAACCCAATCCTCTTTGAGATTTAAAAAAAATAAACCTACTCTTTTAGTTCGTTAATATTCTTAGTAAATCAATTCGAAATCATTAACTATTTTTATAGTCAATATATCTTTAAACAAATAAGCTTACGGCTATATACGAAGAATATAGCTGCCACGTGAGTGAAAAAAAAAAAAAAAAAAAACAAGAAAATAGAGTGAGTGATAAAGATACATTAGGTGATGAATTCTGGCACCAGTATAACGTATTTACTAATCATAAAAGTATTTTTTACAGTGTTCTTTAAAAAAAACCTCAGAACGGACGAAATTGCCCAAATTTTAATCTTACTACTTTATGAGACATGTAACCATGTATAGAGATAAAATATTATCTAACCTTTTTTAGTCAAAACAAAAACGAAACTCATTTGAACTAAAAATTGGAGTTTTTGAAACTGAAATTTTTTAAGTAAAGATGGTTATTCGTTGAGATACCCATTAATTTAAAAGTATAATATGATTTCTCGAATAAAATAAAGGTGGAAAAATTCGAAACTGACACATAAGTACAGGTTGGCGAGAACGCATCGTCGCGCGTCGGCGGATCGCTAGTGGAAAAGTGGTGTAGTAACATTGTAGCGGGCCAGAAAACGAGGAGTTATGACGGCGGCGGAGGATTACGTGAGTGGATGTCGTAATAAAGCTTGCGATGAAGCCGTTACCCGTAGATAAACGTAAATATCTCCGGCGCAGTGGATGTCGGTTGCTGGCCCGCTCCTACACTCCTCGAGGCGCCCGCCTATTACCTATCTCCGCTTTCAACAAACATCCTGTCATTTCTAGCGCTTATCTCTTTCGTTTTATATTAACTGTTACAATCCGGAGAATATTTATGGTTGTCTGGGGAGGGTTTAATATATACATAACGTTTATTATATTTTTATTTCATTCGTTCGGCCGCGCGGATCCATAATATATTTTAAAATAAATAACATACGTAATTGCAAGTCGGTGAAAATTTATTTGTTCCATGAGGGTTAAACTGTTTTAAATAAATGGTTTATTTACAACTCGGAGGCATATTTATATTCATAATCATAAATATTTAATAAAATACTGTGTTTCTGTAGTTGTTCGTTTACTAACTAGCTGTGCCTTTTTTTTTTACAAGAGGAATCATCATAGATACCCCCGGCCTGGCGACAGACCGGTGGGTTATGTTGGACTCCTGCCCCGAGTTGGTAGTGGGGTAGACCTACCGACTAAACCTCTTGGCGTCCTCCGCGTCCGCTATAGGCGAAGTTGCGAGGTCGGACGAACACTCTTCCGCAACTCCGCCGCGGGGGTCCGTAACCGGACACTGCTCACTGGGACGGCGCACCCGAACTGACAAAGTGCGATGCCTCTCAAGATGAAGCGTGCGGTAGAGTCCCCATCTACCGCCCTAGTCCTGTCAAGAATCCTCTGGAGCCATTCGCCCAAGACTGGAGGAATAGCCTCTACGATGCGATGGCCGGCACTTGGCTCGGCCAATCTCTCGCTCCATTTCAGGAGGTTTTCGCGTGCATGCGAACGGATTCGCGAAACAACTTCTTGCGAAGGCTGAGCTCACCGAGACCGTACATCTGCAATGGTCAGATATACGGTCGCCTGCATAACTAGCTCTGCCTGCAACGTACGCGCGGCTTGCGTACGCTTGGTATTTCGGTATATTTTTTTGTTTGTAACCGATTGAAATGAAACAAACACTAAATGTTACGGGAAGGTTGCTACAATACATCAGTGAAAACCGAATTCAAATCGGTTAAGCCGATTCTGAGATTAGCTTGCACAAACGCAGAAACAAACAGGCAAAAATTCTAAAAACTATATTTTGACCTTTGTAATATAAGTACAACATGTACAGTGTTTTTTTTTTTTTTTAATATATTTAATTTACATACACGGCTCGTTATCGATTTTATTATATGTATAGATAATATACCGCAGACATTACTTAATTGGGAACCTACCAAACCTGTGTTTTTGTTTTCTAAAATATATTAATGCACATATAATTACGGTATTAATATCGGATGGACTGAATGTCAATTAATCTGATTTACTTAAGTCGCTTAAAAAGTTTTTCCACCGCGTGTGCAAAAGTTATTAACAGCATGTGAACATACCACCATAGCACCTCTGCAATGATAATATCGCATAGAGAAAACCGTCGGGTGTTGGCGGTGTTAGTGTCCTTTGTGCTCCGTAACGTATGTATTCTCGCGCCTGCTCTTATCTCCTAAATTAATTACATAAATCTTGTTTGCATACGTCTTAAGCGTATGACACGCCACCATAATTCAACCAGAGAGCTTCGGTTTACACTGCTAATGAAGGACTACAATACTATAAGTGCATTATTACCGTAATAAGTTTTTATTAGTACTATATTAGAATTAATAGGACTATGTCTATTAGTTGTATATTAGTCACTACGCTTAGGGCCTCTTTCACCAACTACAAATAAGGTGTTGATTAGTTACTTTTAGAAATAATTTTATGTTTTATTAAATTATGCGCTCGGTTTACTGCACCCTTCGATAGGCGAATTTCTTTTATTATTTTCTTTTTAATGTTTGGGACTCCATCATTCCCGTTTACCGGTGACTTTAAATGGCGGTTAGCCTACTTGACACATGTGAAAGAGGCCCTTAATCTATTAGTTACTTACACATTTTTTTTGTTTAATTTGTAATATTAGTTTAACGCCTTTTTAATCTGAAGGAAAGAATTAACATAGATTTATGTTTGAGAGGCCTCTATTTTTAAGAAGCATTTATATATTTGGTCTGGCTGACTGATTTGACCAACTATTTGACCAACCAGTCGCATTGTCATTGAAGATACAATGTGAGAAAATAAGAATGAAATATAAAATAAATGGTAGATCCGGTTTGTAATCGTATGTACTTATTAACGAAGTATGACATAAATTTAGCGTGACTTCATTCTTTTTACTCAAATTGTAAAAGGACGCTCATGATTTCCCAAGACGTTCACTGCTGAGACTTCGCCTGACAGCGCGAAGCTGCGTCGTCACTGTACACGACTTGTAATTCTACTGGTACAATAGCAAGCAATATTGCAATGTAAATATTGTTTGATATATCAAGTTTAATTCTATATACTACTTGTACTGATGATATCGTCTTTAATAAATAAATATGTGACACACGATTGAACTAAACCTGTCATTATTATCATGGTCCCAAAAAATATTCTTAAACTTTGTGTCCTATATTTAAAAAACAACTAAGCAAAACTATTGTGGAATTTGGTTCGTCAGTAGTAATAGTGGTACATTCTTAGCTCAATCGTTAGAACATTGTGGATTCCAAATCTATTTAGCGATGTCGATTTCAATCTCGGGCAACCGTTTGCGTCGTAGAGAGTGTAAAGAAAGTAAATGAAGTGTTCCTTACAAGTCGTTCAAGTATTCCGTGAGCGCACCGCTGCTATTCGAGAAGCGGAGGCGGAGGCGGGAGCGCGGCTCTCGTGAGCGGTCTGCGGGCGGCTTTTCTCTGTAGCGCGCGGTAATCAGCTTTTGTGTGCAGTAATTGGGTGTCTGAACTGCCAACCGAACATTTATTCCCGATAAATTGAAAAATGCTTTGTACAGCCAGTTTAGACTTTGCTGTGATTTTTGTCGGTCTTATGAGAATACTAAAGTGAGATATTAGAGTCTGTACTACAAGTTGAGCGATTGCCAGGATTTCGTCGTATCTTAACTTTAGTCTTGCCATTGTTGTCCAACTTTTGAATTTTTACCTGTAACGAAATTTTATCAAAGTTTCTTGGTGGGGATTATTGCAGGATTATCGTGGATAGCATGGGCTCCAAAAAAAAAAAACTAAAATTCACTTACAGATACTTCATATTCCTTTTTTTTATATATGGATAAATAATAAGCCTTTTTATTTAAACCATGAATGCATTGACAATTAACATAAATGAGAAATTGTAATTAGTTATAACATTTAAAAAAAATAACTTCTAAATAAAATCTCGTATCTATAGGATTAAAAAGTTAAGATTCATGACCGCTTTTGGTATAGGCCTCCTCCACGTGCCTCCATTTGCATCTGTCAGTGGCCACGTCCATCCAGTCTCTCTCCGCCGTCTTTTTTATGTCGTCGCTTCATCGATTTCTAGGCCTGCCTCTGGGTCTTCTTTGGCCTGGACCTTTCCAATTCGTTGCTTTTTTCGTCAATCTGTCCCCGGGTATTCGGGCCAGGTGTCCCATCCCATCCTCCATTTTAAGTTTAGTGCTTGTTGAACTGCATTAATGACTTTTGTTTTGTTTCTTATATCCGAGCTTTTTTGTTTATATATGAGTCTAAATCCCAGGATGCTTCTTTCCATAGCGCGCTGGCATGAACGTAATTTATTTATATTATTTTTATTGTAGGTCCATGTTTGGGCACCATACGTAAGACAGGGTAGTAGGCATGAGTCCATAATTTTTTTCTTTAGTATCAAAGGGAATTTGGATTTTAATATTTCCTTGTAACACCAGCATTTTTTCCAGGTTGTATTAAATCGTCTTTCTAGTTCGTCTGTATGCCTTGTGTTTTTGAATGATATTTGTTTTCCTAAGTAAGTATAGTTCTCGACATATTCTAGTGTTTTGTCATTTATCGTTATGAGGCTTTTAGCGCCGTTTGTAGAAACTTTTGTCTTTGATGTTTTCAGTTGTAAGCCAATATCGTTACTGACCCCATTTAGTTCCTTCAACATATTTTCTAGCTGATTCGGAGTATGGGATAAAAAAAGTATAAATATAAACGAAAATATATCAGTAACCTCAGATTTGCAGATGATTTCATTTTTTTTTTCAAAAGTATATATGGATTTAAATGAACAATTGTGGTTGACAAAAAAAATCAGTGGCACTCCGACAGAAGTGAAAACTTGAACAATTACATGTGTATTTTTTGAATCGTCAGAATACAGAGGTGTAGGTTACGGTGACAGTGTCGCGTGTTCAATGGTTTTTTTCCCTTCTCATAAATTGTTCTTTTTTAAATATCAGCTACATCAACGCTTACATTAGGTAACATGACACTGTCGCGAGTTCAATGATTTTATCCCATCTCAAAAATATCCAACGCGCCTAAAGAAGTTTTCACTTCAAAAAATGTAAACAAAACTAATTCGTTTACGCATTACCTTTCTTATCTAGGTAACTTCTACACTCTTTTTCACATATCTAGGTATAATTACCCTGTTAATACTAATCATAATCACCATTTGAAAAAATTGTCTTACCTTAAGCAAACTCCCACTCAAATTAATTTTAATATATAAAAACCAAGTTCAGTGTAATTAAGTTATCTGTGTAATGTAAGGTAACCATTAATTGTTGCGCTAATAGTAGTCGTAATCGCGCTAATGAATATATTGTGTCGTTAGTGACATCCTCACTTGCAATTATGGGGCCCCTCTACCTGAGAACATTCTGTGGAACGGCGTCATTTACATATTTTAATAAAATAATATCGCAACTGAATCGTAACTGAGAACCTGATTTAAGTTCTTACCGCGATGAATGTAAATTCGCCACCGCCCGCGCCGCGCCACCGCAATTCCAGATTTCAATTCTGGAATTAATGGCACCCGTCGTGGGCCTTGCCTTCGTCTAATATTTGCGTTACTTCCGAAGACTTCTTTTAGGAACGGAATAAATTAGATCCAATAAACTTTCTTTATGGTTTCATATTTATTTATTATCGATCAAGAGCCTCGTCGTCATATATATTTTTCTAGTTATTTATTTGAAACACTTGCGTATTTGAGTGGTGCATATGAGGCCGATGTTTTTGGTGTATTCCGTAGGCGCAGCACGCCGTCGTTTGGCCCTGCTAAGCGTGCATTAATATTGTCAATAGTTGGAGTTAGTGGAAGTGAAGTACGTGTTCCGCCTGCCGCTATCTACGGCGCAGTTCGCGCGGTGAATTCGAATGGGTTCCCACACCGCGTCGCGCCCGGCGCGGCCGGCAGTCGGCACCCACCTTGCTCTCTCCACCCCTCGCCTCGCCTCCTCACCCCCCCTCTACATCCGTAACGCCCCATAAACTCGCGTCTTAATTTTAACTTTATTTCTTACTGCTGCCGTGTTCCAAGAAAATTAAGTGTGAATGTACCACCAGAGGATTCACAAAATGGTTATCACGATTATTTTTTCAGCACTCTAGTTAAATTGCTTTTAAATTTCTTCAATCTGTCACGAGCGTACGAGTGTAGGTGAAAATATTCCTCAGTCGAGAGAGGATACACTTTCCAACAAATAAAATAGCTTGTATTTGCTTACCCGACCTAACACTCCGGAACAGCAGCGACCGAGAAATAGATTGGCAATTCCGATGGTTACGTATCTGGTTATTGCGAGTTTACATCGCGGGCACGTCGGATCGTTTGGATTTTTCTCAAAGGTGGAAGTTTTCTCCGGCGCATGCAATTTCGAAGTTGCACGGGGGTAGTCAGTAGATGAAGTAAACGGGGCTGGCACGAGCGCGGCCGGCAAACAACGCCAACTTGGCAACGCCGTCCGCTCGCTTGCCCGCTCCGCGAACTACGCGCTCGCCGCACAATAGCGGTTATTGGGGCAATTGAAAGCGCCCTAGGCCGTACCTCGAGACGAGCCCCGAGATGCAAATAAAACTCGGAGTCGGAGGAGGCCGTGGCCGGACAACACTGCCCCTCGTTTTTATTCGGCTCTCGCGGAATTGCTTTTATGTCCTTAATGGAAAAGTGAGATATTTATTTGGGGTTTTTGTGAAAGGAATTTCTTTTTCCATTTATACAGTATAAATCAACTGTAAAATATACAATATCTAAGCCTTTGGGAATGTAAATTCTCCTAATTTGATTTCGAAGTCATTTTAATAACATCTTTACAATAAAGAGTTTTATATTATTGTTTTTTATTATTTGTACGGTTAGCCCATGGAATTGGTATTATTTACCTTACATCAAACTGATTTTTTTATATGTTGGTACTGATAAAATGGTAAAGACAAATCCAATTTTTCCACCTCGAAAGCCTTTGTGTTTGTGTCGATTTTTACTCGATACTGCTATTCAAAGGTTTGCAAAATTTCTAAAAAAAATGGATGTTTTACAGTTGTTTTTAGTTTTCGACAATTTTGACCACTAAGAAATGGGTTTATGGTAAAAAGTTATCTGATAAGTTATTAAAGTACACTAAATTTCCAATAGCGGCAACGCCGCTTGTTTGATACGATTTATATTGCAAAATTAAATTTAAAAAAGATTTTATTGTAAATCCACTGCCATTTTATTCTCCTAAAATGTTATCTAAAACTAATAAAATTCGTGTGCCAAGAAACGTGCTTCTGTTACCCTGATAAATACCTGTCTTCGTAATTTAATTTTGAGGGGAGCTTTAGGTGATTCGGTTGCAGTAAGAGGATTAAACTAAGATGCAAAGGAGGAGTCGGCGCGCGACGGCTGGTGCATGGTGTTCACCTCGTTATTTCATTAACAGCTCGGTCGGCGTTTGTCTGGCGGGTGTGGCGAGCTCCTCGTGTCTTTTAAATCCCACAAGGCTCAAGCCGCCGCAGTCAGGCCGACTACTGGCGTACTGTCGTAGCCACTGGCCGCGCCTTACGAGACGAGAATTTCTAATAAGCAACTCCACCGTTTTCAACCAGCGATGCCGAAATTTCGCCAACTTCATTAGTACACTCCAGACTTCATTGTTTATTTAATTTGGTAACCTTTTTAACTCTAACTCTTTATACTAACACGATAAAATGATTTCGTTAATTAAAGATGGTGTATTTATAAGCGAGAATTTTTCTTTGTTTTAAACAAAAACAATGTAATTTTACTACTTAGTATCTACATGGCTTACAGATTTAAAAATGCCCCATGTTATAGTTACAAAACAATCTTATAGAGCCGCCACGAGCGTATCCTTTAATTATTAAAATGTATGCGGAGCACATGAAAGTTTCTGCAATTATGGCATAGTCTATGCCCCCCTCTCTCCCACACGTCCGACATGCTCCATATGCTAAGCAATAGCCACTTACAATCCTTTGGTAGCTATTCAGAAATTTGCAAAATGTTTCTCTTAATAATTGCAGAAGAAAATCTTTTTGTAATCATACAATTACACTCAATTCGAGTCGTAAGCTGCACAGGCATAAATCGCTCTAATGGTACCTATCAATCTATTGGGTTCAATTATTTATTATAGGCTTCAAATCGCCTTAACAAATATGTCACATTAAATAAAAGCAAATCCACTACCCTATATTATGTAATCATACTCGTAGTCATGTGTCTGTCAAACTGACGCGCGCTATATTCAGTTTCATTGAGCTTCCTTACGAGTACATACAACACTGTATAGATACAGTTAATCAAAATGAGTCATTTAAATTTAAAATAAATAAGTAAATTAATATAAAAAACGTCATATCACAAAGTCGCCCCCTGTGGCTACGTAGCGACAGGGTGCTTCAAAACTACACGATTTATTTCCCCTGATTGTCGATATTCGGTTTAATTTGCCTGTACCTAGTATGTATTTCTCAGTTTTAGCACTTTTCGTAGCATATTGACAGTCACAATACAGCACACTACATCTACACAAGTCTATGATACGCGTAGCACCCTGTCGCTACGTAGCTACAGGGTGACTTTGTGATATGGCGTTTTTGATATTAATTTACTCTTTTATTTTAAATTTAAATGACTCAATTTAAAAGAAATGAGGAGATGCGTAGACGTACGAAAGTTGCCGACATAAGCCGGCGGATCAGTAAGTTGAAGTGGCAGTGGGCAGGCCATATAGTACGGAGAGCCGACGGCCGCTGGAGCCGGAAGGTTCTTGAGTGGAGGCCACGAACCAGCAATCGCAGCGCAGGACGTCCATCTACAAGGTGGACAGACGACCTAATAAAGGCCGCGGGTCAACGGTGGATCCAGGCTGCTTCTGACCGGTCCTATATGAAAGTTATGGGGGAAACCTATGTCCAGCAGTGGACGTCCTGCGGCTGAGATGATGATGATGATGATGATGTACATGTTATGTTCATTCTAGTTTCAGTAACTATATAAACTTATTTATATGTTGTCTGCCAATGGCTAGACGTAAAATAAGGCAAGTAAGCAATAAAACTTGCGGTCGCGAGTTATTTACAGCTAGGTCAATTATGTCGCAATAAAGTTTTTTAGTGTTGCACAAATTGTCGATTTGGAGTCTGACGGATGGCCGCGAGACTGGCGCCGGCAAATGAGCACACGATAAAATTATCGTTAGCAGTAACGACATGAATAAATGCAAGAGGGTGGTTCGCGGCCGAGCAGCACGAGAGAAGCCCGCCTCGGCACTCGTTAGGGTTCTTGTGACGACTGCATACGGCAGTCAGAGCGGGAGCGGACCTAACTGAACGCCACCTTTCCAAACGGGGACGCTTCGTTAATTTTTCTTACGTCCGCAACTTGCGTTCAGTCTACTTATTCCTTACGTATTATACTTCCGTACTTTGATGTGATACCCTCAGTAATCGGTTTCGAAAATAAAAGGCTAGACGTAAAATAAAAATTAGCCTTTTATTCCAGTTTGCGACCTACTGGCGACCTAGGTTAAAAAAGCCCACTAAAACCATATAACCGTTAGAACTTTTTTCTGTTCTGCTAATCAACTTGTGAATATAAAACATGGCCCCTCCATTTACTATTTATGAAACACTTCCACAAAGATTTCTCAAAACTATTGCGGTAGCTGCATCAAAATGTGGTGCATATGAATCAGTCATTAACTCCTGTTATTTGGATCGTAGCAATGATACCCAGTGGATCGATCGCTCAGCTATCGAGTGATAAACCCAAATGCAAATCCCTGTTGACTCAGCAACATATGATTAAGTATTTTTCGATTTCAAGTGTAGCTTGGCAATCAATAACTGTTGTCACTAAATGAGCGTGCATGTCTCAGAAGTAGTCTTGTTTAAGACATGTGTCAATACTTAGGCCGATTAAAACTTTAAACACTGTTATTCTAATACTTTGGAGAATAATAAAATGTATTTTATTCATTTCACACAATAGTTTTTACAATTTTAAAATATATTCAATTTATTAACTTAATTTTTATAATAGTATCATTAAACTGTCGAATTTGAATAATTGTTCAATAATATACAGTTGTAAATAATTATTGTTATAGGTTAAACACGTGTAATGAAGTAATTAAGAATTAACAAGCACACATATTATGTAGCTCGGCAGCGCGCGGCTGTATAAAACCAGTATTATGTTAACCAAGCCATAAATATCAGCCAAAGCAGCTTCTAAATTATTGCACACACGAGAATTTCCGCTAAAATTTGCAATTTTTACTATGAAACGAATTTTTACTCTAAAATTTTCATATTACATTGTTTTTTGAATTTTCTTGCAAAAAACATTTATCATTGTTAGTTTTCAGTTAAAATTACATCGTAGACAACAAAGGTTAAAATAACGAGTAACGTAATAAGTCATAAGTTAGGCACTAGCTGAAACTAGTGTTTACTTTGATTTATACCGGCTGCTGTATAGCGGGCGGGCGGTGGCTCGTAATTTTAGACGTCACGCATTTATGATGAATACTCGCAATTTTCTCGCGGGAGCACCGCATTGACGGTACCCGTGTTCGGGTAATCATGCTACTCCTTATACGCATACATTTTATATGTATGCGTACAAGTTATTAATAAATCGTCTAAATATTGAACACTAGCTGGTGCCTGCGACTACAAAGACGGGTTGAAAAATAAAATATATAACGCGCGACAAAATATGTAAAGCACATACATCGACGCTTAGATCTTTATTTATACTCGTATGTAGATAAGTGGCGCTCGCGGCTTCGCCCGCGTGGAATATTTAGGATTCATCCTGAAATGCTTTTCTAACTATTGGGGAGTTTTTTTTAATCTCACCAATAGTTAGAACAAAGATAAGATTAGTAGTTTCGAAGATAGTTCGAACCCTCCTACATACAAACAAACATACAAACTTTAACCTAAGCATTTTTATTCAAATAACTATAATATAATCTTATCTTTGCTATTAGAAACTTAGAAAATAATATTTTATTACAAGCCATGCAATTGGAAAGTGTCGTGTAATAAAAACACATCGGACGTTGTAAAAGAGCTAGAGCGCTACCCTCGCGATTAGTAAAAGGATGTGATGTAAGCTCGCGTGTCGTAAGGACACGACTTGAAGTTAGTGTCGCTCGCACGTCACGTCCGAGGCACCGAGGTACGCCTCCGCCACCAAGGGGCGGCGGCGCGCGGCGGCAGCTCGGCTCGCTTTAATCGCGTCATCGCGAGGAGGCTACGCTCGTGTCGCTACGCTACGCTACTGCCATAAATCAGTCGACACTATGTGATGGATGATGCATCCACGCCGAAAAAACAGTAGCTGGATGGAGCCACTCTATCTCCCATTATTCTCCTCAAACCAGTGATTCCGTGTCTTGCTCATTTTCTTATAGAAACGCTATCTCAACGGTTATGTGAGTTACCATTATAATGGTTTTTTTTTTTCCATAAATTATTTTATTTTTATAATATCTATCTAAATAAAAATGAATCGCTAAATGTGTTTCAAACGCAAAACTCGAGAATAGCTAGTCCTGACTGGACTAATCAACTCACAGCCAATACTACTAAGTCTAGAAAACTGAAATTCGAAAATAGCATCCTATAACAAAGAATTTTTAAAATTTTCAACTCTGCGAAGCCGTGGGAGGGTCACTAGAGAATTATAAAACATAGATTATGGCACTTTGTCGGTTGTTTTATTTTTATACATTACTTGGACAAGATGTTTTATTGAAAATTTAACGAGACCGATATATTAAAAACTATAAGGCGTGCAATAACAACGCAGAAAAATAAACACCTTTAGAAAATGATAGTAAAAACGACGTAGCCCGGCCCAAATTGAAGCGAACCGTGCACTTGTCTCGCAACTCCGGCGCCTCGGCGAGCCTTCGCTAACTTTTCTTATTTTTGTAGCACCCGTTTTGTTTTTATTATCGTCAATGGCTTCGTCTCCTACGCCCTCTTCACTCTTTTAATATGATAATTATAAGTTTATCTGTCCTAGACTCGTGTTACCGAACAATACTCAGTTTTGAATCCAGCTTTTTCTTCCACCGTCTTTTTTAAAATATTTCACTCAATAATCTTAATATATCTTTTATAGAGATTTCCGCGAGGATTTCAACTGTAAAAATAAGAAAAGCGACTGAGGATTAATTATGATTTGACATAGTGTCCTACGTATTGAAAATGCACACCCGCTCGTTAGACCGGTCCGGACGGCTGTAGGTACTGAACACGGCGCGTGACGTCACGTTTGCCAACACCACCCGCCTTCCCTCATTAGCATACATTATAGTCGCCATTACGGCCAGCACAGTTTGTGGCTTTTTGCAATGTTTTGATGATACACTCGCGCCGGGACGTCTGTACCTTCATAACTTATTTTCAGTATTTCAAAAATTACTCAAGTAATATGGGCGGTTTCACTTCTGTTCCAAGCGTGAGGGACTCATGAATGAATATTGTTAGTATATTTGTAGTTATTTTTTAATATAAATTACTAACTCGAAATGCAACGCATTTAATGTTTACACTAGCGTTTAACATGAGATATGTATTTGGGATACCGCACGGTTGCAACTGGGTACTGTGTGAGCACTTTATGAAATTGGAAATCGTACTCGCTCTAACAATTTATCGAGTAATAAATATAATTGTTAAAAACGTATACAAAATAGAGTTTAATGTGCACATCATCATACTGATGCTGTCGCGAATAAAAGTTGGTGAGGGTGGCAAGTATGGTAAAATCGCGTCGCATACAGGAGGTATCCCGCTGCGGACTGATTTACGTGCCACCCGCTCGCGGCGTCACAATTCACATAGGTACACCTAGCCCGATGCGGCACGACGTGTGCCATTACCGCTACACGATAACGTATCAAACATATCGATATACATTTGGCTTGTATACTTTTACTCCTCTTACGCATATTTTACAAAGAGAGATGGCGGGTCCGTATGTGTGTTTTGTAACAATGACTATAATTTAATGTAGGGATGCAGTAAATTTTTAATAAGCAATCGTGCATAACGTAGTGTTGCGACAAGCGTAAATCACTAGAACGGTCCGATCAGCGAACGAAGCAAATATTTGCATATCGCGATTCATACGAACCAATCAATGTTGCAAATAATGAAAATATTGCATGAAAACTACAAATAAAACATCGTTTTGTGCTGATTTAAATTAGTTGATTTCACTATTGAAATGTCTTTTATTGATGATAATTTATTGAGATGCATGCGTAGTTTTGTCTGGCCCATTATTTTTATTTTGTATCAGTGCACCAAATATGTTTGCAGAAGCGTACGTGAACTGAATTTATGCGACAGTGCGAAAAGTCCATGAAGTGTAGAGTAATAGCATCTTGAACTCTATTTCAATCACTGCTGTGTCGTATTTAATGTGATGGTCAAATAGTTGTATATTACTATCAATGTTTTAAAAAAACCTATACCACCAATATAAATGTGTTTTACGATTAGATGACAGAATTTTTTATTATCATTTAAATTGCGTTACTTAAGCAATTTACAGTCATTTTATTCATACCAACGTATTATTACTATTAAAAGACAATTGTTTATTGATTTTTAATAAGTAATATTGATTATTCATTATTTAATACCACAGTAAACAATATCTACATTAAGAAACGCCCTTAAAACGTTCTCTAAAAAGTGTATACATATAACGAAAGCTGTTCTAATAATGTCTCGAGAGACATTGGGCTTTTCAGCAACGAGGAAGTTATTAAGGCTCCAGGACGGTTTTTCGACGCCATATTCGGGTCTCATCGGAGTCATAAATATTTTTTATAAGCAAGAAAGTAACGGACGCACGAACAGCTACCGCACAAAAGCGACGCAATCAAAATAACACGTTGGCGCGGGGCGGACGACGCCCGCCGCCGCTTTCGTCCAAATTGCTGACTCACACTCGGAGTATATTCTCCCAGTGATTGCTCTATTCTACTTCCTGGGCTCTACAGCTACGATTTATTGTCTTTTTACTTTTTAAAACAAATTTATATGTTTGCTCTCTTTTCTGCATTCTAAAGCTACTGCTGTGCATCCCAAGATTTCTGGTCCTTTGGGACCCGCAGGTTTCCTCAGGGTGTTTTCTTTTACGATAAGACCAACTGATAATTAATTCTTATCCACACATGAAATCTTAAAACGTTCACAGGTAATGCAGGCGAGATTCCATGTCCATGTTCCATGTCCATGTTTTCCATGTCAGCATCCGAGCTTTTGACGAGTCATGACTTCACTCCCATGTATCTGTGAATTTGTTTGTTGAATTTACATGCAAGCAGTCGGAGCCGCGAACAAAAGCTAGTTTAAAATATATATATAATTAATCTGTAATTTTATAAATAGAGACTTACTATTGATAAGATAATGCAGACTAAATTTCTTCAAAAGCTCATCCGAACGACAATACTTGATAGGTTGTAGGTATGTATGTTTAATAAAGAGTTTAATCCTATTATAGCGAACACACATTGCACCAGGACCGTAGCGCGGTGTGTTCGGACAGCCGCCAGACTCGACAACCCAATGTTATAGTTAACAGGAACCAGACCTTGTACGGAATTAAACATGGTTTAATTTCCTTGGTGCGGGCCATTGAAACGGCTCCACCTAGTCGAAACACAACTATGCCGGCAGGAAATAAAACAGAAAGGGAAGCGATGCGGGCGCCGGACGAAACGATTATGCAGTCGAAAATAATGGGCGCCGCCCGGTCCACATTCACGTTTTTGTTTGTGGTCTGTGACGCGATTTATACGCGAATTTCCACCGTCGCCGAAGTGAGCACCATTCACAATAATTGCTTTGAACAAAACTCTGCGCGTAGGTCTTTTGTGTTAGTCCACTCCATACTAAAATGGATTAAACTTAATAAAATTGCTATTTATCAAAGGGATTATTATTAAACCTTAACCAAAGGCGAAAATGCTAATGTTGTCACAAAAAAAGAGGATGTCTTATTTAAAAGGAGTTCTATTAATTAATAACTTCTGAATAGAATCGAATAGTAAGATAAAACTTTCGCAGCTTTGCGACTGGAAAGTGTAATACGAATTTTAAAATAGAAAGATAGGCTAACTTATAAAACCAGTAGTACATACTGAATTTTATATTAAGTTTTTGTAAATTAAATTTTATTCTGTCGATCTTAACATGAAAAAAATCTATTATCAAATATTGAAAATTCATTATTGATACAATACAGATACGCAATTGCTCCTTACGGTACAGCCATCGTCGTCATATTGCCTCTGTCTGTATTTTCAAAAGCAAATTTTCTCCAGTATCGGAAGGTGGTATCTATATAATCCAGACGTCGGTGGTCTGTGAGCGTAACTTTTAATAGCCTTATCAGTACTCGGACAGACCGCACTGTATCTCCCTTTTTCTCGTGATCCAGATGCTGTCGTACCACCCTCGACCTTTATTAACGTTTACAAAGATCGAAGGACGAACCTTAAATTCCCTCCTGTAACTGTGTTCTTAACCAGAAACAACGATGTCATCATAATATATTTTTAATCAATACTATTGAGAAAGTGACTTCTGTGAGCTAGTTCCTTTTCGTGGATATTCTGATTGATATGTAATCATGACGATTTAGAGATAAAAGTAAGAGTTATTAAGTAGTTTATAAAATGTAACGTGGAAAATATCATAAAGACATTATGAAAATACAAAATACCACATTAATTTTGTTAAACATAATTGAGATGTATACATAACACGTACGTGATTAAATTTTATTTCGTATGGATGATAACTTGGTGATATAATAAAGCCCTTTTAAAATTATATAGTCTCCAATTATTTGAGAATTTAATCTAAAAAATGTATGGAAATTAGCCTGTTTTGAAAAATGTAGATATATACTGTAAAAAGAACATAAATCATTATAAAAAATGTCTACTAACATTATCTCTAAAGCTCTTAAGCTTAAATTCCTTTCATCTTCAAAGCTCCTAAACATTATTTAAATTAAATTCATAATTCCAGCAAGATGTTATTGCTGAACGTAGGCATCTTCTAAACACAACCAATCTATACGACTGGCTTCAACGCTCTTCCAGAATGTTTCTCGCAACTTTCATTATCACTTTTAATTCAGACTTCATTTAACCTTTTTGGTTTTTTTTATTATGCTAAATTCTTTTCTACAGTTATAACAAAGATTACAGGTTGCAACTTCTGTTAGGTATCCTTGTGACGTGGAAATAGATGTCAACCTTTTAAACAGTCAAAGAAATAATTCAACAAATGTTAAAACTACCTAACAGCATCGGTAAAAGTGTTCACTGCCAGTAAATCTGCCATAAACAATAAAATTTGCATTTATTGGTCGTCCTGAGAGCCGTAAATTTATAGCGACCGAGTTGCCAACGACATTTTGAGTGAATTTCTGGTGCCATTATTCCCGAACTAGCATAGCGGATGGTTTTGTTCCGTTGATTCGCTGATGCGTTTTAATTGAAATCGTCAGTCAATTAAAGTCGGCGATGGCAGGTTGGCTCGCGATGTCACGGCTCTCTGTTCACTTAATTATCGTCATATTCATTCACTAACACGTCCTATGCGCCTCGTTTCACATTGAACTCGCCGTCACTGCCGGGACACCGATGAATAAACAATAAATAAACTCCATAACTTATAATTTCTGCACTGGTTTAGATTTCTAAAAGAACACTTCATTTGCATCGAACAAAAACACGCTATAAACTGAACTCATTTTGTATTATAGCTATTTGGATTAAATTTAATTAATTCAAGAGAAGCTAGAACTTGCATCAACATATTAGAAACGGATAACACCTTTCGACATAAATATTTGTTTGATATATTTACTTCAAAAATATTAAAACTTTTCAAAAATCTCTTTGATTCTAATGCGGACCATAATATGTATTCTGTCCTACTACCTATTTTGTATATCCTATTAAAAGCTACCCGGGAAAAATCTCGGTTTTTTTTTATTTTGCCAATTGACTTTTTCATTTTGCATGTTACGTTGTCGAAATAACAAGAATTTAAATACTGCACAATATGTTTTTAACAAATGAATTGTAAAACGACTCCTTTTTGTATTTGTCAACTGTTCAAACTGCAAAAGGCAACTAAGAACATTACAAAATAGTATTTCAACTTTCTTTTGATTTCGTCTATTCACATTTAGCAGTTTCGTCTCTTTATCAAGTTAAACTGTGTGTAAAGTGTCTTAAATGTACTGGCAAACTTTAACCGTTGAATTTATGGTTTCGCTATTCTTAGGCAGATGTAATACGAAATGATACCTACGGGTTTGTTTTGTTGAAATTATATTCGAACTCTGTCTCGTAACAGGTTCAATTGTGTCGTTTAGAATAGAGGAGATTGGAAGATATCCTGAGCGGACACGGGTGAGACGTACGTGATCGAGTGTTTTGCAGTAAAGTAAAGTAAAGTTGTTGTGAAGGTGTAGAATGGAAGAGATCGCGCGACGAACGACGGAACCGGATAGCGCCTATTGCCGGCACTGGGTGCCGATAAGGAGCTCCGCTCGGCTCGTAGCTCGGCCGCATTCGCGCCACCGCTGATTTATGTACGACGTGTCTCCTTTTTAATGAGTCCGTAAGAAGATATCTCTCTGAACCCCACAATAAATTTCCGCTCTGTGACTTACCAAAAAGCTTCCACGTCGATATCTGCAAACAAACGCATTCCGTTAATCTGCCGAAGAGCAGAACGTATCGCGTATATAAGTCGTGGTTATCTTGGGTAATGGCCGTCTATCTACTTGATCTGCCAGTTTTATTTATGGCCATGTTTTCCTTTACGCGCTCCTTCCAATTTGTGGAGAGTGAAAGGGATTGTTATGAGACTGCCATGTTTCATAGCAATAAACATGTGTATCCAAACTAATGACATTAACTATTTTCCTTTGATCTTTTTTTTTGCTTTGTGTGGGTGCCTATTTTTTTTTCTTTTGCTTGGTCTTGTTGTCTTTAGCTTAAGCTCTAGATCTAAAACAAAAAATGATGTCTATATAATATTTTCTATTTATTAACTTACTAGCGACCCGCTCTCGGCTTTGCACGGGTGCAATTTTTACTGCAAATTATAATAAAAAACCCGTCCTCATTTAATGCTCTTTTCTAATGAAAAAACCGCAAGAAAATCCGTTCAGTAGTTTTTGAGATCATCTCGAACATACATACGTACAGACATGCAGACAGACAGACGCGGCGAGGGACTTTGGATTATTCCGTTTTAAGAGTTTACACAACAACTAAGTATAACTCTTAATCCTAATTCCCTTTTCACAGTACGAGTCGCTTATAATGTAGCTTTCTATAGGTGGAAGAATTTTTAAAGTCGGTCCAGTAGGTTTTGAGTTTATTCATTACAAACAAAAATATAATACAATAAAATCTTTTCTCTTTATTAAAATAATATTAGTATAGATAATGCGACGCTGGTCAGAGAGAGCGATAGACCAAGGATTTTAATCAATTTTAAATTTTAAATATTTATTTATAATTGATGTAAGTTGTAGACCCCAATTAAGTATTTAGAGATTGTGTTTTTTAACCTAATTATCATTAACCGACTACTTTTAACTTCATTCTTTATTTACTGAAAATAGTATTTCTACATTTGCAGTAAACAAACAAATGTATCGGTCATTTAAAATACAGACCGATCAGGGTTTTTTACCTCCCCTGCGCTGTGATGATCACCAATATCCTGCGCACTCGTTTTATGTAAGTAGTGTGTTCATCCTGTTAAATTTATTGCCGCTTTTATATCAACCATTACAGAGAGGTCCCTTTCGTACATATCGGTCCACGCGGAGCCCAGCTTAGTGGAGTTGCAATTACGTTTTACCGGCTTTGACTCCAACGAAGGCGACTTTCGCCGTCCATCGAAATGTAATGGAATTAGCGCTCGAGTGCTCTTTTAATTTGCGTTAACTCTTGTTCTAAACGAGTCCACCACATGAATCATTTGCTCTGTTAGTTCAAGATTTTTGTGGTTCAATTGTTCAATTTTAAACAGTTTAAAACAGATCAATGTGGAGGAAGTGCCTAAACCACAATTCGTCGGTTTGTGAGCTAGAAAATTGTATTTTTAGTTTTGGAAAATACACACACGTTATAGAAATTAATGTGGGACATTTTTGTAAATATACATAATAACATTGTTTTTCGTTTAGAAAAAATGACCTGGTTTGATTCTTTAGAACAAAGTTCTCTATCACTTTTACATTCTGATTCTTATCTGTCTGTAAACAATAACCTGATGTATCATCTTGTAGAAATAGTTAAAGAGTTACATAAGTTTCCTGTGGCCTTTGTTTACTTTAATAAGCAATTTCAGTAGATCATGTGCATTAAAAATAAAAGATGAGGACACCTGTACGGCAACGGCACCGCCCCGACAAATGCGACGGTTCATCTAACATGCATGCGCTCTACATCAAGCGTTGCCACGGTCGCCCTGCGCACCGCTCGGAATTCATATCCCGTATCTCATTACCATCATACTACAACTACTGCAATTATATCTAATCTTATAAGCCGTCTCTTAAAGGTGAGCTATCACTCTTTTAAAATACACTCTATTGCCCGCTGCTCCGTTAGCGGCATCACCCAATTAATTGCTGAGCTAATTTTAAACTATTGTCTGCGCTAAGCTTAGCTTAGCGCTAACAATGGCTATGTTTTATAAAGTTATGCGGACGAAGTCGCGTGTAACAGCTAGTTGTATGTGTATATAATCATAGGTCAAATCCAGTTCGATATGCACATAAGTTGTGTTCAGATGCCAAAACAAAATCCGCAAGAAAACTGTAGTCGTCATTAAATTATGTATTATTATTTCCGAAGTAGAGACAAAGGTAATTTATAGGCCATACGGTCATCACGACCGTTTACAACCAACGAATGAAATGTAAACAAATCAATCAAATTTAGACCTAATTACACTACAGTCAAATATAGTAATTTACCTTAGTTATACAGACATAAGCATTATTTAATAATTCTTTTTTTTAATAGAATGTAGGACTGTTTGTCATTTTTATCCATTTCATCCACAGGCATGTTATTATGGGAATTTCCCTTTCTAATCACGTGATCTAGTGAAGAAATTAAACTTCTTAACCTTAAATAAAAGTTTCTCTCTAATAACCTTCCTTAATGAAGATATCTCGTCAGAACATTTTGGATGAAGCCCGCTTAGATTTGAGCTTCTGCTGGTTGTGTCGATTTTTATAGTACAATTTATTATTGCGCTCAAACCATTATGAATTAGCAAGCTTAATACGTTGGTTGTAACTATGTAACATTACACATAATATCCCTGTTCTGTCAATCCAATAAAATATTAAGTACAAATTTTAGGATACATTCAAATGTTTTAATATCGACAAAGGAAATAACAATATTCCGTCCCGTTTCCGACGGCTTGTATATTCGACGATAACCCGGTAAAATATTTTGCATCTAGAGACGGGATATTACCACTAAAAGTGGAACGGTTATATATTATTACATCCTCGCCTAAAAATTTTATATTGGTCTGCTGTCATCAACAAGCAAAAGTATCTGTCAATAGTTTTAACTCATTTAATTAATTTTCAGGTTTTTCGAAAGATAGAAGCCGTGATCCGCATCCGCAATGATGAGATAGGGACTAATTTTTTTATATTATCACACACATGGTTATAAAGTTATTTGTGCTTTATTTGTTCTTTGTCATTTTCCCCATGTACAAATTATAATTTACATTTAAAAATAAATGTAATTCCTAATTATAATGTACATTTACAAATAAATGTAAATAAATCCTAATTTCCTTTGTATTGCCATTCCTTGTAATTCCATTTGTAAAAATAATTTTGTAGTTGGTTAATACTAATCGAGAACAATGGATATAATGTTCCGCCAGTACAACCACTATCAGATTGGATCTTAACGAAATGGTCCCAAGGCAAAACTACGCGTTTAATATGGCACTCACACAAAGGATAAACTGTAATACTTGTTTCGCGTGTTCGCCTGCCTACTCCAAATTGGAGGCTATATTTGTAACATTACAATATTGAGTATTTTGTATCTAACGGATAAATATTGTAAGGGTCAGCACGCGTGATCCGCACATACAATCAGCCGTTAGGGCACGCCATGACACCCCTAAAACGTTTTGATTAAACTCATAAAACTCGAGGCAGCTTCCTATACAAGTTATACCGACCCCTACCCCTTCATCCACCCCCGCGTACCGCCAACTCCACTTTTCAATAACACAGTCGAATGCTTCCACAACCGCGATTACGATACCTGTATATAATTACAAATTTTCCACTTTTAAACTATTTGCAGATATGAAAGTTTGCATAAAATGTTTGACTATCTATTTTATGACTTCTCTTTACTACACTACGGTAGTGAGTACCAGTTTGTAGATGGTGTATCAATTATTAGAAAATTGATTAAACTTAATTATAAAGGTGTAATTAAGTTCAACTATTTCATTAGTGAAAGGAAGCAATAGGTTTCTTAACTGTTACTCTTGTGACTCGCTTGCTATATTAGATTTTCTTACTTACTAAGTATATAGAATCCTTGGGCTTATAGTATGAGCGTGTTCAAGTCAAACTTCGCTAACCGCCCTCAAGAAAGTTGCTTAAGTTACCTCCCGTCGAAGATGTGTTGTCGGCGGAGCCGCGCCACGTTTCCGACCTCGTCGTGTAAACTGTAATCCCATAGATGATGCCAGGATTTAACAGCTTTATATCAACCTCCGCTGAACTCCGTTGAACGTTGGCTGTGATAAAAATACTGATACCAACACAAAATACCGATATTCGTGTTAATAAATTTTATTCATATCCCCGTGCGAACGTTGCGAGCTTTTGTAAAGGTTTGGCGTTCAATGCGAAATTGTTTAGCTCTTAGGAAGGTTTCAATTGTTATTGTATTTGTTGCGAATACATGTATATGAAAAGTGATGAATTCGCGCAATGACGGCGGGTGGCAAGAGAATCCGCATCGTCGCGCTCCAGTGCGCATCAATAGCGTTCGCGTCGCATTATCAGCCGTCACTTTGGTCGACAGGTGTCGCCTTCAGCCAACTCGAGAGTAAATTACTAGGTTCGAAGTCGCTGAATCAGCCCATCCTCCTAATCGATTTTCGAACCACTCGAGATACAGATGAGAGAATGAATGGCCACCGACTGAAACATTGTTAACACGTTAAAATCGGCTTCGTCGCAGCTTTTTTTTCTATTGTTCTTTTTTTCACGAAGCATCCACAAAGGAAAATTTACCACAGTACCACCGTACCACAGCAAATTTACCACAGTATCTTTTCACTTGTATCTGATGTTAAATTTAATTAAATTCGACTCCATCATCATCTAAACACAGCCGTTAAAAGGATTAAATTCGTACGTTCAAAGTCTACACAGATATTCATATAGGACTGAATAGCAACATCTTGCACGCTAAGCGCAAGCTACGAGCTCGTTTTCGTATTTAAATAGGGAAATGGGAAACAGACGCGGTGAGTCAACGAAGCACTGGTGCCGTGGCATTGTATTAATTAAAGTAATTGGAGAAGGCACGTCGAGTGCCGTCGCTCGGTTGGCATGATCTGTGCCTTGAGGATTTACACCAATTTAAGACCGAACTCAATGTTGCGTCAATTAAATGCGAGCACAAAGCTCATATTCGATCGCTCATAGCATCGCTATTGTCAACTACTACTAAATCAGAACTTGATTGTCTTTGAGCAAATTGTGCGAGTAAAAATAGATATCGCTAGCCTCGGTAATATTTCTTATTAAATTTTATTTGTAAAACATTCCATAAGAACACAAGTGATGCATTGGCTCCCGTTGACTGCAGTACTCATCTGTCGCGACAAATACAACGGCTATGTACGGTATGAGAAAAGAAGCAAACGAAGCTGAAACTAACAAAAACATCCAAAGATAAACGGAAACAGACTCGCTCTTAGAGAAACGTTGCAGGAACTGAAAACTTTGCGGACAGCCAGTCTTTTACTTCACTTTGAGATACTTACGAGCCCAAATGGAATACAACAAGATAAAATTGAAGACCTTTACCATATACGCTCAGTTGTTGTACTCGAAATTGTCTAACTAAACTATTTGTTGTCTGTAGAACGAATGCATTCTTAAAAATAAAAACTATTTATCGATTTTATCCTTTTGTGACTCGTAAATAAATGTCAACGTTTTGTTGTATTTCTTCTACCTTCTGGGAGAGGACGAATATCTGACAGAAAACTCAACCCTTCCAAAACATACAAATAAAATTTAGCTTTTTTTCTCCTGCCATGAAGGAGTTCACACAAGGTGTTCTCAACGTTTCAAACAAATTTAAGTTTGTTGAGGCGTCTTTTAAAAAATATTTATATTAGTTGTAAACATTTCTTTGTTATTTTTTTAATAAACTTGCTAATTTTATGATCAAATCTAATAGTATCTTTTAGTATTAGAGTAGATGAAAGAAAATCAATAATAATACCGAGGGAAGGTAGCGAAGAAAATTACCATATATCTACGTCTTTAAACAAAATATTATTATATTTTATTAATACTCGACATTTATCCAGCGCTGGAAGAATAAACTTGTAGAAATCTACGATATAACTTTGCCGTTACCGGTGACGGCGAGGCAGTAGAAGCGCATTGTCGGAAGCTGTGAATAATGCAAAGGCCTACGAAACAGATCATATTTTTTTCAGGCAAAATGTGGAATCGCGAAGTGGCAAAACAGAATTTAATATTCGTAAAAGGGTTGACGTCGGGATCGGGCCAACGCAGCAGTTGACGCGTGCCTGTTCTAGGAGTTTTTTTTTTGGCTACTTTCCAAAATCAATATCTTCGAATACACTGGCCGTCGCACATTGTGCACTAATCTCACTGAATATAAGAACCGAAAGTGGGTAGCTGAGATTTCTATCTGCAAATGCAAGTCCGTGGAGATATTTTCAGTGAATCTGTTTCTTGCATTTTATTTTCTTAATATTAGTAAATATAGTTTTTAATATTTACTAAATTTTAATTTGACTTTTTGAGCACTATATTACTTTGGTCACATAAAAAAAACTAATGAACTAGTGTAAATAATTTTCGCTTGGATTTATCAATAAGTATGGTTTTTTTCTTTTCGCACATAAATGTCATTATCGCACTGCCAAAATATCGTAACGAAATGAGAACGCCCGAGGACATGTGAATGAATAATACATGAAAAATAAATCTTTTCCCAGACGTTTCTTTTTCTGAGTGGAATTTACAGTAGGTAAATATTATCTGCCATAAGATCAACACTAGTAATAGCAATCGTACAAGGACCTTTTGTGTACTTAACGAGATTCAGAGTAGTATTATTATGGAGCATATCTCGTATCATGTATCAAATATATTAAAAAATTATTCACTCTCCACTGGTGATTGGACAGCAATCAATGCTAAATCATATTGTTTTTTATAGTACAGATTGGTAAAATTGAAAATAGGGATGTATATGTTTTCTTTCATATTGTAAATAACAACAAATTTATATTGAAAAAAGAAACGAAGCAAGAAAAATTTAAAAGCTAAGTATTACATTACTCGACACAGAGCTTTTACATTAATTTTACATTATATTAATTTTTTCATTAATTATAAAAATATTATTTGGTAAAGGATTTTTAAGGGAATAGTTTCATTTATGGTATAAAAACATACGAAGTAAATTTGTTGATTAAGTTATGAAGAGTATAATTTTCGTGCACGACCGAAGGTTTCTTTTAATTTTCGTGCACGCGTTTCAGTTGAGTTATAGCTGACCATTGAATTACTGAGAATTATTAAGGTATACTTACTTACTTTTTCTATCATCTTTATTCAGTCAGTTATATATATAGTTTCAGTACTCTTATTATTGCCTGATGAAAATAAAACGGAGTAGTAACATCAATATTGAAGTGTTATAATGGTTTTTAATGAAATTATCCTTAGTGTGGAAGTAGGATGAGGATGAGGCTACTGGGAGGCGGAGGGGCTGGTATGGTGCGAAAGCGAGGCGCCGTCGTGCTCGAGAGCTCGGTTCATTTAAAGGCACTTGTCTGTAATTGCAGCTTCAGTCCTGTTCCTCTACTCTAAGACTTTAGCCCGTTGAACAGAGGCCGTTACCGAACAAAAAGAACTTTTAATGGTATGCTTTTGTCGAACATCTACTGGCTCTCCCGCGAACCTAACTTACATCATTGTATTACCTATGTTGTAGGTACTTTTTTTACATATACATACATACATGTATAAGTACTATTCGTCAAACCGTGCCGTAATGAAGCGGTGCACCGGTGTAAGTTGGATATTTTCTAAAATTTCTTAGATACCATTGCAGTTTTGTCGGAAACGCAATAAATAGCTCGGGCGGCGCCGCTTGACCCACTTCCTGTTACATGCCGAAACGCCTGCGATTTAATCGCGCCCTGCCCCCCCACTCCCTTTTTCCGCCAAGACCCCACACGCTTCGCTACTTTGCCCCATAATTATTAAATCCATTCCAAGCTCGCCAAGAAACGAGCACACCCGAACAAATATAGCACATTAGTATAACTAAGCTCGAACGTAATCTTCGCGGAGCTCTTCTGTGTCCATGGCGTGCCTATGCAAAAGTTTTTACTACTCAAAACTATTCCTATTTACTAATAATATGCGACAGTGACGCGCTATTCTCAATGTATAGCGCTCTAGCGTCGCATCTGATAGCGAAGCGAGGCGGAAATTGCGCGGCGAGTCGCGTGCGCTCGTGACGTGTATTCAACTCACAATTTTATTTCGTTTCACCTTTCGTTGCATTCACAAAACCTTCTATTCCACACTTTATTTCGTTCGACCGTTTTCCTATTTTAGTTTTACGTTTATTTTTAAATTCATTAAACAAGTCTAACTGTAGTTCATTAACAATGAATCGCAATTCCGAAGTCCTCATACAAGTTTATTTTATAAAAGTATCCAATTGATTTGGTCCGGGAAGAATAATGTTTAGAATTATCTGTTTAAATTAATTGATCATTCATAACTCACCACTGGCTCTTATGCGATCTTCGTTGTGCAGTTCTAACCGAATAAGCTTGATGTTTTGGTGACTGTACCTACTCTAAATTTATATCAAAAATAAGGTCAGGTCAAATACTGCCGCTGATTGATATCCATTGAATCAAAATCAAAATCTATACTAGATACTAATTGTTTAATTTCTTTTCGAACTTATACATACTAGTATATTATGTATGTGTTATGTGACCCCTATTGTATTTTAACTTGACTAAAATGTAAATGAAGTACAAGTTATGTCATTACGCATGATTATTATTATTACATTACCTAAATTGTATTGCGAAGTGCTACGATGACGTAGGCGTGTCTAAATAGTTCCATATTTGAATATCTACCATAAACAAAACAGTATAATTCCATTATTTTTTTTATAGTGCTTGTTATAGTGCTAGTCTTCACATTATGTAACTTTGAATAACATTTATATATTTACTACTAGCTGTGCCTACGATTTAGTAAGTTCGGTAGTTCGTTTTTTGAAAATCTCTATCATATGTTAATCCAGGTAATAAACTATCTGTGGGCCAAGTTTAATCCAAACACGTTCATCCGTTTTTTTTGTGTGATTGAGTAAAAAATATACAAACTTCCGCATTTATAATTTTATAGGGATATTAGTATTAGAATTTGCAACAAATCGTTTAATATTGTGGTACTTAAAATAAAATTTAAATTTGTAAATAATAAAACGGTCAAAGATATACATAGCTCAAAATTGGTTTAACTTTCATCCCCTTTACTCTTTGTCTAAACTATCTTCCTAAAAATTCTACATAATGTTAGTACACAGCACCAAAGTGTATGTATATATGGCGAGCTAGTGTGTGGGTGTGTGTTTATTTCCTTTACACAAAACAAAACAGAAACGAATGCGCTGGAAATATTTTTGTGAAACTTTCATGAATATATTAGCCATAAATGTGACTAAAGGAATCTATTCTCTGTAGCGAACCACGAACGCACAGCCGACGCCCGTTCGGCCCGCCGCCGGTGCTGGTAGCGTCGCGTCGGTCGATCTCCCACCGTGCCTCTCGTAGAACCTACTAGTTATAATAGCCAATCTCAAGTTTCAATTATAACCAATTATAATCAGTGGTAATTACTGCCCAGTGAACTCATCTCGGACATTTGCCAGATAGCTGACAGAGCTAGAACAATTATTAACAATCAATTGATATAAAATTGAAATACGCCATTTAATTTGGCGATCGCAAATTTTGGCTACATAGTTGAGTAGTGTATTCACTTGACAGTGTACTTACGGGATCGTTTGCCGCCGTACCGCACCGCCCTCGCCACGGCTTCGGGCGCTCGTAAAAATACAACTTATACCATTATATTTTTACGACACCAACAAATGTCAACTTTCCGAAGAGAAACCCGCCGCGCCTCTCTGCCTCCACGTTGTTTATTATTTCGGAGTGTTCGGTTCCCTCGAATAGTGATTCGCGATTTTTGCATGAATTTCATGACTACCAATAGAAACGTTTATGTCATCTCTAGCCCTTTTTTATTAGGGAGAAATGAAACTGCACAACTATTTAATTATGATTACACCGCTCCACAAGAAAAGCAAACACCGCAAATGGTTAATGTCCAAATGAATTCTTTGCGAAGTCTTATTATTTTTTAAAAAATTGCACTTTCAACTAAAGTTTATCTAAAGTTTAAAACGAAATGTGGAAAAGCTTTTTGCTACAATAAAACAAAGATGGTTTTAAGCGCTTTTTGTTTTCTGTTTATTTGCAATTGTTACCAAATATTTCTTTTTTTTTTTTTTTTTTCGAGACTTAAACCGGTAGTTTGAGTGGTTACTCCATGAATGGTCGCAACACAAGTTTAGTATGAAAGTAAAGACAAAGCTCGATAGAAGTGAATACATTTGGCGAAGTATTAGATGCATAGTCGAGCTGCAAAAGCATCGATTAGTTTGTTCGGGGAGTAGGTTTCGCGTGTGCGAGGGCTATAGCGGGCGCGGCGCTGCCTTCCGGCGAAACGCGAGGAATGTTGCCGATAGATTAACTTCTGATCTCTTTTCCGATATTATAGCGAAGCGCTTATGTAAGGAATTCTATGCGCTTCAATCTGGTTTAAGGCCAACTAAGGGTTTCGGGATATCAATTGGAAATCTCCTATCTTTCGATTTATCTTAATATAAGTAGAGTCACGGGTATTACGTACTGTCTCTGTAATCTTATTAATTTTTTTTTTGTCAGTTTTGCCTTTATTAATTACGTAGTCAGATTCGGTTAGTCAGAATGATTACATTAGATCAGTGTATTGTAAGAATAATTTTTACCTGACAAATAAACTAATCATAATATTACAAGCGATTACAAGCATTAGGTCTTGCATATAAAAACTAAAACTTACCACAGCTTGTACTTTAATGTTAATTTACATTATTTAAAATAAAAATGCTCCCATAAAATAAATTCCGTAATAGTTTTATAACTGAGACATTTCTGAAAGTCTATTTCAGAATATAATTATGTACTAGCTACGTTTTCTAGAGAGTCTTTCAGTGGTCGAGTATTTCTTGCCGTAATAGAATAAAAATTCTATTTCCTCTTTGCTGAAATCGGCTCAATTCACCTCCAGTAACAAGCAGGTACATCGGAAATAACGGCTATGTTATTATCCACACAAATAAGTAATATTGTTAAACTGTCTTTTTGAAATCTAGTCATTTTATTATTTTATTACACTGTAAAGAAAGTTCGTAGAGTTTCCATAATTTCTTGTGTTTCACGATTTGTTTGCTGTATGGCAAGTATTCATTTGATAGAGCTCTTTCTGCTCTACAAAACTGTACTTTTGGTTTTTTTGGATAATTTAATTTTTCATCATTTGTTAGGCTCAGAAATGAACTATCCCGGAGGCAAAAATCAGCATTTTCGACACCTACTTTTCTTCGCTTTTCATCGAGGTCAAAAAACTGTCGAAGCCGCTCGTGAAATATGCAACGTGTATGGAGAAGAAGTTTTAGGCGTGTCTACTGCACACAAGTGGTTTGCGAAGTTCAAAAATTGTGACTTTGACCTCGAAGACACGCCTCGCAGCGGACGACCTTCGGAATTCGACAAGGACCGGCTCAAGGCACTTTTGAAGGAAGATGGTCGCCAAACAATCCGTGAATTAGCCGAAATAGTGGACTGCAGTGCGATGACGATCTCCAACCACCTTCAATCAATTGGTTTTACCCAAAAACTCGGAGCTTGAGTGCCTTACTGAAAAAACAAAGAAAATCGCCACAAATTGCGGTTCCAACATCTCGCCCGCCACCGAGCAACACGTGGACACATGCAGCGCTTTTTGTATCGAATCGTCACGGGTGGTGAGAAATGGTGCCTGTACGTCAATATGAAGCAAAGAAAGTAGTGTGTGGCTTCAGGAGATACGCCAAAGCCGAGTGTCAAGCAGAATCTCCACCCAAAAAAGGTCATGATCTGCGTTTGGTGGGACTGGGAATGCCCGAAAGGAACACCACGGTCAACAAGGACCTTTACATTGCGCAGCTGCACCGCGTGAATGAGGCTATTCGACTGATAAGACCCGATCGACAAGGCCAAGTCATCCTGCTCCATGACAACGCCAGGCCGCATGTTGCACAAGTTGTCAAATCCGCCCTCCAAGAGTTCGAATGGGAAGTTCTTCAACACCCGCCATACTCTCCAGTCCTTGCGCCAACGGATTATCAGCTTTTCCTCTCCATGTCGAACCAAATGAGGGGTGTTATCTTAGACGGCGAAGAGGACCTTAAAAACTGACTCAACAACTTCTTCGACACCAGACCGGGCGATTTTTGGCGGAACGGCATCAACAAATTGGTAGATAGGTGGGAATACATCATTAATTAATTTATTGTCGGAGAACAGCAGCGGAGAATACATCATTAATTAATTTATTGTCATAGATATTGTTTTATGTTTAAATAAATCTTTGTTTATTGAGTTCTTTACAACCCAATAAAATAAATTTTTGAGAAGTAACGAAACAAAACATTTAAAAAAACATCTAAAATGTAATCATACAAAAGAAAATCTATTTTCTGAGAAAAATATAGTAAATTACTGCCCAAAAAACCTTTTCGTTGCACAGTAATAAAATTTTTAAGCGACATTAGTTTTTAAGTTTATTAATTAACTTAAGTTCTATTCTAAAGTTTTAATCGGCTATTTTTATTTCTTTTTTCATATTAAACTCAATATTTAAGAAAATCTTCTTGTGTAATATTTCACCTTTATTTATAAGTTATTACTAGATTGCACTCATTTTGGTTAAAATTGTGTTCGGTCTGAGATTATTCCTTGACTTAAAATGTTGGTTATTATTTCAAATTTGATTAGCATTAAATTACTGTTACTTACTTCTAAATGCACCTCTATTACTTACTGTTTCGTGTAATAATCGAGCATGGTGCCTTATTAAACGTGTGCAGTAGTTGGGAGATGAAATTTGAAAGGTAAAGAGTAATGCAACTCAAACTCAGTGCGCGGTCGCGTGAGTACATGCAGGTACGGTAAGGGCGTTTTGCGGCTTGTTTACATACAAGCGAATTCCATTAGATGGTGCCTGTACAACGCCGCCACAGACGCAGCCTCCACGCTACGCTTGCTTATTCGCATATCCCATTAGTTGATCGATGCAAAAGCATCATACCTACTCATTTATTTATACGCTAAAGGTATTTACCGCAAATCATAATCGCGTAACGTTTCAAGTAGAAACATTAATACTTGATTAATATTTTAGTAAGTATTTAATTTTATAAATGATTCTTACATATGTTATTTAAATTTGTTATTGGTGCTTTTATGTTATAGCTTTTATTGGGTTTCTTCCGCTTTATTTGCTTAGAATTCTCACTCATTAGTGTCCTCTTTGTGCTCTCAGTAACTTAACCAATTTCAAAATTTCAAAATACCATATAAAAACGATAGCGATGCATACAACCAATCTAAGTAAAGATGATACGCCGTACTACCGACATGTATATTAAGTATTTTTATAATGTAAATTTTATTGCACCGGTTTTCATACTATTGAGTAAACATACTAATTGAGAGTACCAGAGCGTGTTTGGAATAATATTCTTCACCAATTTTTAAGTCACACATTATATCTGTCTATCTAAGAGTCTACGATCAATTTAACCATTTACTATGTATTCAATTCCATGAAATATATGTTTAATTAATGTATTTATAGTCCTTCCTATAAGATCTGATTTATTTTTTATCGTGTATACAAGATTATTCATTTTCATAACCGTAAATCTCAGAATACGAAATCAAGAAAAAATTGGTGTAAAATCGGTTAATAAATAATACACCGCGTGTATTATTTCCTTCAACGTAAATAAAATTGGGCTCGTTTTTAAAATAGTTTGAGTTGGGTGTGATTCTATATACAATGAGTCCAATTATATAGAATGCCACAACCAGAAAAAAATTTTGTTTTTATGAATTTTATTGTGATGCATTCCTCAGCAGCAATGAAATTCGTTATATAAAATAGTAATGTAGGCTGTGTTTAAACAAATGTTTTCAAATATTACATTAAATGTTCAAAGTTGCCATCACCACCGCTTACGCCAGCGCGACATCTCTTTAAAAAATTTACCAACACGTAGTAAGCCACGCACCGTACGGCTTTATACTGTACACGTATTGTAGTTGCAAGTTAAAATATGTAAAAACTGAACTCACACTTCTAACATAATTATAATAACTCGATCCGAAAACTCATTTAGTGTGACAGAAATGCTCTTCACCATTTAAAAGTGTGTTCAACTGTGGCGCTGCACAGAGCTCTATACCAGTGGAACAATAATTAAATTTTCTCTCGACTCTGAGTGCGGAGTATGTCGTTTCATCAACCTCCGCGCTAACTCGCGAGAACGCCACCTGAAATATTTAATTCAGACCAACCATTGTTCTGTAATTCACCGGAAATGAAATCTCATGACACTCCACTTCGTTAATAATTATGGACCATTGGCGCTTGTGTTAGCCGCTGTATTTAATTATTTTGTTGTGCTATTAATGAATTACGATGACACAGAAGCGGATATTAACCGTAAATTTTACATAGCGAGTATCGTGGATATTAATTGAAAATTGTAGCTAGCCTGGGATAATTGAAAGGTTTTGTTTTTTATTTTATGTAAAGATCGGCATACAGGGTACACTTGATGGTAGGTGGCTACCGTCGCCTATAATACAAGCAACTTCACACATGCTGCAAGTGCGCTGCGGCATAACCCACCGGTCGTCCCAGGCCCGTGGGTACCCCCTTGTAAAAAAAGGGTTAAGGATAGAATTAGGAATAGATAAACGAGCTTTGGCTTTCCTTACTCACTCACCGAAACTCAAAAGCACACATGCTATTACTTCACGTTGGTCTTCTGTAAAGGGGCAGTTACTGCCGTGTGCCCTGCCACTACTTTTCAGATCCAGACCAGAGCCAAATTTGAAAAGTTCAATTCCAAAGTTGATCCCCGGTAATAAAGTGATTAGGCTTTTGCAATAGTATAGTGATTTTATATTTGTTATTTTCTAAATTGAAACTCTGTTAAAATAATAAACTCGTTTATTTGCCAGAATACTTGTAAATAATTACAATATGGCATTCTACTTGTGTACTAGTGCAGAAAATAATTATCAATTATTATCTTAACATTCAACATATTATCTAACTAAAAATAAAATACATAAGTATCTTTTTTTTCTTATTCTATATAGATAAATAAAAATCAATTTAAGAGTGTTAACTCCAATCCCGCTCAACCGATTTTAATTCACTTTTTACTTATGAAAGGATGTATATAAAAAATTGCATCTCCTTCGAATCCGGGAGCGGATGTTACATAAATTATTATAAAACTGATACTTACATTTACTGACCACTTAAATGTCTTAAATTTACACAAATATTTACAAAAATTCTGGTCCAATTTTGAATGATTAAAATAAATTTAAATGTAACTAAACATGCATATATAAGTGAGTTTTAGTTCCATAAATCAATTAATTATTAAAGTAGTTATCTTGAACATATAATAAAACAACTATAATAATATCTTTGAAAATTAGTGAGAAACGAAGAAAAATTCGTCCATGAAAATACTTCGCAAATAACCAATAATCTTTGTCATCATCTATTTCTATTACATGTGTGGACGTCCTAAAACGTGACTAATTATAATATAACGCTCCTAATCCACTAAGTTTCTTGTGCGGAAATACAGACAGACGTTGATAGTTCCTTTTTATATTAAACTTCGCACTTTTATATTATTTTTATATTAAATAATATGACCGGTTCGGCCGCGTACGTAACCGGAACTTCGTAACCATTTACGATCGACTACTTTTTCGGCCTTGTACGAAACCAGTTCCGATCTAAAACTATTTTGTTCTTATACGAAACAGGTTATTTACATAACATTGAACCTTTCATTTTTTTTTTAAATTACTTAGCTCTCATTCTCAATAATAATATTACGATAGAAATCGACCTAGTTTCTTTGACATTGTCTTACTATAAACATTTTTACAGTTTCGCTAGGATATTGTATGATACGCCGCGCCCGTCGCCACCGCCTTCGTCGCCTAAGCACCACTCGGGGTTCTTCGCCCTGTTTTTGTGTCCACGAATTGGGTTAATCGGTTATAACACAAATTTCTTTTACGGTTTTCACCGTTTCAACTATATTACAAAACCAAATTACCACCAATTTAACAAAACTACTAACAAGTTTCGTTGTAAATTTTGTCTTTACATTTTCATTCATATTTCTAGTGGTACTATAAAGTTTTGTATACGTACTAAGTTGTGAGATTCGAGGGTTCCCGCGGGTGTTTTGATTTATAGTGTAAAGTCGAGTTGTAGCGCAATATTCAGGCGGTGCCTCTCCCGGTCTCGGTGCAGCAAGCGACTGTGCTCAATGAGTTTTTGTATTCGTCGCAAAAAGCACACAATCTGCTCAAAATCTGGACATTTTTTAACACATAAGAAATAGGGGTGCCGGAGAAGTCGCCGGCAAAAGCTAGTGTACAAATAAAAAGTTTTGGAAAAAACCAACAACTCTTTTTAGACAAAAAGCATTAGCAAAAATTACTCTTTAAATGTCAATTATCGTTACCATTATTTTATAATGTTAGTTGTATTTTTAGTTTAGTATAGTTAATTGTACTATAATGACAATAAACAAAACATTTTGTATGTAATTGTTCCCTTTTTATGTCTGTTTAACTCCGCGAAAAGACTAAAACATTACAAATAAACAATTCGTCACATAGCACTATTTTTAATTATATGTGTAACTACATTAATAAAATGTAATATAAATTTTCCCTATATAGTCTGTAAAGGCCTATATATTACAGACAAGTTTTTCTTTGTGCGACATTCGAAGACTAAAAACATGACAAATCGTAAATCAATATGACGAAAGCTCCAATTTGCGACGTTGTTAAGGGAGGTACGTAGTTACAAAGCTGAAATAATTTTCATGTTCTTATTTTTTCACGTTACTCGTTAGGTATTTATTGCTAATTGTTTTCCTTTCTTTTTCCTATCATCATAACTGAAGGCGGAAAATTCCTTGTGACATTGCCATAACACTGTAGAGTCTGTCGCAAAAGTCAACCGACTCGGCCTAAACGCGAAACAACCTTTTACGACGTGAACGCGTGACCTTTTTCAAGTAGTCAAAGTCAAATTATTTAATTAAATTCAGTTCTTAAGCACGAAATCAATGAAAAAGAAAACATTGTCAAGTGCAAGCAGAAAACATGTATTTAATGTGATACAGTTTCCTTTACATGAAAAAGTATTACAGCGCACTCGCACGCTACGTCGGCAGACT
Organism: Synanthedon myopaeformis; assembly: GCA_944738685.1. Classification (NCBI taxonomy): domain Eukaryota; kingdom Metazoa; phylum Arthropoda; class Insecta; order Lepidoptera; family Sesiidae; genus Synanthedon; species Synanthedon myopaeformis. The sequence continues at coordinate 5,055,222 of OX122915.1, forward strand.
AATTCTTACTCATTTCTATAGATTTATATATACATATTTAGTTGAAATGCAATACGTTTTTCTATTCTAGACTAATTTAAATATTTACTAATTAATTTTTTAGAATAGACAAAATAAAATTTACCAATTTCCGTTCGATTAATTTTTACAGTGAATTTATAAAAGAAATAAAAACGGAATTGTTTCTCGCATAGTACATGCGGAATTCACTAGTATTGTTATTTTACAAAAAACACGGCCATCCTTCAATCCCTTAACATTCATTTCATTGAAAGCTTGAATTTTGAAAAAATTTAACTATACATTTTCTTATTTAAAATCTTAGTAAATTAAAATCAGTGCAAAATTCAATTCGTCGTCCCGTTTTCCTTTTTATTGTTCAACTAGCTGTGCCCGCAACTTCGTACGCTTGGTTTTCGCACGCTTCTTATTTCGGTATTCAGTATAACTTTTTTGTTTCTAAACCAATTGGAATGAAGTAAACACTAAGTGTTAGGGGAAGCTTGCTGGAAGAAAAAGCATTCGAATCGATTAAGCCGTTTCTAAGATTAGCGTGCACAAACGCACACAGACAAAAATTTTAAAAACTATTTTGACTTCGGTAACATAAGTACAATGTGCACAAACTATTTTTTTTTTTATTTAATGTACATACACAGCTTTTTTACGATTTTATTATATGTATAGATGGTCTGTGTAGTGAACAAAACCTTACTTTTTGGTCATAAATTGTTTATTAAATTAAATAATTTTACCGTGAAATCGATCAAGTCAGGAAAATAGTTTATTCCGTACTATTCATTTACGTACAATAATAATTCTATTATTTCTAAATTGTTATTTATTTTAAAAGTTACGATATCTTTGAGATCTTGAGCGGTAAAGCTGTTGTATCCTATCTACTCCTAAAGTCTAGGTAATCTTTACATAGGTTACTATTTACAATTGTTGCGCAAGTTATAATAACGTTTATAAGTTGCAAGCAGAACAGTACTTATTTCTAAAATTGTTCCAAGGGTCACTTTAATTAAGTTTTTATCTAAACTACATTGAAAGTAAACGGTGACTAAGTTTCTTTGTATGTTGCAAACTCTCTTGTTATTTTAGCCTCTTTTATAGAAATAAAAACGACTACATTATGTAGTCAACGTGTTACTACCACATTGAGTATTGAAATCTCTTATTGTATGTACTTGAGTTGCACAATTTTTCGCTTACAAATATACCATTAGTGAATTTTTACCTATGAGGGCCACATATTTGCTGTCAAAAAATATCAATTTTAATTTTATACATACTTCGAATCTATCTACAAACAATTTTTCTATATTATATTACAAAGTTGTAGTTTATTTATAATAAAAAAATATAGTAGGTATACATATTATAGTACAAAATTGATGTAATATAAAACATATTTTTCAATTTCTACTTTCTTCATTACCACGATAATATAAAGCCAATGTCAAAAACTATTTATTGCATTGGTCCAAATTTCAGGCATATTTAATAGTATTATTAATTCTGTGAAAAAGTGAAGTATTAAGTGAAAAAGTTTTTGAAGTATTAATTTTTAAAATACTTTTTAAAAATTATTATAATTACTCTTGTAGTTTTATGGATAAATGTTGGAATGGCAATTACATATTTTTTTCCTTACATATTAGCAGCAATATTTTAAGTGAAAAGTAGGGATCCTTAGTTGATTGATACTCTTACTTGACTAAAAGAAATAAGTCTACAACAATCTGTGCCGTTTTGCACGACGGTCTCTCTTATACATGTAGTTTTTTCTACCCAGTGTTCCCTTAAGGTCAAGACGTTTAAAACCATTCGCGGCATCTTCTGCTTGAAGTCAAATCATCTCCCACTGCTTTGTAACATAAACGTATAGAAGCTCTCATAAACCTTTTTCTGTTACAAATGACGTATCCAGATAAGCGAAGCAGATGTCAACTACAGCTGGTTGAAGGGGACCAAATGATATAATTACAATTTGACCCGATGTCAACCAGCTAAAGCGAACAACGCTATCACTAAAACACTGCTCCTCCGGAAATCTTCACACATATTCAGCAAATGTATTAGTTTCTTCTTTTTTTTGCTAGTGTATTTTTTTTTGGATCTACATGAAGAGATTCATATAGAAATAATAATAATAATAATAAAAATTATAAAAACAATTTATTACAATTCGTGATCAGTTCCCCGAATATATTTAGAAACGTGATAAAATCGTACGTATATACATTGGAAGCGATGAGTCTATAAATAGATGATAGTGCGAGGTGCGAGGGCGTGCTCGGCGCTGAGCGACGCGGCGACGGGCGGTGCGCTGCTTCGTAACCCGCCCGCCTCCACATATAGGGCTGGCATCGGCTCGGTCTGCAATCAGACGCAGTGTAAGCTTACCCGACGAGAGCCGGCCGCGGAGCACGCGCCGACATTGAAGCGCCTCGTGTAACCGTACACGCCGGCTCGCTATTTTCATCTCATCCGCTGCACTAATTCGGGCAGGGTTAACGCGGCGGCCTCTGCCTTTCTTACTACTCCGGGCCACACTTCCGTCTTTCGAATTATTCGTATTATTTACGCACCATTATTAAACTCGATTGTGTTCTCTCGTTCAAAAGTCACATACACGGATAATAATTCGATTAGTATCGAATACAATAATTGTTGACCGACAATTATTACGATGTTAACCCGATGACCCCAACGTCATCGACCTGACGTATGCACCAGACGTAGGGTTCGTTGACATCGGGTAGGTTTGACCTTGCATCTTGTTACGATTGACCCAATAATAATAATTACTCAAAACCGTAGGCGGTATTTTGTCAAGTGCATTGCGAAGGTGATAAATGCGAGTAGAAATGACATTGAAAGATGAAAAGGGGGCGGCCGAGCCGAGTGGTGAAAACGCGACGGCACCTCAGGTCACTGCTTTACGTCCGCGAATGCATTCCGGCCCACGACGACGCGACATCGCGAACCTACTAACCCCGCGTCGCGAGGGGCCCTGCGCCCCGCAACCCCCCGAATCCGTCAGCCCTCCCGCTCCCCTTCCGGTCCATCTAAAAGCTTCGAAAATACTTAACGTCTACGCACGCACGTAGAGCCTGCCTATGTGACGGAATAGTGAAAGAAATGTTAGCGAAAGAACATAGGAGGTGTTTAATTAGAGTGTGAATGCGTGATGAACGATCGAGTCGAGCGCGCGGGGAGGGCGGGCGGCGCTACGGGCGCTACGGGCGGCTAGGGCGGGCGGGTCTCGCGTCTCGACTGAGAGGCGCACAGCATCGCGGCGGCGCGCCGCCCGCCCCGTCCCGCACGCACCGCTCTCGCCCGCCTCGCCCGCAGGCGCCGCCGCCGCACGCCGCACTGTCTGCGGTGTCCGCAGGCTCGCTGCGCATGCTACCTTCAACACCCTCGCAAATTGACACCACTTATCACGGCCCAAAGTTAACTTGATTTCATAAACTTTTCTATTTTCACAACTTACCTCTTAGATTATAAAGCTTGCAGCACCGAATGCAATGTTCATGAGAAACTATAAAGGCTAATTCCATGTCATGATTTCAACGAATCCCGTAGTAAGTTGTCAAGTACTCTGACTGACTCGAGACTAGAAAGAAAACATCCGAGAACGGGATTCGACTACGAGCTAAGTCAACTTTAATCTGAACTTTAATCTGATTTGTAAGATTGTTGACTATTTTAATGTGGTTTTATTTTATTAAATTTTTTTTATAAACTTAAATTACTTAAATGAAATTGTTTGTTACATTAGTCGAAAAATTGTATTCATAAAGGTATTGCCTTTTTACAAGTGCTAAATGTGCTAAATGCTACAAGTGCTAAAAGTGCTAAATAAAATGTATTTTTCTTTGGCAATATGACCAAGCGCAGAAAATATATACGAATATTTCCTGATGATTTCGGGTCACTGATAAATTACTCTTATTTTATCGCTCACTTGAGCATTATTATAACTCATTTTTGAGTTGGTGTAAATTCGAATAAGCTTTTAAATTAGTTTTAGTATGGGTAATATACCGGACATATTATTTAGTACTTTGGTTTTCGGATTGAATTTTTTTGTGGCCTGCATATATATTATACATTGCTCGCAATATAATATGCATATATCTAAATAATGTCAAAAAGGGTGTTAGTAAGGTCGAATAAGTTAGTTTTTCATATACATTTTACTTACGGACCTCTCAGTCGGAGTGCAAAGCAAACACCAACCACTAGACTGAAGCGCTCGTCCTCTATCCTATTAAGTGGATATGCATATACATAATAATTTATTTACATAGTTATACTTCATTATTTTGTTTATTCTTACGGCTACTATTTATCTCATTTTGTAAATTTCTTAACAACTATCATACTAATAAAATGCGAAAGTTTGTGAGGATGGATGGATGTATTTCACGTAAAAACAACTGAACGGATTTGGATGAAATTTTGCACGCAGATAGTTTATTATTAACATATATGACACTTTTATCTTGTACAAAGACGACGAGGGATCGTCTAAAAATGTAAAAAAATATAAACATTCGCATTTATAATTTATTTATAATTATTACATTTAAACTTAACTTAATAATTGCCAGTAATTGAAATTATTCAAACTTGAGCCTTATTTAAGTGGTTGATTAGAATACTAGGAATCCGCTCCCGGCCTCGCCCGGTGTGCAATTTTTATATAAATATACTAACCGATTTTTTTATATAAAAAAAGACTAGTTTATATATAAAAAATGAGCCAGCCATACTAAAAAAATCTTTTTACCTTACCTCTTATAAAACGTTAATTATTCTTAATTAATTTGTCCACTTATACATGGCAACAAAATTAGATTAATGTTTCATTATTGAATATAAATTCAACACGAAAAAAGAGCTTTCTGTGCCAGCCGTTAGTTAAAAACATTTCGTCAGATTTAAAGTGAAAACTTATCACCTGCAGACTGTCTAGCAGAAAATGTCAAGACCGTTCCGATAGAACTTGAGTTAATTTTCTTTCGGTTTTCCGTGACATTTATTCTTAAAAACCACAGTTAGTTAATTAGTTAGTTAGCTTAGATCATTATCACAAGCTATATAATATATTCCAAATTTTAGCCACGCCAATAAGAAGACTGGTAACCCAAATTTGTATACTTAATGTATAAACTTTTATACAAGTAATTATTTATCGCCATGCAAAATTGAAGAAATTAATTTACCATATGTTCCAAAAGCTCCGTAGATTTTTTTTTCAAATAAATCATCCATTAATAAAGAATACGAATGAATAAATATAATAATGTCTACAATGTAAAGACATAATAACATTGTGAGCAAAATAAATTCGTTTACCACTTTTTAAAAGGCCTTTGCCATTTAAAAAAGGCACTAAACTGTACTAAACTACACTGTACTAACTAAATTGTACTAAAGTACACAATTTTATATAGATAATTGGTTTGAATTTAGTCATTTATAAATTGTGAAAGTCTGTATTTTTCTATGGTATGGAATGTACGAATATATTCAATTTTCATATGTATATTTTATCCAATCCAGGGTCTCCTGTAGCAGTATGCACCAACAACTTCGTTGTGTTGTTCATCCATAATCCATGCTTACATTCTTTTAGGGTTATAAAGAGAGAACCCTGCAATCCTATTCGTAACTGTAACCTCCCGTTGCATTATTGCAAGTATTGCAATAACTCCGTTAACTAATGTAGTGACTCTATGGTGACATATGAATGCGGTGAATGGTGATCCCCCTACATATTAACCGCGCCTAGATAACAAGGCTTCGTGTAATATTGTCACACTATACGTAGTTACGAACGCGATTGTCCTCTGTGACAGTTACCGTGATTATTTTCCACATGAACACAATTAGAGAGGAGTGGCGAGCGTCCTCCTGTTTGTTTTAATTACGTCGAAATACTCATCGCGACGCCTGCCAGGCCCGTCGCCCGCTTCTACCCTTTCAATCCATTTTCATTGCAAATTGCAAACCCTGTTTATTGATAGAAAAAACAAATTGATATTCTAATGAATGGGAGCACCTAGTGTGGGTACATAGTCATTAAAATTTATACTATTTTATTGTGTAGATGTTTTACGAATTCCTATACAGCCCACTCTAGTTTACCGAAGTTTTAGGTCGTCAACCTACATCACCCACGTTATGCTGTACCTGTTGTTAATTTTATTAAATTCATTCTTAACAATAAGGGGATGATATCTTTATGTGGAAAGTTCATGATAGATTTATTAAATTTGTGTAATCCCACCTGGATCCCTTAGTAAGTACCTACTCGCACTCTTACTTTCGAGCTGCTTAATTGACACAAGATTTTTGTTTAATGATTTTTTATAAATAAAAAAGGATTAGGTTCATCTTAGACCCTTTTGTATGTAAAGGTCGGCAAGCAGGCTGACGGATGACTTGTCGGTGGGTGGCTACCGTCGCCTATTAACACAAGCAACGCCATATTTAGAACTATGTTGATATGCTACTAATGTTGCCGACATTAGTCTAAACATACAGGAGTTCTAAACATACATCCCCGAGTCTAGACAAATCATACTAAATCTATACTCTATACTCTATACTCAAATCTCGCTTAGGTCCCTTTGAAAGGGTCCCTAGCATGCTAGTTACTCGCTACATAAGATGACTAATTTGCTAAGCCCTAGGGTCACCGCAAAGCCCAATTGGTATCTCACCTCATTCTCAGATAAACTTATAAAAGCCAGATATAAAAAATTAAATTATAATATAATAAATTAAAAAATATAACAATTGAAATTTTGAATTGTTTCACAGATTTTACATTATTCGAACTGAATTTGGGATTCAGCCTATATTTCCATATCAGCCTGAAGCGAAAGAATAAAGTTAACATTAACAGTAGTGAAATAATGATAAGAGAGTGTTATTAGTATTAGCTTAGTGTGATAGTGGTGGTCTGAGGTGAGGGGCGTTTAACGGGCTAATTATTAAACGGCTAATGAAGTTTGTATTCACCGGGCGGGCGAAGGGCGGCGCGCGCGGGCTCGGAGGCGCTACGTGCTACGACTCGCTAAGCGCCCCACCTGATCACCGGCGGGCGGGGGCCTCCACGCAAAAATTGCAGAGAAAAAGTTTCATCGCGCGAGAACGTGAATGAAATGAGGAATCGCGTCGGCCGCTTTCCACGTTATTTCTAACGCCAAATTCCTTCAGAACATTGTCTCCGTTGCAATTTAACTAATTTCTATTACGTTCAATCTGATTTTATTCAAGTATGACAACATTTCAATCAAACTAATGTGGGTTTTTATTGTACCTTTCTTTACATAATAAGTTATAATATAAACAATCACAAAAATAAATGACAGGTAAATAGATATACAAAGAAAATTTTAAAGAAATCTATAAAAAATGTAAAAAATTGGCTCCCTTCCACTTGTATCTACAGCTTGGCTCTACTTTTTTTTTTTTTAAATTTATTTATTTATAGTTGTAACAATTGTAAGGCTAATACATGTAAAATGATAACTAAAAACCACTGAGGTTTAACTCGTGTAATTAAAAATCTAACTATATACTATTAATTACAATTTATAAAATATTGCTTTAACTTAAATTTAATATTTTTAATCGTTATATTGTTACATAGATCTGAAGGTAGGCTGTTGATAAGGTTTGGGACAATGTAAGCGGTAGTCCTTTCGCCGCATGTATTATTGGCGCGTTGTGTAAGTAACCGCTTTTTTGAAATTGCTCTAGACTCTAGTGCATGCAAGATGTTCAATAAATTTTTTTAAGAATTAGTTAAAAAAAATCTTTCAGTGTAGTGAAAAAGGAAACTGATTGTTTATTGGTAAAATCTTACAGCGCTTAAAAAGACCGTTCTCATCATAGTAGTATTTATTTTTAATTTTAGGTGAGATGTGGATCCGCGGTTACCTTTAATACCTATTTCAGTTTCACGGATAGCGACTTCGTTTTATTATGTATTTGGGGATATAATCTGTTACATATAGTGGTTTTTTCGAGTCCACCGTAATAATTGAAAAATGTTTTAATTCAAAATTAAGAAAAAAAATCAACCAACTCGAAACTTGTTAACCAAGGCAATTTTTAATATTGACAATTAGTTTAGTATATGCAATTGTTTTTCAATTTCTGCGCTAAACATTACATTGGACCATAAGTCTCGGCTAATTGTTTGAAAAGATAATTTCGGGTGTCGGTTTATTATACGTCGGGCGGTTGAGCAGTCTCGGGCAGGCGGTGCGCATTACTGATGGCGCTCCGAGGGCCGCAGCCTGAGTCACACATGCCGCTAATTACTCATTTAAGACTCGCTCAATAAAATTCAGTTCATTCTACTAATCTTTGTTCACATTACTTGAAATAACAACAAGACAATACCTCCTTTTATTTAAATACTTTTGTACAAGACACATTTATATGACAATTGTGTCTTATACAAAAGTATTTAAATTACATTGCTTTACATTCATGACAATACAATAAATATTTTACAAAAAATTAAAGTACAAACAATTTCGTCGCGTGGTTTTGTCGACTTGACGGTGATACATCTTTGTAAGAATTGCATAGTACTTACGGCGCCATCTAGTTGTCCATCGCTGAATTAGTATATTAAATTCGGTGCAAATAGTTACCAAATGTGCCGCAAACTATTACATTTTGCTAATGATGTTATCATAATACACTTTATAGATCAATAAATGCGTTTTTGGACTTATATAACGTATAGTTAAATAGTTAAATATTTATTAATTATATTTAAGTTACATAATTAATAAATAAAAATAATTATATCACATATTACATAATTAATAAATAAAAATAATTATATCACATATTACATAATATATAACTACATAGGCATACCAAAATACATATTTTCTGCAAATTAATTATTTATGGTAAGATAGACTCCAAACTTTTTTTATTACAATTTTGTATTAATTGTAAATGTTAGTTGGTCCACCCTTTTTTTTTACTTAATAATTGTAGCATTTGATTGGCACTTGCTGCGTCCAAGCTTTGTACATTCCACTGCACTTAATGTAATTTATCCCACTCTCGAATTGAAGCGTTTCTTAAAGCAAATTTTAGAAATTTTACATTGTTTATAGCCACGCAACAAATATTAAGAGAACTTGGTTGGGAAGTGTTAATACATCCACCATATAGCCATGACCTTGCCCCTCAGATTTACACCTGTTTCGGTTTCTTCAGAATTCTTTAAGTAGTGTTAGGTTAATCTAAATAGAGGACTGTCCTGTCAAAACTACTAGTCGCATTTTTTTGATCAGAAGTACCAACATTTCTACACCAATGGGATTATGCATCTACAAGATGTTGAATGTAAATAAATTAAGTATAATAAAAATATCTTGAATTGGTATATAAAATACAAAAAAACATTTGCCTTGACCTATTACTACAGCATATATAATATAAGAGCAGATTTCGTTTTTTTATTAGTTAGTCAAATTTGAAAGAAAATATAAATTATATCAAGCATATTACTATGTTTAATTTCCTTATATTCAATGTTTTTCTGCACTTTTGAATGACATTTAGAATGAATACGTAGTTAATTAGTTTCATAATATAATTATAATATAACAACATAACAAAATTAGTTTTGAATGACATTTAGAATGAATACGTAGTTAATTAGTTTCTAAATAAAATGGAAATTTGAATTTGAAATTGTCACTCTTAATAAATTAGAAAGTTATTACGTCAGATTAAATTTAGAATACACGCTTAGTTCCTGGATCATAGCCAAATATTCTTATACTAGTTATTTTCGCCCTTTATTTGCAAAATATCTGGATATACTAATTATTAACCAGTTTTAAGTAGTATTACATCGATGATCAAACAAACATAACTTCCTCGTTGTAATATTAGTGTAGACTTCCCCACTACACCTTTTTTGTTGCTACCAAGTCCTTGGCTTACATGGGTGTAGGTATCTGTCTGCCAGCTCATCACATTTTCACATATAAAAAGTAGAAGCGAAATAACCAATATGTTAATGTAAGTATTTTATTTTAGTCAAATACTTTTATTTAACATATATAAGTAACACATGCAAACATCTATTACATATTAAAAGTATCAAATCAGAAACCAAGGTAACAAATCGTACAATAGAATCTCCGATGAGTTTTTATAGCTCGTGTCTTCGCTGTTCCCCACTATTTTCGGATAAAAATTGGTTATTCAACCGTATACATTCAAAACTCAACGAATCAAGTTACACCGAGTACGGTAAAATACTATTAAAGAAATCAAATAGCCGGTCTAGTAGTATTCATTATCCCCCTGCCTAGTTTAAATTCTTTTGTTTGCAATATGTACTCGTTGCATGGATGCATGAATAAATTGTTTTTAAGAGAAGCTATCTTAACAAACTGGTAGTTCGAGATCCCTTTCTCATAGAAAACTCCATTGTTCAACTCTAAAAAGCGTACATGATCATTACAAAGCGCATAGGTCCAGTTGAGAATAGTGTATGCATTTTTGTCACTATGTAACCAAGTTTATATACGAGTATGTTCGTTCGTGCTCATTTCTTACTTGATCACTATGAAATCTATTCCGACTACACTTCTCAGAGTATATTTTTAGGATGTTTATTAAGAAAGTCGTTCACAAAATTAGAGATTAACCAAAGAATGAACTGGAGTCAATACGCAATTGCGCTGATTTATTTTTTATGCCCTGTGCCATGGCGAGAGGATGGATAATATGGATATAATTATATATTATCATTGATTGAGCATGAGGTATATCCTTAGATTATTCCTGTGAATAGGTATATCCTTAGATAAACGATATTCATCAAAGTTGTGTATTGTGTTCATCTAATGGTATATCCGAGCGGGCTTTCCGAAAAATTACGACCGAATTCCGTTAAGATTAATATCTCGCTCCCTCATTCACTTCTTTATCTCGAAATTTGTGTAGGTTTCATTTTATTAATTTATAATTCGTTCATCTACGATTAAACTTCGGCGTAGTACGGCTTTTAAAATGCAAGTAATCTTGAAATCAATGCAATTGACGTAAACATAATCATGTTGTTTATGAAGGGCACTGATAGGGCGTGGTCTAATAGATATTAAATAGGAAAATACATTGTACAACTATATTCCGTCTCGCCTGTGAGTGCCTCAGAAAATTTTCTCTACTTACCCTTCATACCATTTCTGGTTAAGTATTAATTTAATCTGAATCAGAAAGAAAAAATGTACATTTACTATTTATACTTAACGTGAATACAATGTATACACTTAAATATACAATATTAGTTCATCTATCAATAACATGATTCAACTGTTACTTACAGTTCCTTTATTCAAGCACTTAAAATATAAGTAGGTTAACAGTTTTAACAAAATGTTCATTTAGCCTACTTTTCTTTACTTCATTATGTTATCTCCATGTGAATTGCTCTAGCTCTAGTGACAGTCCAACTCCAACTATAAACATTCCACACATGTACACTTACCCTCTGAGCGTTTATAATATTATTATTATTATTTAGACATTAAAATACCTACGTAAAAACATTTAAATATGATCAAACGATATAATAATATATGTATAATCTGTAGTGACAACATAAGTACACAACCGTATAAGTAATAAGTACACACATTATGGGCGCAATGTTTTTGTATGTATGCGTTGCTGATCAAAATGCGTGCGCGCACCATTTGCTCCACTTACACATCCCGACTGTATGGACAGTGCCCCTCGCCTTTTGAAACAATGAATAGGGATCGAGTTAATGTTCTTTCTTCTTATTATTTGTATACTTTGGCCCATATTATTTGTACCCATTTCGAATGGTGTTGAGATTTTTTATAACACATTGTTTAGTAAAGACTTGCTTTGTATTATTGGTAATTTAATTGCTTCGACAGTAAAGTAGTTCATAAAATGTTGAATATAAAAACATCCCACAGTTAGGTCATTAATTTATTTAAAATGGTTTTTTTAAATGTGTGTGATTCTTTATGTAAGTAGAAATTTAATTTTATGAAATATCTGTGAGATCCCCTGATAAACTTTGGTAATCTTATATGTAACATGATAGGTATTTATCGTTTTCTATACTTATAAAATCGTTTGTCCTAACCTGACTATCAAAGTTATCAACGCACACTCAAAATCTCAAAGTCAAAGTCAACTCAAAGTCTAGAAAGCTGAAATTTGGAATAGGTTTATTTTATAGCGTAAGCATTCGCTAAGAAAATATTTTAGAAAATTTCAACTCCGTGCGAAGCCGATTGCCATTTTTTCCTATAATAAAATTGCTTATTTGTCCTGACTGAGTTATCAACGCATACCCAAAACCACTAAATCTGGAAAGCTAAAATTCGAAAAAAAAAAGTTTTTTTTTATATAACGCTAATAAAAAGATTGTTGAAAGTTTCAATTCCATGTGTAGCCGGGGGCGAGTCGCTAGTAACATTATAAAAGCGTTAGTGCTTTATTGACGGCTATTGTTAATATGAAACAATGTAATTGCATTGACGAACATAAGCGAGCACTCCCTGCAATTAAAGGGGACATTGTGTCGGTCACGCCACGAGCACGGTGACGAAGTAGAAAATGGTAGCCCGAGATATAGCACAGGAGACCGGGAGACGATAGTCGGGTGCCCGCGAGAGACGCCGGCGAGCCATTCAACCGCGACCGCTAACTTACCGCCCGCTCCTCTGCTCGCATAATGGATGCAGTGTTACTCCAGATGTGGCCCATGCGCACCGCTAAAGTTTTTTGCTTCTTTCCCCTTTTTTGTCTGCCAACATGAACCCTTCGTCCGTGACACATTTTTTCTAATATTTTTTTAATTTCTTGTATCTACACAAAAGAATAGAAATACATTTTTAAATAAATAAAATATTCGAATGAGTATTTTATTAAAATGTTTTCATTTAAAAAAAACACCAACAAGGGGCAGAATACTCTAAATCGTCTTAAAAATATAAGGGCTTCTGAAACACTTAAGACTTTCTATAAGATTTAATTGTTTGAGGAACTACTCTTTTTCACGATGTGTTTAAGTGCTTCCCCTAAAGTAGAAAAAAATCTTAGATAAAATTCTATTGATTGTTACAATTGCTTTCACCTTGTATCAGTTGGAAATTAACTAATGAATTCTTATAAATAGGAAAGTAGTCAGTGTGTGTAGTTGTTTGTCTCTTAGCCGGGTATAGATCTAAATATAAAATGTGTGGTGCGGAGCAAGTTTCGGGTTCGGTGCGACCGCGAACGTTAGTCTTGCGTTTATTTATGTTGCGTTAGTCAGACAGAACTGTTACCTACACCAGATGTTGTGTTCAGCATCATTCCAACGCACACAATATACATCCTATACTGTTTAATAATACCTATTTCGATGTGACAGCTCATTACAAAAATCAAATTTAAAATTATATTATGTAATTGAAAAGTACCTAAGTGAATTTATTATTATTCAATGTTGCAAGTAATTAAATATTTATACAAAATAGCATATAAAATAGTGATAAATTTAAATATAAATTTAAAAAAATACAAAAGATACAATAAAATAAAAATGTTCTTTATAAATTAAGAAGTTTTAAAATTAATCGCTTTTTAAAAAGAAAAATAATTTGCCAATTTGCTTTTAGTTTGACTAAATGTATATGTAACACTTTTCACTATTATACGCTAGTGCAAAATGAAATTAAAGCCATCGATCATCCCGTATATGCCACCAACTATAATCACACGATTATAAAATAATATGTGTACACTTTGAGAACATTTACACAAACGTTAAAAAATAGCATTTGTCACACATGTGAGCGTTGATGCGATATCCGGACCGGCGGGCACGCCCGCGCAGCTCCATACTTCTTTACATTCCATACGATATAAGCACTATGGGAAGTAAGGAAGCACGGAACTCGCGCAAGACTTTCGTGTGTCTTCATTCTTCTGTATCCAAGCTGCCATATGTTCAGAACGCGTCGCGAAGGTTACGTAGAGGAGCTGGCTCGGAGATGACGCGACATCCTCAATGATGGAACGCGAAAGCCCCCCACACCGTCGTCGCGGGGATGGCGACACGGCGTGGTCGCAGCTCGGTGAGTACTGGCGGGCGATCGGTGCGCACGCGCAGACCAGCACTAAAAATGGAATCAAGCAGCGGAGTTCGCTCACGGCTCGCGAGTACCATCCATTCCAAATTTGTATTTTCCCAAAATAGATCCGACGACGGGCGTTCGCCGGATCGGTTTCCCGAACGTGCACCGACCTGCAGCATGCCACAAAACGACGAGATGCACGTAAAGTTGAGGAGTGTAGAGTCTCGCCGAAGGCTCTTATTGTAAGGAATAGCGCGAACCGCGCCTCGTGACGACCGCTTCGAAAATAAACGCACAAGCAAGCAGAGAGCGCTACGCGGACGGGCGCCACATGTGCGCTCCGATGCCCGACCGCTGGAGGGGAGACTATTATTAGTTGAACACCATCCACCACTGTCACCTCCCGCAGGGTAGTCAGCCTATACATAGTTCCGATCATAAGATCTGGCAATCCTCGCCGTTCGTTGACCCTCGCCTCTGAAACAACATCAATCTCTACATTACACTTGCCAATTAAGCATTTGAATGGATTGCGCGTGCGCCTTACTATCCTTTATAACTTTCTCAATTACATTTTAAAATTATTTGCTACTTATTTTTTAACAAGCTGTCCGCTCTCGGCTTCGTCAGGATTGCATAATTTATTTTATATATACACAAACCTTCCTCGTTTATCACTCTTTCCGTAAGTGAAAACCGAATTAAAATCCGTTGGGTGGTTTAGAAGTAGTAAGCGAAGAAACAGACATGACGGATTTGTAATATGTTTATCTAGAGATTAAAGTTTTAATGAAAGAAATGGTTACTGTGAGTCAACCGTTGAACTACAATTCTGTACATCATTTTTATCTATCTCATAAGGTTTAGCCTACGTAAACCAAGTAAATTTATTTTTCGCGACTTGGTTGCAAAATATTGTTTTTTTCTACTTACATAAAAAGTTCATTAGGTTTTATTATAACATAAACCTTCGGTGAAAAACGCATCAAAATCCGTTGCGTGGTTTAAAAGGAGTTAACGATTATATATTATCAAATGATACCGTGTATCCGTGTATGTATAGAATATAAAATCACTAGATTTGGAATTAACACTACATAAAATACAAAGCTGTTCGTCGTGCAAGGCTTGCTTTTGAATTTTACGAAGCATGTCCGATCTGTACAATATCCACTTAGATATTTATCGTTATTGTCAAATCGAAGTAGTATGTTAAAATTAAAATAAACAAGCTATAACTATAACTACAATTTAATACATACTGCGTAAACCAAATGAAGATTTAAAGAATATTTTCTACACACTTAAAATTTTGGTTATCCAAAGTATTCTTATAAATTGTATCTATGTAAAATATAAGTAGGTACTGTAACCATTTTATTATCTTCGTCCCGGACAGACGTGGATATTGTGTCCAGATATGTCGCAAGTTGTTATGTACATACATACACAACCTATCTATGTAGGTATTAATGTATTGTGGCAGAGGATTCCCACAGTGGCCACCCGTAAAGCTCCTACATTCGCTCAGTCAATAAAAGAATTTTGGCAAACTTTGTAGACAAACAAGTGGGACAGTAGCCAACTCATCTTTTGTCTGCTTTAAGAAGCGTAGTTTTGTTAGCGTTTTTATAGTACAATGTTTCAATATAGTAAGAGAGAAAAATGAATTTGATTCGTGCGGTGAAATTTAATGTACAATTTAATTAAAACGCTGTGATAGCTACTTAAAAAAGTAAGGATGGAATAAAATATGAAAAAATGTTCACAGTTGGCATGTGGTACGCAAAATTAGCATTTCTATTAGTAATTTATGTAAGAGTTTTTTCATCCCTAATTCAGATGCGCAATCAAATGCATACCGGACATTAGTTATGCGACAAAAAATAGGAAAAGATAAAAAATTACATGTTTAGGAGCGAGTGTAGACTCCTAAAGTCTAATACAAATAATAAAATCGTAAACGAGCCATATCTGTACATATTTTTATAAAAAGAAAATGAAACATATTGTATGTTACCGAGGTCAAAAAATTTTTATTGACCTCGGTAACATAAAATTTTTTGTAGGTTTTTTGAATTTTTGTCTGTTTGTCTGTGCGTTTGTGCACGCTTATCTCAGAAACGCATTAACCGATTTGAATGCAGTTTTCGCTGATGTATTATAGCAAGCTTTCCGTAACATTTAATGTTTGTTTCATTGTAATCGATTTTTTTTTTTTTATAATATAAAGATGGCAGGCACAACATAAAACATAAAAGTTACTTATACCGAATACCGAAGTACCAGGCGTACGAAAATCGCTCGTACGAAGTTGCGGGCACAGATAATTTGTAATATGTGATAAAACTTTGTATAATTATGTTGTAGTTTTTTGTAATTTTCGATGTATCCGTTGTAGTAAAATAAGTTTAAAATGAACGTTATCGTGTCCAAGTATAGCAACGTCTGAGATGCGGCATAGATAAAGTAAGTATTGCGGCGATGCTGTTCATAAAGGAATCGAACGGCCAAAGAGCGTCTGTTGAATATTAATGCGACATTGTTATTGGCCACTAGTGCCCGCTGCTGCCCCAATCGCACATTTCCATAACTTACTATTCGGGATCCTCGGGGAGTCAGCTCACCGTTGTACTAACTAATATGATCCTTACACTAACTCATATTCAGATATTTCATTGCTCTGTTTACTCTGTTGAGACTAATATGTTTACTGCCATTTAACCGTTAACAACCCACAATAAATAAGAAAATAGTATATTTTGAAGTCACTTTCCACGTCAGTATGTCTGTATATCCTCTAATTCCTCGTACACCCCGCAACAGATTTTGATGATGTTTTTACTGATGGAAAGAGCGATTAACGAGGAAGGTTTCTGTATATAATTTGCAGAAAATCCTTGCGAAGCCGGGGGCGGACGCTAGTAGTTTTATAACTTATCTTATTATGTATATGGTCTTTATTTAGGTTGTACAACTTATAGTTATTATCAGCAGTAACATTACATTAATTACTCGGTTATTTTATTTATTTGTACTGACACAAATGACATGAAATCTGATAACGACTATTCTATACTCACATTGTCCCGTGGAAGACGTCCAATATGCATTTGATTTTGAGATAACAATTAAGATCATTAAATAAGTAAATTAAACAAAATCATAGAGTATTTTGTCAAAATGTCACAAATCTTCATTTTTGTTTTTTTTTTTTTACAATTATATTTTTATTCAATCAACTATGATTTTATGTATATTAGAATTATATATAAATTTAAATAGAGATATTAGAATTATATTGTTGAATGAGCGTAGCACCAATATATTATGTTAAATTAGTTGTTTTGCTGGCTTTTTTGGCTAACTAATAATAACTAATGTTTTCACCGTGAATAGACTCGTCAAGAAATTGAAAAATCTTTTATAGCTACACTTTTCCACTAGTTTAATAAAAAAAGTTTACACAAATTTATACTTTTATCGTTTTTTTTTTGTTAAGATTAGGAGCTCATAACAACAGTAGCAGACAATGTAACTGTTTTGCTATATTAATTAAAAAATCATTTACTTTACAAAACTTACAAAACTAGTTACATAAGGTATAGTGGTTACGTATAATAATAATAAGTTTTTTTGTATAGTAAATATCGACTTTTTGCTAAATGTCGTTATTTATTTACTTTGCTTTAGGTAAATAAAGTGGTTCTTATAAGCCACACGTGCCAATTTTCGCCGGAAATTGACTAATTAGATTCACGCTGCGCTGGAATTAATAAATATTAATATACCTACCTCTGGTAAAGTGGAAAAAAGTTTATATAGCCCCTTTCAATGTGAACCAATAATATTACTTTATAGTCTGTATCGAAAGGAATAGATTCAGGTAACTGCAGCGAGCTATGCTTATCTATGTAGTGCAACAACTATCTGTAAACCTTTTATTGAAAAAGAGGAATAGTTTGTCTTTGACATTCGGACGTTCTTTACAAAGCTTCTCTTGGCTACATTTAAAATTAATACCTAACACGATCGTCTCCAGAAAGGGCCTACATCTACACTAATAATAATTTAATTAATAATGTTATAAAGAGGAAATATTTGGTCTTTTGTATGTTTGTTTCTAATGGATAAACTCAAAAACTATTTAACCGATTTTAAAAATTCTTTCACTTAAAATTTTTATGATACCTACTACGTGTTCATAGTAGGTAACCTACAAAAAGTTCGTGAGGCTATATGTCGTAACTATTATAGCTAAGTCACAATAAACGTTTTTTGTTCAAATTAAGTCAATCAAAACACAGGTAAAATCGAAAGATGACATTCTTATCATGTTATTGATCTTTATCCAAATAAATAGTTTCATAATCAAGATTTGATTAAATCATTAAAATCGGACCTTGCGCTTAGAAGTTATGACGGGTATAAAGTGCTAAAAGCTAAAAGTTAAAAAAAATCCTCGGTGTGAGCGTACAACATTACGCTTAGTCCAGTCTTTCTGAAAGTGGGCGATAACGCCCTCTTGTGGGCCTTGGAGACCTAGAGGGGGGCGTTAAGGGGGCCAGAAAAAAATGGGGGGCGTTGGCGTGGTTTAGGGGGGCGATGGTTGATTTATAATTTAATTTACTTTATATTTTAAAATTCACTAAAATTAAAACCTACCTACTACTCAAAATCGAATAATTAGTTTATATTTCTGCCCTGTATGATGGTATAAAAACTAAAAATACTTAACATAGATTTCGTAGGATAGCCCGTACGCCGTACGCAACCAAGTTGTAACAAGATTTTATTAAATAACGCTAGTGGTGCAATCCGGTAGCAATCGGCTGGTTCATCGATACTTGTCCTAACTTGCTCAGTACAATTGAGCGTCGAAAGAGATAAACGAGTTTGTGCGTGTTTGTCTTATTCCTGTCGGTGCGTGCTGTATTTAAATCCTATATTTTAGCTCGTAATAATTCTTATATTTTCATTAGTGGTTTCGCGCGCAATCTTTTCACAAGTATTTAAGTTCAACACTTTATTTACATATTTATAAAAACAAAGCCATGTCGGAGTCAAAAAAAGAAGAGACGGCAATACAGTGCAGAATATATTAAATATGGATTCATAGAAAATTCGACAAATCCATCCTTGCCTTTGTGCCTTCTTTGTTCAAAAACATCTTCAAACGAAGTGATGAAGCCTTCAAGACTTCAAGATCATTTGAATAAAGGAGAAGGACAAAAATGTTGTACCCTGGATTGTGGTCGATCGTTCAACGATTTTTAATAGCATTCCCATCGTCATATTTGTGTGAACGTGGACTTAGCGCTGTGACCACGCTGCTTACTAAAAAGAGAAATGGTTTGCTTGTTACCGAACGCGGCGACTTGGGACTGTTTTTGAGTAAAAGTAAAATTTGATTATTTTTAACAAGTTTGTTGATATCAGGATCAACAAACTTGTTAAAAATCATCAAATTCATCCATCTCATTAGATTAGTTTTAAAACTAAAATTGATTACTTATCTTTATTGTTTCTTTTAATTTGATTACAATATATCAGCAGCTAGTATAATATAAAAATACTTATAATACTGGTAGGTAAATGTAATATGGTATGTAGAATTCGGATATAACTGTTCTGTAAACGAGAGGTCTACTTTACAATTATAATGTCTAGTGCGGGCGCGACGGCGGACGATGCTCATACATAGAACTTGTCAATATGGGTGGATACAAGTACATTCGCCTCGATCTTCGCTTGGCCATCGGTCTCTCCGCACATTGCTGTATTTTATAAACATTGTAGTGAAGCTTTATGACAGTACTAGTGGTGCAATACCATCTACAGGATTCGGCACATGTCTGATGGGGTAGATTGTTACGCGACCCAGAAAATGGTTGCCAAGCGATGTGTCATCTTCTGTGTATTCAATACTTACATTACAACTACCCCGTGGGTTGTGCACCGAAGCTGTTACGAACATATCCCTCGAAAATAAAAAGACTTATTTCTAAAGAGTTTAAAATTTATTAACCAGTTTTTGAGTTAAATTTTGAAGAAAATGTTTTTATCGAATCTGACTGCATTTACAAAATTATAATGTACCAAAGCGCGTTTAATCCGGGGTTATTTATACAAATATATATTTAAATATATTTACGTACATTTAAATTAAAACCATATTATCAGTAGACGTGTTTTCCTTGTATTTATACAACCCAAGTAGGAAATATCTTGAACAAATAACATACTCAATGCTTAACGAGAAAATGAACAAATTTATCG
Organism: Synanthedon myopaeformis; assembly: GCA_944738685.1. Classification (NCBI taxonomy): domain Eukaryota; kingdom Metazoa; phylum Arthropoda; class Insecta; order Lepidoptera; family Sesiidae; genus Synanthedon; species Synanthedon myopaeformis. Next base: position 5,075,684 of record OX122915.1, read on the forward strand.
ATTTGGTTTTTTATTTTATTTTTATTTAAGTTTCAAAAACATTTTACTTAATCAAAATGTTTTGCTACAATGATTGTTAATTAACACCGCTGTCGTCGTGATGTCATCTTCGATGTAATAATAATGTATAGTAAGGTAATAAAATAATAATACTTCATTAAAGTGTAAAGGACAGATTTTTAATGTTCATTGGCGTTACCGTTAAATCACCTCTGCATAATAAATAGCAAGGCAAATGAAAACTAAGTGCTTTATATTTATTTTGTTCAACAACCAAAATTAACATATAACTCGTGAACTCACTGCGTCGAGGTCCATATCATATAATTGCATATCCAATCATGCCTATCCATAACTTTTGACGATTTCCGTCCACTTTTGTTTAAAATGTTACACAAATTTAAAATGTAAGTGCATCGAACTGATAGGGATCGATGCTAGAGGGTATTGTGATGAATATTTTGTTGCACTGCAGTCGGCGCGTACAAGGAAAGGATGCACGGGAGGAAAGCGCGGCGTGCGGCGCGCGCGCCGATACGAACTGCTGCCGATATGGCATCGTCATGTACGATACGATAGGACATAGCGTGCCGTGATGCCCGACGTCGTTTGACCTTATTTAATTAGTTCGTTCGTTTTTACTCTTTGTACGTAACGCAGCATATTAAAATGTGTAGCTTTCATTTATTGTTGCTACAGTATCCGTTTTATTATCTTGAAACTGTCCTCTCTATACCAATTTATGGTTATGTATCTATGTAAAGATGTATCTATGTATATTTACGTATTATAAAAAAAGTCACCCGCCGCGTCTGTCTGTTTTCTGTCTGTATGTCTGTATGTATGTTCGCGATAAACTCAAAAACTATTAAATGGATTTTCAAGCGGTTTTTACCAATAGAAAGAGCATTAAATGAGGAAGGTTTTTATTTATATACATATATTAGTTTGCAGAAAAAAAACTGCACCCGTGCGAACACGGAAACGGGTGGCTAATATAACATTCAGCCGTGGTCAAAATAAGATTCGAGGACATCACGTGGCCCAAAAAAATTGTTAGCATATTTTAAAGTTCCCAGCATTTTATTAACATATATTATTTATTCATAGACATATATGCAAGTGACAATGTTTTTAAAAAATAAAACCGTTAAGCAACAACGTAGCCATGCACGATGCAGGCTGGATATAAATTAGATTTTTGCGTGCATTTATTTAAATAATCCCATATTGCATATCTCTGAGATATAAACTGGGTTTTTAACTAATAACCAACTAACAACCAAGTTTAATAACATAAACTAAATATAATTTTGTTCACTCGATACGTACTTTTTCGTATTATAAGATCATAAATCATAAGATTCAAACAATAGAGCAACGTCGCGACTACGACTGTATTAATGATGTTTTACTTTTACTAATGCACAGAGATAGCTACCCCTCAAGTAGGCTGTTGTCTTTTTTTTATAAGAAGAATTCATGTGCGCATAGACGTAACAGGCAACTTTTTATCCCATAAAAATCTACTACCAATATCCTTACATAGTCTTTGATAAAAATCACGAATAATTTTAGATTACGGGAAACTTTCTGTTCTATATGTTTACGACTGAGTTATATATTTACATAATATATATTTATATATATAACTCAGTCTGTTTTATATGTTTGGCGGAAAATATCTTGAATCGAATCAACAAAGCAAATATCTTCAACTAAATCGGCATTCACTTATTGAAATCGCTTGCAAAAACTTGTGTTGTACGAGTATCTAAATTAATAGAAATCCTACTAGTAGTTTTTTAAGGGAAAGCAAAACACCTCAAGAAATCTCAAAGCTATTTCTGTTCAAAGTTCACCTACCTCGAACCCACCCGTCACAGTGCTCGCGCTCAAACGATTCAAGTCTGATTTTGAGTTATAAATTTATGCCAATGGCACATTCACGCCTATAAATCATTCGGAAAAGGAATTTGAAACTTATGTCCTATATGCTTTATTGAAAGTAGATCTACAATATAGCGATAGCGACTTCGTACTAGTATCTTTATAAAATATAAGATCTCAAGATATAATTTCATGAAGATGGAACAAATTTCGCAACCATAGACAGAGATGAGACAAAGACGAATTGTATACATATTGATGTATATTACGTGCGTTTCAGATATTTTTCGAATATTGTAAAATATTTTGGCAGAATTGTACTTATTTATTTTTTTAAGGTAGCCAGACAGGTTGACGGTAAACTTAATTCGACAATTATTACTTCGATGTGGGCAATATAAATATTTTTAAACAAATATTATTTAATAATACACCAGATATTTTTGATAAATAAATATTTCAATCAGTCATCATTTCACAATAAAGTTTGTGTCTAATAAACCAAAAGTTCAAATTACACGAAATTAAATCCTAATATTGTTTAAAATAAGATCATTCTATCAGAAATCAATTTTTCAATATAAGGCACCAAGAGACATCGCACATTTGGCGTTGATATAAATCTATGAAATTAAATAACTTAAAAAAATATTTAAATAGACTTACAGTTATTGTGATAAAAACAGGACAAGTTAATAATAAATCTTACCAGGAGAGTTTATGATCTCGGTTTTTTTTATTCTCGAAGCCTGTGGGTGACATTGTAGTTTAAATGAAAGCATCTCGAACTACGCGGGGGCGTAAATACAACGTGACATTATGATCACATTTTTATATATATATTTTTATATAAACTAATGTGTTTTCTACAACAATTTATAATTATGCCATCTCCTTCGATATATTAGTCCTAGTTAAATTTTAAGAGCTTTTGCTCCTTGTGGTTCTAGGCTACGCTAGCCACCTGCAATCATTGATATATTATTTCGATGCCTACAATGCATTAGGCAGTCAGCAGATTTTTTTTATCTAATGGACGTTATTAATATTTATTTTATCGTTTGTTTCAGCGCTATGAAAATAATGTTGGGGAAGTTGCCGCGACCGTGGATCGTGGACGATGCAAAAGACGATGGGTACACTGCCCTTCACCTGGCAGCACTCAACAATCACGCGGAAGTAGCTGAACTATTGGTCCGCGGGGGTGCGCGGCCTGATTTACAAAACGCGAACCTACAAACCGCATTGCATCTCGCAGTCGAACGACAGCATACACAAATTGTCAGGCTACTCGTTGCGCACGGGGCTGATCTCAATATTTGCGACAAGGTAAGACTTACACCTACATCGTCGACCCGCGGCCCTTATCAGGTAATCGATCCACCTTGGACGTTCCACGCTGCGTTTGTCGTTCCATGACCCTTCAGATCCCCACCAAAGATGGGAGAGCAGTGGGGTATGTAGGACTTCTACTCACTAAAAACCCACGTGATTCCTCGCGCTGTCTTTGGGCGGAGGTCAGGGATCGTTAAGAAACGCAACCCTCTATCCTCGCTAGACATTGCGGGCTCCATCTCGATGGCCGCCTCCGGGCGAAGCGCTTGCCACTGCCACTTCAACCTATTGATCCGCCAAGGTCGCCTATTGGAAAATTAAGTGGGGGCCTATGTCCAGCAGTGCGCGTCCTACACCTGAAATAACGATGAAGACTTTTACAGTAATTCAACTTATATTAATATCCCACTTACCTTATAACCTTTGTGTTTCAGGACGGTGACACACCGCTTCACGAAGCGTTACGACACCACACATTGCAACAATTACGCCGGTTGCAAGATGCACGTGACGCTTCGTTATTGTCGGGCCTTGCACACGCACACGATAAGAAGTCCTCAGCCTCCATCGCCTGTTTTTTAGCTGCACACGGAGCTGACCTTTCCGTTAAAAATAAAAAAGGTACAAATCGGGTATTATAGACATATATTTAATATGTGAAATTAACAATAATTTGACAAAAAAAATTGTGAACATTCCCCTTTTATTCAACACAAGCGATCTGCCCCGGACTTTCCACGGATGCAATTTTTTTCTGCATGTTACACAAATTTTCCTTACACAAATTTTCCTCGTTTATCGCTCTTTCCAATGGTGAAAACCGTAACAAAATCCATTAGGTAGTTTAAAAAAGATAGCGTAGAAACAGACAGAGGCGGACAGCGACTATATATTTATGTCGATTGTGCTTTTGAAATTCTTGTGAGCTTATTGGAGTAACTTGAAATTTTACTATTATACTATTTTAAAATTCGAAATTCAGATAGCTGCGCGATAAGTATTCAAAGTTGTTTGTGTCAATTTCAGGGCAAACACCTCTCGATTTGTGCCCTGACCCGAATCTGTGCAAGACGCTGACGACGTGTCGTAAGGAAGGAGCTAGTGTTGGAGGTGAAGGAATTCTGGAGGGCGAGGCCAGTTTGGTGACGGCGAACCCGCCCGCTGCGACGGCAGCTCCGGCTTCTTCGGCTTCTTCGGCGGCAGCAGCCGAATCTGTTCCTGAACAGGCCCCGCCCGATCCCACTGCAGACGAATGCCTCGTGTGCTCCGATGCGAAACGGGACACTCTCTTCCGTCCCTGCGGCCATATCTGCTGCTGCAATGTTTGCGCCGCAAGGGTAAAAAATACTTCTACTAAATTATTTGACGAAATAATTGATACATTTTACTTCTTAGATTTCCTCTACCAAGTTCTTTAAACTGATATAAATTTATTATTATTTGACTATTTAAAAACCTGACGAAATTGTTGGATGAGTGGTTAGGGTGTTTGCCTTAACGGTCTGTTCCAATTGAGCCTTCGCGGGGCGCTTGGCAGATGTGAAACATCGAAAAATTTAATTTATCAATCAAAATTCACATTGAATTCTCCAGCTAAAATCAAAGGCTATACACAGTATAGTTTCAGTGCGGTGGATTGGGGAGTGGTAGAGTGAACACTTCAATTGACCAAGTGGTGTTGATGCGCTTCAGGTGAAGAAGTGCCTGTTGTGCCGGGTGGGCGTGACGTCACGACAGCGCGTGCGCGAGTGCGTGGTGTGTTCGGAGGCGCTGGCGACGGTGGTGTTTCGTCCGTGCGGCGACGTGTGCGCGTGCGCCGCCTGCGCTCCGCTCATGCGCAAGTGCGTCCAGTGCCGCACGCCGCTCGCCAACGCCAACTCGCACAACATCGACGGTGAGGCTCCAACTTCGTATCTTTAGAAAGAGGGATAAACGAGGAAGGTTTGTGTATATAGAAACTATTACGTCCTTTAATGATGTCCTATAATAATATTTCCAGTGGAGAAAGAGTCCGGCAGTAACCTGGCACAGGTGCAAGTGAACAAGGGGCAGCCAGCCCCCGCACAGGCGGCCCCTCACCTCATGAACAACGGCACACGCTCAGCGCCCGCCAACGCGCAACCGCCGCCCGCGCCCCCAGCGCCCCCAACGATGCCCGCAACGCCCGCAACGCCCGCAACGCCCGCAACGCCCGCAACGCCCGCACTGCCCGCGCCCGACGTGCAGAAGCTACAGCAACAGCTGCAGGATATCAAAGAGCAGGTACGATAAGTGCCAGTATAGCTGAATGAAAAAGTTTGTTTTTTATTTGACTCTTATGTGTGCTCACCTCCGCCCATAGACTGCGCGAAGAAACACCGTGGGTTTTTAGTGGGTAGAAATCCCACATATACATATACCCCACCGATCTATTTAAACAAATTTTAACATATAGGGGTCTATTTAAACATATTGAATTGAAGACTGTAAAAAAATGGAGACAAATTTAAGAAACTCATTTGACTATTATGCGATTTTTTTTTCTGTAAAATAAATAATAGATAATTAGACGCCACGTTTGGTCTAGTGGCTAGTAACCCTAGCTGTTAAGCAAACGGTCGCGGGTTCGAATCCCGCTAGGGGCAAATGTTTATGTGTTAACATTTTACATTTGTACCTAAGTCATGGATGTTTTGTATCTATAATACAA